>OY979670.1:0-1200000 GCA_963855955.1 Luperina nickerlii
CCTAACCTAACCTTTTTTTTTTTTTTTTTTTTTGATCCCGGGTGGAAAATCCTCATGGATGTCCGCCGCCCTGGGGCGGGCGGCGGGGTCTGTCAGACTCTTACTGACTAAAAACCACCCCGGGTGTTCCATCTCACACCTACGCCGGGGGTCGCGGGAACGTACGATCCTTCCGCAACCCCCGGCTGGTGCCGGCCCGCCTCAGCGGGCCCCGTCTGGTCGGGGGGGGGAGTGAGGTGTTTGACTCCCCCCGCGACGTCTAAGAGGGGCGCGCGTGGAACACATCGCGCCGCCACCTCGGGTCCTGATGTGTGGGGGGCGACGGACGTCCCCGAGTCCGTCGCCCCTGGACCCGTTTAGGGGGGCTGGAAGAGGGCGTTGTCCGCCCTCCGCCGACGCCCGGTGCGCCTGCTGCGGGCAGGGTGAGTGGACGAGATCTCCCTCTCCCTTTCCGCAGCCTCCTTCTGCGAGACGACTGTTTCGCAGAAGGAAACCACCGCGTCCCAGGACTCCTCGCTGTCGACCATGGACTCGACCACGGCCGGCAGCGAGAGGTCACTGCCTACTTCTGAGATGAGGGCACGGCGCGGCTCCTCCCAAGCGGCACACTCTGCCAGCGTATGCCACGCCGTGTCCTCCCGGCAGTCGACGCAGTGGTGACACCGGGCGTCCGGCTCCCTGTTAATGCGACACAGGTACTTCCCGAAGCAACCATGCCCCGAGAGCACCTGCGTCACCCGGAACGACAGGGAGCCGTGCCTCCTCCCGAGCCAGCGCACGAGTACTGGCCGGACCGCCTCGATGGTACCGAGGCCGGCGGTAGGGCGCGAAAGCCTGTCCCGCCATTCCGCCACCAGGACCTCGCGAAGCTGAGACCGACGCAGCTCCATGTGGCGCTGCGTCAGCCCCTCGCCTCGCGCCCGCGCTTCCTCGCGCCACCGGTACAGTGACGCGAGTACTTTCGCCTCCAGGTCCCAGGGCGGGGATCCAGCCAGTATACAAGCCGCCTCGTAGGAGATCGTGCGATACCCCCGGACAACTCTGACGGCCATCGCTCTCTGCGGCTTCCGCAGGACTGCGATGCTACCGGCCGTCAGGTCAGTCGCCCAGATCGGGGCCCCATACAGGGCCATGGATCGCACGATCCCCACGTAGAGCCACCTACAGGCGGCGCTCGGGCCCCCCAGATTGGGAAGCAACGTTGACAGCGCCCCAGCAGCGCCCAACAACTTGGGCGCCAGCCGCCGGAAGTGGGGGCCGAAATCCCACCGGCTGTCGAGCACCAATCCCAGGTACTTCATGGTGGACTCGACAGCGATCCGAGCCCCCCCGACCACGATGTGTGATCCGGGCGGCGGCGCCCGCCGGGGGCCATGAAACACCATGGCCTCCGACTTGTTGAGGGCCACCTCCAGGCCCAGGCGACGTATGCGGCTCACCACCTGTGACACCGCAGCCGTCGCCAACAACGCTGCCTCCCTGTGCGAGCTCCCCCGGGCCGTGACCAGCGTGTCGTCAGCATAACACGTAAGGTCCACGCCCGGTTGGAGCTCGCCCCTCAACACCCAGTCGTACCCGATGTTCCACAGGAGCGGGCCCAAGACCGAGCCCTGTGGAACACCGCACGACATGCGGTGCTGGTGTCCGCCATCACGTCCCACGTAGGTGACACACCTCTCCGACAGATAAGCCCCAACGATCTGGCGGAGGTAGGGAGGCACCCGATGGTACCGCAGTGCCTCCCGAATGCAACTCCAGGGCAGGGTGTTGAAGGCGTTGGATATGTCCAAGGACACCGCCAACATCACCCCGCCCCGGGCCACCGCTTCCTCCGCCAGGACTCTCACTCGCGACACAGCGTGAATGGTGGAGCGCCCGTGCCGAAAGCCGAACTGGCTGCCGTCCAGATCCGGCCCCTCTCCGCACAAGTGGCCGACGAGGCGGGCAGCGATTATTCGCTCGAACAACTTACCCACCTCGTCTAGCAGCACTATGGGCCGGTACGCGGACGGCGAGTCCGCAGGGCACCCCGCCTTCCTGAGCAGGACCAGACGACCAGATTTCCACAAAGTGGGAAACTGGCCCCGCTCAAGGCACGCTGTGTAGAGTCCTCTCAGTTGGGGCTCAAGCTCCTTCAGAGCGAGGGCTAATACGCAGCCGTGGATCCCGTCGGGCCCCGGAGCCACGTTCTTGGCCCGGAGCCTCATCACGGCTGCCCCCATCTCTGCTTGTGTCACCTCTGGGACGCTGATGGCGTTCTCTTCGGTGGACTCTGCGGCCGTGGGCAATGCTATCGGCGGCGGAGTGTGCTCCGCTCTCGCCGGGAAGAGGGCTGCGACCACCTCCTCCAGCAGCTCGGGTTGGAGACTCTCCGTAAGTGGGGGCGCCGCGGCTCGAAGTTTCCCTCGAACCGCGCGATAAGGGCGCCCCCACGGATCCCCGTCTAGAGTCTCCAACATCTCCTCCCTGGCTCGCGACTTCGCCTCGCCGATGGCCAGCCACAGAGTCCTCTTCGCCGCGCGGTACACCTCATACCGCGCGGCTTCTTCGTCAGGGACCCGAAGACGTCTCCTCCGGTATCGGGTGTACTGGCGCCTGACCGCCACGCACGCGACGCGCAGCTGCGCGATCTCGGCGGTCCACCAGTACACCTGGCGCCTTGCTGACTGTGCGTGGACCCAGGGCATGGACGCGTCGCTGATTTGCGTCATCGCCCCGCGGAACCACAGCGCCTCCTGCTCGACGTCAACGGGTCCGGTCGTCGCCGACTCCCGGAACCAGGCCTGGGCAATAGCGGCCTCCTCGAGAAGCTCCCTGTCGATGCGCTTACGCGCCCAGCGCGGACCGTCCGCACGCGGGGCCGGTAAACCGCGGCCGCCTGCGGTCTGGGCGGAGACGTCGAAACGGATGTACCGATGATCCGACAACGTCTCCACCTCCGCGGCGACACGCCAGTCGCGGACACGGCTCGCGACAGCGGGGCTAGCGAACGAGACGTCCACTATTGAGCCGCCCCGCTGCCGCACGCACGTGTGCTCCGAGCCCCGATTTAGGACGGTCAAGCCAGTCGTGACCGCCCACTCCTCCAGCACCTCGCCCCTGGCATCGGTCACTGGAGACCCCCACGCCGCAGATTTAGCGTTGAGATCCCCCAGCAACAGCACCGGGCGAGGGTGGAGTCGGCCCACGACGCACGTAGGTCCTTTTCGATAATGTACGCGTGCAAAAATACAAATGTGAAAAAAATCTTTTATAACTTGCTCTTTCTACAGAAATTTGTGTCGATTAGGTGTATGTAAATTATGGTTGAAATAGGTAATAAAAGAAACAAAGACAGAATTTAGATTCAGATTCAGATTCTTTATTTGTTAACATAGGTGGTTACAAACAGGTGTTACATTTTCATATGCGCTCTATGTTTTGCCATTTGGCGTACAAATAATAATATGATGATCAATTTTACATTTCATTATTAATTATCTACGTACAACAAATACTATCAATTAAAATTATAAAAAACAAGAATGCTAAAGTGTAAGCGATGCATAAATATTTTCAAATTGTCAACAATAAAATTTAAGAAATAATAAAAATAAAAATGTCGGGAAAAAATAAAATAATTTAGATAAAATAAAAAAAAATAAAAAAATGTAGAAAATAATATCAATCATAAAATTTAAAATTAATACAGAAATGTCAAAACAATTATTAAATCAATAAACTATACCTTCAATGTCAACAATTAAATCTAAGATTGCAATGTCGATTAGTAAAAATAAATAGGTACAGTCCTACCAACTTATCTGTGAACTGAAAGAGGACGGCACCGTCGATTCAGTGTTGCTAATTAATATAAGGTGCCCAAAATTGAGTAAGTTTTCAAGAAGGAAATTTCACATGACATAATCGTTTAATAAGAATTACCGTTTTTACAAACTAAAAACAATGATAACTATATAAAAATAATAAAATAAATAAGAAGAATTTGATAATTTACAGTTACGTGTGTTCGCTAACAGTTTAAGTCTCTCAACAATAAACAATGACTTTATCTAAAAATTAATCCAATGAAGTCGAAATTCAGCAGATAAAATGTTCCACGGGGGGATACAACTTTCATTTAATGCGAAGTTAAGTAGGTACCTACCTTGCAAGAGGTACCTGGATGTCTAGCATTTAGTTATGACCGTACCTAACCCCGACACCAGATTTGACTAATTATAATTAGCAGTGGTACCTAGTGGTAGTGTAGTGTAATAAAAAAAAACAAATTGCTTTACAATGATTTATTGAAAACCAGGTTTACAGTAATTGTGATCTTTAGATGAACCTGCATACACAACTTCATCCTGGTTGTGAGGCCATACTCCGCTTATTTCCGTACCACTATCATCATTATCACTATCGCTTTCGGTTTCAGTGTCACTTACCACTTCTATAATAAAAGGTTTATCTAAATACAAATCATGTTTTAAATATTCTCCTTCTAACCTGCGAACGTGTTTACAATGCTGTGCCCACTCATGAACTGTAATAGCGTCAAAAGCTTCTCTAACTAGGCGGGGAATTTCAGCATTTTTGTGCTCAATATTTACATCAGCAACTTTTCTTTTCTCTCCTTGCCTGGTGTCCGAATTTTTGTCCCAGTTTCTTCTGCTGCGTGCCCTTCTTTAACTATTTTTGAAATTAGTCCTTGACTTACACCTGAAATATAAGATAATAAAATAAATGTTAGTAGAAATTTGAAATCTGGCAGCTTAGTTTGCTCACTCACTTAGCAGGTTACCTATTAGATGTAGGAAGAATAGAAACGAATATTTCGTGGACTTAAATAATTAGTTGAGTATCGGGTAATTTATAACAAGAAAGTTGACAATACTAACCTGTCGCTGCCGAAATTCGTTTGTATATTTGATTAAATGGAATAATCGGAGACCCCTCCCGAGCTTCTTCTTCAAAAAAGGTTTTAACCTTTAGAATAATGTTTCGAGCATCACTTTTAATAGCTTTCGGCATATTTAACTTTATAAATTCAACAATATCACGACAAAACAACCAGAAAACCCGAATGTAGTTTACACTGACAATCGAATGACATTTCAACATGACGGCCGTAGTTCCAATTTTCGCCATTTCACAGATAAGTTGGTAGGAGTGTACAGTAATGTCAAAATAGATGACCTAATACTTATTATCTATAGGAGGCATTATAGAACTGTCGTCCAAATAGTCCTTCAGCGAGTAGTAACATTTATCAATTAACATTTTCATACGCTCTTTTTTGAATTTTACATAGGTGATTTATAAAAAAATAATACAAATAGAAGGAAAAATTAACAAATACGTACGTTTTAAGTTTAAAATTATTCAGGTTTATCTAATAATAATAATACAGATTGTGGTAGGCTGCCACTAAATTTTGGCTTCACTCTCCGCATGGATGATATGAGAGGGTCTGAAGAAACCAGCAGTAGATGGAACATGTCCTCAACATTTTCTTTTCTTGAAAATTTGCGAGAATGAAACTCTCTGAAATTTCTTATATATCCTTATTCCGATGCTCTTGGGCTTCTTCCGACATTTCGCCGATCGGTATGATTGACTCTTTTATGATTAGGCTTCCATGTATCAGAATTTTATGGACACTTTGGGGCATATAATACCAAACATACTTCTGGACATACAAATCAGCTGTTTCTGCAGCAAACTGTTCAAATGCTGATATGTTGATGGCGAAACAGGAACAAATGGTACGAAGAATTGTAGCAAGTCTTTCAATCAGAAGGCCAATTCTCGTAATTTAAAACGTTCAAAATCTAGTCGCAGTCTCATCTCAGCGACAAAGAAATGTCAAAAACTTGCCAAAATGTAGGGAAATTTGAAGTATTTTTTGACAGATTGAGACTGAGATCAGACTGTGAACGTTGTTAAAATTAGTAGAATTGCCCCTCAGATCTTTGTTTATTCCGGTAGCTTCCGAAGCCAGCTCAGGATTATGAAAAAAAGTTCTAGCTACATTTCCAGTATTACTGCTACCGTATCCTTGTTTAGGCAAATCAACTAGAATGTTCAGCTTCCTTCGCAAGTTTTCTTGAACTTCTTTTTTTCTTAAATCGGTTATTGCCTTTTTCTCTTTACTGATTCTCCAACACTTTATATCAAGCCGGTATGAAATATTTAAAACACACTCCATGCATTTAATCCACGCATGTAGGCTTGATAGCCCAAGTTGGAGCGCATTTTCATTTATAGGCCTGGCTCGTACTGCTTGTAGATCGTTCATCATTTTAGGTGATGCACCGCAAATATGGCAGTTTTGAGCAGCTGTACCAGAAAGGGTACTGCAGGTTTTCCCATCAATCATAGTTAATGAGAAAAGAGCGTGAAAGTTGTGTTTTATTCCTGCTATTTCAATTTTAATGGGGACTAGACCATTTATTTGTTCTTTAATATCATCAACTTGCTGCTTGATGAAGTCTGCCGTCTCTTTGTGAAATATTATTTTTATACGACGGCAATATTTCGTTGACGATGGTACAGGATTGTTCCACAAGATCATGTCTCGATTGTCGATTTTTGATACAGCTGTCATTCTAAGGGGAACCATAGATATCAGATATATACTCGCATCATCGTTATCACTGTTTTCAAACGCTTGCATGTATCGACTGTGACCAGATGCACCGTCACACCCCCACTTGAAAACAATTTTTATTTTAGTGGGGTCATACTCTTCGAGGCGGTCTTTTAGCACTTCTTCTTGTGCAGCGACCAGTCTCTGAGTCGTATGCTTTACTAGCGACTGCAATGTTACCTCTGCAGACACCTCTGTTATTGTAATATTCTCAGGGTAGCACATTTTCTTAGCATCAAGCAGCCGATTGTATGTCGGATAAATGTTTGCATTGTGCGCTTTTGTAGTTTGCTGAATGTCAATATATTGTTCTTTAGTGAATTTATTATCTACAAAAAGAGATAATGCTCTATCAGGTGTTATTTTTGTTGGAGCTTTGATGGGGGTAATAATTCGTTTTTTCACTTTATTTGCCCTTTTTGGTGAAACAGTTGGAGATGACACCATCTTAATAACTTTAGCAGTATCCCTCTTACCTTCACTTGTTAGCTTTAACTGAGTGGTCAAAGCGAGTTCTTCAGAGGTACTCTCTTGGACGAGCCTTTGTATCTTTCTTTTATTTGCTGAGCGACTTTTTTAATTATAATTAATTAAAGCATTTGTTTGGACGACCCCTTTTTAAATTAACTTCGTCTTTTGATTGACTGAGCATATGTTTCAAAATTAAATCACCATCCAACCACTCTTTGTTGTGCAACAAAAAAGTATTCAGTGAACGGTTACTTTTTCTCCATTTCAAAACGAACTGTCCACATAAGTTTTTTATAGTTTTGCAAAATTCTCCTCCGGATACCGCGTCAAACTCTGTATAATTCATCGTGTCCTTAACATGTTTCATTACCGTATCGACTTTTCGGCTTGCGATTTTTTCATTACGCCAAACGTTAAAAATCTCTATACGTTTTACAACGACCGACATATCTAAAAAAAAAAAAAACTGGCACTCCGGTAGTGCCGACAGAAGTGAACTCCGTGGGGGTTATAAAACAGCTCGACAGAACGATGTGGGGCTCACTTTTGAACGGGGAGTTGACCATTGGACATCGTACGGACAACATGTGCTCAGAAACTGTCCAGCGTTCCGTATCTGGTTGTGTCGTGTACCTACAGTGTGTAATTTGCTAGTGTGACTAAATTGTTCGTGAAATTATAATCTTATTTGAACTGCAAACGGTTTTTCTATTGCGCAATAACCAACACATACCCACTGTACGCCCACAGTAGTTAAATATGGCTGATAATAACGAGACACACTATACCTTCTCCGTCATCAGAAGTGGGATTCGTGTTGGTTCATGCGCAAAATGAGAACGCTAAGAGTGAAAGTGACCGTTGACATTTTAAAAACAAAGTGCAAACTGCGAACGCTTATTAAATAATCGTGTGGACCTGTTAGAGTTGAACCCAGACAAGCCAGATACGGATGCGCGATCATAGTGAATGTTGTTTTGAGCATAGGCTGTATACAAAAATACCTTTGCCCAGTGACGCGCCAGTTGCGCCCTACCGCCATGTTAGAAAAAAAAGTGTTCCCGTAATTAGAAAACGCGATAGGACGCGTGTGCAAACGTAACCGCACACAATACGACAGCTGATTTGTGTTTTGCTGAAAATTCACTGCAAGGAGGTCAACTTGTGGCCGTCATTAAGGCGCACAAAGGAAGCAGTATCAACGTGGCTGTCGTAAATAATACGATGGACGTAGCGTGGAGCTACCAGTGACGTGGAGTGACTTCAAGAATCGAGCCAAGCAGCCCGCAGCCGTCGGTGAAGCCCTTCGTGTGCAGCAAGTGAGGGAATCCAGGACATGTTGCGGCCCGGTGCACGAGAAGTGGCAGCCAAGCAGAGGTGGAGGTGGAGCACGCGCTGCAAGCAGCAGCGGCGAGTGGATGTTTGCGTCGTACAGCTACCCGCAGGCACGTTGGAACATAAAGGTCAGCTGTATTGTTTTGTTACTATTCTGGTGCTGAATGCTCGTTAGTAAAAGCGAGTTGTGCAGCCAAATTAAGTGGCAAACGAGTTAATAATGTTGTTGCGTTAACTGGTATTGGTTAAACGCGTGTATTCAGCACAAAACAAATCATAAGAAGCGTTGCGAATAGCGAGCCACAACTTGAGATTTTATTTCATTACTACACGACATTTACTTGCAAAGTATTATTTTGGGTAGGCTATTATGTGTTATTATAAAACGAAGAGTGAAATCAGATTATCAGACTAATCTAGATCGGAAGTTCAGAGGTCCATTTAAGGTTGTGGAAGTTTTGACAAGTGATCGCTATACGTCATACATATAAGCTTTAGATTCTAACCGAACTCACTAGTATGCTCACGATCGCATACGAAAGATGCCTCTAAGTAGTGTTCCTAACGTGTTAAACGTAGAAGGCGGTGAGGATAGTTCCTTCACCGAGTAGTAGAGCACATACCATGGCTATTTGGTCGCACTGCACGCACTAGTCTGTAGTCGTAACTGCAACTCATTTAGGAGTTGTTCAGGGCGCGATGGGCAGTTAGTGGTGTGGCGGGGACCTGGGTCTCAAGGGAGACTATTGTTGTGTTGGTCATGTATTGACCTGGGAGTCGTAGACTCTATGAGAAGTGATGTGTGTTGGTCGTATCACTTGAGGTGATGACGATATGGGTGGCATGAGTGTCACTAGCTGCTGCGGCAGCCGGGCCATGAGCGTTGTATGTGATCTACTCGTGAGTTGATGCAGTTCCTGAACAATTATTGCCAGGGCTTAGAGGAATCTTTTGTTATCAATCCTTGTTATTGTTTTTATTAAATGTGGTCAGAATTGGCCGAGGGCAACATGCACTGCTGTTGATTTTTTTGGTTACAGGTTAACATACAAGGACACGTGCAAGCAGAATGACAGTGGTGGACAGCGCTGCGCTCTTTGGATCTCCTGTACGAGTGGTCGCTGATCAGGGACGGTGCTTTTCGAGCGAGGAGTTTCAAGACTTCTGCCAAGGAGGCTGTGGATTGCAACCACTACAGCCATTAAGCCAGCTACAGATCTATTGTCTACTGAATTTGAATTTGGTGAGTCGTTTTCATTTTGTTTTGACTCTGGTACAGAGTGCTTCCCTGGTAAACAACGGCAAAGAACGGTTACATTGTAAGGTATAGCCCAATCTAGTTAACGATGCAATTTTTAAATACGCTCACGATAGGTTATGAATGATGCCAGTAGGTTATGTACCAGTCGAAATAGATGGTAATCACAGTGGTGATGAGCTATGAGCAAGCCTAAGTAGTGGGAACCACGCGAGTAGGGGTTCTCTATCGGCCGTAGTAAAAAGTGTGTAGTCACAGGGGTGATACACGTGGATCCATGCGCTGGATGTGTGAGAGCAATGCGATTGCTGGTCGGCCGGAGTGCCGTGGCGTTAGAGTGGTTTACTCGTGTGTGGGTTTCCAGGTATCTAAGGCTCTTAGTGGAAAAGATTATTGTTGTAATGTGGATAACGATAGTACATGGCTCTGGTTGATGTTTTTTTTGTTATGATTGATTAAAGTTTGATTACATGGCTCCGGTTGAGTCAAGTACGCTCATGAGGCTAAGGCATATGTCATGGCACAGGCAAAGGGATCAGAGTATTAATGACGAATTTGAGGAAAGCCAAGTAAGTCTTGTTGATGAAACAGAGTAGAGATTAAAGTCTAGTGATAGTGGTGAATCATAGTTCGGAGGTCGGGGTCTTGTAGAGACCATAGAGTCCATGGGACTCGGAATTCAGGAGGAATTCAAAGTAACAAACATGGGGTTTGTTGTAGGGGCTTAGTGAAAAGCCACAGGCCACGAATAAGATTCCTGCTGTGTTTTGTTATGCTCTAAGGATGTTTTATTAGCTGCTCTATCATGTTTACTTGATTATTTAGTTTGTGATCTTGAGATTTGGGAATCAAATTATGATTGATACTCTGAACTCTGCAATTTTTTTAGTTTGTGCGAATTTTCATTGTGTTGTTTTGCCTGTACCATATTTGGTCAGGAGTGACCGAGCTATGAGATACTTTGCGGGGTATGTTTGTTTACAGATTAACACACGAGGACGTGTGCATCGCAGGATGGCCGTGTCGCATCCGGTCATGCATTTGACTAGTCGGAACGCTAAGCGCCATCTGGTGGCGCTTGACAGAGTCTAGCCTGAGTCCGTGGGGGTTATAAAACAGCTCGACAGAACGATGTGGGG
Organism: Luperina nickerlii; assembly: GCA_963855955.1. Classification (NCBI taxonomy): domain Eukaryota; kingdom Metazoa; phylum Arthropoda; class Insecta; order Lepidoptera; family Noctuidae; genus Luperina; species Luperina nickerlii. Next base: position 10,838 of record OY979670.1, read on the forward strand.
CTCACTTTTGAACGGGGAGTTGACCATTGGACATCGTACGGACAACATGTGCTCAGAAACTGTCCAGCGTTCCGTATCTGGTTGTGTCGTGTACCTACAGTGTGTAATTTGCTAGTGTGACTAAATTGTTCGTGAAATTATAATCTTATTTGAACTGCAAACGGTTTTTCTATTGCGCAATAACCAACACATACCCACTGTACGCCCACAGTAGTTAAATATGGCTGATAATAACGAGACACACTATACCTTCTCCGTCATGTAGTTTTTAAACTTTTGGGTGCTTGATTATTTGTATCAGCGAGTGCTTTTAACATAGGTAGTTCTGTGACTAAGAGGATAAATACAACTACCTAATGAAATGTGAGTATTATGATTTTTTCACTGATAGTATATGGCTATTATTACTATTGTCTCATCCACGAGTATTGTATGATACACGAGATATTAATAAAATTTAAGTAAATTACATGATTAGCTATTTTTTTACTATAATATGTACGTATAACTTTATTGTTGTAACGTAACATTATCATATTTAATTTTGTAGAGTCCTAAGCAACCCCTAAGACGACCTACTGACCAATTACTGCCTGTAGAACAATCTACTAGAGGCATGCTCCAGACCGAACAGTCCACACCTTCAATACCAGTAAGTTAATTCTAATAAAATATAATAATGTAATGTTATATTTGCAGGGCGAACGGACATACAACCAGGCCCATCTTTGTATAGGGACAATGTGCCAATGGAAAACCAGCCTAATACAGAACAAAAGGTGAAGTTTTAAATAAAAGTCTTACAATAATATGTTTTAACTTTATAATGGATATTTAGATAACTTTTTTTTGTATTACAGTTTGAGGCTAGATCACCACTTGCAGTCTTGCAATGCGTCATCATAGGAGTAATGCCCCAATTGCATCTTCATGTAAGTTTATAATTTGGTTAATTATTGGTTTAGTGTAAAAAGCACTACATAGTAGTGGTCTCACTTTTGATTCCCGGGTTGGGCCAATTTGTTGGGATTTTCTGTAGGTTTTTTCAACAGCAGCCCTTATTCAATCAAGATCAAGATATAGACTACATCTAATAGAATCAAGATATAGACTACATCTAATATGTATACTACATTGTAATATCTATTCCTTTAGAGGGAGAGTGATGTGATGTTGATGATACTTACATATTTGTTTTACCTCTGTATAGTAATTTGTTGCATTTTTATGTTCATAGCATCTCGTAGGCATCGAACAGCACACCGCCGTCTGATCCAGCACTCACCACCTTCTCAAAGGCAATCCAAATGGCGAGCCTGACTGAATGTTTTGTCGCCATTAAAGAGAGGTGTTTGGAAAATGAGAGACTTCTTATTGACAACCAGCAGAGGATGTTCGACTTTTAAGGAAATAAGTGAGTCATGGTCAAGGCAGACCCAGGCACTGCAGGATTTATGAGCATCCATCAGTCGAGGAAGTTGAATCTCCGAAACATGGATCTACTACTATGTTTAGATAATTTTAAGTTTATTTAAGATGGATGTTAAGAAGTTTAAGTATAAGAACTGTTTTTTTGTAGTAAATGTCAATGTTTGTTAGCGGGCATGCTCTTTATGCCTGCAGGCTTTTATTTAGGTACTTATTTAATTTTGTTTTGCTTGGGTAGTTTTCATTGTATATACTAAATTATTTAATTAAATGTCCTGTTTCTTGTAATGTTAATTACTTTGCATACCTACTATTGTATAGAATCAAGTTTTTCTAACTGAATATCAAAAGTCATTTTGAATAAATGATTTTTGATTTGATTGATTGTTTTTAATCTATACTAATATAATAAAGCTGAAGAGTTTGTTTGTTTGTTTGTTTGTTTGAACGCGCTAATCTCAGGAACTACTGGTTCGAATTGAAAAAATATTTTTGTGTTGGATAGTCCATTTATTGAGGAAGGCTATAGGCTATATAACATCACGCTACGACCAATAGGAGCGGAGCATCAATGAAAAATGATGCAAAAACGGGAAAAAAATATTCCTTTTGAGAGCTTTCGTTGCGTACGCTGCGTAAACGGTTAAAGTTACGCAAAAATCATGTATGACGGAATTGTTTCCCTTTAAAAGTTCTAAAAAAAAGTCCGCGACAGCATATGTCTATCTTTTAAGGTTTACTCACTATAACCTTTTTTATGGTAATCAAATTTCTTCTAAACTAATGCATTATTTGCGAAGGTTTTCTTTATAAACATGATATTAATCCTTATCAAAATAAATACGTTATTCATCACAAGTATTTAATGTTGAATAAAATTGCCCTTGACATCATTTGATTTCAATGAATATCTTAGGAGTTGCATAGTTTACAAGTAATATAGTCGCATAGTTTACATGTATACCTAAGTAATAATCTTAAGTAATATCTTAAAGTAATGGAATATATTTTTTGGAATATATTTTTAACCGACTTCAAAAAAGGAGGAGGTTCTTAATTCGGATGTTTCTATTTTTTATTATTTATGTATATTCGGGCATAACTCCCTCATATAATATGTATAGACAGACGGATTTGCAAAAATTTTTTTGTTCGAAATATTTTTATTCCGGAAATATTTTTACTCCGAAACTCATCATCAGATCTTTATGAAATTTAAATAGGACCAATTTAAATTTCATAAAGATCTGATGATGAGTTTCGGAGACAGACGACGGAACTCTTCAATAAATGCCAGCAAATCAACCGCGATTGCTGCTATAGCATATGTATGCATTGTTTACGCAATCACACAACATAACATTACGCCTGTACCTTTGAAAGGGGTAGGCAGATGTGTTCAATAGCTTCCTGTCACTGATATTCACATACCAAGTAGTGTTATATGAATTTGTTTGGGGTAGGCAGGTACAACTAAAAAGTGAAAAATAAAAACTTAAAAATAAAAAAAAACAACCGACTTCCAAAAAAATACTACAAAGTGAAAAATAACTTTAATTTCGAAAGTCGGTGTCAAAAAATGAAAATACAGAACCAACGACACCGACTTCCGAAATTAAAGTTATTTTTCACTTTGTATTCTTTTGGAAGTCGGTTGTTTTTTTTTTGTCAACAAGTTTTTAGTAGGTTTTTTCCTGAAATTACCGCGGGTGAAACGGCGGTATTAAATAAAGTTACCTTTAGCAGTTAACAGAACAGAAAAACAAACTGTTGTTTGTTTGTTTGAACACGCTAATCTCTGGAATTATCAATTATTTTTGCATTAGATTGTCCAATCCATGTGGAAAGCTTAATCACGCCAGGACTCTTTGGAGTTGAGCAATAAGAAAAAGGTCAGGAAGAATGCTAAGAGAAAACGATGTGATAGCGCGGGCGGGTGATGCGATGCGATTGGTTGGGGGAGCAAGAAATTTCACGCGGACGAAGTCGCGGGCAGAGGCTAGTAGTAAATAAAAAAGAAAATAATGCAGTTATCTGTTTAATTTCTCATACCCCTGTATACACTCTTACCCATTTAAAAATATAGTACAAATAGGGACTAAGGTATAAATAGGCACATATTATTATAGGCTATTGATATTATACTAATCATATACACCTTAAACACCACACTTTAAATACACACCTTAAATGTTATGACAATTGTTGATTATAATAATATTTTTATTAATAATTTAAATACCTATTTATTGTATCTAATCAATAATGGTGAGTATATTCTATCTAAACACGTTAACCACATCTGTAAAGGAACGCATAAATTGTAGATACAACATGCTCGCCATCATTGATTAACTAAATCTCGCCTACTTATCAGCCTACTCTCTAAGTCATCATGTGTTGGAGCCTGATGTGTCAGGATTCCAAGTAACCTAGATTCTTCATCTAAGTCACATTGGTCTCATCATCATAGGAGCTGGTAGCCCGGCTCTATTACATATGTCGTTTAAAACACAGGAAGCCATCACAATTTCTCCCACTTTTATAGGATCATAGTACAATACCCTATGTACTAATAAACATCTGAACCGTCCTTTCAGGATTCCAATAGTCCTCTACACTGTTTCTTGCACTGCTGTGCAAATTGTTGTAATGGCTCTGGAGTCTCAGTTTCTGAATTACTAAAGGGAGTCATTAAATAAGGCCTTTGAGGATATCCTGAGTCACCTGAAATCAATGAATGAAGCTAGAATTAAGTGCAATCTTGACTTGCGTTTAAGTTATCATTGTATTGTAAATAATAACTTCGTGGATTGCCCTAGAGGCAGAAGACTGAGATATGTATGTGTCTACATTCTTCCCAATGATTTTTTGGTAACTTCCATTAGCCAAAAATGATAGTGTGCATAATATCTGAAACATCAGGAATTCAATAGGCTTTTGTTGGTGTGTGGTGAGGTATACCCATCATATCTCAAGAAACCTAGATGTAAACAAACCTTTAGCCTCTTGGTTAAACCACTGGAACGAAGTCGCGGACGCATATATGGAGTTAAGTCATCTTCCAATATATTTATTAAATCCTCAGAAAGCCTGTAAATATGGATAAAATCTGTAAGTATCACGGAATATTGTTTTAAACTTTCGTATTTGTTTCGCCTGTCGAGCTTTCTTCAAATTATCACATTTCTTAGCTTCTTTGGGAACGCGAAGAGATGATGTTCGTTCCCTTTTGCTTCGCACTCACGACGACGAGGTTCGGCAAAAATGAAAGTCAGGCGTAATGTTAATGCTGAATAATATAATGTAGAAACTTTCCTAATGCTAACGCGAATAACAATGAGTCGAAGGAAGGGTTTCGGTACATAAAGATTCAATAGAAAAATAACATGTTATGCCGATGGGAGTTGTAACCTCTATATCAAACGGCCCAGTGGTCCACAGACTATTCAGTCTGGTGTTGCCAACGCTTATCGTTGCGTTCATAAACGCCACACCACCCCCCCACGGAGAAGGATGAACCGGTTATTCGAAATCGGAGAGATCCTTAAACTTAACTCGTCTACCGGAACGAGTGGTATACGGCAGTTTCGGGGCGGTTGGATTGGTGTCCCTGGATTTTGCAGGTCCTATAGGACTCTTAGGGAGGTCAACAGTCGTGTGTGTCATAGTTTCTGGGGGCTTCTTAGGGTACTCATTTGCGGTAGGTATTGTGTGATCTACGTGTGCCGGTTTTACTCGATCTACACTGACGGTCACGGTTTTGTGGTTGATTTCCAGTGTAATTGTTTTCCCATCACTGGCACGATCCACTATTCGGTACGGGCCGGTATATGGTGGCTGTAACGGTCGTCTAACAGAATCATCCCTGAGGAATACATGTGTCGCTGACGAAAGATCTTTAAATATGAATGCAGATGGTTGTGTGTGCCGAGATGCCGGGATGGGTCGCACAGTTGACATTTTACGTCGGAGTTGTACGACGAAATCTGCTGGGTCATAGAAATTATGTGGCTCATCTGATGCTACGAGCAATTCGCCGGGCAATCGAAGAGATTCCCCGTACACCATTTCAGCAGCTGTGGCTTTCAAATCTTCCTTGAAAGCTGACCGCATACCGAGAAGGACAAACGGCAACGCGCGCACCCATGAGTCCTGGTGGCACATGAGGGCAGCTTTAAGCTGGCGATGGACGCGCTCGATCATACCGTTGGCGCAGGGATGGTAAGCTGTCGTTCTGGTTTTTGTGGTCGCGAATTGTGTCATCAGTCGGCGGAACAGGTCGGACTCGAACTGAGTTCCTTGGTCTGTTGTAATGACTGAAGGCACCCCGAAGCGAGCTATCCACTCCCGTGTTAGGGTTTCTGCTACTTCTTCTGCGGTGATCGAACGCATTGGCCATACTTCGGGCCATTTAGTCACTCTATCAATGGCAGTCAAGCAGTACCGATAGTCGTTGCAAGTCGGCAAGGGACCTATGATGTCTATGTGTACATGTTTGAAACGACCTGGCGGTAGGGCGAAATTGCCAAGTGGGGACGAATTATGGCGCGATACCTTAGCGCGCTGACATGCTATGCATTGTCGGGCCCACTGTTTGCAGTCCTTGTTGATTGACGGCCAAACATAGCGTTCAGTCACGAGACGAGTAGTGGCTCGTGCACCAGGGTGACTTAAGTTATGTAGTTTGTCGAATGTTATTTTACGGAAGGAAGGGGTCAAGTATGGGCGAGGTTTGCCGGTCGACTTATCACAGGTGATAAGAATGTCAGTTCCGGGAATGTTAACTTTTATTAACTGCAGGCTAGAGCCTTGCTGACATAAATTGGCTAACTCCTGGTCTACCTCCTGTGATTTTGCAAGCATTTGCCAATCCTGATCAAGAGCGATCGCGTCAACGCGCGACATCGCGTCTGCGACAATGTTGTCTTCTCCCTTGATATACTTAATTTCTGTGGTAAACTGGCTAATAAAGGACAACTGATTCAACTGAGTAGGTGGCAGTTTCTCCCGGCGTTGTATGAAAGCGTAGAGCAGTGGCTTGTGGTCTGTAAAAATGGTTACATGCTGAACTTCGAGGATGTGGCGGAAATGCTGCACGCTTTCATATACTGCTAATAACTCGCGATAATAAGCGGGCCACTGTGTTTGTTGGTCGGTCAGCTTTTTGCTAAAGAAAGCGAGAGGTACCCACTTCCCTTCGATTTCTTGTTGAAGGCAGGACCCGATGTGGACGCTGGAAGCGTCGGTAAACAGTCCAAGAGGGGCACCGTGTACCGGATGATGCAGTAGTGTAGCGGTCGCTAGACTCTTTTTGCAAGCTTCTAGTTGTTCGAGGAGTTCAGGTGACCATATAAATGGCTTTGCACCCTTACCTTTAGTAGCAATAACCGCTTTTATTAAAGGAGCCTGGAACAACGCGGCCTTAGGAAGAAATCGACGATAGTAATTTAGCATACCGAGAAACCGACGCACACCCTGGACAGTTTTAGGGGGTGGAAATTCGAGAATGGTTTGAACACGATCTTGAGGAGGTTGAGTGCCCTCGGGACTAATGTGATAGCCTAGGAATGTTACCTCACGTGCACCAAATACACACTTGGAAGAATTTATCACGACCCCATAGTCCCGTAATCGTCTGAAGAGAATTCGCAGATGTTCGCAATGCATAGCCACATCTGTGGAATGGACGAGAATGTCGTCCACATATGGAAAACAAAAATCAAGACCCCGTGTGACCTCGTCGATAAACCGCTGAAAGGTCTGGCCAGCGTTGCGAAGACCGAAAGTCATGAAGGGGAACTCGAAGAGGCCAAACGGGGTAATGATGGCAGTCTTTGAGATGTCATCTTCTGATATCGGAATCTGATGATACGCCTTCACAAGGTCGATAGTGCTGAAAATTTTAGAGCCCGTGAGGTTATGAGCAAAGTCATTAATGTGCCTGACTGGATACCTATCCGGCACAGTTCGGGCGTTAAGCGCGCGGTAGTCACCACAAGGACGCCAAGTGTTGTCTTTCTTTAATGCCATGTGCAAGGGAGACGACCACGCACTTTTGGATGGTCGTGCTGTGCCGGTCAAAACCATTTCCTCAAATTCCTTTTTAGCTGAGTTCAATTTTTGAGGTGCTAGGCGACGAGGACGGCAAGAAACAGGAGGCCCATCCGTTGTCTTGATGAAATGTACGGTATCGTGCTTAATATCCCTAGGGAGACCGGGAGGGTGAGTGATTTCTGGGAACTCTGCTAGCACTTGTGCGACAGCAGAGTTCGAAGGGGCTACGGCTTTGACACTGGGTTGTTCTGACGTCGCGGTGGAGGCAAGGGCAGAAAGGTTGGTGACGCCATCTATTAACCGCTTAGTGCGACAATCTGGAAGCAAGTGATAATATGCCAAAAAGTCCGAGCCAATAATCGCATTATTGACGTCGGCGACAATGAATGTCCAGGTGAAATTACGACGCAGACGAAAGTTAAGTGTCAATGTTATTGTTCCGAATGTCTGTATGCTGCTACCATTAGCAGCGCACAGATCATAATCGGTAGGTTTCCTTCGATTAGAAAGCCAACGGTGGGGGTAACAGCAAAGATCCGAACCAGTATCAATTAAAAATTGTCGCTTAGAGACTTGATCAGTTACGAAGAGGCGACGGCTGAGGGGTTGATTGTTTTCGCAATCAGTCGCCGCCGCTACTGACTGCTCTTTGGGTTTTCCGCCAGCCAATTACAGGGTGAGATGCATTTTCTGGCCTTAGTACCGTATTTCCGATGGTACCAGCAGCGTTTTTCAGTCCGGTCAGGAGTACTGTTGCGCGAGGACTGCCTGCTGCGGTTTTGAAATCGGGAGCGATCAGATCTCAGAGCAGCAATTTGATTGCCCAACTCGTCTATCCGCTCCAAGAGACTATTTAGTGTAGGTGTACCTGTAGCAGCAAAAACATTTGCCTGACTTGGCTGGGCTTCAATAATTTTATCAGCGATGTCGGCTATCCTATCTAGGCTGAGATCGGCCTGGGCTGCCAGGATGCCTTGTGCATGCTGAGGCAATCGGCGGACCCAAAGCTGGCGCAAGATGTTGTCATCTGACAGGGTGTTCCCAGCAATAGACCTAAGATGACGGAGGAACTGGGATGGTTTTCTATCTCCAAGTTCCTCATCACCTAGCAATCGTCTTACCCGCTGCTCTTCGGATATAGAAAACCGTTTAATTAATGTTTCTTTCAGTGTCTGATATTTTCCTTCTGCCGGTGGATTGATTACTATATCTTCAATTTCCCCAGCTACCTTGTGATCGATTTGGCTGAGGACATAACTGTATTTGGTGATATCAGTATTTATACCAGCCAATAGAAATTGGGCTTCGGCTTGTGCAAACCATACAGTGACTCTGTCAGACCAAAATGGTGGCAGCTTTACTGCAACCCTGCACATGGCAGCGGCTATCTCCGGCTTAGACTGGTTACTAGCTTGTTCATGCTGTGCTCGCAGGGTAATGTTTTCAGCCTCAAGCATATTTAAACGTGCTTGGAGTTCTTCAGACATAGTGAGGAAACTCAAAATTTTAATAAGCCATGCAAAATCCAAAAACCCCTCAAAACACCGAGCTAGGGGTAGTTATTCTAACCGTGGGTAAGTGGTGAAGGTTGATATAAGTACAATGTGAGCATGCAAATGTGAAACAACACAAAAAACAAATAAAAATCTGCAAACACCGATAAAATAAACACAAAAATTAAGTGCACGGGTGTCAATATTAAAACATAAAAAAAAATGTAGAAACAGTTAAATAGTCATTATAAGCATTCAATGCATAATATCCCAACCTTTATCATATTAGTGTGTATTATACATGGCAGTTTAAAAAAAGTTAGTAATAATAAAGAAGTCAGCGAGTAACACACCAAAACATTTTTCAGTCGAACAAGGCAAAATGAAGAAAACAAAGTACAAATAAACACACGAAATACAAGTGCAAGTAAAATGGAATGTTATTGTGTTAACTAGCTATTTTAAAATTATTTTTCAAAATAAAAGTAAAACAAAATCACCGTTTTCGGTAGCTAACACAGAATGTCCAGCTAATATTTAAGTGGTACTTGCGTGGACCGGAACGTCAGTTGATGTCAATGTCCGCTGTCACTGGAACTGTATTTTCGTCGGTTATAGACAGGTGGCGTTCGATGCGCTTCGTTCAATATCGATTTTCAACGAAACGAGTTTTTACTTGTCGGTTTAAATGAATTCACAATGTCTCCACAATTTCACATGCCTTTGCAATGACGCTTGTATGACGCACGTACTCGGGAAAACGGCTGGAATGCGGGAACTAACACTGAAGACGTGAAAACATAGCTCGTTTTTTTAGGCGGCAATGTCCGTAGTATGGAGCTTTGGGTCTCGTGTGCAGCGAGTCATAGGAGTTCGCTTCGCGAGATGTAGTCACTATCACGTCGGGGTCACCACTTTGGGAACGCGAAGAGATGATTTCGTTCCCTTTTGCTTCGCACTCACGACGACGAGGTTCGGCAAAAATGAAAGTCAGGCGTAATGTTAATGCTGAATAATATAATGTAGAAACTTTCCTAATGCTAACGCGAATAACAATGAGTCGAAGGAAGGGTTTCGGTACATAAAGATTCAATAGAAAAATAACATGTTATGCCGATGGGAGTTGTAACCTCTATATCAAACGGCCCAGTGGTCCACAGACTATTCAGTCTGGTGTTGCCAACGCTTATCGTTGCGTTCATAAACGCCACACTTCTTCTAATAAATGTAGCTTCAATTGTGTAGTAAAAGAATAGAAATATTTAAAAAATTAAGTACAGTTTATTATTTTTGTCAGTCTACGCCCGAATATTTAGAGCTTTTTGATTTGACAGTTAGAATCGAGGCTGTGGGCGAGACGTCTGACGTTTTACGTCTTACGAATTTTCGATCAGGGTCACGTGACCTGACGCGAATTTAGAAGTTTTTACCCATTCCAAAAAAAGTACACAGCGCCGCTAGAAGTTTTCACTTCAAAAAAAAATATATAAACTTACGGCGAATTACGGCACATAAAAATGGCAGTCTTTTATAGTTGCTAAACTACACTTACCGTAAAAAAATATTTCAACACCAATTCACTCCAATCACATTAGTTCTACTCAGATGTATTCGGATGAAATGCTCTATTTTAACACTAATTTGTTGATACTTTTATTATTTGATAGTTAAATATATATGTAGGATCAGGAGTGCCGAGAGGTATATCGTCAGGGTTTGGAGTCCCCATTTTATTGGGATAAACAAGACAATTACACTTTAAAAAAACACAATAGAAATAGTAATAAGTAACGATATAGATAAACGAACAAACCTTTATGGTTACAGTTCGTACAGCAGCCTAAGCCACCCAAATACAAAGTGTATCGCTCGCTATAAGCAAGCCTATACAGCTATGTAAATATACAGCAGCGCTGTACCAAGTAAACCGACAGTTTTGTCGGGAGCAGGGCTCTTTATTGAGTCGAATCCGAAGATCGACTGACTCTAAAACCGAGTGCACGCTCTTTTATAGGGCGATGCCCCTACCTTGCAATCCCTCCACGACAACTCTGTCCGATGACGCACGGAAGTACGTCATCGTGTTTACGAGATACAAAACACTAGAAATGTGCTAAATCTAATAAGACTTACTTTATAAAGCAATCAAATAAGACAAGAATAATTGACGTAAATAAACAATGGCAATCTTACAAAGTAAAATCATTCTAAATCAAAGTAACATGTCATCAATCGTTTTGAACAAAACCATTAGCCACAATTATCGAAATAAGTTGCCAGAATCAATTAGTGCGTACACCGAGTACTCAATAAACTATGTTCCGATTTAATAGACAAGAATTGATACTAAAATCACAAAGAAAATAACAAGTTACTGATTTCCCACAATTGTAATGACAACCAACTCCGACATATACATATCATAGCAAACTAACTTATACAAAATTATAAAGTCTTGACTATCAGCTCAAGTACAAAATTTAATTTGTAAATAATTTCTCACAAACAAATCTACGCGATCGAAACTTCTGCACTGACTGGCGGGCACACCCACAACGCTTGCGCTGGATATGTCAACAAGTTGTAACTTGAACGCTCATTTGTTTATCCCAACTCGCGCGATACGTTTAGATACTGAGTGTTTTGTTTTGCCTGGCTAGTTGAGCATTTATTAAAATAAATCATAATCCATTTGCATCACCTAGATTTTAAACATTTTGCACGCGTAGATTATCGAAATGGACGTACGTGCGACGGCACCCAACTCGACAAGGAACCTCTCGAAGTCGGCGAGACTCTTGTTGGGCGAAAAATACGCCCCAACCGTGCCAATGCCGTCCACGAGGGCGGCCACCCAGCCGTGACCTCGGGACGGGTTGGCAAGAGCCCCGCCAATGATGGCCACCAAACCGTCCAGGTCTCCCACCCAGTTATCCCTGGGGGGGACAAAGTACGGTTCGGCGACCACAGCCACGTGAATCGACCACTCTGCCATGCTCTGGAGCAAGAGATCCTGAGCTCTGGCAGAGTGGTTGATGTTGCCCTGGAGGAAATGGTACAGCGCCATTAGGCACAGTCCATTCCCTCCGCACCATTCCTAGGCCGGGAGTCGGCCGAAGGGGGACCAGGCTGAGGGGGGGGTAAAGAGCGGCAACCTTGGCACCCCCTCTCTTCCCCTTTTGGGCAGGCCCGCCACAAGCCTTTCCGCCCGCTCTGTGCCCAGCGGGCCTCCCTGCAGCTGTACAGAGGCTGCAGTTCGGCGCCGCGGAGCACTGGGCCGCTTTGTGGCCGGCCTGACTGCAGCGATAGCACAGCTCGCTGCGGTCTACGCACGAGGTGCACCGTGCCCTGACATGCCCAATGTCAAGGCAACGGTAGCACCGCAAAGCCCTGGGTTGCAGCTGCCTCACCCTCGCTGCAACCCACCCCACCAACAGACGCCCAGCGTCGGCGACTTTATTCGCCGTCGCCACCGGGCACCGCACCCAGATCGCGCCGAGCCCGGAGGCGTCGACGCGAATCTCGCCCGTCCGCACGTCCTCGGGCGGACATCCACCGGCCTTGGCGACGGCCGCCGCGACCTCAGCCGGAGTCGTCGAGTCGTCCAGGCCGTCGACGCGCAGTTCAGCGGTCTTCATCGGCCTGGACACCCGAACGTCCTCCGGGTTGAGGACCTCCCGCAACTTGGTGGCCAGGACGTCCGCCTTTTCGCCACTAGAGGCACCCGACACCTCCAGCAGTCGCGCCCCCGTAATCGCCGACCTCATTTTGAGGCCAGACGGTATCCCGAGGTCGGGGAACGCGACCTTGGCTTTGGCCTCCATAAGGACCGCCTTGTATGAGACGCCCCTTTCGACGGCTCCGGGCTGCAGCGTAATCACTACAGCCGCGGAGCGTGGGGCTCTGACCCTAGGCGGTCCCTGAGCCTTCTTAGATGCCGGTGCCGGTGCCCTAGCGGGTTCCGATGGCGGCGGCGCCGTCTTCTTCTTCTTCTTGCGGCGGCCCCTCTTGACGACCGTCGTCCAGGTCTCCATGGTGGACCCGGGTCCGTTCGTCGAGGGTGCGGTCGCCGGGGGTGCGGTCGCCGAGGGTGCGGTGGCAGGAGGTGCGGTCGCTGGTGGTGCGGTCGGCGGGGGTGCAGACGTGCCCCCCACGGGCTTTCCGCGTCCTTCCGCGGGCTTTTGGGCCCCCTTGGGTTTGCCGGCTGTCGGGCCCAGCTTAGCGGGTTCCCCCTCCCTCTGCCCATCAGCAGCGAGCGGCGGCCGGAGATTCTTCGCCGGGAGGAGCCTCGACTCTAGGCCCTGCAGCCGGGCATTCATCATCCCCCCACATTGCATCATGCAGATGCGAACGATCTTCTCGATCTCCGCATCCGCATGCTGCGTAGGGGCAGGGACCAACGACGGGGCCGACGGTGGCGGGGCACTGACGGAAGCGAAACCGGCAGCCGCAGGACGCCTCTGCTACCATTCCGCCCTCTGCGCGGCAAGCTCCCGCTTGAGGTCCTCGAGCTCAGATTTGAGACGGCCATTCTCCTCCCACAGCTTCGCCGTCTCCTCCGAGCTCGTGCGATCAAGGAGGACCTCAACTGCCTCCCTGATGCCATCAGCCGCCTCTTTCAGGGCGCGGGTGAATGTGCCCTTCAGGCTGCCAGACTTAGTGGCTACCTTCAGGACGACGTCCACGCCGTCCAAAACTTGGCGACTGAGCGCCACCGCCGACAGGCTTCCCCCGGCAGCCGCCTGAGCAGAGCGTCGCTCTCGGGCCAGTCGGGCCATTTCACCGACCTCGTCAGCCGCCACCAACTTCCGCTGCGCCCGCTTTGCGGCGTTCGCCTCTGCCTTATTGGACCCCAACGAGATCAGCGAGGAGTCCTCGCTCAGGTCCACTATCGAGGGCCCCGGGTCACTTTCTGCGCCCTCCACCGGACGCTCTACGGGAGCCGGTGTTGCGGGCCGAGAGATCGGCACGAAGCGACCCACTCGGTCACGGCTCGGCAACCGAGCGGAGGCTCCGCTCGCCCGACCCCGCCCTCTCTGTGCCGTTGGCACCTTGGGGGCCGACAGATTCTCCTCACTGGAGGAGAGGCCCATCGACCCCGAGTCCCTGCTTAGTGGGCGCTTCCTCCGAGATTTGGAGGTGCACCCCTGCAAGTCTTGGTCCTTTTCAGGACATGAGCCTCCTCGGCTCTTGTTGCCGTCCACGACGGCAAGCGGTTCGCTTGCGTCGCACAGGCGCTCCAGGCTAACCCGGAGCGCCTTTTCTTGCGAGGCAAGCGCAGGTTGACGCAGGTCGGCAGTGGTCTGCCGGCCCACGAGACTAATGTTGCCCCCCCCAGATACGAAGGGGCTGCCTTCCGAGGAAGGGCGGGATTCTCCCTCCTTGGGTAGGAGGGTACCCGCCTGGGGAATAGTTTTGGCACCAGTCTTTTCCATTGTTCCTTTTAAAGGGTGAGGTCCCTTGTTCGCGCTAACTTACCGGATGACCTCCGGTCATACATCCCCTCGGCACGCTAGACCTTGGGATTGGGGTAATTTTTTAGAGAGGTTGTCTTCCTCGCGGCCCGAGCCTCAGTGGCCCGGACCCCCGTTCCTGAACTCAGGATTACGGTGTGGCCGACGATTGGGCAGAACCAACCGCCGCCCCGGCGCGGGCGTCCCCACGCTGCCGCCGGATGCCAGACAGACGCAGCGTGGACAATGGACACCCTCACCACCCACGCCCTCGTGGGTACTGCGGCGCGAACCGCCCCTTCCCAGTCTACGCCCACTCACATCCCTCTGTAAGCAGAGGAGGAGTGGACGTACGACCGCCCGTCTGTAGCCCGGTTCCCTTCACCGACAATCAAAGATGATCGGTGATTGGAACCATGACCTTCCCCCGTGTGTTGAAAATTAGCCGCCGGCCCCAATTGTCCACCAAAACCTGGTGGGCAATTGGAGCCGTCGTTGCCCAGGGTGCGCCACGAGGAGGCTTTTCAACGTGCACCCCACCTAAACTTTTTTTTTTTTCACGTGGAGAAATGCTCATGCATACTACACTACCACGGGGAGATAGTGCAGTTATGTGGGACTCTAACCCACTAAAACTCCACGGTGTCCTCCTCTGCCGCTTACGGCGGGAACACGGGCACGCGTTAGCACTCATCCGTGAACCCGCCGCGGCGTTACCGGACCCTCCTCTGGGGAGTACTCCCCACCACCGGCGCACCAGAACACATAGCACGCCGTGACCACCCCAGGGACCAAACCAGCACATGGGCGCCAGACGACCCCGTGTCTGAACACCCTTGGTCCCCCTGTGACGGGTCAGAACATTGGCCCCGCCGCCTGCCAATTTTCGGCTGCAGAGGATAGGGAGAGCGGCCAACGCAATACCGGTACTCCTCTTCCCCTGCAGCCCCACCGCGTCCGCCATCTAACGGTGGCGACCCCGTCAAGGCCGCGGAAGGTAGGGAGAGCGGCGCACCGTAATACCGGCACTCCTCTCCCGCCGCGGCCTTCAACCCTCAGCCGCGACGCCCCCGTTACTTAACCCAACCCCCTCCCTCACCCCCCCTCTATAGTCTCCCCACGAGACCTCCCCCTCCCCCCCTCCCCCCCCTCTCGGGTCACCCATGACACCCGCGACACAAAGGCACCGCAAGTCGCACAACGAGCGGTGCCTTTGTGTTGCGCGCGATTATATCGCGTGTCGCGCCTGTTTGATGGCGCCTTTAGGATAACGTACTAAGCGGGACTAGGAGCTGTAAATGATAGAAAATAATAAAAGTAACAAACTTCCGCTAGGTGGCGCTGTGTGTGTGTTGACCTACGTATTTTGCCCTCTGTAAAATTTAATTTATAAAAATAGAAAAAGCTGTTATTATTGTGATAATTCACTATAATTAGTATAAACAAGTCTTCGAACAAGTCCAGAGTTGAAGTGAACTAAGTTTGTGTGTGAACTGTGTTTAAGTTCGTGAAGTAAACAGTGCTGCTTACGCCGTTAATTAAATAATTGAACCTGTTTTGGGCGACTTATGGCGCCCTGTTTATTTAAATAAAACTCGGCCAGTTGTTGTAAATATGTGTATTTGTTACACGTCACAGTTTCCGAGCGACAGCGGAGGAATATGATGATTTACACGACACTCGTTAGCAATCTTACATCTAGTTGCCTGGCTATCTTATGAATCTTGTAATACGATATTTTTGGTCACAGAGGTACCTTGAGATCTCTTTCGTCTACCATAGACATCGCTCTCTAGCATCAGTAGTGTTGTTCTCAGTGGGAACCATAGACAATTAGTTTGGTTCGCCACACTGTAAAGTGCCGTTAATTCTTATTAGCGAATTTAAATCATCTTGAAATCAGTACGTGTTACATAAAAAGTCTAAATCATTATCTTCTGATAGTTTTGAGACTTCAATCAGTGATTTGCAAAATTTCGATTTTGCATTGTCATACTACATCACCCATACAAAACAACGCCATCTGTGACCAATCATTAGAACTACCAGGATTTCTCATTGGCGTACTCATTAACCCCGTACTGCTAATTTGCTAATCGATATATCGATTGAGTGTTGACGCTTTACTTCAATCTTTCACACGAAGGTAGGTGGCGTTGCCTGTCGTCTGGCCGACAATCTATTGTTTGTAAACAAACACCGACCGATTACACCTTAATCAATATGAACTGTGCTGGCTGTAATACACTCTTAATAACTGGAGCTCGGCTTCTTGAATGCAAAACCTGTGAAGGCAGTTATCATTTCGAATGCCTAAATATAACGTCTCGTCAATATGAAGCTCTCACAAATGAATTTAAGGCTGCCTGGAAATGCCCTCCATGCCATAATGTTACGCGCCGTACCCGGTCTAACTTGCTTACACCTGTACAGGCCGCTCTAGTTCCTACACACGAAGATGGCATGAACATGTCGTGCGATATCATAGAACACTGTCCTACCTCACCGTGCAACTCCAGTACCTGAACGATCCTAGCTAATGAATCCGTCGTTCAAGATACAGCTGATACTTTCCAAGCATTTACAAATGAGCTACACATTACGTTGCAGGGATGGAGAAGCGACATAAATAATACGCTTGCAAACTTCAAGGACGATATAAAGAGTACATTAAATGGCTGGCATGACGAAATGGTCACAAGTTTTAATAAATTGAATACCTAGCGAATTCAGATCTGCCCTGGGTGACATAAGAGAAGAGCTAAGCAATCTCCGTACCGAACACCATACTTTGAAACAGAATGTATCTGACTTATCCCTTGAAGTAACACAACTGCAAACTTCTGTGGAATTCCATTCGGGGGAACAGGTTGAACTCAAGAAACGTATGGATGAAATAAGTCGACAAAGTTCTGAGCAATCTAACCTATCTATTAGTATCCTCGAGTCCAAACTTGATAATCTCGAACAGCAAGCAAGACAGTGCAATGTGGAAATCATGAACTTGCCTGAAACGCGCAGTGAAAACCTGATACACATATAACTTATTTGTTGACAGCGATGTGGACGAATTTTTCGACGCCCTGTAACTCTTTTTGATACTTGTAAATATTTTTATTTCTATTATAGAGTTAGTGTGTAAATTCTTTTAGCTTTAATAAACACTTACCTGTCACTCAAAGAAATATCATATCGATTCACAGAGTTCCACATGCTCACCAGCAAACAAATAAGCCGAAAAATGTAATTGTAAAATTATCGTCGCGTATCCTGCGGGACAACTTACTCGCTGCTTTTCGCAAGGTCAAAAACTTAAAGTCTGACCAATTGGGTTTCACATGTGCACCGGCGACTATTTACATGAATGAGCATCTAACACTCAAGAAGAAACATTTATTTCGGAAGGTTAAGGATGTCGCTACATTGCACCAGTTCAAGTACGTCTGGATTCGAAACGCCACTATTCTCGTGCGCAAACGGGATGGCGATACTGCTTTTGCAATACACTCAGCCGATGATATTCGTAAGATCACAATCATCGCCTTAATATGGGTGTTAATATGCTTTTTAAACTATTTCTGCCGAAACTCGCGAATGTTTTGCTGCCTATTATACCTGTTAGTAACCTTTTTACTAGATTATATATTGAATGCGTCTACTACTGTATCGTCGGGGCTCAGTGTTGCTGTTTACCTGGTGTCATTTTTATTATTGAGAAACATTATTTTTACTTAACTGTTATATTCTATATCGAGCATTGCACGTACCTGTTGGCTGAACTTGTATCGCTGGTAATTCATATGTTAGTACACCCATTATCCAGTGATGAGTAATAAGCATCTATCCATATACTATCAAAACTGTAGAGGCATCCGTACAAAATTACACACGCTCTACATGAATATTCTGAATGGTAACCACGATGTCATCGTACTCACAGAAACTTGGTTAGTTCCGGAAATTAGCAATAATGAGTTCATTGATCAGCGCTATGTTGTGTACAGGTGTGATCGTGATCGTGTTGCCACTAAAAAACTGGATGGCGGCGGGGTGTTGGTTGCTTTTCTGCGAGCACTTAAATCGTCTGAACTTGATATTTCTGTCATTCTTGCTAATTCACAATCTCGCAATCTTATTGAACACATCCTCATAGAAGTGCCAAGTGCACTACCGTCCAGGCGTCATATTATCAGCGCCGCTTATATACCTCCCAGAATGGCTGCCTCTGTATATGAGCAACACTTTGAAGTCTTACAGCAGGTACTGGGTGACCGTGGTGTTGACTGTTTCTACATAATTGGCGACTATAATCTCCCAGAAATAACTTGGATTACACTGGGCTCAGCTGGACCTTTTAACGGCGGTGGGCTGGGTACGGGTAATACCGTAACTTGTAGCCAGTTAAATAACTTAATGTCATTACTTGATGCTTCGCAATGTAATGTAGTAGCAAATACTAATGGCAAAATTCTTGACCTAGTTATATCCAACTACCCGTATAAGATATCGGCTGCGTTGTTTCCTCTGCTTCCAATCTATACATATCACCCACCTTTTATCTGTGACATAAATCTAAACGTAGATGCTCAACCTATGAAAAAGCGACCGCTACAAAAATACAACCTTTACAAATCTGATTACGAGAACATTAACAGCAAAATTCAGGATATTGACTGGACGGACTTACTTGCCCCTTTGGGATCGGAAGAGGCACTAAGCACATTTTACAATAAGATTGATGATATAATTAAACAGCACACACCACTATCGGAATCTAGGACCACTGGTTACCCGGTCTGGTTTTCTAAAATATTAATTAAGACGCTCAATAAAAAACAAAAGGCATGGGTTAAATGGAAGAAATACGGCAACATTGCAGACTACGAAAAATTCTCGCAGCACAGAGCCTTCTTTAAGGAAAATTGTGATAAATGCTTCTCTAAATATATTCAGTCTATTGAGGATAGTATACATAAAAACAAAGGATTTCTGGATATACATTTCCAACCGCAAAAACAAACCTGGTATACCGGCAAAAGTTCAATATAAAAACAATGTATCCAACGACCCTCAATCGATTTGCAACATGTTCTCTGATTTCTTTTCTTCAGTGTATGAACCTGCTTCATCCGCACTCTCTCAATGGGATTTATCTTCTGAAACAGTGTCTAACGACATTGTTGTTTCTAACCTACACTTTAAGGAAGAATCGGTTTTGGCCGAACTGAAATCCCTTGATCCATCAAAGGGTCCAGGTACTGATGGACTGTCGGCGTTTTTTCTTAAAAATACTGCTTCCTTTATTTGTAGACCCCTAGCTATAATATACAATAAATGTATCACAGAAGGTGTTATGCCAACGGTGTGGAAGCAGGCTAATATCACACCTGTACACAAGAGTGGATCTAAGCGTAGTGTTGAGCAGTACCGACCTATTTCTATTTTATCTACCTTGTCGAAGCTTTTTGAGAGACTGGTACATAACGAAGTGTACCCTATCCTGCATAACACTATTATACAACAACAGCACGGTTTTGTGAAAAAGCGATCCACGATAACTAATTTATTGATATTTTCTAGTGACCTTTTTGATAACATCGACAATCGTATACAAGTTGATGCAGTGTACACGGACTTTCAGAAAGCTTTTGACAAGGTGGATCATGAATTATTGCTGAACCGAATAGCTTTCAACGGTATTCGTGGTAACTTGTTGCGATGGTTCATTTCTTACATCACTAACCGTTGTCAACGGGTTGTTATTAATGGACACCACTCTCATGTTACTCGGGTTAGATTTGGTGTCCCGCAGGGCTCTATTCTAGGTCCTCTTTTATTCATTATTTTTATAAATAATATTGGTAATTGTTTTCATCATTCCAAGTTTTTGTTATATGCTGATGACCTCAAAGTATACAGACCTATTCATAGTATTCAGGATTGCTATCTTCTCCAAGAGGACTTGGATCGACTCACGGACTATTGTTACACTAGTAAGCTCCATCTGAGCATTCCCAAGTGCAACTACCTAAATTTTACCAAAAATAAAAACATCATAAGGTTTCCATACTCACTGTGTAATGTTTTATTGAATAATGTAAACTCGTTTCGTGATCTTGGTATATTGCTTGACTCGAAACTCTGCTTGGATTTGCATATCGATCAAATTGTAAATAAAGCATATAAGATGTACGGATTCATAATGAGATCCACTCATGACTTTAAGCGGACCTCTTCGTACCTCTGTCTGTATAAAACCCTAGTCCGTTCCCAGCTTGAATATGCCGTATCCATCTGGAACCCGTACTATGGCAAATACATTGACATGATAGAGAATGTCCAACGTAGATTTCTTCGTGCAATGCACTATAGGTGTTATAAAACGTATTACAGTATAACCAGTTGCTCAGTAAGTCAGTAAGTACAAGCTTTTGACGCTCAGTTCTAGACGTAAACAATTGGAAGCAATGACATTGTATAATATTGTTAATGGCAATTTTGATTGTATTGATTTAAACAATGTATTGTGCTATGCAGTCCCCAGAACTGTCCATAGACGGCGGGTGCGTGCAGGCAAACTCTTTGCAGTAGCTACCAGCCGATCTAACACTGGTCTACGTTCGCCAGTTCGGCGAATGGCAGCAACCTACAATGAAGTATTCGAACACATAGATGACATGACATGACATGATGACATTACATGTTCTTTGAAAAGGTTTCGTAGCCTTTTGCATGAGACACTTGAACTCTTAGACTAATTGTTTGTTGTAGCTGTTTTAAAAATACTGTTTTGTTTTTTCATTTTATCGTTTTTAGGGTTCCGTAGTCAACTAGGAACCCTTATAGTTTCGCCAAGTCTGTCTGTCCGTCTGTCCGTCCTCGCTTAATCTCTGTGACCGTTAGCACTAGAAAGCTGAAATTTGGTACAAATATGTATATCAATCACGCCGACAAAGTGCTAAAATAAAAATTGGAAAAAAATGTTTTATTAGGGTAGCCCCCCTATATGTAAAGTGGGAAGTGATTTTTTTTTTAATTTCAACCCTAACGTGTGATATATTGTTGGAAAGGTATTTAAAAATGAATAGGGGTTTACTAAAATCATTTTTTGATAATGTCAATAATTTCGGAAATAATCGCTCCAAAAGTAAAAAACAATGTGTCCCCCCCCCCTCTAACTTTTGAACCATAAGTTTAGAAAATATGAAAAAAATCTGCAAAGTAGAACTTTATAAGGACTTTCTAGGAAAATTATTTTGAACTTGATAGAAACAACAGTTTTTGTACAAAAAAGACAAAAAGTTGTACAAAATAATTTCTGGACTAAGTTTGTAGTATAATCGTATATGCAAGCATTTTTTTTAACTTCGTTTACATATTTTATTATCCTGAACGTATCCCTTTGTGTTCGCGCTAAAAACTGTCACGAGTCGGAGCGCCTGCCGCGGAGCGTGCAATGTTGCACGCTCCGTGTTCGCGCACGTACCCACTACCGGGAGCAGTTGTAGGAGCGCGGAGCGCTGCTGGAGCGCGAACATAATGGATACCCACTTTTAAACTCATAAGTGGGAACACTTATTGTGACGGACGGGAAACTACGGAACCCTGCACTGAGTGTGGCCCGACACGCTCTTGGCCGGTTTTTATTAGTGTAACTGTCATGCATGAACAGTTCACCTCCTAGTGACTAAGGTTTTATTTGTGAACAGCGCTGTGGGTTACATTATTACTTAAGTAATTTATGTTTTTTCTATTTATAATATTGCATAATGTAGCTGTTTGTTGTTCCTATTTAATAAAATAAAATAAAAAATAAAAACATGTGGACAATGTAAAGAATGCTCTTGTAGTTCCATATTTAGTTTAAATCTTGGATCGATCAATTCTGGGAGAAGACAGGCATGAAGTTTTTTACGAGAGCTTTTTCCAAACGTCTTGGCCTATAATCACAATCGAGTTACAAGAAGTAAAAACTATACACATTCTTATCAGCTAGTTCTATTCGTGTATTAGTTCCAGTAGCAGTCTTCAAAGTACACCTTCAGGTCACTCCATCCAGTCTGGAGGTAAGGTCTCAACATAACTAACAAAAGGAGCCCAAACTCGGCACACCTAGCTCAGCTCGTCTTAGTTCCAGTAGCAGTCTTCGAAGTACACCTGCAGGTCACTCCATCAAGTCCGAAACGAAATATGAATTTATACCTATTTACTTCTAGAAACAATATAAGACTGTGAATAAAAGCTTTCCTTGGGTAGTAGGTACACCGTACACATACAGAATGCGTGAAATATCAAGTTTTGTGTCTCAAATATTTTGTATCCGTACATCTTTTTCAGTACGAGCTGCGGCTTACAACCGACACAGTGTCCACTCACGAAGGCGGCCGAGCGCAGAATAATATTTCATTACATTTTATGCAATGAATCAAGACAAAATAATTCTTATTTCAATCCAATAAGATGCACGTATTACGGCTAAATATAAAGTAAAAAAAAGGGACTCCGATTTTTATTTTTTTCTGAGCCTATTTTTAACATTTTGATAGATCTTTTTGCTACCCTTTTGAGTTGAACATGTCTGCTTACATAAAATATTTTTAAATAAATAAATGTATGTAATTAAATAAAAGAAAAATTCATAAAGTCAGCACGTTATCGTCGATTTTGTGAGAAGAGGCAACGGAAATTCTTTTTTACTATATAACAAACCAAAATTTTCGTATAAAAAATTGCTACGATTTGAAGATGAAAGAGTAATCTATCTGTGGTAATTATTATATCTGGTTTCGTCTCATTTTGACACAAAATGTACCGAAAAACTGCTTATTTTGTCAGATTCGTAAACGCGTCCTTAAAAAAAACAGAATAACTAAAAACAAGCAGGCGAGACTCCCATTTTTATTATATGTATTTTCAAATTCAAATGGGTTAAGTTTTTACCGCAATCGGGTTTTTTTATTACTTTTTTACCCGACTGCGCCAGAAGGAGGGTTATGTTTTTCGAGTGCATGTATGTTTATTTCCAGGATTTTAGTTTACAAATGTGAAAGATTTCGCAGTAGGATTCTTGATACGTGTTTTTTACGATTTGTCACTTCGAATTACTTATAAGTATAACCATATTATAAGTTGTAGGTATATATTTTTAGAATTCTTTATTTTGATACCCCACTCGATACGTTTTGAGAAAAAAAAATATTTTTTGGCATAAGTACCTACCCAATATTGCGCCAAAACTCGGCCATTTTTTTTTTAAATTTTGATATACCTAGTGTTACTCTCACAAATAAGACGAATCTAACGGCACCTCTCAAGTTGAAATCGATCAAGCCGTTTAGGCTACAGAGCGTGCCAAAGAAATATACATAGTACATGTACATACATACACTCGAAAAACATAATGCTCCTTCCGACGCGGTCGGGTAAAAATTACGTAGAATCCCGATTATCCGAACATCGATTATCCGAACATCCGATTATCCGGACTCATTCGTCTCGGCTTTAATTATGACGGCGCGGGCGCAACGAGACATGTTACGACAAGTTTATTCCCGCCTCCGACGGTGTACTCCCGCTCCTATTTGTTTGCGGGATAGTGTTTGTTATTGTTTCATTTTATTTTTTTCAACAGGGCATGGAATAAATTATTAAAATTAACTCTTATCTAATTCTTCAATTAAACCGCACGACGATTTTAAAGAAATAACAGAAGCAATGAAAATTCTTAGCATTAGTGAAGGGTGCGATGAAGAGAATATTAAGTAGTGGCTGAACTGCGATAGTGAAGACCCTGAATTCCAAAATATTAACTGATGAAGAAATCATTGAGGATTTGAACAGTAACGAGAGAGAAGATGAAGAAGAGACTGAAACTGGGGATATATGCCAAGTACCATCTCACGCAGAAGCTTTTGAAGCTCTAGAGGTTAGATGTTGCTTTTAAGTGGTTTGAAAGACAGGACGAATCGGATCCCATACAGTTGTTACAACTGAAGCGCATCAGGGACTTGGCCGCAATGAAAAGGTGTGATTCATTACGTCAAAGATTAATAAGTTATTTCCAACCAAAATTTTAAATTACATAGGTATTATGTACTTAATTCACTATGTATCGTTAGTGCTCGTTTTATATCGTATTATCTAAGTAAAACACATTACATAAAAAAAATTATTAAAGTTTAAATATTTTTGATTTGCTTTGAAATCGGTTATCCGGATTTTCGATTATACGGAATACCCCTGGTTTTAATTGATCCGGATAATCGGGATTCCACCTTTAATTTCTGACGTCGGTGTCAAAAAATGAAAATGCGGAACCAACAACACCGACTTCCGAAATTAAAGTTATTTTTCACTTTGTAGTGTTTTTAACCGACTGCGCCAGGAGGGTTATGTTTTTTTTCGAAGTCGGTTGTTTTTGTGGTAGTAATTCAGCACTGTCATTCGTATGACACAGTGACATGATCACTAGATAGTAAATGTTCAACTTTATTTCATTCCATTTTCATACACTGGCAAAGTGACAGAAACATGAACCTTCATCTGTTCATTTTCACGAATATGTCGTCGAACGATGTTCGAAGAAGAAGATCGCAGTTAATTATTTATTAAATGTATAATTTATTAAATTAATAATTAATTAAAAGTCTGTACAGTATAAGTTAGCATGGAACACAGTAACATAATGATGACTAGTCGTTGCTGACGTTGCGCGGCTCGTGGGCAAATGGGCACGTGGGCACGTCGTCGTCACATAGTCACGCCGCGCTCACGTGAGCACAAGCACGAGCAGCACGACCACGAAGCCCGCCACCAGGCACACGATGAGGCTCACCTTTTTCTGTGAAAAACAAACTCCCGCTGGTAGCGCATCGGCGTCATCGGCGTCGGCGGCGTAGGTATACACTTGGCTTGGTGATTATTAGGGTTCTGTACCAAAATGGTAAAACGAGGCTTCCGTTTTAGCATTTATGGTGAGACTCAATCTGTCTGTCTGTCTGTCACAGCTGGATATCTCAAGAACTACTAATGCTATCAACTTGAAATTTGGAATAGTTTTAGATGACGTTTGCCCAACTATTTTGCAAATAAGAAAGAAATATAAATTTGTGTATATTTTTTGAAACAGGGACTAAATTTGTGTATATTTTTTGCAACAGGGACTGAAAGGGGGTCTGAAAATTTTGAAGTGGGGCTACTAGGGCATGTGGGGTATTATGTGAAAGAGCGCAGTTTGCACATTCACAAACATTTTTTCTTTTTTTAGGCCGCATAGTTTTTGAATTATGATAAAAAAAAATGCCGTTCCCCACCCTTATCTCCGAAGTTTGCAGAGAGAAAAATCTGAAATTATTCTATGTGATAGAAGTTCATGTAAAGATTACAGGAAAAATAAAACGAAGCCTCAAAATAGCACATTTTTTCAAAAATCATCAACAAAAGTTATATTAGTTCCACTATCGATCAAGAGATGGCGCTGACATGAAACTGCAATATTCTACACCGCAGTGCACAGTGTTAAAATTCTCTGACGAATATAGGCCTCGTCGATGGACACGCCACGATATCGGCGGTAAGACCCCTCTTTGAGGAGTGGCTAGAGGGGCGTCACGGCGCCCTCACTTACCACCTGACGCAGGTCCTCACCGGACACGAAAGTTTCGGGAGGTTCCTGTACATAATCAGGCGGGAGGAAACGCCCGGGTGTCACCTTTGCCAGGATCGCCCAGAGGACACGGTGGAGGTCTGCCGCGCTTGGGCGGAGCACCGCCGCCGCACTATGTGGAAGTGCCTAAGAGAGCCTGGCCATAAATACATTTTGTAAAAATCGGCGTAGGTACTCGTATTATACCTCAAACTGTAGCTAAGAAGTTAATCTACTATATTATACATAAATTATGTATGTGGTCGGTATTGGTTTATAAAACAGATCACCTAAACACGATCATTCCTAAACTATCACAAAACAATCTGAATTTGTATTTTTTTCAAGATTTTTTTCTGGCCAGCTAGCAATGAAAACTATACGAGTATTATACCATCACAGAAAGCTTATACTATGTACTTTTGACTGGTATGCATAAAAATGCTATAAATTTGTAAATATATTTACTAGAAATATTTATCTTGTGACATATCATTTTTGCGTACCTGAAACTTTCAATTAGAGTTTTGACAGTTGCCGAAATTTGCCGAAGGTCTGTAATAGTACATTATGGTACAAGTGTGTAATGTTGGTGATTACCGCTGAGGCGCCATTGAGACCCGAGCCGTCAGGTGAGGGTCTTAAGAGAGCCGAGGACGGTAATCATCAATACACACGTGTATCATACGACGTTTTTCAACACACTTGCGAGGAAAAAACAAATATGTATTGCATAAATCGTTTAATTATTAAAACAATAGGGATGTTGCCTGGGTAAAAATAAATCGATTCGATTTAGTCCCTCAGTAAGATTATTAAAAAATATTGAACACGTATTTTTTGTTTTATCAATTAGATAAAAAATTACAAAGATATATCACATCAAAGTTCAGGAGTGGGGGGCTTTGACGTAATAACGTGCTAAAATTTGTAGCACGGCGTGACGTCATACGAAATTTCCAAGCGCTGTATCTTCGTAATTTTTTGTTTGCCAGACAAAAGAAAAAATACGTATACAATATTTTTTAGTAATCTAACTGATGGACTAAATATATTTTCTTAGTCAACTACCCTATTGGTGAATGTACAATTTTCAAAACGATATTGGATTGTTTTTGATGGCAATTTCACAGTTTGTGTTACATTGGTACTTGCCACTTCTTTAGTACCTTCATTTACTTCTTGTGTAAATGTCGGCGACAAAGGTAAATCATACAAATTACTGGAAGGAGAGGGCACCAAATAACTCACGCTAGTAGATGTACATGGTTGTGGTTCGGGGCAAAACTTTTTTGCCTTTGGCTCCAAATTAATGGCTTGCGTTATTTTGTCATTGATTTTTGCTTTGTTATGAATTGAGTCTTCTATGTACGATTCAGCGACTGCGTCAGAACGCCATCCACCATGTCGCTTCAAAGTTAGTATATCAGCCCCCGAATCAGCCAACATTGTAGCCGACGTTCTTCTAAAACTGTGTCCAGTGTAAAAATCGGCCTCAGGCAAACCTAAATACTTCGCTATTTCTCTTGGAATATTACCAAATTTGTTAATACCGATTGTTTGTGCAGTACATTTTCCTTTCTGAAAGTTTTGGAAAAAGCGGTCATTCTTTGTTTTTGTTGAACGGAGATCTTGGTATTTTTTCACTATTTCACGAAACGTTCCTTGGATTGTAAAAGATCGTGGAATCTTGGTTTTAGTCTGGGTAATTTCGACAAGAAGCATATCTCCGTGGATTTCTACATCTTTTGTTGTAATATTGTACAGCTCTTGTCGTCTACAAGCACCAGTAACACCGAATATTAAGGCAACCTGCAAAGAAATCAATTAATTAGTTCTAAGAAATTATGCTAAAGTTACACACTTGTATATTGTAGATTCGTTTCGATTAAAAATATGAAACGTACCTTTGTTGCTAGATACTGACTATCCGGAGCCTCATTCAAAAACTTTTCAACGTCGGCTGGTGACAAAACTTTAGATTTCCGACCAATATATCCATCCGAGCGTCTCTTCAAAAATGCCATCAGGTTACAGTACGTTTTGATATCAACACCATGTTTGAGCTTAACCATGCTTCTTAACATGGAATAGATGCACCACAGGGAGCTAGGTTTGTATGTATTGGCGAGTTCAGAGAAATACGCCAAAAACACATTTTCAGAAAATGACTGGGTTTTTTTGTTGCTCTTCCATTGCAGGAAACTATCGTAAGCAGCTAAATACTTTTCTCTAGATTTTGCAGGTATTAGGCTTTCGTTTGCATTTTGTGCTGCATTTAGTATTTCTGGCGGGGTTAAATCAATCAATTGTTCATCTTCTGTACTAAAACCTGACATTTTTATAATTATTTACCACACAGCAACAAATGCGATACAAACAAAATATGAAAATTAGGGGAAAATTGGGAAATGGCGCGCAATTTTTTTTTTTTTTTGCACGCGCCAAATGTAAGTTGATTGATTACAGCCATACAGCCTACTTCAAAATGATAATTTTTGTGATAAAATGCAAATATTTTATAAGAAATTATTGTGAATTATAAATAATTTGATAATAATAAATGTTTTTTCGTCTTAATTAGGGACACATTTATTTATTTCAAAAATGTAAATAGATTTTCGGTGGCATAAAACCTCTTTGTTGTTACAAAAAAAAAAAAAACTGTATTACCCGGTTAAATTGAAAATGCTCTGTTTACTCGCATATAATTTGCAGTTAGGTACTAACTTAACTTTGTAGGGATCATTCTATTATGCACTAGTGTGTAATATTATTATGCACGTGTATGTTATAGTTCGGTTTATGGCCCTAAGAACGATATAATAAGGCTCACTTTACGAGCAAGTGTGTTGAAAATTATGTTATTTGATAGGAAATTTAATATTATAATAAAAGAAGAAAAAAAAGTTGCGATTTCGTTGCACAACATAGGTTAATCTATTAAGTATAGCATAAAACAGTAAAAAATCCTACAAATACGTAGGTAATGCTATTTGACTTCTTGCTTATTATAGGTCTTATTTGTGATATTTTATTAATTACGGTTTACGTTAAGATAATGTATCGAGTGTTTCTCACCATTTTTTAGTTCTCATTCATAATTAATTATCAATTATACATATCGTAAACTGCATAACCACATAATGATAATTAGTTCTATCTACCACAATTTTGCACACGTTTCAAATCAATATTTTTAGGTATATAAAATAGGGATTCTGCATACTCAATAATTACATACTGTTTTTCGTTCGTCATTGTCGTTACTAAAAGTGTAATAACCTTACCATCTACCTTCTCGCAACAATGAGTGAATTCAACTGTACCAGTTGTATGTCTTGTTTTAATTGAAAGTGACGGGAATTATGTATTTGCTTTAACAAGTTATATACGGTATAATTTTACCAACTTTTCCGAGGCAAATATCGCTAAGATTGTAGCAAGTGTACAAAAAAATCTTATTAGAAACTTTCGTCAACGTTACACGAAATCTGGCAGAAATAAGCAAATATTTTTAAACAAGAATAGCGCGTGGTTCGACGTCATATTTACTGTGAATCTGGAAGATCTATTTGTGAAACAAAGATTTGAAAAAACAGAAGAAGGCATATGTACAAAGAAGGTTCAGAGAAGAACTTGGTTTGAATATAGATAAACCTAAACAAGGTACTGGTTGCAATGACGGTAATACAGCTAGATGATTTTTTCAAAATTATCAGTGTTTTTTTTTAGTTAAAAGTAATAGTACTTAATAATAGCAGAAGTAATTTGAAGAGTTTAATTTGTGTTTATTATATCATTTAAGGTCAAATTATTTAAATATAGTCGTATATTTCTGAACATTTTTCAACATTTCAAGTTTACTAATTTTTTTTAGGCAATAAACGTATGTTTATATATATTAATTGTATATTATTTAAAAGTGCATTTATTCAAGAATACACAAAAAAAAAATCAGCAGCAAATCTATAAAAACATGGAAGTTATGGATTTATGACCCGAAACCGACTCAATCTCCACATAGTGCGCCGTGTCCTCGTTGAGGCGATCGGCAGCGGCGGCGACCACTCGCGTCCGGGCCTGGTTCAAGCCATGGTCCGGGGCGAGAGGGAGTGGGGGGCAGTCGCCTCCTTCTGCGAAGCAGTCATGCTAGCGAAGGAGGCGGCGGGACGGCTGAGGGAGAGAGCCTCCCGTCCCAGCCGCCGCGGGAGACGCTCCGGGCGTCGGGAGCCGCGCGATGGCTCCCGGCTACGGCGGAGAGTAATGGGTAGCTCACCGTCCGATCAGGACCAGGCCCGTGCCGGACGGCGCGTACGTGTTTCACGCGCGCCTCAAAGAGATGTCAGCATCAAGGGAAGGGGCCCGTCAGGGCCGAAGCCTGCCGGGTCAGCGGGATTGTCCGAAAGGGTTACCGCTGGCCCGGAATATAAAGGGCTAAGGAAGGAACACGGGCCTACCTATTTTTTAACAGAGTTTGCATCGTGTATTGAAATACACGATGCAAACTCGGTTGTTCTTGATAGTCAAGGGCTCCTAATTTCAATAAACGTTACTCATGCCGCGTGTGGAGTGCTGTGCGGTCCAGGCGGCGTACCTTGCGCGCCTTGGTGCGGCTGACGGTGCCGTGCAGCAGCTCCGTGCCGCCGCAGCCGACGTGCTCGGTGGCCTGCAGCGCGTAGTACTCCACGCTGTCCACCTGGTCTTGCTGGAAGACACAAAGAAGTCATTGCTAGTCTCGCTCGTGAACAGCATTTTTTTTCATTTGCTAGAGGACACTTACGGGGTCGGTCAGTAAATAGAAATAGGAGTTCTCGGGAATTAATGATCATGGCACGTAGTAACAAGCCGCAATGAGGTCGTACGGAGACGAATCGGCAACAACCGTGGGTAGACGATGGATAAGTGTTAGGGTTTGATTGAATAGTCAAGTAAATGCTGGAGCGTTTGTTTTGCTTTTCAAACCGATAAATGTTGTCGACTGAAATTTAATTTGATAAAACGAGCTGTTTGTTTTCTATTAATGAAATTAAATTTTGTTCGAGAACATGCATCGGTTTCTTACTAAACTTCAAGTATATCCGACGATCCTGCATACTTATCCCTTTTGTTGACAGTACAAGGATTCTTTAGTATTATTGTAACCACCTTATTGTAAATACCTACATTCTGAGCAAATAAATGAATATTATATTCTATTCATAGAAAGCTTTGTTAAAGTACCTACCTACTACCAAACAAAATAGTTTATGTAGTCAGGGATGTCGCTTGTCTGTTATACGCGGACGATCTTAAACTGTTTCTGGCCATTAAGGATGAATGGGACTGTGTTCGTTTCCAGAGTGACGTGAACAGAGTAGTTGAGTGGAGTAGGAGAAATAAGCTACATTTGTAAGCTACAATATGTCGAAGTGCTCAATCATAACGTTCAGCCGCATGAGAGTTCCCCTCCACCACGACTATGAGCTAGACAACGCGACGATGAATATGGTGGAAACGGTACGTGATCTAGGAGTACACCTTAACAAGGAGTTGTCATTTCGCGATCACATCGTCAACGTTTGCAAAAGAGCGTATAGGAGCCTAGGTTTCGTACTTCGTCGTGCTCAAGAGTTCAAACACAACCTTGTACAATGCACTGATAAGGAGTCAGTTGGAGTGTAATGCAATAATTTGGGCACCACACGAAACTAAATATAGTCTCATGTTGGAACGCATACAAAATAAATTCATAAGGTTTATCTGTACATGAGACTTTATGGGGTATATCCGTATTATGCATCGATGTACCCAGCCTTGTTTGTTCTAGGCATGGTTGGGTACAACAAATTAGAATTAAGAAGGGATATGGCTCTCGCCATTAATTATATTTTTAAATTAATCAATGGTAAAATAAAAAACAGCATGTGTGCAATTCACACGTGGTAGAAGTGAAACCTTCAAAAACACTGTATAATGCTTCCTATCTCCTTTTCTCCCACGTTAAGGCGAAAGCGCCAGGGTAGCCCGCGAAATTAATTTTTTTTAGGTTTTTTGCAATTTGCTGGTCAGTATTAAATTGTACGTTGATTAATATTATGATTCGCGGCCGTAACAAATATGTATTTACAGAATTATTATCATTAAAGTAATCAACACAACTCTCTAAGACCACGTAAGTCCAAAGAATAACTGTTTCATGAAATCATCATTCTTTGGAGTTACGTGGTCTTAGAGAGTTACTTTGTGTGCGGCGCAGCGTGGGAGGTGCTGTGTCCAGCAGTGGGCTGCGATAGACTAGCGGAAGGCAGAGGACAGCGTGTTGCGGCGCAGCGTGGGAGGTGCTGTGTCCAGCAGTGGGCTGCGATAGACTAGCGGAAGGCAGAGGACAGCGTGTTGCGGCGCAGCGTGGGAGGTGCTGTGTCCAGCAGTGGGCTGCGATAGACTAGCGGAAGGCAGAGGACAGCGTGTTGCGGCGCAGCGTGGGAGGTGCTGTGTCCAGCAGTGGGCTGCGATAGACTAGCGGAAGGCAGAGGACAGCGTGTTGCGGCGCAGCGTGGGAGGTGCTGTGTCCAGCAGTGGGCTGCGATAGACTAGCGGAAGGCAGAGGACAGCGTGTTGCGGCGCAGCGTGGGAGGTGCTGTGTCCAGCAGTGGGCTGCGATAGACTAGCGGAAGGCAGAGGACAGCGTGTTGCGGCGCAGCGTGGGAGGTGCTGTGTCCAGCAGTGGGCTGCGATAGACTGAGTTTTCTTTTTGTATTTTTTTTTTATTTATTTAATTCGGTCTTTTTAGCTTTCCGTTTCACCATGTATGATCAGCTTGCGCGTGCGATTCCTACAATTACCTAAGCACTGTCAATATCATAAAATTAAAATAAAATGCATCAATCGCTATATTAAAAAAAGTTTTTAGAGACCTACCTAGGGTAGGTCTCTAAAAACGTAACATTCAACACGAGACTTCATACCTAAACATGCCGCGCGGCTGCCCTTCTCCAGTAAAGTACAATGCGTGCCACGAAAGATGAGACTTGGCCCCCCCTCCCCCGCTCTTTCCGCCGCCCCTATGACGTCCGGTCCCGTCCCGCACTCAGACCTCATACCGCTAAAGATACCTAAAATCGTGTACTGCGCATGTCAAACCACGTGGTGTGTCAAGTCTCATCTTTCGTGGCACGCATAGTACAGCTCTTGCAGGCATATAAAAATAATAAGCCCTATTTAATTGTGAACATTTTCCAGTAACTGTAGCAGAATATCTCCACGCTCATCGTGCCTCTTGGCAAAGGCCTCCTCTAACAACTTCCACGGTTTCCTATCACTCGCCAATGTTTTCCATCGTGTTGTGCTGTTGTCGTGGTGGTGTGGGTGTGTGACGCACCTGTGCCGCGACAAGGTGTGCGAGCTGCGCGAACAGGTCACGCACGTCGCGCAGCGCGGCCTCGACGCGCGTGAGCTCCTCGTGGCGCGCCTCCACGTCGCGCAGCGCTCGCCGCGCCTCCGCCGTCTCGGCGCGCACGTTGTCCACGAACAGCGAGATGTTCTTGGTGTCCAGCAGCGCCTGGCACTCCTCGTCAGACACCGACAGGTTCGCTGCAACGAGTCGCGCGTCAGATAGGGCCGGCGCGGGCGCGCGGCGCGCAGGCGCGTGAGTCGGCGCGCGGAGGTCACGGCGCCAGCGGCGGCCGACGACCCCGCGTGCTACTCGGCGAATTAAACCGAAGCAGCCATTGAACTTGTATAATGACTGTTTCAAAACAACTGCAATTAGGATTCGCTTCTTAACCATTGCTAATAGGTATCTTTTTCTTTGTTGGCTTTAGATTATTGACCTGACTTGATTCATTCATTGGTAGTTGCAATGACAAGGGTGGTAACTACATTTAAATACACATACGACGTAATTCTTTGGATTACAAACGGTCACTCTCAACATAATTATCTACTTATACTTAGTAAAGTCAAAGTCAAAGCATTTATTATAGATAGGCACGGCACATAAAGGCACTTTTGAACGTCAAAAATTACAACAAAATAGAATTGAATCTAGTCGCCCATTCCAAAAGGTAGTTTTCGTATGGAGAAGAATGGGCAAGAAACTCGACCGTTAAGGCTCCTACAAACAGGCGCGACACGCGATATAATCGCGCGCGACACAAAGTTGCGCGAGTTGCAGTACCTTTGTGTCGCGCGCGATTTTATCGCGTGTCGCACCTGTTTGAAGGAGCCTTTACTCTTTTATAACGTTTTACAATATTTAGCATACATTAATTATATAATAATTGCGAAGAATAAAATAAAATTACTATACCACAATAGGTAAAAGAATTAAAAATGAAACCATGACTGTATAAATTAATTATCTGATAGATACATACATGGTGCTCACATATTTACAAACATGGTAATAGTAAACAATTTTCATTTAAATAAAAAAAATACAAATAATAAGTCAGTGTGTGAGTTAAAGTAATTACAGAATGTAAATCAATGTCAAAAAAAAAAGAATAAATTTTACAGTTAAATTAGCAACCAGTTTGATTTTGTCTAGACTTTAGATTGTCCTATGGAGCAGGACCAGCATGTTTCCAAGCGTTCTTATCTTGGATATAATTCTAATTTATCGTATGCTTGTTTACAAAGTGTGTGAGTTTTTAATTTTCTACTTACCTATATATTATTATTTTTATTTTATTTAATATTACAAAGCTAAAGAGTTTGTTTGTTTGTGTGGTTGAACGCGCTAATCTCAAGAATACTGGTTCGAATTGAAAAATTATTTTTGTGTTGGATAGTCCATTTATCGAGGAAGGCTATTTAAAATCACGCTACGACCATTAGGAGCGGACCATCATTGAAAAATGTTGCAAACACGGGAAAAACTATTCCTTTTGAGAGCTTCCGTTGCGTACGCTGCAGCTGCGTAAACGGTTAAAGTTACGCAAAAATCCTGTATGACGGAATTGTTGCCCTTTATTTAAATAGAAAAAAGTCGGCGACAGCATAATATGTCTATCTTGTAAGTTGACTCATTATAGCCTTTTTTATGGTAATCACAATTGTTCTAATATAATGCATTATTTGCAAAGGTGTTTTTATAAACATGATTTATTATTATTCCTTATCCAGATAAATACGTTATTCATCACAAGTATTTAATTTTGAACAAAATTGACCTTGAAATCATTTGATTTCAATGATTCATATCTTAGGAGATATCATAGTTTTAAAATAATATAATAATAAAGCTGAAGAATTTGTTTGTTTGAAAGCTCTAAGTTCTGGAAGATCGGTCGGATTTCTATCAATCTTTTTGCATTTGATAGCCCAATTCTTGAGGAAGGCTTAAATAGGCTATTAAACATCACGCTAGGAACCTTAGGAGTTGAGCAAAAAGAAAAAAAGTCAGAAGTTTTCGCTAAGCGAAAACGAAGTAATAGCTCAGGCAGACGACGCCATGCGACGGGGTGGGGTTGGCAAAACATTTCACGCGGACGAAGTCGCGGGCAGAAGCTAGTTATTTATAAATATGGAATCTTCGCCGTTGGTCTCGTGGCGAATGCTGAACTTGGGGTCCTGGTTTCGAGTTCTACACGTAGGTCGAGCAATTGGGTTTTTGGGGATGGGGATGGGGAGGGGATGGGGTTGGGGAGGGGGTGGGGATGGGGAGGGGATGGGGATGGGGAGGGGATGGGAATTTCTTAGTAGCAGCCCGGAGTTTTGTAAGTAGTTGGTGGTGGTGGTCCCCGTGCCTCGGAAACAACGTAAAGGCGTTGGTCCTGCGCCTGATCCGTCCCCGGTCGCGTCGGGTGACCCAGCGGACCATGAGAGGAAGGTGAGAGAGCGTCTCTGTGCGCCATAAGCTGTACGCACACACTTGTGCACTTTATTAATATAACCGGTACTTGGTTACTGTCGGTAGAGATGGGCCCACGACCGAGCTCCGGGGCCGGAGGATTCAATTTATCTGATAAGTATCTAATTGTTGTGATGTTGTTGAACGACTTGCACATCGACCGTGTAAGTGTTCGTTCTGAGGGTAGCACAACGTGCTGACCATAGCTGACTGCTGACGTACAATTGCTAGGTACTCGTTTCTTGTGTTGTGTGACAGGTTGTGAAATTGAATCTCGGCGAAGTAGTTCCCTATCGGCTCAGCTCAGTCCCCGCGGCATCCGTTTGGGCTCAATCAGTTAATGCGCGCATGGCGAGTTGGCGACATTCCACTATCCGCGTCACTCATATTATTATAAGGAAATATTGAATCAAGCTCAGCAGGCTCCTCGGACTCAAGGAGCCGCGACCACGTGATCAGCTACATTATTTAAATTTAATAAAGCGTAATGGTGATATTACGGGCATATTAGCTGTAGAGCCGACGACCGTTGGGGTAGTCGTGTTCTCGAATCTGTGAACGTAGAGTAGGACGCCCTCAGGCTAGGGGAAGATCTGTGATCACGAGTCCGCACCGGATCTGCGCAGGGCGGCAGCTGCTAGATGGGGGTTGGCCAGAATCAAGTTCAATAGAGAGCGATTAGAGTCATCTCTTATATCGGTCTCTATTTAACTTGATTCTCCCTTCATGAACATTGGAACTACGTATTTACACCGGTTTCATTTGAATCAATGGTATGGGTATCTCGGAATTTTTGGTCTCAGACCAAAACCAGCTCGGTTCCATTTGAGCAATTAAGGAGGATTTTGGGAACGTGTAAATTGGTAAGTTGTCAGAGACAGACAGGCTTCCTAAGCGATGCCAGTATCTATAGTATACGTGGAACACTCAGAAAGTTTTGCGAAAATAAAAAAAATAATTCTACAGGTAAATATTTTTTTACTAGCTGTGCCCGCGACTTCGTCCGCGTGGAATAGTGACTTTTCGGGTAGCATATTTTGAATTACATATACCGTCGTTTGGGTAGCTAAAAATTTACTTTACAGTAATGCTCCTCTGTATACGATATTTGACGTATGGCCATCGGGGATGAAACCATACAGGCTCCTAGCATTGCTAACCCGTGACAGAGCCACATACAACTGACCGTGCGAGAAACAGCTGATACTTAGATCTACACCCACAACTTTCAGCGTCTGACCTTGGGTTTTATTAATTGTCATCGCAAAACATAGGCTGACTGGAAACTGGACTCGTTTAAGACTAAATGGAAAATTGTTTGGAATGAGAGGAATCCGAGGAATGAAAACACTTTCACCTTTTCCACACCCTGTTAAAATCTCTGCTTCTATCAGATTTCGTTGTAAATTGGTCACTTTTAACCTGGTGCCATTGCAAAGTTTTGGGGGGCTTAAATTTCTAAGAAGCATTATGGGCTTATGGGTACGCCTACTTTTAATTTTATTTTATGTGCTGGTAGTCTAGGAGCATTGAGGGATTCTAAAAATTCTACTGGGTAGCTTGTAGATTCTGTTTCTTCCATGACTCTGTTAATGGACATATACTCAACATAATCCCCCGGAACATAGCTCAAAATTTCAGTCTACTGCTTCTACTGCTTTTCGGTTGGTTTGATTCTTTGAATTGACATAACTTTTTTATTTATAAACCGATTGACATGAAATAAACACTAAATGTTAAGTGAAGCTTACTATAATATATTAGTCAAAACCGCATCTAAATCGAATAAGTTTCTGATATTAGCGTGCACAAACACACAGAAAAACAGACAAAAAAATTTAATTACAATTTTGGGTTCGGCATCGATATAATAACAACCCCTGCTACTTATTTTTTATATATTTCCATTGTACAGACACCACTTTTCTACAATTTTATTATATGTATAAATTAAATCTTTTCAGAGTACTCTCTACTAGCCTCTATACAAGTTTCATGCGTCTGAACCAGTCTCCGAAACACTTTTCCAGTTCGCCGCAGACGCCTCGTTTACAGCCTGCTCGAACGCTGACAGCGCATCTTCCGGCGACGAAAATTGTATCCCTTTGGGCTGATTTTTT
This sequence comes from Luperina nickerlii, assembly GCA_963855955.1. Classification (NCBI taxonomy): domain Eukaryota; kingdom Metazoa; phylum Arthropoda; class Insecta; order Lepidoptera; family Noctuidae; genus Luperina; species Luperina nickerlii. The sequence goes on from OY979670.1 coordinate 48,868, forward strand.
ATTTTCGGGAACAAAAGTGACTAGGTCAGGGCTGTAAGGAGGGTGACTCAGGAGTTTGACCGGCGTGCTGTCCAGGAAGTCGCTCGTTTTGAGGGCGGTGTGCGAAGGCGCGTTGTCGTGGTGGAGCAGTAGCCCGCGGAGCCCTGTGTTTGGTCGTTTGTTGCTCACAACAGAGAAAACTTCTGCCAAGCATTTGGTGGTATAATTTAGCGTTGATGCTTCTTTTGTTCCGTACAGGAATTGACACCAAGTAGCCAGTCAAATTGAAAAAGCTCGCGATCAAAATCTTCCCCCCGCTTCTAGATCGCTTCACTTTGGTAGGCGTTCATTCGTTTTGAAACACCCAAACCGTCGACTGGCGCTTCGTTTCTGGATCGTATTAATAAATCCAAGACTCATCACCTGTAATGATGTCGTAAGCACGCCGAGACGAGCCTGCTTCAAATTTGTTTATCAACGGCACCATTCCATCCGGGCCTGCTTCTGAGCATCGTGAGGTTGTGCGGCACCCAGCGTGAAACTATCCTCCTCACGCGAAGATGCACGTGTAGAATTTCGTGAAGGCTTCCCGATCCAACCTGCAGTATGTGCTGAATCTCTTGATACGTAGCTCGCCTATTGTCTTGGATTAAATATTTCACTGCTAGCACGTTTTCTTCCGTAACAGCAGTCAAAGGGCGACCACTGCTTTCTCCATCCCCCAAAGTTAGTCGACCGCGCTTGAATTCGTTATACACGCTTGCCTTAGAAGGGCCTTCATCCATGAATAAAATAATTTATATTTTATTTTATTTTATTTATTGAGGGATAATAAACAACTACAACATATACTATACTACATAAGTTTAACAAAGGTATAGGAAGCAATGTTGCAGTCCACTACATTATCCGCAGATAGGACATATTAAAAGATCACAGGTTGCCACTAGGCGAGCATTACCAGAATTAACAAGAAATATTTTAAAACAAATAAATAAGTTACTATAACGCTAGCTATAGTTACAAAACCAAATCAGATTAGAAACAATTTCATTTACTTGAATTATGCAATAAATAAATAATAATAAATTAATAAGTACTATGATTACAATTAAGATAACATTTTTATAATATTAGATTTAAATTTATTTTTCGAACATGCAAATATATCAATATCAATGAAATTAGAATTATAGGATTCCAACATTCTATGAATAGGGCAACGTAAGCCGGAGTTCGTACGACAAGAATTTAGTGCAAACAGGGTACGTGCACGAACCTGCCGCACATGGACCGTTCGAGGGACAGAATAACACAGATTACTGGTCAGATCAATGGCATCAAAATTATTGTGAACTATATCATAGAGCACGTTGGCCTCCAGGTATTTGCGTCGATTCTCCAAGCTGATAAGCTTGTACATATCAAGAAGTCGGTAGTATGACAGTTGAGTCTTGGTCCCATAACATCTGTAGTACATAGCACGGAGGTACTTGCGCTGGACCCTTTCTATTTCAGCTACGTACTTTTGGTAGAAGGGGTTCCAGATAGGGACCGCATATTCTAGCTGGGAGCGAATGAGCGTCTTATACAGATAGAGATAGGTTGAGGCACGCTTAAACTCTGTTGAAGATCTCATTACAAATCCGTACATTTTAAAAGCACTATTGACTATGGCTTCGATATGCTGGTTTAAGGACAGTTTGCCATCAAAGAGAACACCTAGATCCTTCACTATAGATATATTATTTAGGGGGATACAGTTAAGGTTGTAATTGAAATTAAAGATGGAATTATTCTTAGTAAAGTGTATGTAGTTACACTTGGGGATACTAAGATGCAGCTTATTGTCAATACAGTAGGCAGTTAGTCTGTCTAGATCCTCCTGAAATGACCGGCAGTCGTCCATAGTACGTATCGCATGAAACGCTTTCAGGTCATCAGCGTACATTAAGAATTTCGAATTTATAAAACATTTCTTAATATCGTTGGTATAAATAATGAATAATAGCGGTCCCAGAATAGAGCCCTGTGGTACTCCGGAAGTAATACTAACAGAGACAGACTGATGACCATTAACCACTACCCTCTGTGACCGGTTTTCGAGGTATGACACAAACCAACGCAATAAATTTCCGCGTATTCCATTGTAGGCAATTTTACTCAGGAGAATTTCATGATCGACCTTGTCAAAAGCTTTTTTGAAGTCAGTATAGACTGCATCTATTTGCAATCGCCTATCAACATTTTCAAAAAGGTAATTAGCAAATATTAACAAGTTAGAAGTCGTAGATCGGCGCTTAACAAACCCATGTTGTTCTGGTATGATGATATTATGCAGAAGAGGGTAAATCTCGTTGTGAACAAGTCTTTCAAAAAGCTTTGACAAGGTCGGCAGAATCGAGATGGGTCTATATTGTTCGACATCATGCTTTGAGCCACCCTTATGCACTGGGGTAATGTTAGCACGCTTCCAAACCGCCGGGAACACACCTTCATGCAGACATCTATTAAAAAGGATATAGATCGGCTCACAAATACTGTCAGCCGTAGCCTTAAAAAAGGCCGCCGGAAGACCGTCAGGTCCTGCCCCCTTAGAGGGGTCCAACCGTTTCAACTCGCTGAGTATTTTTGACTTATCGATATGCAAGTTACTAATTAAGCTACCATTCTCTGCGCACTGCTGTGGTGGACCCCATGAGGCAAGCGTTGGTGACACGGGCTCAAATACGGACAAGAAAAAGTCCGAAAACATGTTGCAGACAACATCAGGATCACTTGACTTAACATTCTGGTACTGCATCTGGGATGGAATGCCTGACTTACTTTTACGGTTAGAAATATAGGACCAAAAATGCTTTATGTTACTAGAGAGACTATCTTCAACCGAGTTAATATAACTGGAATAACAGGTTTTACACATAAGTTTGAAGATAGACCTACATTCCGAGAAGCTAATATAGTCTTTGACGTTGCTATATTTCTTCCATTTTATCCAAAGACGTTGCTTCTTTTTAAATAGTTTAATTAACTGTGTCGTAAACCAGATTGGGAAGTCAAGCGATCTAGTCCTTGCAGGGGGGACTAGTGGACTAATTATGTCAGCCAACATACTATAGAAAGCCTCCACAGCCTCTTCCGACGATAGACTGTCAAACAGCGTGGACCAATTTTATTGACCTCGTCCATGTGTTTATTTATAAGATCATAATTAGCTTTACGGAAATTATATTTATTAATCGGTTTTCTCTTCATTTGTGTGGATAGGTTCACAGGTGTAGTTATAACAAAAGGGGGGTGATGGGGGTCGACCGGTAATAACGGATCTTTAAGGTGAACAGTCGAACAGCAAGTGTTCGAGATAAACAAATCCAAGGTCCTTCCTTCACTGTTAGGCGTGCTATTATATTGGTGAGCATCTAGGGAAGACATGAGGTGCGTCAGTTCCGAGCATATAGGGTGCGTGCAAACACATGCCACACAGGCCTCATGCCCCGCAGTTATCGGGCTCCACGTGACACCAGGAAGATTATAATCACCGACTATGTAGACGTTCATGACGTTAGGTGCATTTAAGGTGTCCTGTAGAAAGTCAAAATGAGATGTATAAACATCGGAGCCGGTTCCCGGCGGAATGTACACAGCACTGATGACATGTATCTTATGTTTATCGTTTTTGCTAGGCAGTGCAACCATAAGGTGCTCAATATACGCCAAGGGCCTACAATGTGGGCTACTGAGAATATCCAGTGAGGCCGGATGAAGCTCACGCAGTACTGCAATGAGCACTCCACCCCCATCCCGCTTCCCCGCTGCATCACGATCCCGATCACAGCGGAACACAATGTAGCGAGGGTCAATAAACTCGTTATTCGCTATTTCTAGCATCAGCCATGTCTCTGTCAATATTATGATGTCATATGAGGATGCCAAGATATTCATGAGCAACGAGTGCAGCTTAGTTCTAATATCCCTACAGTTCTGGTAGTAAATCAATAAATGATCAGTGCTATCCATTATCAGAGTGTATTGCAACAAAGAGCTTGCGTTCTTTTGTAAAACTTGATAAATGGTGGAATCCCATGAATTATAACAGCGGTACTTATTTTAGATTTTTTAAAATAGATTAATAATTTATCATTAAAACTTGTATATAATTTTGATTTACATGTCATAGGAAGTCGATATGATTTTATAAAAATTGCATTCATATTTAAATTAAATTTTATAGTAAGTTTGTTTAAGTTTGGTTTTTTGTTTTGTATAATAAGAAGATTTAGATTGATTAAAATAGTATTAAGTTTCATGGCATGCACAATTTTGTAAAAGTAGGTAAAGCAACAGAGTAAAACATAAAAAATATAACAATAAAACAATAAAGAGTAATGATACCTAAGTGAGTTAGACATTTATTCGACCGATTTGGATCGAATTTTAACGAGGTCTCTTTCTCCGCGTATAGCAAACGAGGGTTCGCCATCACGCTCTCGAACAAGTATTGTGGCATTTCTAATCCAAACATATTTGTAGTCGTGACTTTTGGCGACATCTCGGGCCTTACGAAATAACTGTTTCTTCTTCAGGGTTAAATGCTCATTAAGGTAAATAGAAGATGATGTTCCAGCTATGCCAATTTGTTCTGTCTTGAGAGATGATGCCTTACGGAAGGCACTAAGTAGGTTATCCCTGTGTATACACGACGTGAATCTGACGATGACATTTTTTGGTCTAGTGCTTTGTTGGTGAGCATGTGGCACTCTGTGAACAGAGACAATGTTCTGCTGTGTCACTGGGGATTTAAGTGCAAGACCAATTGCTTCAATGAGGGCAGGTAGATTTTCGTTGCGCCTTTCGGGCAAATTACCTATTTCAATATTGCATTGACGAGCCTGTTGTTCCAAGGTATCAATTTTGGTCTCGAGAGCATTGACAAGCAGCTCCACATCAGCAGACTTAGTGCCATTTAGTTCGCTGGTACGCTTCTCAAGGACGTCATACTACTGCGTCAAGTCCTGAGCAGTTGTTTGGAGGCTTGAAACATCATTGCGCAGATCATGCACATTCTGCTTCAGAAGGGACTGCTCGGTACGCAGCGAATTTATTTCCTTTTGTATACTAGCCATAGTAGATTTGATATCTTCTCTAATTTGAGTCAGATCTTTATTCATTTCACTTCGCCAGTTGCTAAGGGTTTTGTTTAAGTCACTTGAGAATCTTTCAAAGTCTGAACAAGAGATGGTGTGGGCAGGTTTATCCGCCACTTGGCTAGGATCATTGTATGTACAAGGAGGACTGCGTTCCACTAGGGTGTCATACGACATGTCCATGGAGTTATCCACGGTGGCAGGTTCCGTGTAGCTGCGTACAGGCGTATTAATATTCGACCTAAGACGCTTGGTTACATTGCTGCACGACGGGCACTTCCATGAAGCCTTAAACTCAGCGCTTAGCGCAGCATATTGGCTATGCGTGACATTAAGACACTCGAAGTGATATTTTCCTTCTTTTGTTTTTATGCAAATAAATATATTATTATTATTAATAATATATTTATTTGCATAAAAACATGGTATAAAAAGATGGTAAAAGTACAATGTAGAACAAAACATGTTTTGCCAATATAATAATAAGCATGCAAATTTTTAGTATGTTACTGAATGCCATTTGAAGTTTGAAGTCTATCGTACGATTCGTCCGGTTTCAGGCGACACTTGAAATCGTAAAAAAACATAGCGCGAAATGGTCTGTATTTATGCTTTCGCGGTTGCACAACGACATGCTTTGCTTATGCTTTGCTTGGTAGTATAGATGCAGGCCTACCTTACTGCCTCCCTCAGAGGCGGTAAGGTGGCGAGGTCTTGATGGGGAGCGCTACGGTCGCGTAGATCCTCAAGGCAAGTCTGGGGGATTCACATTCACGAGGTTGCCACCCTGTTCTTGGTCTAATCTAATTCCATAAGAAATAGACGCAACAAAAACCCCCAGGCGCTTTTTCGCATTTTTCCCGAAAGTCAAAATCCCAGGCCTAGGGTAATCCCATACCCCACTCCCATGATCCCATGCCCAGTCCCTCCTTCCTTTTCCCTTTTCTCCTTTCGGTCCTTGAGGACGGGTAACCTCAACTCCAAAAAAGCCCACACATCCTACCATGTCGCAGAATGGAAAAATTAATATTCCCCAGGTGGGTCCCGGCAATGCCGGGGAATCCCGCACCGACTCGTCGGTCTGCCCCTACCGTAATCTGGGGGGGGGGGGCACCAATCTGTCTATTAGCGCCGCGCCTTCTGCGCGGCTGGCTGCTTCGGCACCAACAGCTTCGGCTGCGGCTCGCGCGCCATCCGACACAACCATGGCTGCGACCTCTGCGCCTACTGACTCTGAGACGGCTGCGCCTTCTGCGCCAATGACCCTGACTAGTGTTACACCTTCCACGACGGCCTGACAACAGAGCATCGTTCGGAACAGTGTGACAAACAACCCTGACAACGACAATAATAAAGCTCGACTCTCCAGTCTTAGCAGCGAACTCCGCGCGCTGGCACTCCAGCGCGAGAAGATCGAGGCAAGACTAAAAGACATGAACTCGCTCGGAACGGGAAAGGAAGCGGAATCTGATGGTTCTGGTTTCATCTCTGTGGACGAAGTACGCATGCTGAAAACAAAGCGCGGAAAGATCCGGAACAGAGAAAGAGAACTCAACAACCGTTTGCGCAAAATCCGCGAAGGCAATAGCCAGCGCGAAGCACAAACGGTTAGTTGTAAAGGAGTACGCGACCGGCTACAGACACGCGAAGGGGAAACCCAGCGCGAAAAGCAGTTGGACGCGGAAACGAGCGGGCAGGGAACAGTACGCGAAGAGGAAACCCAGCGCGAGAAGTCACTGCCCGCACCAGGACCATCCGGAGGAACCGACCGGAACCGCGACAAGATGACCGTAGACCCACACCGAACTAGACAGAAGCGAGGCAAGCGGTCTGGGTTCCTACGCCGGGTGTCCCTGGCACAAAGCATTGTGCCAAGCTCCTCAGAACCGCAACCCGGTCCAAGTGGACAGGGTGCGGCGAAGAGGGAGCGCCCGGACGATACGGCTTCACCTAGTACGCTCCAGGGGGACGCCAAGCGTGTTAGAACCCAGGCCGCTCAAGGGGAGCAGAGAACCTACGCGCGGGCCACTAAGGATATCCCTGCGCGACTCGCCGTAGCGATCTGCCTCTCGCCTCCTTCCCGAGATATGACTACTGACGAGTGCGAGCACATCAAGCTCAGCCTTGAAGACTTCATCGTGGACACGTGTCGAACTGACCCCTCCAAAGTCCCGGCCTTCCGTGGTTACCCAAGGGTAGCGGATGGCACGGTTCATATATGGTGCGAGGACGACAACGCCCTGACTTGGCTGACCCAGAACGTACCCAAACTAAGACTGCCAAACACTGACGCGACACTGACAGTAATGAAACCGACCCGGGTTCGAGCGGCGCTCTTTGTACCCAGGTACAATGGGGACATAGCGCTGCTCCAGACGGTTCTGACCTGCCAGAACTCCTGGTACGACATCGGCAGATGGTCCCTGTACAGGGCGACATAGGTCGGTGGAGATAACTACGGGTCTTATCTAACCCTGGGTATCCCACCGGACGAGATCGAAAAGATCTTGGGGAGGGAGCGACGGATATCGTACCTACTTGGGTCGATATACGTGCGTTTCTTCCCCAACACCCATCCCTCCGAGACTAAGACTGACACTGAACGAACGAAACCGGCTCCGACTGAACTTGACGTGACGATGACGCAACTGGAGGAGGAGATGGCCAGAACGGCGATGGCTGATGCCGACGCTGTGAGGATGCCAACCTCACCACCAGGGTGGACGGAGCAGCTGCTCTCATCATCGTCACCGGCACTCAGCGAAGACCAGCATGGGCTGGAAGAGGCGGGGGAATCATCCGATGGATCCATCTCCCCCTAATTCCACCCCACTGCCGACCCCATCCCGTCCCATAAACATCATCCAGACCAACCTCCAGCATAGCCAGACGGCTACCGCCTGCCTGCGCAGGGCACTGGAGATGGAACCCCGAACCATTGCACTCATCCAAGAGCCGTGGATCCGTGATAACAGAATATGCGGCCTTGGTAACATTGGAGGTAAGCTGATCCTCGACACACAAGGCACAGATAAACCACGAACCTGTGCCTACATACCCAAAGATGTACCCACCACCACACTCACGCAATTATGTTCCAGAGATCTAACAGCCGTCAGGCTCAAAACCGACGGCGACGCACCCGATATCGTCCTGGCCTCGGTATACATGCCTGGCGAGGATGAAGACTGCCCACCAAAAGGGATGGCCGACCTGGTAAGGTATTGTGAAGACACCAACCTGGACCTGGTCATCTGCACGGACTCAAACGCCCACCACCCGCTTTGGGGTTGCAACAAAGCCAACACTAGAGGTGAGGTACTATGCACATATTTGTTCTCAACAAACCTTAACATCGCAAACCGCGGCTCGGAACCCACTTGGGTCACATCGCCCGGACAAACAATTATTGACCTAACGCTGGCTTCGGAAAGCGCGGCAAAACTTATCTCTAACTGGCACGTATCCAACGAGCCTTGCTCTGACCATAGAAGGATTCGCTTCTCACTAATAGCTAACATAAAAAACCCGAACCTTGACGCAACCCACGCCGTACCAATGTACCCGGCTATAAACGGCTGTTGGCCTCCCTACTAACGCAGCACCAAACTCCCCAAATTCTAATAGACCACAAAAAACTTGAAGACACCGTAACAAAACTCTCGGAATTTATAATTGAAGCCTACCACGCCTGCTGCAAACTAAAAGACCCAGACACCAGGAGCAAGGGTAACTCCTGGTGGAATGCGGAACTTAGTGAGCTCAGGCAAAACATGCGCAAACAATTCAACAGAGCCAAAAACTCCAGACTACCAGAAGACTGGGACTCATACAAGAAAACACAATACACCTTCAAAAAACAAGTCAGGAATGCCAGCAGGGCAGCCTGGCGGAAATTCTGCGAAGAAATTGAATCGAACAGCGAAGCCGCGCGTGTGAGAAAGATCCTATCTACAGATCAAGATCGCACCCTCGGGTCGTTAAAAACCCCAGACAACACATACACCAAGTCGGACCACGAAACAAGTAAAGTCCTTTTGGAAACCCACTTCCCAGACTGCAGTCTCTCCGAGGACAGAACCTGGGCAAGTGAGCCAACGCACACACCAAATGACCAAGACTGGGCCAGAGCCCGCACCATAGTAACCACAGAGAAAATAAAATGGGCAATAAAGACTTTTAAACCTTATAAATCCGCAGGCTTAGACGAAATTTTCCCCGCCCTGCTACAATGGGGAGTAGACGTCCTAACGCCGTGGCTGACCGTCATCTACCAAGCCTGCATAGCACAGAAATACATACCACTTGCATGGCGAGAGGTGAGAGGTGAAAAAAAGGGGAGCTCCCATACAACAATCGTGTTTTTTTCGGCGTTTTAGCCTTGTGGTACGGAACCCTTCGTGTGCGAGTCGGACTTGCACTTGGTCAGTTTTTTTATTGAGACACGATAGTTTAAATTAGCTCGCAAACAATGTGGAGGGAAATTTTGAAATTGGAACGTACCTATTTTTATTTAGGCACATAAAAACTTTTTTTGCAATACTTTCTGAGTGGCCTGGTAGTTTAGAGCGAGAGTACTTACTGAGGTGTATCTGCTGCTGCAGCAGACTGAGCTGCGTGGCGCGCACTGCGTCCAGCGCGGCGTGGTGGCGCGAGAGCGCGTCGGCGTACAGGCGGCGCACGGCGGCGTACTGCAAGCGGGCGATGCGCGCGCCGGCGTCGTTGCGCGCGCTCAGCCGCGTCTCGAACTGCCGCAGCGCGCCTCCCACCTTCAGGCCGGTGGCGTTGGACGCCGTCACCGCCGCGTCCAGCTGCCCCTGCAAGTCTGCGCCCACACGGTACTGTAGCGGGATTCTCATTAGATATCACTTTTATTGTACAGACACCAGCACATCAAGCTACACCTAACTAACTGTCAGATTTACCCAATCCACTTTGAACCTTAAGCTTTAGCGATAAAGTTGAAAATCTATTAAAGAAATCTGACAGATTGTGGTAGGTTGATGTGCTGGCGTCCGTACGTACACTCAAACAATCTATTTGAGATACAAACAAACATTTATTCCATAGGTACTGCCAATATTATAAAATTTTTGTATCGGTAATTCTAATCAATTACTTATTACTTTCTAAGCTAATATGTTCTGCGCTCCTCGCTGGGCCCTTCAGCGTTATTTAGGAGGCCGGATGTGAGGGGATGACTCGTCTGTACATTTTATAGCTAGTCAGGTAAGAGCCGTTTTAAGAAAAGTTACAGGTGGTAAATCCCCCGGTCATTATGGGCTTAGTGTCGAGCACTTGCGGTATGCAGGGGTTCACCTGCCGAGAGTCCTGGCAATGTTCTTCACAATGTGCATGAATCACTCCTATTTACCACCTGATTTAATGAAAACCATCGTAGTGCCCATTGTGAGGAATAAGGCCCCATATCTCTGGCAACTGCGATTGCTAAGGTGCTGGACTGTTTGCTTGATTCCAGCTTAGATAAATATATAAAACTACATGACGCTCAGTTAGGCTATCCACTGAAAGCGCAATCATAAGTCTCAAGCATATTATACTGGCCGTAGGACACCAGTATATGCCTGTTTCTGTGATATAAGAATTAAATAGGTAGTCATTACACTCACACACAACATTGGTTACAACAGTTGCAAGTCAGCTACTTATCTGTATACCAACTAGCTTGTTTGACTGTACTTATCCAAAGTGAATCAGTGAGTATCATCGCCTGCTTGATGATGGTTATCGTCGCGCGCGTCCAAGTACGTTACTGTTCCTTATTTAGTTTCTATTTTAAATGAAGGGACCTTCTGTAAACATTGTTCACTGCGCCTTTTCTCTGGATGAATCATCGGTTCGAGTAACGACGCTTTCATAAGACTAAGAGAATAATTAAATAAGTTGTTAGCGCAGTGAGATGTTTTAACGTTCATCTATTGTGTACTTTGGATGAAACAAGGATGAAAGGCAATGCACACTGGCCGCCTCGATAGAAAGTAGTAAAAGAGCATTTGTTAAGCAATGCGGTGGCGACTGTCGCCGTCGCGCCGCCGCACTTACTCCTGTTGGTGTGGAAGGTGGGGTCGGAGTGCAGGCGCCGCATCAGCTGCGTGTTGTTGTCGAGCTCGTGGATCCAGCCGCGCATGCGCTCCACCTGCAACACACGCACCGCGCGTGACGTCATCATCCGCTCGGTGTCGGTACATATTTGAATAATATACAGCGTAACAATAAGTGCATTGCTCAAGAACAGTGATTGTCAGTCGTGATAGTTTCACGTTGCAGCAGCCGGCCGCCCGCGCCCGCACCGGGTCAAGGATGCGATAAGGTCGCGGGATCTATGAAAACAAACAATACTTACCGATACAAATGTGCATGTGATAGTAATGTGCGTCTCTCAGTATCTAACAAACCAATCATTTGCATACATACGAGTAGGATAGGAATATTCATATTTTTGGTGTAGGATTACAGTAGCGAGTGCAATCAAGCGCGGATGTGTTCATGAGTGCTAACAAGTAATATAAATATATGACGTAAGCAGTATGCACGCTCCGTGTACGCGTGTGGAACTATTCCGCAAGTGTGTCATGGTCATGATTGTGATGAGGTCGTCCTGGCGACACAACACCCTGTACTAATTAGCAGGGCCGCTAATGAACAAACGAGCGGCTCGTTAACGTCGCACATCGCTCATAATGAAGCGGCGCGCGCTACACACGGCACCAGTACACATACCTCCAGGAAGATGTCCTGTATGTGCTTGTCGTGCTGGGTGGCGGGCTCGGCCAGGCTGGGCTCCACCGTGTCGCAGTACACGCCGCCCGTCGTGCCGCGCGCCAGCTGCAACCACAACACAACCCTTCAATATATGTGCACTAACACACAGCTTGTAAGTAGTCGCACCTCGGCCAGACGAGTGCTGCGCGCCACTGGCCAGTCCTGCTCGCACACTGCTGCCCGCCGGTCACTCAGCCGGCGGTGAGCTCAACAGAGGAGGCACACACCGACGACACAGCCACACCTAGTGCTACAGTGGTTTGTTTACCACGGTGACGTCACAGTGGGCGCACACACTCGCTCGGATGCCACCGGGCCCTGTGCCTCCGCTCGTCTCGCGTGACTCACGTGGCGCAGCTCGGCGAGGCGGTCCTTGCTCCTCATGGTGCCTGCTCCACGCTGCTGCCTGGTCGCCGTCGAGCGGAGCGGCGCGAGAAGGTGCGCTCGCGACGGTATCTAATCGCGCACTGATAACGTCGCTGATATCACGCGCACACCGCGCTCCTCGCTGAGGTCACTACACCCGCGCGTTATTGAGAGTCATGCGGGGGCTCCGCGCCGCGCCTGCGCAAGCACTGAAACTAACCGAGCTGAGAGATCCACTACACTAGTTATTTAGTTAGACTAGCTGTTACACCTGACTACATCGTCTCTTCAGTGTCGCTGACTCTGGAACTACCGTAACACGCTTGCAAGTTACAGTTGCTCGCTGCACACTACAATGTCTACCTGACGTCTGTTCCGCGCGAGCGGTGAGCTGAACAAGGCGGACATGACGACAGAACGAGTGCGACGCGATATTATGTTAGCAGCTGATCGCGCGGGTTCTCGCGGGACGGCAGTTCTGCGTCACACTGCCATGCCCGGAGGCCGGTGCGGCCGCACACTCGGCAGTTACCGTTTGTGTTCGCGTGGCACATTAGCGCTCAGTCAGCACACAGTGGGGTGCTGGCGCATGGTGATGGCGCGACGGCGGCCACACACTGGCGCACCGAGTGTCGGACACGAGCGCATCTAAAGCTGACCACGCTGAACGTGTGCTGACGCGCAATTAATGTTACTAAACTGACTAAGTACATAATGCGACTTGTCAATATAATCGAGTTCCGCTCAACAACAGACAGTTCACAGAATGCCAGCAACTAAGTATTGAGCGCAGTGCTGTGTTGTGTTGCGTAGCTCACTCAGCTGCATCGCCAGCGGCGTCGCGGCGACATGCTTGACGACGACAGCGCTGCAGCGCGGTAGCGCCGCGTGCACTTCTCCGGTCATGCTGCAGAAAGAATGACAAGGAAAAAGGTTGATCACAGAGCAAATCCAATTTGTAGCTACGGTTTTATGATCATGGTTATTGACCACAATTTGAAATAAAATTCGGAAAACATGTTTAAGTAATTAAGATTAATTTAGAGGGAAACGAATAATGTTGTGTAAAAGCAACATACTTATGTAGGTAAGTGGCCAAGTGGGTACAGACAGGCAGCTCAAAAGCAACTAAGTAGGAACAGACAGGCAGCTCACAAGCAACTAAGTAGGTACAGACAGGCAGCTCACAAGCAACTAAGTAGGTACAGACAGGCAGCTCACAAGCAACTAAGTAGGTACAGACAGGCAGCTCACAAGCAACTCAGTAGGTATAGACAGGCAGCTCACAAGCAACTGAGTAGGTACAGACAGGCAGCTCACAAGCAACTAAGTAGGTACAGACAGGCAGCTCACAAGGAACTAAGTAGGTACAGACAGGCAGCTCACAAGCAACAAAGTAGGTATAGACAGGCAGCTCACAAGCAACTAAGTAGGTACAGACAGGCAGCTCACAAGCAACTAAGTAGGTACAGACAGGTCACAAGCAACTAAGTAGGTACCCGTAACTGTCAAATCCCAATCAACTTTGAACTTTGAGTGTTTTTGTGCTTGTCATTCTTTGGACTAACTATAATATTAATGAATTATTGACAGAAGTATTTATATTGACGTAGATTTTTTGTGCTTGTCATTCTTTGGCACTTGCTATAATATTAATGAATTTCTGACAGAAACATTTATATTGACATAGATTTTGATGCATTATTATTATTTCTTTATTTTTATTTTTTTCTTATATTGGTTTTAATCTGTTTTGAATTTAATATATTTTTTGAGATGAAAATATGGATTAGAATTATGTCTGAAATAAATAAAATATTATATTATTATTAATAACAATTAATATTGTACCTATCTAAAGAGGTAGAAAGACGAATGTTTTGGCCTGTGGTAATTAAAGCAGTGTTAAGTAAATTGACTACCACTTAAATAGTTCGTACTTATAAGTACCTATTCAAATTATAACCTTTCATTGTCTCGTTTCTCAGTTGTGTGAAATGGCTACTATGCGACAAATTGACGGAGATTGTCAATTCGCTTAACAATTATTTTAGGTAAGTTATTCCAATCATTTGAAAAAAGATGTAGGTAGGTACAGACAGCGTCAGTATGTGCTAACCCCTCAAGTTTTAAAATGTTACACATTAAATTCCTTACAAATAATCTAAAGAATACTTCAAAAAGAACCCATTGTTTCGACTCAGATTCGAACCATCGCATCACCGAACGTCGTCATACTCATACCGGCAGTTTGACGAACTAGCCAGCGAGCCCATATGAATTGCGTTGAAATTGTTATCTACTATGGTCTGAGTCATTTTATCTTTAGGTGGGATGTCTAATCGATAGATGTTATAATTTGAGGGTATCCATTAATTTTACTTACATACGTTGTCTTTATAAAATTTATCCATACCCTCAAGTTATAACTATAACGTTTGATGTATACGTTCACTTAAAACGGCGAAGAGTAAACGACTACGATTTATTCATTAATTTTTAAAATGATTTATGATTTTATGAGAACTAAAATAGTTGTTCTGTGTGAACAAAATGTGAGCATAAAAGGAATTGCGAGACAGCTTGGCATAGCAGTAAGTTCATTATAATATTAATTGTGTTCTCCGATTTTTTTCTTGTTGAGCTATTTGCGGTATCTTGTGTGTGGTATTTAATAACTTATTTAAAACCATTTTTTTCTATACAGAGACAAACGGTGCGCTTATGGGTGCGCAGATTTCAAGAAACCGGCGATGCTAATACAATGACCATGGGTCGGAGAACTACTGGGATCTATACGGACCAATCTGAACATCATCCGGATATTGTTAAGGTTCACACTACACCGTCGTTTACATCCACTCGTTACAGTTCGCAACGGCATGGAATATCTCTCTGTCCACGGTTCGAAGACATTTACCTACACGCAGCGAACATTCACAGTTATCGACCTGCAAAATATGTCTACAGAAGAACATCGAAGAGAACGATTGCGATTTGCCCAGAAATAGCAGTTATATTAATTAAGTATGACAACAAAATAAACAACGAAGACATTTAACTCATTTGATTCCACTATTTTACTTTGTATAGCAAAATATTCTAAGTAGATATCATGAGCTAATAAGAGATGTTAATTGATTATCTATTGATAACATGTTTATTCACTTATTATGCTCATGATTGTAATCCTGCCAAACTAACTTCTAGTTCTTAGACAAGTTGCAAACGCTTCAAAACTTGTCTCTTTCGATGTCACTTGTCAGACTGTCAAATGTCAAATTTGTATGCTGAGACGACATGACAGGTCACGTGACATTTCGTTAGGTTATGTCAATCTAAAATATTTCTACCGCTTACTATTTTATCGTTTACCTTAATAGGATGCCACTTGTCTAGGAACCCAATTGTGTCAGTTGGCAAAATAGTATATTATGATAACTGTAAATAAAATTATCAAATCAAAATAAATCTTTGTTGTAAAATAAGATCATAGTTTTGTTAAATAATAGCAATAATAAATATTATTATGATTATTAAGGTATTTTATTTTTCTTTATTTTTTAATTCTTTATAAATAATTATTAAAACAAAATAGAAAAATATATTAAAATAATAATTATAATGAACAAAAAGCACATTTCGTGGCTATGATTTGAACTTCCACTCATAGGCACGGTAAGCGGTCTTGAAACCTCTAGTCTATTTAGACGATGAATAAAACGTTCGTAAATGTTAACCCTATTATTGCTTGTCGTTTTCGCAATAATAAAAGTATTAACGTTTTATTGAAAAAAACAATAATAAAAACAGAATTTTAAAAAATAAATACTATCTTAAACTTATTTATTCACTAAAACAATAAATTAATTAAAATAAAATGTTTTTGCAAAATACAAAAACCAACTTGGGCCTATCACGGATTTGAACGCACATGTCTTTTGGAGGGGTAAGCACTTAATGAAGCTCTGTGTACCTACCTACTTATTACCTGTTGTAGGTAGGTGCTCCAATACAGCTTTCTTATAAATGTAATGGCTTACATATATTTTCTAAAAGAAACAATGTTCAGTGATTCTTTTACTTTGGTTTCATGTTCATTTTGATTGAACTCATTGTTTTTAGGGTTCCGTACCTCAAAAGGAAAAACGGAACCCTTATAAGATCACTTCGTTGTCCGTCTGTCTGTCCGTCAGTCAAGACCCTTTTTCTCAGGAACGCGTAGAATTATCAAGTTGAAATTAATATCAAATACTCAAGGCTGCAATCCCTTGAAGCAGTGCAAAACTCCAACTTCTAAGTCAACGCAATCAAAAGATACGGGCGTATATGTTCTGAAATTGAAATCTATAGGGTACTTCCCGTTGACCTAGAATCGTGAAATTTGGCAAGAAGCAATTTCATGTACAGACGCCAGCACATCAAGTTACCCGAAACTGTCAAATTTTTCCAATCAACATTGAACTTTATGCTTAAGCGATAAAGTTGAAAATCTATTAAAGAAATTTGACAGATTGTAGTAGGTTGATGTGCTGGTGTCTGTACTTAACACAAGTACCTAAAGGAATAAATCCGAAAACCGTAAATTAAATATGTAGTAACATTAAAAAAAAACCCAGTGGTAAACTATTTACATAGGTACCTACAAATTTGTACGGAACCCTTGTTGCGTGAGTCCGACTCCCATTTGATCGTTTTTTTTTTATTTTTATGGTACCTACCACCGCGTTAAATCCATAGTATTTGGTAATCGTAACGTCACATTTGTTTAAAATAATGCATTTTCTAATTGGTCATACTAGGTAGGTACCTAACTAATTAGAAATTGAATCATAGCAATTAAGTTTCCCACCCACTCAATCACATTAAATTTATGAATTGATTCTTGGAAGAAATTGCAATAGGTAGTCGGAAGGCATGCAAGTGATTATATCTTTTTGTCACTTATAAATCAATAGTCACCTATTATAGACACCTTTACGAACCTGCGTAGGTACCTACTTCCTACCTACTTATAAAGGGAAATTGGGCCGCACGGCACCAGCTCCTACCGGCTTACAATTTGGACATCCAATCTCGCTATACCAGGATCCCAAAATACCGGGATCTCGCTAGATCAAAAACATTGATCCTGCAAATGTCGAGATTACAAATGACCTGCGGGATTGGATGCATACTCACAATGAGAATGAATGTGAAGAAATGCTTGTTAGGGTTTTTTAGACGTGGGTGGATAAGGTGTGCTTTAATTTGAAGGGCAAAGGTACCGCCACAGAACAGGTTTCGCCACAGAACAGGTACCGCCACAGAACAGGTACCTTTTTTTTTTTTGTTGTCGGCGGGAAACCTTCAAAAGGCACCAGACCTCCGGGGAGGGAGGTCGGGGAGTGTGGGATTTTTACCTCACTAAACCCGCCCCGGTGATCACCATCAGCACATAGGGGTGGTCCCGGTTCCTCTTGAAAGATCAATTCCGGAACCCCTCCGTGCAACGCCTGTAAGGCACATCCCTGGGGAGACTGAAGAGGGGCCTCCCCTGAGCCTCGCTATGCACGGCAGCACGTGATCACTGTGCCACCGTCTTCCCTGAGGTCACGGAAAAGGTGTGCTTTAATTTGAAGGACAAAGGTACCGCCACAGAACAGGTTCCGCCACAGACGAGGTACCGCCACAGAACAGGTACCGCCACAGAACAGGTACCTTTTTATTTTTTGTTGTCGGCGGGAAACCTTCAAAAGACACCAGACCTCCGGGGAGGGAGGTCGGGGAGTGTGGGATTTTTACCTCACTAAACCCGCCCCGGTGATCACCATCAGCACATAGGGGTGGTCCCGGTTCCTCTTGAAAGATCAATTCCGGAACCACCCCGTGCAACGCCTGTAAGGCACATCCCTGGGGAGACTGTAGAGGGGCCTCCCCTGAGCCCCGCTATGCACGGCAGCACGTGATCACTGTGCCACCGTCTTCCCTGAGGTCACGGAAAAGGTGTGCTTTAATTTGAAGGACAAAGGTACCGCCACAGAACAGGTTCCGCCACAGACGAGGTACCGCCACAGAACAGGTACCGCCACAGAACAGGTACCTTTTTTTTTGTTGTCGGTGGGAAACCTTCAAAAGACACCAGACCTCCGGGGAGGGAGGTCGGGGAGTGTGGGATTTTTACCTCACTAAACCCGCCCCGGTGATCACCATCAGCACATAGGGGTGGTCCCGGTTCCTCTTGAAAGATCAATTCCGGAACCCCCCCGTGCAACGCCTGTAAGGCACATCCCTGGGGAGACTGTAGAGGGGCCTCCCCTGAGCCTCGCTATGCACGGCAGCACGTGATCACTGTGCCACCGTCTTCCCTGAGGTCACGGAAAAGGTGTGCTTTAATTTGAAGGCAAAGGTACCGCCATAGAACAGGTTCCGCCACAGACGAGGTACCGCCACAAAACAGGTACCGCCACAGAACAGGTACCGCCACAGTACAGGTACCGCCACAGAACAGGTACCTACCACCCCAGAACAGGTACCGCCGCACACAGGTAAAATGTATCCAAAAGTTGGCCAATATTACATAAGTTTTATTGATAGAAAATAGGAAATAGTTATTTGTTATACAAGAGTGCAAAGTTGCTTTTTAACCGCGTGCACAATTTTTTGAAGGATTCTAAAACGAATCACAAGCGCAGCGAGTGATTCAAAAATTAGAATCCTAAGCGTTAGCAAGGGAATCAAAAGAGCACGAGGTGAAAAATCTTTACACTCGAGTGCAACACGTAACTTTTCATCCGACCTCAGCGAGGAAATGAATAAATGCAAAAAAAAAACATTTACAATCACAAGATACTTTTATTAATTCAGTTTAGGTATTAACTACTACATTATGATAGGTAAGCATTACAGAATGTGCACGTGATCACTGTGCCACCGTCTTCCCTGAGGTCACGGAAAAGGTGTGCTTTAATTTGAAGGACAAAGGTACCGCCACAGAACAGGTTCCGCCACAGACGAGGTACCGCCACAGAACAGGTACCGCCACAGAACAGGTACCTTTTTATTTTTTGTTGTCGGCGGGAAACCTTCAAAAGACACCAGACCTCCGGGGAGGGAGGTCGGGGAGTGTGGGATTTTTACCTCACTAAACCCGCCCCGGTGATCACCATCAGCACATAGGGGTGGTCCCGGTTCCTCTTGAAAGATCAATTCCGGAACCCCCCCGTGCAACGCCTGTAAGGCACATCCCTGGGGAGACTGTAGAGGGGCCTCCCCTGAGCCCCGCTATGCACGGCAGCACGTGATCACTGTGCCACCGTCTTCCCTGAGGTCACGGAAAAGGTGTGCTTTAATTTGAAGGACAAAGGTACCGCCACAGAACAGGTTCCGCCACAGACGAGGTACCGCCACAGAACAGGTACCGCCACAGAACAGGTACCTTTTTTTTTGTTGTCGGTGGGAAACCTTCAAAAGACACCAGACCTCCGGGGAGTGAGGTCGGGGAGTGTGGGATTTTTACCTCACTAAACCCGCCCCGGTGATCACCATCAGCACATAGGGGTGGTCCCGGTTCCTCTTGAAAGATCAATTCCGGAACCCCCCCGTGCAACGCCTGTAAGGCACATCCCTGGGGAGACTGTAGAGGGGCCTCCCCTGAGCCTCGCTATGCACGGCAGCACGTGATCACTGTGCCACCGTCTTCCCTGAGGTCACGGAAAAGGTGTGCTTTAATTTGAAGGCAAAGGTACCGCCATAGAACAGGTTCCGCCACAGACGAGGTACCGCCACAGAACAGGTACCGCCACAGAACAGGTACCGCCACAGTACAGGTACCGCCACAGAACAGGTACCTACCACCCCAGAACAGGTACCGCCGCACACTGGTAAAATGTATCCAAAAGTTGGCCAATATTACATAAGTTTTATTGATAGAAAATAGGAAATAGTTATTTGTTATACAAGAGTGCAAAGTTGCTTTTTAACCGCGTGCACAATTTTTTGAAGGATTCTAAAACGAATCACAAGCGCAGCGAGTGATTCAAAAATTAGAATCCTGAGCGTTAGCTAGGGAATCAAAAGAGCACGAGGTGAAAAATCTTTACACTCGAGTGCAACACGTAACTTTTCATCCGACCTCAGCGAGGAAATGAATAAATGCAAAAAAAAAACATTTACAATCACAAGATACTTTTATTAATTCAGTTTAGGTATTAACTACTACATTATGATAGGTAAGCATTACAGAATAATCATTAAATTACAACAAATAATACCTAAGGAAAAATTGAAAGTAACGTTGCTACAGTTACTAAGGAAAAATTGAAAGTAACGTTGCTACAGTTACTTATGTTAAATGTAATATTTTTGTTAGGTACCTACTGTAATGTTGGTGTTAGTGACTTGTGTACTGTTTTTCGGTAAACTATCTGTCATACTTAATAGTTGTGCCGATTCTTCGGATTCCCTTGGCGTAAATGTTGGCGAGAGAGGGCGATTGATAGGTGTTTCGTAACGGCTCATTTTTGATGTTGAAGGGCCAGCCCAAGGATCGACTGAGGCTCTTTCAGTGTAATGGCTCTTACGATGCCTTTACATATTTTAGACCTATTTTGGATGGAATCCTCTATGTATCCCTCTACGACCGCATTGGACTTCCAGCCTCCGTGGCGCTTAAGGGACAGGAGATCAGCTCCTGAATCGGCCAAAAGTGTGCTGAAGTTCGTCGGAAATAATGACCCGTGTACAGTCAAGTGCAGAGAAAAGGTACCACACCAAGACTTAAAGATTATCGCCCGAGCACGCTCGGGCCCGCGTGTCACGTGAGCCGCTCCCTCCCCCGCCGCCGCACCCATCTCTGCCCGCGTGCATCCACCGATCCGCTTCTAATAATATTTGCAAGTTTTTAATAATTTTATATGGTATTTTATCGGCTTCCTTCGGGCCGAACTGTATAGATACCAAGAATAACTTACAAAAAGACACTGCGTGTGATAAGATACGAACCTGCTTCACCAGGCGCCAGCCGATCAACTAGACCGTGCCTTATACCACTAGGCTATTGGCTCAGTTATCAACCGTAACGAAAATTGGAGTAGCATTACTCCTTTTATCGAACAAGGTTATTAACGGTCTAATCTTCTAGATATTAAGGGTTAAATTTCAACTTCCGTGATATATTAATTAATACTAGCACCTTACCGTCTTGTTTTACAAAATTCAATACGCAACTCCTCAATTAACTAAAACATAAGGTTGAAATTAGCATAGATTTCTTGTTTGGTTGAATAGAATGTGTTGATTCCGATTATTGCACTACCCTCATTTTACTTCAGAAACTTAACTACTGTATGAACTGCGAGTTAAGGTTGAATTTAGTATACTTCTTCGCCCTATTTACTAAACTGTGATTGAGGGTATTTTTACTTTTCAAATGGTTTCATTTTCGTTCCGATTCGCTTGTGTGTAATTATCTTCATCGTAATATTATCCAATTTATTAAGTTTTTGACCAGTTGATTTTATTAATCGATGGTATGGTTCGATTAACAACTTTATTGAAGGCTAAAATTGTTGTTTTGTGGGAAAAGGAACAAAAAATAAAAAAAATAGCACGAGATATAAGCATAACGGTAAGATTTACGTTATTCTTACACATATACCTATTTATTGTTGCAATCATGTTGCATTATTACTTACATGTTGGATTTTGTGCCGGACGGGCGTGATCGCTGGACGCTATGGTGTGTAGGGAGGTCGTAAACCCATCCAGGTTTATCCAGGTTTGAGGATAGGTCTCTCCCTGTCCAAGCGGCGCTGACGTCCTACACCGACGGTTCAGGATAACTTCAAGGCTTGATTTAGGGATACCAGTTTTTGACAACGTTCTGAATACGTTTTTGACAATTTCTGTATACGTCTTTGACAATGTCTGCTGAAGAACTCGATGATCAGATGACCATGGTGATGAGGAACCTTACCTTCGAAATGATACACAAGTCTTCATGACTGTTCAGGAAGTAATTGACGGGACTCTTATATAAAAATAAATAAAAATATTCCTTGCCGATGACTACAAATTTGGTCTATTTACTGGTTAGCTTACATTACTCGAAACTTTACCGTAACGAGAGCCGTCAATTACTTCCATTTTTAAACTTTTTATTAGACTATTTTTCACTATGTTTACATGTTGTTTTACATTATATACCACTTATATACGAACATACTCGTATATTGTGATATGTCGTTGGATTCCTTATTAAATTTCCTATCTCCTGAAGTACCGTTTTCATCTATATCTGTTTCCGCTGAAAAGTTATTTCAGCGGAAACAGAAAAAATATTAAATTTTCAATAAAAATATTTTTTCTTGTAAGTTTTCTCAAAAACTACTGAACCGATTTCAAAACTGTTTTCAGGTACTTCAGGCTGGTCCAATGACCTAAAACAATGTAATATTTTAAACTGTAAAACTATATTTTTCAGGGCGTGACGCGCCCTGAAACGATGAATAATAAAAACAAATATTAAAAAACATAAGCCTATCGCAGTACGACACTTAAATCTCAATTAAGTAGGTTTATCGAACGACTAGATACACAAAAGGTATGTCCAGGGCTAGGTCTTGACCTAGGCTACCTGGATGTACTAAAATTTCAAACATTGAAACTATATAGCCCACTTAACTGAGGTAAATAGGTGTCGTACTTACGGTTTTATTCTATCACTATTTACTAGCACTATTTACCCGTTTCACTTTCACTTGTTATCACTTATGTACTTGTGTTTATGTAAAACGCACTATACACTATGTGGTGACGCATCGTCGCGAACAGATTTTATTCTATGTATTTCTAATATTATTATTTTCATTACAGAGAAAAACAGTTCGTAGATGGATACAAAGTTATCAAGCGACGGGTGATGTGAAATGTGATCACCAAGGCTCTCGCCCGATTGCTTACACTAATGAATCGGAGCGACAACGTAATATTGTGAAAGTTCACTCAGTGGCACCCTTCAAAACTATGCGTTCAAGTGCTGACTTCAAGAAGTGGTAGACAGTGACGGCCATTCTATCCGTTATGAATAGGCAACTCGGCAGATCGACTGTGTAACTTATTTGATAAAATTACATTGGAACATATAAGCAAGTGTTAATAATTCACAATATCATTACATAATCAGTGGGATCATTATCTCTTAGTTAATCAAAAATAAACAACATTTATTATTATCAATGCAGTTACTCTTGTTTACAAGTAGTCTATTAATGTGTTAACGATTTATATCTGACCTCACATATTTTTTTAATGTTGTGTTAAATAAGGGTTATGAGAAAATGTGATAAAAGAGAAAGATGTATATTGCTATACTGTTATAGTTTAGCATGTTGGTTCTTCCTCTGTAATTCACAGGCACAATGAGAACATTTCATTTTTTAACCAGGCTTGTTTCCGATAAGATCATACAGAGTATAAAAAATGTATGTTTTCACAACTTTAAATAAATAAATATTATTGTAGTTGTTTCTAGAAATATCTATAAACGAACCGTTATCTAATGTTAAACGTTCTAAACCAAACTAGGGTACTTATCTATTTTGTCTTTAGTTAATATTCTAAGTAAATAACCCCAATTTAATACAGACAGAAATCTGTATATTCAACCAGGAAGTGGATTCCATGAAGTCCTAGAAATGTAATTAAAAAAATAAATGAATATTGTTTATGCAAAATGCCTAGCTTTTATTACAAACCTCCATTTGATTTTTTAATAATAATTAACGAAAAAAACTAAACTAACTACTAAAGAAACTAAAAAATAATAATAAAGGTAAATAAATAAAATAAAAAGTCTTCTCACCCGCGGATTGAACTCGAGACCATCGCATTGCTAAGCCGCAGCGTTAACCTCTAGACCAACATGCCACTTGTGTTACATTACAAAA
Organism: Luperina nickerlii; assembly: GCA_963855955.1. NCBI lineage: Eukaryota > Metazoa > Arthropoda > Insecta > Lepidoptera > Noctuidae > Luperina > Luperina nickerlii. The sequence goes on from OY979670.1 coordinate 73,067, forward strand.
ATCTTAAATAGGTTCGATGTCATTACCAAGGGGTAACCGTTTCTATGAAGCGCGCTGTACAACAGGGGTTCTGGAAGTTCAAGAAATGTTGCTATTTCTCGTGGGATACTGCCAATTTTATTAGCACCCATAGGCTGTCTAACACACTTTCCGTTGCGATATTGTAGAAAAAATCGATTGATTGGAGTGTTAGACGGGCGTAAGCACGGGCGTAAGGCTTCATATTTCTCAACAATTGTTACGTATTCCTTGCGAATGCAGTAAGAGAAAGAGGGAATTGCTGTGGAAGTATCGGTTATTGCCGAATATATTATATAAATTATGCATGCTGGATTCGCATCTAGTAGATGTCAATCAGAAATATTGTGTTGTAACTGCTTTAATGCTTTTGTGATTGTACATCAGTTTTGTGAATTACAATAAAAAAAAAAGAATAAGCAAAATAAATCAAATCTCAAAAACATAGTTTGTAAGTATTACTAACAACAATATGAATCACGTGTGTTCGATATAAATAAATAATACTAAATAATAAAAAAGCTATCAAATCGGCTAAAGAGAGTTATAAATCTCACACAGCGAGCCCATCACAGTCGTTTTATACATTCAGCTCAAAATCTGTATAAAGCAACATGGAAAGTTATCAATAAAAACAAGAATAAACATAATTTGCCAAATGAAACTATAACGGAAATCAAGTCAAATGATAGAATTTTAACTAATCCTCTTGAAATAGCACAAGCTTTTAACAATTATATTGTGGATCAATTGAATCCAGTTAATAATAATATAAACATTAATAAAAATACACCAATACAAAGTAAATATACATTTATGTTTATGTTGCCTACAACACCCCTTGAAATTCATCGTATTATTATGTCACTAAAAAATACATCTAGCACTGGGTACGATGATATAAGTACTAAAGTTGTTATACAGGTATCCATAATACTTGCTCCTGTGTTGAGTCATCTTATTAATATGTGCATAGTGCATGGTTATTTGCCGGAAGAATTAAAAATAACCATTGTAAAACCGCTTTTCAAAAAAGATAGCAGAGAGAATATGTCCTGCTACAGACCTATAGCTGTTTTTTTTTTTTCAGGATGGGAAATCATCAAATGACTCCTCCCGCTCTGGGTGGAGCGGAAGGGAGTGTCAGACTCTTACTGACTAAATCCCACCCGTGTTCCTTCCTTCGCCCTTTATGTTCTGGGCCAGCGGTAACCCTTTCGGACAATCCCGCTGACCACAATCCCGCTGACAATCGCTTTAGTGCCAATTTTTTCAAAAATATTTGAAAAAGCAATATATAACCAAATTACTTCATATTTTGAGAAAAATTGCTTATTCGTTGATAACCAAAAAGGTTTTAGAAAAAACAAGTCAATTAACATGGCCATCTATGATTTCTTGCATATGATTAGCAGCAGAGTGGATAAAAGACTACCAACTTTAGCGCTTTATATGGATATGTCAAAAGCTTTTGATCGCGTAGACCATAAAATACTGATAAATAAACTTAACGCATACGGAATTAGAGGAAATATATTAAATTTAATAGAATCTTATCTATCTAATAGAAAGCAGATAACGTCAATTAGTAGGATTTGTAAAAAAACCGAACTCACATATAAATCTAGCCAGAGAACTGTACGTTACGGGGTACCACAAGGTAGCGTACTCGGACCGCTTCTATTTATTATTTATATTAATGACTTTCCTACAGCGTCAACTTATCCTATGACAATGTTTGCGGACGACAGCACTTTAATTTTTAATAATGACGAAGTAAGTACATTAGAGGCTGACATTAATTCTAATTTAAAATCAGTTGTGAATTGGCTGCAAAATAATAATTTAATTATAAATCTAGACAAAACAGTATTAATGAAATTTTAACAAAGAGTAAATCACAAATTGAACTTAAATATTAGATATAATGACAAAATTATTAATGAAACAAATGTAACAAAATTTCTCGGATTAAATATATAAAACACATTAAAATGGAATTCACATATTGACAAAGTGTGCAGTAAACTAAGCCAATACTCCTATGCCTTGCATATGTTAAGTAAAACAGCCGATCGGACAACAGTATTAACAGCATATCATGGTTTAGTGGCTTCAACATTAAGATATGGAATTATATTTTGGGGAAATGTAACGGGTAGAGATACAGTATTTAAGTGCCAAAAAAGATGCATAAGAGCTATCTACAACTTAAAGACAACTGACAGTTGCAAACCGTTTTTTAAAAATAGGTACTAAAATATTAACAATGCCATCGTTGTACATATTTGAAATGTCCATGTTTGTCAAAAATAATCTGCACAAATTTGCTCGAGTAAGTAGCCAGCGCCGCCGTTGTGACCGGTTACAAACAGTTGGGTCTAAAACTGCACTATTTAGGAACAGTATTTTTGTAATGGCTCCAAAGATATATAATAAATTACCAAAATGTATAAGAAGTGAAGAAAATGTCCACTTTAAAAGTAGGTAATTTGTTTTTATTTCTAATTGACAAGACGTATTACTCTACTGAAGATTTTTTAAATGACAAATTATGATACAATTCCTATAATATTGTTTTCCTTTGACATGCATGTAAAATTTAATTTAATTGACATTTCTTCATTTAGTTGACATAGGTATATGTAAACAAAGTGCGTGACACTTCATTTAGTTTGTAGTTTAAATTTGCCGCGTAATAACTTTTATGTATAATTTATCTGTGAATTTGTGTGATTCTATGGAGCGATCTGTCATATTGAAGTATGGAGACAGAATGTTAAATAGAGAGGTTATGTTAGGTTAAACAAGTGACAATTATATTGTAATTTGAATAATATCTAAATAATAGTGATTAATAAGAACTGGTGAAACAATAGCTTTAAATGTTGTTTCTCTTTTCAGGTAAAATGTGTAATTAATTAATATTAAAGAATGTTTTGTAAAAGTGTTAAAACCAGCTAAAACTAGTTTATGTAATAAAATAAAATTCTCTTTTCAGAGCAACTCAATTCTGGTTATAGTTTTACTGTTCATCATACTATCCAAGGATAATTATAAATTAACACATTATAAAACAACATTTCTACAGCAGATTACCAGGAATAATGGAAAAATTAAGATTCGAGTTCATGGTCAAAGCCAGTGAAGATGTGAAAGCAAATATTATTTGTGTAACGACAATCACGGATTTAGATGGCCGGACCTTTGTGATCCCAGATAAGTTACAACCTGTAAAATTACATGATGGAATAGCACAGACCCTAATCTATCAGAAAGGAAAGGCTACATTACAAAAAAGGCATGAGAAATGACAGGTGTGGATATCCATGAACCCGGATATGAAGGCGGTTTATTGTGATGAAGATGGAAATAAACAATTTATGGGATGCCTATTGGATGAACAAACAAAACCACAAACTTCTACAACAGGAATTACAGAAGAATCTCTAGCAAGAATCATGGAAAGCTTCGCTGAAATAAAGAAAGCTACATCAAAACCTTTTAATATGGGGAAAATGGTAGAAAAATTTGATATAGAAAAATTCAATAGCAATATTACTAACGTGTCCCAGTGGATGAATACTTTTGAAGCGGAATGTGTCCGTATAGGAATAGAAGAAGATGTCAAAAAAATAGAAATTTTTAGGTTATTTATAGAAAATTCTTGTTTAGACTGGTATAGTTCCATGCTAATAAAGCATACAATAAATTAAAAATGGGAAATGTGGAAAAAGAACTTTTGTGAAACATATGCGGATAAGGGTTGGTCACCGATCAGGTATGCCATTTTATTTAAATACAGACAGGGCACATTACTGGAGTATGCGTTAAAGAAAGAGAGGCTACTATTAGAAACAAATAAGTCCATAGATAAACTCACTCTAATTGATCTGATTGCCACCAGATTACCAAATTTTATTGCAGATAAGATTGATAGGAATAGTTTAAAGGAAACTAAAGACTTATTTAATAATTTAAGAAGTTTAGAGCATATGGTAAAAAAAAAACATTTGATAAGAAGATAGAAACTATCGAAAGTAAAATTAAAGAGAAAACTGTGAAGCCCTTGGTTAGTCCGTGTAAAATATGTGAAAAAGAGAATAAAGGTACACGTTACCACCCTGAATCCCAATGTTGGTTCAAAATTAAAAATAATGATAGGACAAGAAAAGATCAAATAAGGAGTGTTAATAATTCAGAATTAGAGATAGAATTAAACGAAATAGAACAAAAAAACTAATAGTGCCGCCATTAATAAAAATTAAATTACTAATAAATGACACTTTAGAAACATCAGGAATCTATGATTCAGGATCTAATGTGTCCTTAATAAATTCAAGGTTAATATCTTAAAAAAAAGAACCAACTTATGAAAAAAAATGCAGGTTTAAAAACAATTAATGGCGTAAAAAAAAACAATAGGAATGGTAACTTTAAAAATTAAAATTTTCGAAATTGAAAAACATGTAAATATTTTCGTTATAGATGAAGAAAACTTCGACTATGATTTCCTAGTTGGGTTAGACTGTATACAAAAATATAATTTAACACAAAATGAGAATTTAAATATCACCCAAAATGTACTCAGCAATAATAAAGAAAAGCAACCTATAAACACTAAAGTAATTCCTGGCAGTACAGGTAGTGACATAGGGAATCAAAAAGGTATATATTATGGGAAAAAAGGTGTGGATATTACAAATAAATATAAATAAAAAAAATATCATTAATGAATATAAAATAAAATATAATGAAAATATAGCAGTCAATAATTTCGATATTTCAGTAAATAATTTAGATCATCAGCAAAAATCAGATATTGATAAATTGATATGCAAATATAATTCAGTCTTCGCTAAAGACAAATACGATATAGGTACTGTAAAAGGTTATGAAGCCCATATTGATTTGTTGACAGATAAATACTGTAGTAAAAGACCGTATAGGTGCTCTATTAAGGATATGAAAGAAATTGAACATCAAATATCAAAATTACTAGAAAATAATTTAATCGAGGAGTCATATAGTCTTTTTGCCGCCCCGGTAACACTAGCATTTAAAAAAGAAGACGGAAAAAGATCAAGGCTTTGTATAGATTTTCGCGAATTAAATAAAATTGTAGTTCCCCAATCGCAACCATTTCCGCTAATCGAGGATCTAATGGTTAAAACAAGGAAATGTAAATTTTTTCCAACATTTGATGTAAACTCAGCGTTCTGGTCCATACCTCTTAAAATTGAACGTAGACACAAAACTGCATTTGTTACCCAGGAGGCACACTTTCAATGGACTTGTTTACCTTTTGGTTTAAAAACCTCCCCCGCTATTTTTCACAGAATAATGAGTAGCATTATAAGAAAGCATAAACTGTCAAATTTTACTGTCAATTACATCGACGATATTTTAGTATTTTCTGAAACGTACGAAAAACACATTGAGCACCTAGTACCTTTGTTAATGGAAGCAATTGTAAAAGAAGGTTTTAAATTAAAATTCACGAAATGTAACTTTGCACAGGACTCTAAAATATCTAGGACACAATAAAAAACAATACTGTCACTCCATTAAAAGATAATTTGATTGCCATAAAAGAATTTCCAATTCCAAAAACGCCAAAAATTTCCGACAATTTTTAGGAAAAATAAATTTCTATGGAAAATATGTGCCAAATATTTCAATTACACTGGATCCTTTACATAATTTATTAAGAAAAGGAGAAAAATTCGTTTGGTCCGACAAATGTCAAGAATCCTTTGGGTGAATATCCCAGCAGCAAATTTTACGCGTCCACGTTGAGAATAGAGGTGTTAAATGATAGGATGTTTCTCATTTTTTTTTATAGTAAGCTACGTAACTTGTTTCAATTAGGGCCACATTTTTTTTATAACTGTGTATTTAAATAAATAGGGAAAAAATAAATCGCCTTAAAATTCAAGTTAGGTGGCTTGTCCCAGCTCCATTTTTTGATATAATTGCATTCACCAAATCAACAATTTGCTGTACAATAAAAAATAAATAAATTCGTTAGTATATGCTTAAGACACATTATCTAAAAACAATTAAACCATATTAGAAAATCTAATTTAAAAGCACAGGGTAGTCGATCAAAGTTTGTCCAAGTAAAAATCAAAATTTTGGTGGCACTTTTTCAACATACTATAATATGAAGCTTCGCGTTCGTGCGTGTGCGATCAATCACATTTTATTATTTCACATCTCTCAGTTGTGCACTTGCGCGTAATAGGTGTGTGATTAGTGCTATGATTTTCCGCCAAAAACGTAAGTATCATCTTGGGTGGCACGGGGGACAAAAATTGTTCAATTTTTGGTGGATCGATTTGCTGTTAATTTTAAAGTGTTTTAATAGTAAGCTACACATTATAGATAGTGATTTGGGTTACGCATAAATCAGTGATATTAATTTAATTGTAACTAAAAACCCCTATTTTTAGAGATTTTTTTATATCTGGTTTAAATTTTGGTGGCTCAATTTTGGTGGTTTTGGTGGCGTTTTCACGCCACCGGTCCTTATTTTTCACGTAAACTGAAGAAAAAATTTCGCCACCAAAATTGAAAAAATATTCAGTTTGTTGATATTGACCCCTTTGATACAATAAAAAAACTACTATGCTCAAAACCTATTCTAGCCATCTTTGATCCAGACTTGCCAATACAAATTTATACAGATGCTAGCATACAAGGATAGGTGCGATTTTAAAACAAATACAACCCAACGGAGATGAAAAACCTTGTGCATATTTTTCCAAAAAATTAAACGACTCCCAAAAAAAGAAAAAAGCCATATACCTTGAGTGTTTGGCAATAAAAGAGGCGGTAAAATACTGGCAACACTGGCTTATAGGAAAAACTTACACGGTCTTTTCAGATCACAATTAGAAAAAATGAATATTAAAGCCAGAACGGATGAAGAACTGGGAGATTTAACGTATTATTTGTCGCATTTCCATTTTAAAATAATATATTCTCCAGGCAAATATAATATAGAGGCAGATACTTTAAGCAGAAATCCAGTGTTAGAATCGTATGAAAATCAAGATAGTAGTTTAAAAGTAGTGAATTTTGTTAAATTAGGAGACATACAGAGTTGATATGACAGAGGGGCATTAAATTACACTACGTATACTATACGTGCATAGTATTAATTCGATACAGTACAAAAATAGAAAGCGCCAAAAATGAGATTTTTTTTTTTCAAACAAACTAAATAGCTTAAAAGTCAGAGTGAAACGCACCACCCTTTATAAATAAATTTGACTGACCTTAGATGCCTAGGTAACAAAGGAGCGCGTGTGCGTGTGTGTGATCTTGTGGCGGGCGGGTGGGTGGCGGGGGCGCGGGGTGCGGGCCGTTTTTGACCGCTCGCGCTGGATTTTATGTTAGGTAAGGTTGTAAAGTACGCGCACACACAAAAACACAAAATTTTTAAATTCTCGATGTGTCCTCCATTCTTATTAATGCACAAATTATACCGACGGAGAATATTGTTATTTATTTTTCTAATTAAATCACCGTCCGTCGCTAAGCACTTTAATTCCCGTAATCTTTGTACTGCCAATTGTATGGTGCCGGTGTTCCTGGGCAATTGCGCCGGTCACCATACCTTTCTCGGTATGTTCGCAGAGCTAAAGCTGCGTTTCCACGGCATTCACCGTAAATTAAAATCATGTAAGTGTATTCTGACGCCGTGTAAGTTACACGAGGCATTGCTGAACACTTTAATTATTACACACACACACAACCAACGTTTAATTACGTATCCTATCACAATAAAAACAGTCAATCAAAAAAAAAACACTAACACTAAATAATAATAATCCCAAGTTACGTATCCTGTCACAATAAAAAAAGAAATACTGTCTTAAACTTATTTAGTGTCTATCACAATAACAAAACAAAATCACAATTATTGTCAGCGAGTTCGACAAAACATAACGGCGCGCGGCGGCGGGGCTCCCGTGTTACGTAACGTACATCCCGGATGGATGACGCGTGCGCACTGAAAGAACAAGTTTTTTAGCAAATTCGCAAGGATCTAGGATGCAATAGCAACACACTGACCTATTACTATTCCTTTTACGCGCGAGAAAAAGGCGCGGGGGTTTTGCTATGATTGTCTTTGTCACTCTCATAGTGAAAGTGCAAGTGTGTGTGTATTTATTGCTTCGTGAAATATTTGGTTGTACTTGTGCGGCAACAATGTATCTTATACTCGGATTATCGTTTTAAGGTGCATGACCTATGCGTATGAGATAATCAGCTGTTAGGAATATACATCGTGTTCAAACGTAACGAAAACTTAAAAAATCATTTGTGACTAAACTACTGCTCCTATTTAATTGATTTTTGGTACAGAGCTTGAAAATGGTATCTAGTATAGGCAGTTTAAAGGAAAGCCCCTCTGTCGTATCAACTTACTAAACGATCAAGATAAAATGAAGATATAAAACAAAATAAAAATAAACTTATATTCAAACATAATATAATATTATAAAAAGATAGGAAAAAATGAAAAGATTGTACTAACTGAGGAGTTTAGTAAAAAGATTATTAAACATGTACATTACTACTACGGTCACATAGGAAGACAACAAATGGAAAACAAGATTAAACCCTTTTATCAGGCAAAAAATTTAATGGATAATATTAAAAAAAATTGCGAAAACTGTGAAGTCTGTATAAAAAATAAGTCAAGAGGAAAATACAAGTTTGGACTAATGTCTCACTGTTTTGGTGAGACACGTTCAACCAAAACATATTTACATCTTCTAGTAGATCACTTCACTCGTTACGCCTACATTTTGACATCCAAAACCCAGAATGCGAATGATTTTATCAAACTTGTCCAAAAAGCAACACAAGATTATAAAATTGACTTGATTCTATCAGATCAATATCCAGGCATAAATTCAAAGGAATTAAAAATTTTTTAGAACAAGAGGAAATATCAATAGTTTTCACCGCAGTAAATGCGCCATTTTCAAATGGATTGAACGAAAGGTTAAACCAAACGTTGGTTAATAAAATCCGTTGCAAGATTAATGAAAGGAGGGACAAAATTGCTTGGACAACTATTGCTCACGAATGCACTGAAAGATATAACGAAACTGAACATAGTGAAACAGGGTTCTCTCCAAAATATTTATTGGAGGGAAAAAATGTTGACATTCTACCAGATGAACTGAAACAAAATATAAAACATAACTAATCATCTACTGCAAGATCGAAAAATTGCCTTAGAAAATAGTATAAAATCTCACAATTATAACAAACAAAGATTTGATAAAAACAGAAAACATTATGAACTAAAAGTCGGAGATTCTGTATATGTTGAAAACGGAAACCGGTTATACCGAAAAAAACTAGATGAATTGAAAATAGGACCATATCAAATAGTAGACAAAATATCCAATTCAATTTACAAAGTAAACACGGGTCACAAAAATTCAGTCGAATCTCTTTCACATCACAAAACATATTCCAGCAATAGAGTAAAACACTAAAACTTAGTAATTTAGAAAGGGAGGGGGGGGGGAGATGTAAACAAAGTGCGTGACACTTCATTTAGTTTGTAGTTTGAATTTGCCGCGTAATAAATTTTATGTATAATTTATCTGTGAACTTGTGTGATTCTATGGAGCGATCTGTCATATAGAAGGATGGAGACAGAATGTTAAATAGAGAGGTTATGTTAGGTTAAACAAGTGAGAATTATATTGTAATTTGAATAATATCTAAATAATAGTGATTAATAAGAACTGGTGAAACAATAGCTTTAAATGTTGTTTCTCTTTTCAGGTAAAATGTGTAATTAATTAATATTAAAGAATGTTTTGTAAAAGTGTTAAAACCAGCTAAAACTAGTTTATGTAATAAAATAAAATTCTCTTTTCAGAGCAACTCAATTCTGGTTATAGTTTTACTGTTCATCATACTATCCAAGGATAATTATAAATTAACACATTATATATATTTAACTTAACTTACTTTTTAACTACTGTCTAATCTGGATTTCTTTATGATATAAGTAGATAATACAAAAATTTAATATTTGTACACCAATTTCATTGGTAGAACATTGAGCTCGACTACAATAACATGTATATTTAAGACCTATTATACAAAGTTGATACGACAGAGGGGCTTTTCTTTAAACTGCCTATACTAGATACCATTTTCAAGCTCTGTACCAAAAATCAATTAAATAGGAGCAGTAGTTTAGTCACAAATGATTTTTGAAGTTTTTGCTACGTTTGAACACGATGTATATTTCCTAACAGCTGATTATCTCATACGCATAGGTCATGCACCTTAAAACGATAATCTGAGTATAAGATACATTGTTGCCGCACAAGTACAACCAAATATTTCACGAAGCAATAAATACACACACACTTGCACTTTCACTATGAGAGTGACAATCATAGCAAAACCCCCGCGCCTTTTTCCCGCGCGTAAAAGGAATAGAAATAGGTCAGTATGTTGCTATTGCATTCTAGATCCTTGGGAATTTGCTAAAAAACTTTCTTTCAGTGGACAGTGCGCAAGCGTCATCCACTCGGGACGTACGTTACGTAATACGGGAGCCCCCCGCCGCCGCGCCTTTATGTTTTGTCGAACTCGCTGACAATAATTGTGATTTTGTTTTGTTATTGTGATAGACACTAAATAAGTTTAACTTGGGAATATTATTATTTAGTGTTAGTGTTTTTTTGTGTTTGACTGTTTTTATTGTGATAGGATACGTAATTAAACGTTGGTTGTGTGTGTGTGTAATCATTAAAGTGTTCAGCAATGCCTCGTGTAACTTACACGGCGTCAGAATACACTTACATGATTTTAATTTACGGTGAATGCCGTGGAAACGCAGATTTAGCTCTGCGAACATACCGAGAAAGGTATGGTGACCGGCGCAATAGCCCTAGGAACGCCGCGCGCCGGCACCATACAATTGGCAGTACAAAGATTACGGGAATTAAAGTGCTTAGCGACGGACAGTGATTTAATAAATAACAATATTCTCCGTCGGTATAATTTGTGCATTAATATGAATCGAGGACACATCGAGAATTTAAAAATTTTGTGTTTTTGTGTGTGCGCGTACTTAACAACCAGCCGGGCGCGGACGGCGCGAGCGGTCTAAACCGCCCGCCCCCCGCGCCCCCGCCAAGAGAGATAACACACACGCACACGCGCTCCTGCGCGACTTTGTTACCTAGGCATCTAACTAAGGTCAGTCAAATTTATTTATAAAGGGTGGTTGCGTTTCACTCTGACTTTAAGCTATTTAGTTTGTTTGAAAAAAAAAAAATCTCATTTTTGGCGCTTTCTATTTTTGTACTGTATCGAATTAATACTATACACGTATAGTATACGTAGTGTAATTTAATGCCCCTCTGTCATATCAACTCTGTATGTACCTATGTTTACAAATAAAGATTGATTGATTGATTGATGACGAATTTGCGGTCTCTTTTTGTCTTTGTATTGGATAAATTAATTAATAGTAAGTCATCTGAATGTTTCTCAATGTTTTTGACATTAAGTTGTGTTAGTTCATTAGTTCGACAAGCTCCGTTTATACCAATAATAAGAGGGTGAATTTCAACAAATGCCATTTTTTTTATCATATCGCTGAACTTTTTTATTTATATTTTTTTTGTATATTATTCAGGTTTTTTGTAATCTTTAGGATATTAAATATCCCCAAATGTAATATCATCAACGTATCATTTAAGACTAAGGAGAAAATTCAATTTGAATTCTGGTTTCCACCGATATGACAAACCGGCACCGATTATTTTTTCTGTACACCGACATGATAAGTTTATCCACCGAAATTATGTACATATCCAGCGATATGATAAACTATCCACCTTTGAACATCAAAAAGGAAATAGTTAGTAGGTATCTATATCTATATCTCAGTGGCGGTACCTTCATAGAAGCCGAAAAGCCCGGCTTGCCCTAATAAAATCATAATTCACAACAACAATCTTACTTAAACCTATCAATAAATAATTAAAAAAATACCAGTCTATGAACTCGAAAACAAACATTAATAACTGAAAATCAGCCAATCCCTCAGTTGGGCGTTTTTTTTTATACGTTGAAAATCTGTGGGCTTGCCCTAATTTTGACCCCTAGGCACGCCACTGCTATATCTATCTCTATCTTTTCTTAAATGCTCCTCTCTTAACACAGGATCGCTTTTGATTTTAGCTTTTCTTATACTTTTCCAGCAACTTTTTTCTCTCTTTTTTCTCCTCCTCATTTAGTTTTGACCTCGACATTCTTAAACAAAATTAAGCTATTATGATGTTTTCTTTTTATCTATTTATTATTATGTACTTACTATTTTTTTAACTAAAAAATATTTTCTAGAGAAACCTTTAATGCGTTCAATTGCTCCACCTCACCATCATCATCTCAGCCTATAGACGTACATTACCGAATACAGACCTCTCCTAATGATACATTTATACATCTACTACTCAGTGGTATCGTGGTAATGATTTTGGCAGTCTATGTAGGTAAGTATGTATGTATGTATGTATGAATGTTTGTACATAGGTATATAATGTATGTGTTTGTATGTATGTTTGTATGTTCTTTGTATAATTAATGAAATGACACGGGATCTACCGATATGATAAAACGACTCGCCGAGATGATAAAATCCCTTCCTCGTTCGCTTCCGTAGTGTACAGACGTGTACCGGACTAGCTTGGCTTAGAACATTTTAAATAAAATAAAGTCTCAAATTACGGAAATATCAACTCTAATTCAAATCAATAAAGACGAAAACTACTTGGCATCTTAGCTACTGAACATTGATCACGCACCGAGTAACTGATTCAGATAAAGAATTAAGTGCATAGTATACGCAAGTTTTTCGGATAAATGAACATGTATCACTCGTCGCCAAAATCTGTTCACTCATCGCAACCGGAACTATCTACTAGTAATAAAGAAGACACCGAGTTTATCACATCAAGGAAGAGAAAAGTACATCCGGATTCTGAAGAAATATCTGATATTCGGGCAATGCTCTCGAGCATGAAAGAGGATCAAGATCTCAAATTTCATGACCTACAAGAGATAATTAGGGACATCAGGAACCAGAACACAGATATTATCAACTCGAACTCGCTCTTACAGAAAGCATTTGAGGATTCAGCAGTAATGTATAAAGAGTTAAAACAAAGATATGATTACGTGATCCCAGAAAACAAAGAAGCGCAGACCAAGATTGAGCAATTGGAGGATAAAATTGAATCGCTCGAAAGACAACAGCGTAGTACTACGATTGAAGTAAAGAACGTGCCCTTCACCGAAAACGAAAATGTTATTGATATCGTGTCACAGATACACAAGGCCCTCGATGTATCTTTACCACCGCAAAATATCCGACAAGCTTACAGGCAGAAGTCAGGGCCAAAAAGTTTGATTATTGTCGAATACCAGACGGTTCAAACTCGTGTCAATGTTATGAAAGCCCTAAAAACATTTAATAGGAATAACAAGGATGACAAACTTAACTCCAAAATTCTACAAGTTCCAGGTGAGAAACAACCGATTTTTGTCTCATAATCTTTAACCCCTTCCGCTCGAAAACTACACTACTTAGCTAGAGAAGTTCAGAGAAACCATGGCTTTAAATACTGTTGGGTAGCTAATGGCAGAGTTTTTCTAAAGAAAGGAGATGGACTACCATCCATTCTTGTAAAATCTTCAAGTCAAATTGAAGACATTACCACCGATATATTGAAGCCGCAAGTTCACCCAAACACAGATCAATGACTAGCATATAAGTTCTCTAAAAATATCTTTTTACTGCACGTTTCTTATATTTTTTTAATAGTCATAGTTATAACTGGTCCTGTACTCTTTATATTAATTGGCATCTTGATTATCTTGCAAGGCTTGAATTGTTTAATAATATTATCATCCGTTTTTTTACACACAATTGTACTACACAACACTTCACATAACACATGGGTGAATATCCCAGCAGCAAATTTTACGCGTCCACGTTGAGAATCGAGGTGTTAAATGATAGGATGTTTCTTATTTTTTTTTATAGTAAGCTACGTAACTTGTTTCAATTAGGGCCACATTTTTTTTATAACTGTGTATTTAAATAAATAGGGAAAAAATAAATCGCCTCAAAATTCAAATTAGGTGGCTTGTCCCAGCTCCATTTTTTGATATAATTGCATTCACCAAAGCAACAATTTGCTGTACAATAAAAAATAAATAAATTCGTTAGTATATGCTTAAGACACATTATCTAAAAACAATTAAACCATATTAGAAAATCTAATTTAAAAGCACAGGGTAGTCGATCAAAGTTTGTCCAAGTAAAAATCAAAATTTTGGTGGCACTTTTTCAACATACTATAAAATGAAGCTTCGTGTTCGTGCGTGTGCGATCAATCACATTTTATTATTTCACATCTCTCAGTTGTGCACTTGCGCGTAACATGTGTGTGATTAGTGCTATGATTTTCCGCCAAAAACGTAAGTATCATCTTGGGTGGCACGGGGGACAAAAATTGTTAAATTTTTGGTGGATCGATTTGCTGTTAATTTTAAAGTGTTTTAATAGTAAGCTACACATTATAGATAGTGATTTGCGTTACGCATAAATCAGTGATATTAATTTAATTGTAACTAAAAACCCCTATTTTTAGAGATTTTTTTTATATCTGGTTTCAATTTTGGTGGTTTTGGTGGCGTTTTTACGCCACCGGTCCTTATTTTTCACGTAAACTGAAGAAAAAATTTCGCCACCAAAATTGAAAAAATATTCAGTTTGTTGATATTGACTCACATACACTTTTCGTACACACACACTTTTAATAGTCTATTATTATCGTTCATTTTATTGCACTGTTATCGTCTGTTGGTACTGCAGCTTCCCCCAAAAAAATATCTCATCTAACACCCATAAGAATTATGGTTGATTTAGTTAATATTTCCTCAGACATTGATGAAAACATCAATGCGGGTGAAGCTCAAACCGTAGACTTCCCAGAACAGTGCAAAGTTCTTTTAGATAAAAACAACACCTATAAAGTATTAACGCAAAACATCAGAAGTCTGAATCATAACTTTGACGACTTTTTAGTCCTCCTTGCTAGGCTTAACATACACTTTGACTTCATAATTTTAACAGAATGCTGGCTATATAAGACCGGAAAATTACCCAATATTCCTGCATATCAGGTATTTGCAACACGTAACCATTTGAATCAAAACGATGGTATAGTTGTTTTCTGTAAGGATAGTTTAAAAGTTACTGTGGCGGAAACAACTATAGTTAGTGATTATAGAGGTATGAGGAACAGGGTGTAAAGTTCACTCAACCTCCATAGAAAAGGGAGGATCCTCCGACCAGACGGGTGTTGTGTCTGGCGGGCAACTGCCCGTTGATTCATGTCGGGCCGTTGTATCTATGCTAGTTGCGCAGTAAACTCTGCTTGCGCGATGCCTGCATCGCGCAAGATTACAGGATTTGCGTGACGTCAGTATGACGCGTTGTTTGCATGTGGCGTTGTAGATACCGCTACAGTGATGAAGTAAATTGTTTAGTTACCACTATAAAAAATGAACTAGCTATTATATCGCTATACAGGCCTCCCGCCTTCAAAAATATCGATAAATTTCTAACCGCTTTAGATGATACAATACATAAATTTAAACACTACAAAAATATTATACTCATAGGTGATATAAACATCAATATTACAAATAACACTGACCCTAAGGTTGCTAATTATATGTACTTGCTAGCCTCACATGGACTCATTGCATCACATTTGTTACCAACACGTGAAAAAAACTGCCTTGACCACTGTTTTGTTAAGACCAACTCTACTACAAATACTGTAGTCTGCAATTCAACAGTCACGGACCACTGCAGTGTGATGATGTCGCTATCAAAAAAATCGGTAACTCCCAAAAAAAATCGAGGAACTTTTAAAAAAGTAGACTATTCTGCGATTGTATACAATTTAAAACTTATAAATTAAACTAAAATGTTAGCATGTGATGACCCGAACGAAATTACAAATAAATTCCTATCCACAATAAGTGATTGCATTAATAAATATACTTATACCTACAAACTTTCTAATAGAAAACGTAATATTAAACCATGGATAACACCCGGGCTATGTCGTTGCATGAAAAATAGAGATCGTCTACATCAAAAACTTCGTAAGTATCCAGACAATATAATACTTCAAATAACTTACAAAAGATATCGCAATACATGTAACAAACTGTTAAAGAACTTCAAAAATAAATATTTTAGATCACAAATAAATCTCCACAAAAATAATTTAAATAAGCAATGGTCCATTATCAAAGAAATATGTCACTTCAATACTAACCCTAATAATTATGATGACCTACTTTTAACTAAAAGCAACCCGCAAGAGTCCATAAACTACATAAATCACTATTTTGTAAACGTGGGTAGCCAACTGGCTCAAACTATCCAAATAAGAACACAAAAGAATGGAATTGAACTTGCTAGATTATCAAATCCAAACTGTTCCTCGCTGAAGTCATTCGTCCTACTACCTACGGATGAAAGAGAAGTTAAAAGTACCATATTGAATTTGAAATCTTCTAATTCCAGTGGTTGGGATGAAATTCCCTCCATTCACTCAAACTGGCTGTCGACACTCTCGCCATACCTATTGCCAGGATCTGTAATTTGAGTTTCGCCAAAGGCGTTTTTCCCAACGCTCTGAAACTGTCGGTCATTATTCCTATTCACAAGTCTGGGGACAGAGACTGTGTCTCGAACTTTAGACCAATCTCAATACTGCCATCCCTCTCTAAAGTTATCGAACGAATTATGAACACTAGATTTAAAAAATTCTTTGAATCCAATCAGCTGCTCTCAGATAACCAGTTTGGGTTCAGAGAGAAAAAATCAACTGCCCATGCCGTACACAAGCTTATATCATTTACCGTCGATACTTTGGATAGAGGAGATAAGACCCTAGGAATTTTCCTGGACTTGGCAAAGGCGTTCGACACAGTTTCTGTTCCCATACTCCTCAATAAGCTTGAACATCTTGGTATCCGCGGTATTGCATTTGACCTTAAAAAAGACTACATGTCGAACAGAACTCAATGTGTTAGAATTGATGGCTACACCAGTCAACAGGAAAATGTCCAATTCGGCGTGCCACAGGGTAGTATTTTGGGCCCTACATTATTCTTCGCTTATATCAATGACTTGAGTAGTCTCAATCTGAAACAAGGACAAATAATCTCCTTTGCTGACGACACGGTACTTTTGTTTCATGGGCGCACGTGGACTGAAGTGTTCAGCTTGGCTAATGAAGGATTTGCTTTAGTTACGTCTTGGCTCGATCACAACCTCCTCACATTGAATGTGCAGAAAACAAAATATTTAACCTTCAGCATTAGAAATAATACGCAACCACCAAATAACTTGCAAATAAAGTTGCATACTTGCAAAAGTGCTGTAGCATGTTCCTGCTATAGTATCAAAAAAGGATCCTCTATCAAATATCTGGGTTTGATAGTAGATCAAAACCTTAACTGGAGGGAACATATCGGAACCGTTACAACTCGGGCTAGGAAAATGATTTATGTATTTAAAAATCTTCGTAATATTTGTGACCTTAAACTACTTAGAACTATTTATTTTTCTTTGTGCCAATCAGTATTATCATATTGTATCACTGTTTGGGGAGGTGCATCAAAAACCACGATGTTAAATCTCGAAAGAGCTCAACGAGCAATATTAAAAGTAATGAGCTTCAGGAAATTTAGATATCCAACGCATACATTATATAAGAATTTATGTTTGCTCACAGTAAGACAAATATTTATAAAAAATTCTATAATACTTCAGCACTGCAAGTTACCGATACCTAATTTCACTACTAGGCGTAGAAAAGATCTGGTGTACTCCATACCTAAACGTAAGACGGCCTTTTCAGATAAATTTTTTGACCACCTGGGGCCTCATTTATATAACCAGTTATCAAAGTCCATCAATTTACGTGATTCGACCCTCTCTGTTTGCAAAAAAACTTTAAATGAATATCTCATCGAAATGAACTATATTAACACAGAAAAACTATTAATACCCATATCATAAATAGATCTACAAAATATACATATACATTCTAATTCCATGCAAACACATCTACACTCGCACTCACTAACCTACATTTCACATAAATAGATCAGTTATTCTTTATGTTTATAATCTCCTTTTTTATTATTGTTTTTATTTTGATATTTTAGTATTATAAGTTCATAACCGTAACTCATAAGTTCCAAACCTTTTTTTGTCTGAAATTTTTGCATATACATTTAATATTTTATAATTACCCTCGCTAATACTGTCATCAAATCATCGAATGATAAAAAATACCCACTAAGTATCTGTATTCTTATATCCTTACTCATAATTCAGTGTTTTATTTGGCAGTTTAATCCAAATTATTGTTAATTGTTGTGGAAGTGTGTGAGTGTTTGTGAACGAGGAAGACTGACCTGCCGTGATACAGTTTTTACTAGTACGGAGGTCAGTGTGAATTAAGCTCAAACAACCGCATACACACCATATACACAGGTATTTATTAGACATACGTAATTGTATTTTGTACTAGTAGACACAAATCACAGGATTGTTGTAATTTGTGTGTAAGGTTTGTTCTTTTAAATTGTTAATAAATAAATAAATAAATAAAAAATGATCTACCGATATGATAAAGCAATCCACCGATGTGACAAAACTGTGCTTTGATCATGAATCAAAACACCGATGTTAGATATAAGACACCGATTGATTTTTTCTTATCATTTCGGTGTAAATTATCACATCGTTGGCAATAAAGACCACCGATTACAGCGATATGAGAACAGCGACGTGAGAAATAACACACTTTTTAGAAAATTACAAAAATTGCATAATATAATGTTTTACCTGAAAATAAAACAGTTATTATATACGGAACCTTATTCTAGACCTATACAGTGAGACAGCATCTTTCCGGATCTGACGTCACGACCTCTCTTGTTCCCCTCCCAACCGGCTCCGCCCCAGTGTGGCCGGAGGGAGGGGGGCGTGGAGCTTGCCCCAACAGTCAGGCGCGCTCTTCACATTGCATCTCACTTCCGGTGGATTATGAGTCAACAGGCAGGATTAAAAATATAGGTCTAGAATAAGGTTCCGTATATAATAACTGTTTTATTTTCAGGTAAAACATTATATTATACACTATGAACCGTTATTCTAGACCTATACAGTGAGATGTGTTTATTATCGCCTGGTGGCAAGCTAAGTATATGCCAATGTGTGAAAAAGAAATTACTCAGGTATCTAAATAATTTTGTTTAATGTAGGTACCTAGGAGTATTTATAACAAAATATAACTGTGCGAGAACATCATCAATAGAAATGAAAGTGACTCTGTATAAAGAAATTCCAGGGAATAAAAACTGTATAATTATGTAAAGAAAAATATTTTTATTTGAACCACCAAAACACACATAACATGATTAGCACCACAATGTATGCTGTAATGATATGATATTCTAAGAATTAAGATTTGCTTTGAACTAAAGTTACATTAGTTATACATAGCATGCCTACTTAGATTAAATAAATCAATTTAACTTAATATAACAATATGTTGCTTTGAACTGAATTATTTATTGAAATTACATTGATTAATGGGTAGGTAATCATATATTATTTAGAATGATTGCTACACAGCTTCAAATGTCAAAGATAAATTGTTACGACTTTGCGATGTGTTAATTTCGGCCGAATAGAACCGTGCAAATGTGTTGGGGACACGCCAGTTCCCTTTTGCCATGATCTCGTCAATATTGTGGCACTCAAGCCAGTTGAGAGATGCTGCGGCACTTCGAGTACTACTAGGAGTAGCCTCTACTCCTGCCTCCTTAAGAATAGTTTTAACCCAACCTCCAATCACTGTTCTGGAGGCTGGCCTGACTCTGCCACAAGTTGATATAAATAAATGATTAATGTCATTGTTAATTCTACGTGATGATGATACTTCCATCAACTTACGTATCCACCATACAGGGCATATGGATTTATCTGTATGTGTGTGCAATTTCCATGATGATTGTCTGTGTGTATAGCTATCTGTCTTTGAGCCAAATGCTGGGTGTAAAACAATATGATTAGAATTGTCTTCAAAATGTGCACTATCAACCCGTAACAGTGTCAGGTCATGGACTCTACGACTAGAAGCGAGTAGCAAAATCAGTGCTGTGCGACGAGATACTTGGAATAAACTTGCATGAGGCGGCTGGTTAGAGCTGAGCCATTCTACCACAATACGTGGATCCCAAATGAAAGAATTTTTAGGTTTGGAATCAACATTAGCAAGTGAAATAGCTTTTAACATTCTCTGAACGATAGGATCACTGCTTATGATTTGTCCGTTAGAACAGGCCAAAGTGGCAACTGTTGATTTATAAACTAAAATAGTTTTATAAGACAGTTTAAGAGTTAAGTGCAAGTATGCTAGGTACTTAGCAACTTGGGCACCAGAAGGGTTTGTATGGTTCAAATTATTATGAGTACACCAATTTAACCATTTTTTCCAAATACCAGCATACATTTTCTTCGTAGAGGGTCGCCAGCTAGAATTAAGTAGGTCTATTTCGTTTTGAGACCAATTTGTTAATTCGGCACACCACCCTTCACTAGCCATGCCTCTAGATACATCTAGTCCACGTGAACCGGAGGCAGATAAGTCCGTGTATCTAGTAACCGCCGACGAAGATTGAATATGCGTAAAGGAGCGCTCACCGCTCTCCGCTTCAGGTCTGGCCGCCAAAACACTTTGGACCAGCGCGGTACTATTAGGATGTATCGATATCGACCCTTGCACAGGTTGAGGTGTGACAGAACTCGTGGAATTAGGTGTGGTGGTGGGAATATCCACGCTCGACGGTATGATCACCTTCTGCTGAAGGCGTCGTGAAACTCTGCGTTCGAGTCTTTGCAATCTCGTGAGACGTAGCGCGCAAGCACGTGTGCGGTTTTCGAGGCGAACAAGTCGATTTCGGGCATTCCGAACTTGTGAAATACCTCTTGACATGCCTCTTCCATTAGGGTCCACTCCCCGGGTAATTTGAGCCTTGAAAGCATGTCTGCTTCTGTGTTTACCTGACCGGGCAGGTACTGAGAGACCAGGTGAATTTTGTTCTCGTCCGCAATTTCGAATAACATGCAAGTTAGCCGGTAGAGGTTCTGTGAACGGAGACCCCCCTCGTTCCGCATGTAACTCACCACACTCTTGTTGTCTGACTGAACTAGCACGGTTGAATGACGTAGCGATTGTTGAAAATTGGTTAAGGCCTGTATAACTGCCCACATTTCCTTTAAATTGCTGTGCCATTTTTTCTGCTCCGGGGACCATAATCCGCTCAGACAAGCGTCGTTTACTATGGCACCCCAGCCTCTGGCAGATGCGTCTGTCGTTACATAGTGTGAGACAGGATCTGGATGTATCGCTGTTCCTGTAGACAGAGCTCGTAACCACCACATTAAGGTCATCGACACTTCCGACTCGAGTGGGCGTTTTACGTGTGCTTGGTGCTTTGGAAGCCGATTGCAAGCTACTTGTAATGGGCGGCAATGAAGCCGACCTCTGGACACAACGAAGGCTGCAAAGTTTAACATGCCTAGCAAGCATTGAGCGTCGTGCAAACTCCACCGATTTATCTGTAGTATGTGGCGTATCGTATTGGAGATTTTGGAAACCTTTTCCTGGGGCAAATACTTGGAATTCAGGGCGAGATTCCATTTTATGCCGAGATAGTCAGTAGACTATCTCGGCATACAAAAAATCCACATTGATCCCAACCAAGGCTACTGCCTTGGTTGGGATCAATGTGGATTTTTTGTAGTTGATCATCCATCCCAAAGTTGTTAGGACTCTTATAGCTTCCGCAGCATGGTCCATTAGGGTTAATCGATCTTGGTTCACGATTAAATAATCGTCCAGATAGACGATAACTCGCATGCCCTTCTCGCGCAGCACGTCTGCTACCCAATTTGTCACTGTCGCAAATGCCCTAGGTGCTGATGACAGCCCGAATGGCAGACAAGTGATCTGAAGGAGCTTCGGGCTCGACTTCTTTTCTGTTGCGTATAATACTCGCAGAAATGGGTGATGACTGGGGCTGACTGCTAGGTGAAAATAGGCTTGAGAAAGGTCTATTTTGATTGCCCAGTCGTTCGGTTGCAAGAAATCCGGCACACGGTACATATTTATTAAGCGAAACTTTGTTTGCATTACATAGCGGTTTAGATTTTTTAAATTGAATATCGGGCGATTGCTGGTATCTGACTTTTGCACTAAAAACATCGGACAGACATAACTTGGAGATGGATCTACTCGAATCAAGATTTTCTGTTGTTTCAAAACCTCGATTTGTTCCGACATCATTAAGCTCGTTGGAGTTTGAAAACGTGTTAATAAGTCTGGACTTTGAAGTGGGGGTATTTTGAAAAAGGGAATTCGGTATCCAGATATCATTTTTATAATGTTCTCTGGAGCACCGTAATTCTTCCAAATTTGAATGTAATTTTTTAACCGCCCGCCATAAAATAAAATTTCTTGAGGATAGTCACTTACGATAGATCGGATTTACGATTGCCGAAGGACCGTTTCTTGTTTTCATTATGCCTTGTACCGGATTTATTGTTTCCCGACTTTCGACCTCTACCTTTGGGGGGCGCTTGAAAGCTCGTGGATGGCTGGGGATCGAACCCAGGATTGTCACCGTGAAAGGGCTTGCGTGGTCGCTTAGCTGGAGGGCCATCCTGTCTATTCCGCATAGACATGGCATGAGGCTCTTCCGCAGAGCGCTTATGGGCAGAGAACAACTTACTTGTACCACCAGCCTTTTGTAAAAAGGTGGTTAAATCCTGTGGATTAAAAAGGTTATATTGCGTTGGGGGAATCTTTTGCAAGTCCACCTTTACATATTTGTCCTTGACACCCGACAAAATGCAGTCACGACGTCTTTGAATTATATCAGCACGTCTTCCACAACCCATTTGCAAGAGATCCACGGACACTTTCATGTAAGATGAGTTTTCGGAAAAAGAAGCATTAATCTTTTCAAAAAGCGTGTCGCCGTTAAGTACACAGCCAGGCGATTGCGCCCATTCTATGATTTGCTGAAAGTTGTTTCTTAGCAGGTCATTTTGTTGTATAAGCCCATGAGTAAAAGCTCCAAACGATCTATCAAGTAATCTAAGCCCAGAAGAACTTGTATCACAATGTCTAAGTTCAGTGTTAACATCAAGTTCGTAAAAACCTGGCTTAGCGACATACTTTTTCTCAGTTTCTAGGTATCTAGCCCTTTGCCAATCATTAGTATCGAAATGATGTAGTTTATTTAGCACATGTAATCTACCCTCCGAGGCATTTTCAACAGTAGGTTCTTTTAGGTTAGTGGATACCGGAAATTCAAATACTTTAGCCTTCTGTGGTTTACTGAGAAGGTGATCATTCCCAAGAGAAACCATCAAGCCTTCAGATGGATATAAGGAAATATCAGAATCAGATTCGGGCTCGGTTTCTTTGTTTGAAAAGCGATCGTTATTTTTTAAATAAGATAATATTTCACTCACTTGATTTGACAGCAAGTCTAACCTGCGCTCGTTTTCTCGGGTTTCCTGCCGCAGCTGCTGGCGTCTCCGACGTGGGGCGGAGCTGCTCGACGACGATGAAGACGACGAAGAAGGTGCCTGCGGTGATGCAGGGGGAGGCGGGCCAATCCCGTCACCCTCGGCAGGCGCTTTCGTGGATTTTTCCATTACGTTTACAAAACACGCACTCAAAACTCTAATAGTACTTCGAACCACTATTACCGAGTTTTCAAATAACCACTGAATAAAATTTTAAACACTAAACAGCAGCGCTGTTGCCCGCACTAGAAGAGGTGTGATCGCACCGAAAAACGATGCCAATGTGAAGAGCGCGCCTGACTGTTGGGGCAAGCTCCACGCCCCCCTCCCTCCGGCCACACTGGGGCGGAGCCGGTTGGGAGGGGAACAAGAGAGGTCGTGACGTCAGATCCGGAAAGATGCTGTCTCACTGTATAGGTCTAGAATAACGGTTCATAGTGTATAATATCTAGGATAAATTCAATAACAGTCAATGAAGCTAATTCACTTACTACCTCTGTTAGAACCAAACAACAATAATAAAACTACTCATTACTCTAGAAAAATGCAACCACCGATAATATAAAATAATTGTCCGGGAGCTACTGAACGGGCGTACTTACGTTATTGGCGGGAATATGCAGCGATTTGACACACGTCTGTCCTGACTGCGTACTAGTACACACTAACGAGGGAAATAAAATAGGGGTAGGGACGCTGTCAGACTCGACGATGTAAAGTGAGGTTTAAATTACTTTTATCCAGCGATGTGAGAACATTTTGCAGGACAAGTACGTTTGTGCCTCTCAGTAATAATAATCGTTAATTATGTAATAAAATATGCTGTATATTAATAACAAAACTAATATTCTATGAAATAGAATAAGTTAATATACTTAAGTTACTTATTTTTATTAGTGTATAAGCTTTTTTGTTTGTAAAAAAAGAAGAGGGAGAGCACCGATTTGAAAAAAATAGAGGTTTATGTATTTATTTCCGTACGCAAAATACGCGCATTGACGTGGAGTTGCGGACACCAGCCCGTATTACCTATTACCTATGTATTTATTTCTACCTTTGTAATAGTCCTAGGCAAATTATATTTTTGCCACAACCCAATAACTAACTATTGAATATTAAAAAAAAAAAATTCAGAACAATATTCCTTTTTTCAAATACTAATTTCACCGAAGACAAAAAAATAAGTCATTTGGGAAATTCACCCAAGAACAACCTGTAACGTAAAGAGTATTGTAGTAGATAAATTAATAAAATTGATATGCATGCATAATTATGCCTATCAACATTAACTAAGTACGTATTGGATTATGTTAAGTACCTAGTTAATTAATAGTAGATACTGAATGTGCAACTGACTTACTTTTGCCGCCAAATATACGGAATCAGGTGCTTCGTTAAGAAACTTTTCACTTTCAGATGCTGTGAAAACCTTCGATTTTTTTGGTTGATGACGAGATGAGGCTCTTTTTAAAAATGCCACTAATTTAGGATAGGTGTCTATAATATGTATGTTTTTTTTTTCATCTTTATTGTTGCTTTTAGCATTGAATACGTACTCCATAGAGTGATTGATTTCTTGGTCTCAGATAATTCAATAAAATATGCCAGCAAAACGTTTTCTGATAAAGTTTTGGCTCCTTTAGCTAGTCGCCACGTGTTAAACATATCGAACTGTTTCAAATACTTCTCGCGTGATTGTTGAGGGAGAAAGCTCATTTGCGCATTTTTTACAGTTTCAGTCAATTTTGTTGGCGTCAAATAAACTTCGTCGTCGCTAGATTCACTCATTTTAGATTTTTCACTTGTTTACAAGTTTCTTGTTTTTATTTTTAACCTAAGGTTTTATCAATATGACGTGAAAAGAAAATTGCGCGCGCAAAGCAAATTAAAAAAAAGTACACCAAGAAGGTTCCGAGTCTGAGTTTTTAAAAAATAAAAAAAAGTTGTAAGTATGATAAAATCGGCACCATGGAGGTAGAAGTAAATAGGTTTAATGATGTTTTGAATTCACAAACGTAGTGAACACGATGTTCTAAATTCAATTTACTTTATCCTCTAGCCGGATGTCTGGTTCTTTTTATAGAATTATAAGATCGTGAGGATAAGACTCCATTTGTCTTTGTAGTAGTTTTATAAGACTTGTAATGTGAGGATCTGAAGATATTAAATAAAACCGGTCATGTGCGTGTCGGACCACGCACAATGAAGGGTTCCGCAGTTGGAATGAATTGATCCCAAGGACAAACTTAACATTGCAGTTGAAAATAATGTTCGCTCATTCATTGCAACTTCAAATTTAAGTTGGTCGACAATTACTCGTAAACTTGTAAAGCCTACTTAACTGTGATAGTTTTCATTTTAATTTAATAATAATAAGTAGATGCAACTCTGCGCACCTTCCTGATGTCTTGTATGGGGCAATAGATGACGGTCCTTCGCTATCCAGGTTATCGAAATATTCAGAGGAATAGCGAACCGATAAGGATCGCGCGAGGCATATTTCAGGGTGCTAGTTTGAGTACGCTTTGGTTCTGCTTAGCCTTGAATCCTCTAAGCACACTGCTGGAGGATTCCGGTCTAGGCTATCGGCTGAGGAGAGGTGGTCAGGTTATATCACACCTCTACATGGATGACCGAAAACTCTTTGCCCCCAACAACTTGCAACTGATGGAGCTACTGAAAGTAACTCAAACTTTCAGTAGCGCTAGCGCCATCAGGATGGAATTTGGTGTGTACAAATGTGCGGTCATGCATGTAAAGCGAGGGGAGATTGTTGAATCCGTGGGAACCCAACTCTTGGATTCCACAAACCTTAGAGCCCTCTCCGCATCCGAAACCTATAAGTATTTGGGTATGTCGGAAGCGTTAGGCATCAATGTTACTGACATGAAGCAATCTTTGAAGGAGCGCTTCTTTGGCCGCCTGAAAGAAGTACTTAACCGGTTGTATGCCGTAATTACAGAAAACAATTAAAAACTATTGTGTCTCGCGTAGATCTACGCTCCCGGCATACAAGGGGTTAATAGTCTTCTATCAGGCGGAAACAACGTGCGCGCCTTCAACACCGGCGGTCATGCCGGTTTTGATGTACTCTTTCGGCATACTCAAATGGACTCAGACTAAACTCGACGCCCTGGATAGAAGGGTCCGTACGCTGCTGACTGCAAATCGAATGCATCACCCACGGTCATCGGTAATGAGGCTGTATATCCCGCGAAAGTGTGGAGGTCGAGGGTTTTTAAATGCTAAGACCCTCCACAATTGCGAGATATGCAGTCTCAGGGAATATTTCCTAGAAACCGACGTGGGGATGAATCGAGATGTAGTCGCCGTGGACAAGGGTCTCACCCCGCTATCCTTGGCTAAAGAGAACTGGCGTAAGCCAGTAGTGCTTCACACTAGTGATCGCATGGAGGTATGGCAGTGTAAGGAGCTTCACGGACGCTTTTTCCGGGCCCTACATGGACCCGATGTCGATCTACTAGCGTCCGTAGCCTGGCTGCGTTTCGGTGACCTCTTCGGAGAAACCGAAGGTTTTGTCTGTGCAATTATGATGACGAACAATTACCGGAGATTTATTGTGAAAGACGGCACGGTTAACATCTGTCGGGCATGCCACCGGCCGGGAGAATCAATCAGGTATATTATCTCCGGATATTCTCGTCTAGCTAACGGAGAGTACTTGCATCAACACAACCTTGTAACCAGGATAATCCATCAGCAACTTGCTTTGAAATACAGCCTTCTGGAATCGGAGGTGCTGTACTACAGGTATGTGCCCGACCCAGTTCTCAAAAATGGAAATATCACATTGTATTGGGATCGATTCATCATCACTGACAGGACTATTGTTGCCAAAAAGCCTGATATAGTGGTGGTGGATCGATCAGAGCGGCGCGCAATGATTGTTGACATAACCGTCCCGCATGTTGAGAACCTCGTGAAAGCCGAGAAAGATAAACAAATCAAGTATCTTGACTTGGCTCGCGAGGTTGTCGACATGTGGGATGTGGACTCAGCGATCATTATGCCGATAGTCGTGACAGCCAATGGTTTAATAGCCAAGAGCCTCGACCAACACCTAAGGAGGCTCTCGTTGGGCAGCTGGATCAAGGGCTTGATCCAGAAAGCGGTACTTCTGGACACGGCCCGCATTGTCAGGAGGTTCCTCTCTCTGGAACCCTGACCGCCGGTTGCTTGGACCCTGTTCCCGATACCGGTGGGCTACTATTTTTTATATTTTTAAATGTTTTTATACTAATATTTAAAAATATAATTTATATGTGTGTAGGAAAAAGGTATAATGTGTCTCGATATTATCAGGCGTATTTTAAATACTGTGGGCGTACTAAGTGGGTAGTGTTTGTTACTGCGCAATAGAACACGGTTTGCACTTCACATCCGATTATAATTTCATGAACAATTTAATCACATTAGCAAATCATACACTGTAGGTACACGATACAACCAGATACGAACGCGAGATAGTTTCTGAGCACTGATGTCCGTACGATGTCCAATGGTCAAGTCCCCCGCCGCTTCGTTGCTCGCTCTTTTATACTGGTGTCAAAACAAGTCGAGCAGTGGGGCGGTGGGAGAAGTCGAGCGACGTACTTGTCGGTGGCGTGATCGGTGCATGGGTTGTTTACGACAACGCCGCCGACACGGCCATACTGACGTGCGGACGTCCTCGTGCGCTTACAATTCATGCATCTGTAATAAGCATAAATCGTTCGATTATCCTGACCAAAAATCGTACTTTACAATCTAGACCGGTTTATCTAAACCCTACAGACAGGCTGGTAAGAATTAGTTCTGGACTGGTCTTCAATGACCCTTCAGATTAAAACTTCTGGACCGGTCTTCATTGACCCTTCAGATTAACAAGTTCTGGACCGGTCTTCAATGACCCTTCAGATTAACAAGTTCTGGACCGGTCTTTTTTTTATTTTTTATTGACCCTTCAGATTAACAAGTTCATTGACCCTTCAGATTAACAAGTTCCAGAACTTGTTAATCTGAAGGGTCAATAAAAAATAAAAAAAAGACCGGTCCAGACTGGTCTTTATGGACCCTACAGATTAACAAGTTCTGGTCCGGCTACAAGCCCTACAGATTAACAAGTTCTGGTCCGGCTACAAGCCCTTCAGAATTTATTTTATCTTATTTTGGCTAGTCCGGAATATTATTATTCCCTATAGCTGATTTATCATTGGACCGGTTTAACCCTACAATGATTATTGCAATTTAACTGTCATCATTAGTTCTATGGACATCAGCTCGCGTTACTATTGATCGATTCCGAATAAACGGACATAAAGTGCAACTTGTGCCCCGTCATACACTTTCCGGGGTGGAAAATCCTCATGGATGTCCTCCGCCACGGGGCGGGCGGAGGGGTCTGTCAGACTCTTACTGACTAAAAACCACCCCTGTGTTCCATCTCACACCTACGCCAGGGGTCGCGGGAACGTACGATGCTTCCGTAACTTACGTTCACCGTGACACGCTAGAGCCAAGACTGTCTCGTTACACCACTGCGCGCTCTCTTCCACTCCACACGAACTCAGGCTAGACTCTGTCGAGCGCCGCCGGGTGACACTGGCGTTCAGAATAGTCAATGAATGACGCCGACACGACCATCTTGCTCGCACACATTCTCGTGTGTTAATCTGCAAAGAAACATACCCCGCAAAGTATTACATAGTTCGGTCACTTCTGACCGAATTTGGTACAGACTAAAACACAATGAAAATTCGCACAAACTAAAAAAAATTGAGTTCAGAGCATTAATCATTATTTGATTACTAATTACGATTATTACAATGTTACATCTAAAGCATGAAAAACTGATTAACTACCGTTTGGTCATCCTGCTATTGTTTCTGGTCCGGTCAAGTTAGACCCTTCAGATATTTAACCACTTGGTCCAGTCAGCCATGACTCTACAAGACTTGTTTCTTGATCCGGTAAATTTCTGACCCTACAGGATTAGCTTCCTGGTCCGGTCAATTTCTGACCCTACAAGATTAGCTTCCTGGTCCGATCAGTTTTTGACCCTACAAGATTAGCTTCCTGGTCCGGTAATTGTTTTGCCTTTCAGGTGTGTCCCTACAGTTAAACTGGACCGGACGTAGCTAGGCCGAACAAGTATCGTTCCTTTAGCTTAATTAACAAATAGCTCAATATTTTGGTTGATGTACAAGTGCTTCTGTTATAATGGTAATTGACTCAGGACCAATTGATTCTACTGAAGTAGCACGTAAACCAGGGTTTCTACAATTTGCATTATTATGAGAACTGGTAGATATAGTGGGACTTTTAGCAGACATGGTATCACTATTGGCAGACATGGTATCACTATTGGCAGAGATAGTATCACTATTGGCAGAGATAGTATCACTATTGGTAGAGATAGTATCACTATTGGCAGAGATAGTATCATTATTTGATTCCCAGATCTCAAGATCACAAACTAAATAATCAACTAAACATGATGGAGCAGCCAATAAAACATCCTTAGAGCATCACAAAACACAGCAGGAATCTTTGTGGCTTTTCATTAAGCCCCTACAACAAACTTCATGTTTGTTTCTTTGAATTCCTCCTGAATTCCGAGTCCTACGGGCTCTATGGTCTCTACAAGACCCCGACCTCCGCCAGAGTTAAACACGCATCGCGCATCCACGGACTACTTGAGCTGCCTCAAGAGACACGGATTTCTACAGGGCTACGACTATGTAATAACTACTGGTATGGTCCCCGACCAGCCGAACTAAGATTCACCACTATCACTCGACTTAATTTCTACTTTGTTTCATCAACAAGACTTTTACTTAGCTTTCCTCAAATTCGTCATTAATACTCTGATCCCTTGGCCTGTGCCATGGCATATGCCTTAGCCTCATTAGCGTACTTGATTCAACCAGAGCCATGTAATCAAACTTTAATTAATCATAGCAAAAAAAATATCAACCAGAGCCATGTACCATCGTTATCCACATTACAACAATCTTTTTCACTAAGAGCCTTAGACACCTGGAAACCCACAGACGAGTAAACCACTCTAACGCCACGGCGCTCCGGCCGACCAGCAATCGCATTGCTCTCACCCATCCAGCGCATGGATCCATGTGCATCACCCTGTGACTACACACTTTTTACTACGGCCGATAGAGAACCCCTACTCGCGTGGTTCCCACTACTTAGGCTTGCTCATAGCTCATCACCACTGTGATTACCATCTATTACGACTGGTACATGACCTACTGGCATCATTCATAACCTATCGTGAGCGCATTTAAAAATTGCATCGTTAACTAGATTGAGCTATACCTAACAATGTAACAGTTTTTTTTTTGCTGTTGTTTAGCAGGGTAGCATTCGGTACCAGAGTCAAAACATAATGAAAACGACTCACCAAATTCGGTAGACAATAGATCTGTAGCTGGCTCAATGGCTGTAGTGGTTGCAATCCACTGTTTCCTTGGCAGAAGTCGTGAAACTCCTCGCTCAAAAAGCACCGTCCTTGATCAGCGATTATTCGTACAGGAGATCCAAAGAGTGCAGCGCTGTCCACCACTGTCATTCTGCTTGCACGTGTCCTTGTGTGTTAACCTGTAACCAAAAAAATCACAGCACAAACAGCAGTGCATGTTCCACTCTGCCAATTCTGACCACATTCAATAATAACAATCATTGATAACAAAAGATTCCTCAAAGCCTTGGTAATAATTGTTCAGGAACTGCATCAACTTACGAGTAGATCACATACAACGCTCATGGCCTGCCTGAACTCATACTTAATGTTTATCTATCTCACTATATGAACTTGCATCAAAAGGAATACTACAGGTTTTATTAATGTCAAATTAAGGAAACTAAACCACAATATTAATGCACCAAGTATTACAATAGTTCATCAACTCATTCCCAGTACTCCACGCTGGTAATCAATTGTGAAACAAGTGGGTCAGTAATAGCCCTTTTCACTACTATGCCCTACATACATGGGACAGTATCACAGTACTAGTCCTTCTCTCTGCTAAGCCCAGTACCAAAAAGCAATTGTCGAGGCGGGGGGGCTCAGTAGCCGTGGCTTGGACACCCACGGTGAAGCGAAGAGGAACCCGAGGAGGGGCCGCTCGTCAGGGCTTTTGCTGACAAGCCGACGACGTAGCGGCCAAAGGTAGGTTGCGGTGTCGCTTGGGCGACATCGCAACTGAGGCGGGCCGCGATGTCGTACGTACCGAAGGCATCGCGGTTGAGAGTTGGAGGCCGCGGCGGGAGAGGAGTGCCGGTATTACGGTGCGCCGCTCTCCCTACCTTCCGCGGCCTTGACGGGGTCGCCACCGTACGATGGCGGACGCGGTGGGGCTGCAGGGGAAGAGGAGTGTCGGTATTGCGTTGGCCGCTCTCCCTATCCTCTGCAGCCGAAAATTGGCAGGCGGCGTGGCCAATGTTCTGACCCGTCACAGGGGGACCAAGGGTGCCCAGACACGGGGTCGTCTGGCGCCCATGTGCTGG
Source organism: Luperina nickerlii (assembly GCA_963855955.1). Lineage (NCBI taxonomy): Eukaryota > Metazoa > Arthropoda > Insecta > Lepidoptera > Noctuidae > Luperina > Luperina nickerlii. The sequence goes on from OY979670.1 coordinate 105,378, forward strand.
TTTGGTCCCTGGGGTGGTCACGGCGTGCTATGTGTTCTGGTGCGCCGGTGATGGGGAGTACTCCCCAGAGGAGGGTCCGGTAACGGACGGCCGAGGAGGGTCCGGTAACGGACGGCCGCGGCGGGTTCACGGATGAGTGCTAACGCGTGCCCGTGTTCCCGCCGTAAGCGGCAGAGGAGGACACCGTGGAGTTTTAGTGGGTTAGAGTCCCACATAACTGCACTATCTCCCCGTGGTAGTGTAGTATGCATGAGCATTTCTCCAAGTGGAAAAAAAAAAAAGTCCTTCTCGCTGATAAGCCCAGAACAGTATGCACATTACCGGACCTTCTCTCCAGTAAATCGTAGGCATAAGACATACATTATGCATTAACATTAATCGGAACGAGCTGATGGGCCTTCACCAGCATCTTCTAACATCTAACTCTTCACTTTTCACATTTAATTCGCTAGGGACCTTGTGGTATCCTTCTTATGCGATCATGAGCATACTTGTAAGTACGGTTAGAATCTAAAGCTTATGACGTATAGCGATCACTTGTCAAAACTTCCACTACCTTAAATGGACCTCTGAACTTCCGATCTAGATTAGTCTGATAATCTGATTTCATTCTTCGTTTTATAATAACACAAAATAGCCTACCCAAATTAATACTTTGCAAGTAAATGTCGTGTAGTAATGAAATAAAATCTCAAGTTGTGGCTCGCTATTCGCAACGCTTCTTATGATTTGTTTTGTGCTGAAAACATGCGTTTAACCAATACCAGTCAACGCAATAACATTATTAACTCGTTTGGCACTAAATTTGGCTGCACAACTCGCTTTTACTAACGAGCCTTCAGCCTCAGAATCTTAACAAAACAATACAGCTCACCTTTATGTTCTAACGTGCCTGCGGGTAGTTCTACGACGCAAACATCCACTCGCCGTTGCTGCTTGCAGCGCGTGCTCCACCTCCACCATCTGCTTGGCTGCCACTTCTCGTGCACCGGGCCGCGACATGTCATGGATTCCCTCACTTGCAGCACACGAAGGGCTTCACCGACGGCTGCGGGCTGCTTGGCTCGATTCTTGAAGTCACTCCACGACACTGGTAGCTCCACGCTACGTCCTTCGTACTATTTACAATAGCCACGTTGATACTGCTTCATTTGTGCGCCTTAATGACGGCCACAACACGAACTCCTTGCAGTGAATTTTCAGCAAATCACAAATCAGCTGTCGTATCGTGTGCTGTTACGTTTGCACACGCGTCCTATCACGTTTTCTAATTACGGGAACGGGATACGTCGAACTCAAACGCCGGTTTTAGACACTTTTTTTTTCTAACATGGCGGTAGGGCGCAACTGGCGCGTCACTGGGCAAAGGTATTTCGGCATACAGCCTATGCCCAAAACAACATTCACTATGATCGCGCATCCGTATCTGGCTTGTCTGGGTTCAACTCGAACAGATCCACACGATTATTTAATAAACGTTCGCAGTTTGCACTTTGTTTTTAAAATATCAACGGTCACTTTCACTTTTAGAGTTCTGATTTTGCGCATGAACCAACACGAATCCCACTTCTGATGTAGGAAAAAGGTATAATGTGTGTCTCGTTATTATCAGGCATATTTTAAATACTGTGGGCGTACTAAGTGGGTAGTGTTGGTTACTGCGCAATAGAAACACGGTTTGCACTTCACATCCGATTATAATTTCATGAACAATTTAATCACATTAGCAAATCATACACTGTAGGTACACGATACAACCAGATACGAACGCGAGATAGTTTCTGAGCACATGATGTCCGTACGATGTCCAATGGTCAAGTCCCCCGCCGCTTTTTTTTTTTTTGACTATGGCATCTCGTAGTTGACCTTTAGAGGTCGTGACTACTTAACCGGACAATCCTGCGGCTGCCTTGAGAGAACTCAAAGCCTCCAGCCAGGGGCTTAAAACTAACTAAGTAAACTAAGCGACTACACGCTAAGGGCACCCCCTGTGGGGTACGAGCCTCGGCTTAGGGCGTCGCTGGGAGAGGGCAGCAAGTTGGGACAGGCTGGATCGAACTTTGATTATTTAACGAACGATGGGGTCGGCATTTCCTAATTGACTACTCTGAGAAGAAATGCCGAAACAAACTCAGAGGTCAGAGTCGGGGATTTAAATTTACAGGCTCAGCTGCGGTGCGGGCTGGCACTACATCGAGCAAGGGTCGGTGGGGGTCCCCCGCCGCTTCGTTGCTCGCTCTTTTATACTGGTGTCAAAACAAGTCGAGCAGTGGGGCGGTGGGAGAAGTCGAGTGACGTACTTGTCGGTAGCGTGATCGGTGCATGGGTTGTTTACGACAACGCCGCCGACATGTGTTAAGTTAAATAAAGGAAATAATAATAAGTTTATTTATTTTCTCTTCACAAATGTACAGTAGTGGTGGTTAAAACTAGCTTAAGGATAAGTTTACATTTGAGAGAGACTGATGCTTAAATAGGCATTGCAAGCAATGCCTGTAGTACGGTCAGCATCATAAGTCGATTAACACTTCAGTTTTTTTAATCTTAGTTATTGAGCAAAATATTAACACTTCAGTTTTTTTAATCTCAGTTATTGTGCGAAATATTTGTTGAAAATTGCATCGTACTTCTGCTGCAATTTTGAATAAATATTTTGCTCAATAACTGAGATTAAAAAAACTGAAGTGTTAATCGACTTTTGATGCTGACCGTACAAGTCACCAGGGCCCCCACGACGCTTCATAATATGTATAAGCTTAAAGGCTGGGCCTCATCAGCGATATTAATTGGCTCCATAGTTCTAAGCTTTGATTCGCAAGTAGGCGTGGATCGTCGAGCGAAGAAAGTAGACACTCGTTACAAATCAAATCACTTTATTTCGACACTTCAGTTTAATCTAAGTAATCATTACCACTTGAACATTAATTCGAACTATAACCATTTATACAATTAGTCAGACACTCCACCGAACGCGTAGCGCGCACTTGTGATGTCGACAGAGGCTTAATTCCAACTGACTGTCTCAGTGCTCGACTTGTGCCCACTAGCGCTCGGTGTTGCGTCAGAGTGCCCGGAACAGGCACTCTAAGCTAGTAACGCCATCTATGCCATCTAACAAACACTAACTTAAACGGAAGCGCCGTCACGGCCAGACTGACATGCGCACGCCCTCGTGCGCTCCTTTCTTATTAAATCGCTGCTCTCCGATTAATCTGTAAAGAGAAAACTGGTAGTTACATTACTCTTTCATATACGCTCGTCCATCACTGACCCCTTAACAACATTTTATATCTCATAAACTCAACTCCTATGAGCTGACCCGGATAACGGAAATAGGCGTCTCTACGACCAGATATCTCTACACTCAGATAACATGGACCGTACAACTTTTTGGCGTCTCTTTTTAGCCACATCCCAATTTAAAACTATTAAGAGCTGACCCGGACAACTGAATAAGGCGTCCCTACGACCAGTTATCTCTCCAGAAAACATGGACTGGACAACCCCACAGCGTCCCTTCGATCACTCTTAAGTCTCACCCCGATCTCATAGCCTCTCAGGCTAGAGATCGGTTTAATAATACGATCCGGAACATCGGCCTGCGTAAGCCAGTTCCTTAGATCACCCAACAGCCCGTTACTGTATCACTACGCGCACTCTAGGACATCGACCCGCATGAGTCAGTCCCTTACATAACCCCCGATCCGGAACATCGGCCTGCGTGAGCCAGTTCCTTAGATCACCCAACAGCCCGTTACTGTATCACTACGCGCACTCTAGGACATCGACCCGCATGAGTCAGTCCCTTACATAACCCCCGATCCGGAACATCGGCCTGCGTGAGCCAGTTCCTTAGATCACCCAACAGCCCGTTACTGTATCACTACGCGCACTTTAGGACATCGACCCGCATGAGTCAGTCCCTTACATAACCCCCTTATAGTTAAGTGAAATTAATAGCCATATTACCTTAGGACTACAATTCTTCAGTTTCAGAGGCAGAGAGGGTTTCAGAGCTGGCGGTTAAGGTGCGTGAACTACAAATTGAAAAGGTATCACTCATCACCAGATGACACGCACTTCACTCTCTGGTCGCGTTCCACCGTCTCGGCCTCCTCTAAGTTATTAGTGAAGGTGGAGCTATATCTAATAAGCCTTCATAGCCCCCGGATAACGCACGCAGATTTTCATGGCTATATTTGTACAAGAACATCGTTATCTAATAAGTCCCTACCTATAATTACCGCTTCTGTAATCAAGTTATCAGGTACTACATGGAACAAAAGGGACACCGTAATGTTTTGAATTTTAATATGACTAAGTACCTGCGATTCACATTTAACATTTTCTTTGCCTATGCCTGTAAGAAAAACTAGATCATGGCGCATAGTACCCGAGAACTTATTAACAAAGCTAAAAGTTACAAGCGAACAAGCAGATCCACTAACAAGAGAAAAGAAACGAGCTCACCAGATGATGTGGTCAAGTTACTCCTTGCCGATTTGAGCCCGCAGGTGTTGACCTCCTTAACCGCAGCAGTCGCTGCTCCTCCACATCCTTTTCGGTCTGGACACGAAGATGCAACGTGTCCCGGCTGTCCACTCACGCAGCTGGTGATACGGGTTCTATCTTGACTCTTCGATGCTGATACTTGACTCGAAGTCTTCACTCGGGTTAAAGGATCATCTTGTCGTTTGCGACAATCCATTGATTTGTGGCCTGGCACACCACAACGATGGCATGTGCCGCTGAAGTATTGAAGCTCGATGTCTGCGGTTGAATGGTGGCCAGTAGTCGAGAAAGCAAATTCTCCATATTTTTCAACAGATTTGAATTTCGTGGGTACTCGTCATCGTTCTGTCTATTTTCTTCATATCCCACTTCTGATAAAGGCTCTAGGGCCTCATCAGCGATATTAATTGGCTCCATAGTTCTAAGCTTTGATTCGCAAGTAGGCGTGGATCGTCGAGCGAAGAAAGTAGACACTCGTTACAAATCAAATCACTTTATTTCGACACTTCAGTTTAATCTAAGTAATCATTACCACTTGAACATTAATTCGAACTATAACCATTTATACAATTAGTCAGACACTCCACCGAACGCGTAGCGCGCACTTGTGATGTCGACAGAGGCTTAATTCCAACTGACTGTCTCAGTGCTCGACTTGTGCCCACTAGCGCTCGGTGTTGCGTCAGAGTGCCCGGAACAGGCACTCTAAGCTAGTAACGCCATCTATGCCATCTAACAAACGGAAGCACCGTCAAGCTTAAATGGAAGCACCGTCAAGCTTAAATTGGGTGCTTTTATGAGACTGAAGAGAATTAACATTATAAGAGAAAAAATAATTACAAAAATTATAAAAAATAACGTAATTAGAATAACATAACGATAAACGAAACTTTAAAGCGTGAAACTTTAGTCTGAGTGTTGTGTGCATGTATAAGTGTAAGTGAGTTGATGTGTGTAAGTGTAGCGTAAGTAGTTTTATATGAGATAATTGATGTAAGTAAGAAGTGTCAAGATAAGGCAATCAATAATTTTTCAGTTGCTTCATAGTTCATACTTTTTAGCCATTTACTCACAGAAACTCTACAACTACTTCTGGGCTTCTGGTAGACGGAGAGAGCGGTGTTTGCCTTGTTGTAGATGAATGAACCATGGAAGCAATACAATTTGTGAGAAAAGCTGGTTTTAAATAAGGGGTTGTAGCATACCGTTAACCTTCCTGCGTTTTCCTTTAGATAAGTCCTTATTGTAGTTCAACTGGGAGTGTTTTTTTATTATTATGTGTAATAAAAACGTCTGTCTGGCCGTCAGTAGATCCCATTTTTTGTAAACATGTGCAGTAGGAAATCGAAAAGGAAGTCCAGCGCCAACCTTGAGAATTGCCCGCTGCGCTCTTTCAACCTCCAAGAGTTGAGTTTTTGCGGCCCCTCCCCACGAGGTTACGCAATAGTTAATAAGAGATTGGCAAAGGGCATCATATACAATTTTGATTGTTTGGCGGTCAGCAGCGTGTATGAGTCTCTTAAATATGTAGGTAAATTACCTTGCGAAGTCTGGTAACCAGAATCCCCAAGTGGGATTTGAATGAAAGGGATTGGTCTATAATGACTCCTAAATATATTTTATAGAATCTGTTCTTTGGAGGGTCGGACAGTCGTAGCCAGTCAACACCGGGTGGAGGCATGTATGCCATGAGCAATGATAGATAGAGCTGTAGAAGGGAGAAGGTTTTTTAAGAGCAAATGTTATGTATTTCGTTTTAGCGGCATTCAGTGTAAGTACATTGTTTTTCAGCCATGTGCAAACCGTCTGGAATCCATCCTGCGCAATACGAAATATATCGACCCAACTATTTCCGTAGAACAAGAGTGCAGTGTCGTCAGCGAAGGTTAATTTCTCCCATTATGAAGTTGTAGCTGACAAAGGTCATTGATGTAAACTAAAAACAGTGAGGGTCCAAGAATACTTCCTTACGGAATTTCGTTATACTATACACAGTCTGGCCATAAATACTGTTACAATTAAAAATAAGAAAGATATTGGTATGGAGCCAAATGCAATTTTTAAAACTCTCCATACGCTTGGTATTAGTCAAATGTTTGTGTACCGGGCTATTAATAGGTACAATGGGACCTCCTCTGTTTGTGACAGAAAAAGATCTGGCCGTCCACGTAGTGTTCGTACGAAAAAGGTGGTCAAAGCAGTAAGGGAAAGAATTCGAAGAAATCCTGTCCGAAAGCAAAAGGTTTTATCTCGGGAGATGAAAATAGCACCCAGAACCATGTCGCGTATTTTAAAAGATGACTTAGGACTTGCAGCCTATAAGAGACGCATTGGTCTTTTTTTAACTGATTAATTAAAAAAGAATAGGGTGGTAAAATCGAAACAACTACTGAAGCGGTACGCAAATAATAATAATAATAATCATTTATTTCGAGCAACAAGACTTATAGTGTTAGTAACAATATTATACTTACAAACTATGTTAGTAATAAAACACATTTTCTTGCTATTGTCACTACATTAAGCATACAACAATGGTTAATGTAGTGACAGTCGAACCTCTCAGCCAACATCCTCAAGATGGTGTTGGAGCTGGCGCGGACCGTGCGCACCAAGGATGTGCACCGTTTCCGCATCGTCGCATAGAAGCAGTCGATGCGTGACTCAGCGAACATCCCCGACGCACTGCAGTGCCGAGGCAACCCCAACAACATCCTGTAGGCATTGTTGAATTGGACTCGTAGGGCGTTGTACTGTTTTTGTGTATAGTTAGCCCACAGGGCGCTCGAATAAAAACAGGTGCAATAGGCTCGGAAAAGAGTATTTTAAAGAGTTTTTTATTTTTAAGGGAGGTCACAGAAAATATTTATTTACGGATGAGAAAATCTTTACAATTGAGCAACATTTTAAGAAACAAAATGACCGTATTTATGCTCAAAGCTCTAAGGAAGCTTCCCAATTAGTCGACAGAGTGCAACGTGGGCATTATTCGACTTCAGTGATGGTTTCGTGGGGTGTTAGCTATGAAGGAGTGACTGAGCCATATTTTTGTGAAAAAAGTATCAAAACATCGGCACAAGTGTATCAAGATACCATTCTTGAGAAGGTAGTTATATAAGCCCCTTAACAACACCATGTTCAATAACCAAATATGGTCCTTCCAACAAGACTCGGCGCCGGCCGCGGGGCGGGCGCGCGTGGCTGGGTTGTGACTAGCATCCTGATGGATTAATAAAGATAATAAATATTCGAAATAATGACTGTAATTAATAATCTGTGTTATTAGTATTTTGGCATTATTATTATTTTGACATTCCACTTAATAATTTTTGACATTGTATTTCTTTTTCACATTATTTAAACTGACATTATTATTATTATAATTTTTTAAATGATATTTTACCTACTGACTTAATTTTTTTTTGTTTGTTTTAAATACTTGACATTAGTGATAAGTCCAATTGTGTAATCATTTTGACATTTCATTCCATTGTAATAATATAATATAACAAAATTGTACTGGTCTTGACATTATATAAAAACTATCTTCAATATAATTTTTAAAATTTCTACACCGGCAATGGTAGTGTACGTGAGACATTTTAATATTAAGATCTTGTATATACCGTATGCTCAGAAATAAATGAATTATTATTATTATTATTATTATGGACGGCGCGGGCGCGGGGATCATAGACACGGTGTTCTTGGAAGATTATTGTAAGGTGTAATCTCACAGGTCAAGCCGACGGCACAGACTATGTAATATAGTTTCGATCGAAAAATTATCAATAACTCTGTTTTACGGAATTATTTTTGGTGTATTACTGTATGAAACATAATAAATTGACTTATGCATACAAAAGTAGAAGATACAGTTGTACTCTTCAAGGTCTTTCAGGTTGAAAAAAATATAATTCCGCCATCTTGGAGCGGCAGCCATATTGAATTTAGTGTGATGTTGTTAACTTTATCGTTTTCTACTCTTCAAGCCCTTTCATTTGATAACCATAACCCATAACCCCCATAAGGGGTTGAGAAAAAATATGTAGGTAATCCGCCATCTTGGAGCGGCGGCCATATTTAAATTATTACAATATTGAGTATTGCCCATTATATTGTTACCAGAACTAAAGGTGTGTGCAAATTATTTAATATTATTAAAATATCAGCTCAATCGGATACCAACATTACCAACAAATAAGTAGGGATTGAATGAAAACAGCGATGTTTTGTAGATACAGCGCCACCTGTGAGTGAGAGTGCGCACTAAGAAGCAGAGCGCGGCGCTCGACACAAGTTCGTGGTGTATAACGTCGCGCCCCTCACGCCTCCCGCCGCCGCACACAGAGTGCGCTAACTACTCCTCTGGCGGTCAACCAGTACACTTGGGCAACGTTGCAAGTTCAGAATGCCTGCAGGAGTGCCGGGCCCTATTATTACTAGATAGAGTGTCACACGCTGTGCTGGAAACCTATTCAGCAGACCTTGCGGCCTTGAGACCTTCGAGTGCGAGTGTATTATATCTATAATTATGCCTTAGCATCAATTTCACTTTATTCTTTTAAATAATAAAATTTTAACTTAGCGCTACCTCATCATTAGATACATATTTTTTTATTTTTCTTTCTTTGTGCCTTATCAGCGAACTGTGTTTTTGTATTATGTTGTTTAATTTTATACCTATACCTACATTGTATTTATATAGGCACCTATCTATAGAATCTAGAAATTGAAGTTTACTCAACTCTGGGGTTCAAATCCAACTCACAGAATATACAGTGAAGTAGTGCGCTACTGATAATGTGCCCAATGTAACAACACTGTGCAAGATTGCGAAGTCATACTAAACCATACTCCTAAGTTATGAATATGGAATAAGACACAAATAAAATTCTTCAATATACTTTCCGATATGTATTGTAGCGTAAAAACTTTTTACAAAAAAAAATTACCGACTTCCCAAAAAAAAAAACTACAAAATGAAAAATTACTTTAATTTCGGAAGTCGGTTTCTTTGGTTCCGCATTTTCGTTTATTGACACCGACTTCCGAAATTAGTTATTTTTCAATTTGTAGTGTTTTTTTTTTGGAAGTCGGTTTTTTTTACTTTTTTTTTGTAAAAAAGTTTTTATTTTTCACTTTTTAGACAACTAAAAAGTGAAAAATAAAAACTTTTTACATCATCATCATGTCATCACTTAAATGTGTGGGGTAGGTACAAACCTACCCCACACATTTAAGTTATGACTCTCAGGTTCAAACACTAGATCATCAATAGGTTGCATTTGATTTAAGAGAGTTCAATTAATACACTGTACATGTCTATAAAGTTATTAAGTATAAATAATGAAACAGGTAGGAAAAGACAGCGTAATACTGAATTTAATTTAGAGACTGCACATGGCCCCATCAACTCAGATGTAGAAATAGCTCAGGAATTTGAAAACTTTTTTGCTAATATTCCCCTTAAAACTACTGAAGCTTTAAATTCATCCCCCGCGCTTTCTGCTGCCTTACTTAAAAATAATGTAAAGGCATGCCCTTTAGAGTTTAGGTTTCAGCATACAAACCCCCAGGCTGTTATAAAAGTTTTTAAAGATCTTAACATTAAATCAACAGAAGATCTGTGGGGAATGTCTGTAAAAGTATGTAGATCTTTCATCGAAACCATTGCGCCCTATTTAGCTTTCATATTTAACACCAGTGTTGACCAAGGAGTCTTTTCGGATCTTATGAAACATAGTAAAGTAGTACCTTTGTTCAAATCCGGTGATAGTAAAGAACCCAACAATTATAGACCGGTGTCAATTCTGCCAGTTCTCAGTAAAGTGTTTGAAAAGTTGATGCTCAATCAAATGTTACGTCACTTTAATAAAAATCCATCTTTCATGAACACCAGTACGGTTTCACCAGAGGGTGTTGCACTACTGACGCCGGTGTTACCCTAATAAAGAACATTTTTAACGCCTAGGAAGAAGCACAAGATGCCATTGGAATCTTTTGCGACCTCTCTAAGGCGTTTATTTATTTATTTAAACTTCTCGCACAAAAAGGTACAAAGGCGGACTTAATGCCTTAGGCATTCTCTACCAGTCAACCAAGGGTGGGGCGTTCGATTGTGTAAACCATGAGACACTTCTGATGAAACTGGAGCACTATGGAATTAGAAAAACAGCACTTGATTTGCTAAGATCATACCTAAAAGATAGAAAGGTGAAAGTTCAAGTAAACGGCGTAAACTCATTGGGGTCTGAAATGACAATGGGCGTTCCTCAGGGTTCGATACTGGGTCCATTCCTTTTTTTAGCTTACATTAATGATTTACCCCAATTACTTCAAAATCAACCGAAGATGGTGTTATTTGCAGATGACACATCATTGATCTTTAAAATAGACCGACGGTCACAAAATCTTGACGTCGTGAATAACTCTATTCTTCAGGTCCAAGATTGGTTTACGGTAAATAATTTAGTACTTAATGAAAAAAAAACCAAATGCATTCGGTTTACATTACCGAATGTTAGAAGTAGCGAATGTGAACTCATATTGAATGACCAAAAACTAGAATTTATTAATCAGACAGTTTTCCTAGGAATCACGCTAGACGAGAAATTACAATGGGGACCTCATATAACATCTATTGCGGGGCGGCTAAGCTCGGCCGCTTATGCTGTTAGAAAGATAAGACAGTTAACAGATGTAGAAACCGCGCGTTTGGTCTATTTTAGTTACTTCCACAGTATTATGTCATATGGCATTTTAGGTACTATAGGGTCAGGCTGCTGACATTAAATCTATTTTTATTTTACAAAAGAGAGCTGTTAGAGCCATTTATAATCTACGTCGTCGCCACGAATCTCTTAGGGAACTATTTAAAAAGGTTAAAATCATGACGGTACCTGGCCAATTCATTTACGAAAATATTATGTATCTAAGAAAAAATCAACATCTTTTTAATAAAGTAAGTGATAGACATAATTTTAATACTAGAAATAAAGATAAATTAGATCAACCTTTTTTCAGATTATCTAAAGTACATACATCTTTCATGGGGTACTGTGTTAAATGCTACAACAAAATACCTTGTGACATTGCAATTAAATGAAAGAAAATTTAAAACTCATATTAAAAGTACACTATGTAAACAGGGATATTACAAATTAGAGGATTATATCCAAGATAAGAATGCTTGGAAACATGCTGGTCCTGCTCCATAGGACAATCTAGTGTCTAGACAAAATCAAACTGGTTCCTAATTTAATTTATATTTTTAAAAATGTTATGACATGGATTTTTACAATCTGTGACTGCAGAAACTCACACACTTGTTAAAATTCTAGAAAAATCATCTACTTTTCCAATATTTGTAAATAATTTGTAAATATGTGAGCACCGTGTATCTATCACATAATTGATTTACCTGTAATTGCTTAATTTTTAATTCTTTTTATTTTTTTTTAGGGTAGACTTCTTTTATTCTAGGTGCATCGTCTTCACATAATTATTATATTATGTAGGTATACAAAACCTTGTAAAACATTTTAAAAGAGTAACGGTGGAGTTTCTTGCCCATTCTTCTCCATACGAAAACTACCTTTTGGAAGGGGCGACTAGAATCAATTCAATTTTACTGTAAGTTTTGACGTTCAAAAGTGCCTTTAATGTGCCTATTTGAAATAAATGATTTGACTTTGACTTTTGTTTGAGGGTTTCCCTCGAATTCCATGGGATCCTCTCATCAGATTCCAACTTAATGATATTAATGATGACCTCGAGTGTAAAGCCTTTAAAAAAAAATTTTTTTTTGTATCGGTCCAGCCGTCTTCGAGTAATCGGTGAACATACCGTACATAAAAAAAAAACCTATATAAAGTCGAACATAATTATAACCTCCTCTTTTTTGGAATTCGGTTAATAAAAAGAAACACATACTGTCTTCGCCACTGAACACTTATAATTTATCATGATAAAATAATCCGAATATAAAAAACTGGCCAAGTGCGAGTCGGACTTGCACACGAAGGGTTCCGTACCACAAAGCAAAAACGAAGAAAAAAACGTTTGCGTATGGGAGCCCCCTTAATTATCTATTTTATTCTGTTTTTAGTATTTGCTGTTATAGCGGCAACAGAAATACATGTGAAAATTTCAACTGTCTAGCTATCACGGTTCATGAGATACAGGCTAGTGACAGACAGGCAGACAGACGGACAGTGGAGTCTTAGTAATAGGGTCCCGTTTTTACTCTTTGGGTACGGAACCCTAAAAAATAATATAAAAATGTAGAAAAAAAAAGGAATTTAAAAAAAATAAATACCCGACTGCGTAAAAAAACTTAAGTTAATAAAAAAAACTGAAAAGCTAAAAACAGCAAGCATTTTAAATTAAATTAAAGTTGGAAGCAGGCGGGACCCAGTTGAATTTGAAAATATAATAAAAATGGTATGGGCCTACTTCCAACTTTAATTTAATTTAAAATGGGCTTGTTTTTAGCTTTTCACTTTTTTTATTAACTTAAGTTTTTTACACAGTCGAGTTTTTTATTTTTTTAAATTACTTTTTTTTATTTCCAGCTTTTTAGTTTACAAAATAATGTCATTGTAATATCGCAGACGATTTAGTTCTTGGTAAGTACGTGTTTTTAGGGTTCCGTACCTCAAAAGGAAAAAACGGAACCCTTATAAGATCACTTTGTTGTCCGTCTGTCCGTCCGTCCGTCTGTCAAGACCCTTTTTCTCAGGAACGCGTGGAGGTATGAAGCTGAAATTTATATCAATTACTCAGGTCTACTGTCCCTTGAAGCTGTGAAAAAATCAAACTTCTAAGCCAACGCAATCAAAAGATACAGCCGTTTATGCTGCAAATTTTCGACACTTGCAAGGGAATCAAAACCTACAGGGTGCTTCCCGTGAACTCAGTATCTTGAAATTTGGTACGAAGCAACGTCTTATAGCATAGATAAAGGAAAAATTACGAAAACCATAAATTTTTAGTTACATCACATAATATTTTTTTTTTAATAATTTTAAACTTACTACCCATTTCCTCATAAACGCGTAGAGGTATTAAATTGAAATTCTTACCAAATACTCAGGTCTATAATACCTTTAAGCTGTAACAAAATCAAACTTCTATGTCAACGCAATCAAAAGAAACAGCAATTTAAGCTGCATATTTTGAAACTCGCAAGTACTCGCAAGGGAATCAAAACCTAAAGGGTACTTCCAGTCGACCTAGAATCTTGAAATTTGGCTTGAAGCAACGTTTTATAGCACACATAAAGGAAAAATTCCGAAAACCTTAAATTTTTAGTTACATTACAAAATATATATTTATTTTTTAATAAATATAAACTTATTACTTTTTTCCTCATGAACGCGTAGAGCTATCAAGTTGAAATTCATATCAAATAATTAGATCTAATTGCCTTTAACCCGTGAAAAAAAAATTCTAAGTCAACGCAAAAACGCAAAACGCAAAAGTACAACCATTGATACCGCATATTTTGAAACTCGCAACTACACGCAAGGGAATTCAAACCTAAAGACCACTTCCCGTTGACATAGAATCTCGAAATTTGGTAAGAAGCAATAGCTTACAGCACAGAGAGCAAAGAGATCTTTGTCTTAAATTTATGCTCCTCCAACTTTCCCCATTGTAATGTTATGAATTTCATTTTGCAATAAAAATACCATAGTTATGACACGATTGTCGTAATGAACGAACTTTGTAAACCTTGCAGGTTTGTACGGAACCCTCGGTGCGCGAGTCCGACTCGCACTTGGCCGGTTTTTTTTTTTATGATTTGTCACTTCGAATTACTTTTAACCATATAAGTTGTATATACTTTTGTAATCACCTTTTAAAACCCTTTATTTTGATACCACAATCGACAGGGTTGAGAAAAAAAATTAGAAGACAATATGGCGCCAAAAATCGGCCATTTTATTTATTTTTCAATTTTGATATACCCAGTGTCACTCTCACAATTAAGCCGAATCTATCAGCACCTCTCAAGCTGAAATGGATCAAGGCGTTTAGGCTACAGAGCGTGCCAAAGAAATATACATACCTACATACCTACATACATACACTCGAAAAACATAACCCTCCTTCTGGCGCAGTCGGGTAATTATTTTGGTTTTTCGGGATAATGCCATTTTTAATCGATCAAGTGCAAGATGGTCAATACTTGAGGTAGGTCTTCAGTACGATGGTGTAATACTTATAAATTATTTGTCAATACAAATAGATAGGTATACTATAATGGCTGCTCCCCTGCGTTACCGGGTAGGTTACCGTGCCAAATAGGAGGTGGAAATCAAAAGGTAATAACACACAATGACAACAACATAAGCCCGAAGGTATTGATATTGTTACGAGCTTGGGGTTCGTGACAATAAAAACTGCCGATTAAATAATCAAAAATTGATACTAATCACAACACTAATTACAACTCAAACACTCTAATTATGAAACATAATTTCACTACTGATCACTCTTAAGTCGCACTTGAATATCGCTTCGATGTACTCGTATCGCTTATTCAAAACTATGTGTGTCTTGCGGCCCACCCGGACTTATATAGCGCCACAGAGCTACTACATAAACATCTAGAATGTTCGAGTACATACCGGTCCCGACTAACCCTACTAGTTCTGCTACCCGATACTAGATGGCGCTAGTGGTAACTAATGTCACCATGTACCAGGCATCAATTGTGGCGCGCAACAATATTTAATTATTTTAGAGTTTTAGTCAGTTGAACTGTTACCGCCTTCACCGCGTGGAGGTACTCTCAGCTTAATGTTGTGTTATGAATGTTATGATTTAAAATTTATACCCAGTGTCACTTTTACAATTAATACGAATCTAACGACACCTAGCAAACTAAAATCCATTGAGCCGTTCAGGCCGCAGAGCGTGCCAAACAATTATACATATGTACATACATACATACTCTCGAAAAACATAACCCTCATTTTGGCGCAGTCGGGTAAAAAGACAGTCCCCCAAAACGCCCGCTACTTCACCACTTCCTAGTGCTTTCGCTGGGGAGAAGTGGCGCAACAAACTCCCCAGCAGCTCAGCTGTCTGTTCAGTTAGAAAATACTTGATTGTATACAATACTAGATATGCAAAGTAATTAACATTACAGGACACAGAACATTAAATCAAATTATTTGTCATATGTTAGCTAGCCACGCCAATATACCAACAAATACAATAAAATTTATACGTAGGTACTCAAGCAAAAAAAAACACTGGCACTCCGGTAGTGCCGACAGAAGTGAAAACTTGAACAATTACGAGTGTATTTTGTGAATCGTCTTATAAACAAAACACGCGTGTTAAGGTGTGTTCCTTATTTTATAGGGTTTTTTGCAAATCAGGTATGATGACCAAAGTGACTGGTTTATTCTTCTCGTGAAAGGAATTTATTCAGATTTACAAATAAGCACACAGGATAGACTTCAGTTCGTGGTGTTGGTCGCGGCAGTGGTAAGAGAAGCAAGCCGCTCGCATGGAGCTCGTCGTCAGTTATATATCCGTGGTTCAGCGCCATCTCGTCGTTGTTGGATGAACTACGTAGTTAGTACGCGAGGCCCTCGTAGTTCTTCCCGATGTGCATAGATGGCGCTGTCCTCAACAACGCGCGTCTTACGTTTTACGTCTTACGTTTTACGTCTTACGAATTTTCGATCAGGGTCACGTGACCTGACGCGAGTTTAGAAGTTTTTACCCATTCCAAAAAAAGTACACAGCGCCGCTAAAGAAGTTTTCACTTCAAAAATAATAAATCAAAATTAAAAATGTAAACAAAAACTAACTACCTAAAAAAGCCTCCAGGTATAAAGGGCGTGATGCAGCTTACATATTTATGTAATGCTGGGTTCTGTTCACATAGCTGTCACTTGAAGACGCTGTCACTTGTGTTAAATTATTCATAAGGTACTGAACTGATTCCCATCAAGTTACAAAAAGAAACCTCAGGCTGGTCTATTGACCCCACGAGATCTAGTATTTCAAATTATACATATCTACATTTTTCAGCACGTGACGTAACTTTGAACGCTAGCTTTCAAAACCATATTGACAAAAATATCGAACTAAGTACATATTTTAAAACATATAAACTCAACATAGGCTTTTCTAAAGGACAGATCTGTAAGTTGGCCCAGGGCTAGGTCTCGGTCTAGGGTTAGAAAAAACCGGTCAAGTGCGAGTCCGACTCACGGTTCCGTACTTGTAGGTATGTAATTTTTTTCGATTATGTTCAAAATTTCCCTCCAACATCACTACAAAATCCCTCCAAAACTAAGTGGAAAAAATTTGTAAGTATTATTGAAGCTAACTCAAAAACTACCCAAGCAAATTTATAAAAAATTATATGGGACCACCCCTGAGGCATACCTTATCCAATAATAATGTCAACTGCTCATCACCTGTTACAAAATATTGCTTTTCCCGATGCTGGGACATTAATTGTTGAGGAGTTCTCCTGGTAAGAACCAGGAGAACTGGAGCTGATGGTGAAGTCGCCATCAGCTTCACTTCACCACACGCATTGTGACGAGCATAAATTGCCAGCCATATAAAAGTAATAGAATCGCAACCCGTGAAATATTTATCATTGAGTAGTTCCGATGGCCATCTGTGGTCTTCATCGTCAGTTCCACTTTAACCAAATGAAAATTTCCGAGAGTAAATGCACGAGTTACTTAAAAAAATACCCAAATTGCTATAGCTGTGCCTATAAAATTTGAGGGTTTTCCTTGATTTCCATGGGATTCTCTCATCAGATTCTAACTTGGTGACAATGGGACCACCTCGAAAGTATATACTTCTAAACAAAAAAATACATTTTAAATTTGAGCCACAATTGACGGAGAAATCGGTGAACATACATAAAATAAAATACATAAAGTCGAGTCGTATAACCTCCTCCCTACTGTTCAACCCATTGAGGTATATTCTGTGTGGCGCTTATCAATCATAATACGTGCCAACATATTGGAAGGGGAATAGGTATACAACAGAAAAATGAAGAAGGAAATTTAAAAGTGTTCTGTTAGAGAAAGTCTATTACAGTACCTACTGACATTTTGACTCGAATCAAATGAAAAGTAATTTATTTTCGAAATTACATAAGACAGTCCCCAAAACCGCCCTTCATCACTTCCTATAGTGCTTTCGCTGCGAAGAAGTCGGTGGCAAACAACGAAAATGCGAACCCAATGACACCGACTTCCGAAATTCAAGTTATTTTTCACTTTGTAGTCTTTTTTGGAACGAAGGTTGTTTTTTTATGGAAAAAAGTTTTAAGCTACTTCCACAGCATTATGTCATATGGCATTTTATTGTAGAGTCGGGCTGCTGACATTGAATCCATTTTTATTTTGAAAAAGAAAGCTCTCAGAGACATTTACAATCTACTTCGCCGCGAATCTCAAGGAAATATTTAAAAGGATTACTATTATGACGGCACCTTGCCAATTCATTTATGAAAATATTATGTAAGTAAAAAAAATCTACATCTTTTTAATAAAAGTTACAGACATCATTTTAATACTAGAAATAAAAATAAATTAGATCAACCACTTTTCAGATTATCTCAAACATCTCACATCTATCAACATTTTATATTATGGAGTACTGTGTTAAATATTACAACAAAATACCTTGTGATGAAATGAAAGCAAATTTAAAACTCATATTTAAATAACACTTTGTAAACAAGCATATTACAAATTCGGGGATTGGATTAGAATGCTTGGAAACATGCTGGTCCTGCCCCATAGGATTCTAGACAAAAACGAACTAGTTGCTAATTTAATTATAATTTTTATGACATTGATTTTACATTCTGTGATTACTAAAAGTTACACACAACATTATTAAGTACTTGTTAAAATTTTAGGAAAATCATTTAATTCTAATCATTATAATTAATTTACCTGTCAATGCTGTAGTTTAGTTTGTGGTACTTACTTATAGTAATTTTATTCTAGGTGTATTGGCTTCACATAATTATAATATTATATAATGAATGTATACCACATATTTATAAACATTTTTAAAAGAGTAACGGTGGAGTTTCTTGTCCATTCTTCTACATACGAAACTACCTTTTGGAAGGGGCGACTAGGACCAATTTTGTTTTTTTTTTTTTTTTGTATATTTTGACCTTCGAATTTGCCTTTTGTGTGCCTATAATAAATGATTTGAATTTGCAAACATTAAGATTTTTAAACAGTAAAAATGGTGGGTGATAGATACCTCGGTAGTTATTAGTATGCTTGTCACTTCTTTTATATCCAATGGTTTATTAAAAAGCGTGGAGCGCTTTTTGGTTGTGTACTTTTAATTAGTATAAACAAGCGCGCAAATACAGAATTCGCGTGGAGTTTGTCTGCTGTCCACACTATGCGCACTACATTACACAGTACACACGTCTGGAATCGCCTGTAGGATATAAATTGCTCGAATGACCCGTTTCTGCAGCACAAAAACACACAAAAAACACACAAACAGTGTGTACATAAATAGTAAAATAAATAAATAAATACAAAAATAACCTGAATGCCGGCTGTATTTACCCACATCACAATGCCTACGACATTACATGGAAAAAACGAAATATACTAATCGAGCTGTTTCTACATCTGTCAAATGATGGATTTTATAGACTGCATAGCTTAGTCGCTGTGAAAATTTGGTTATATGTGGGCCCCACCGTTGCTTCCGAGTCCAAAGTAATTCCTAAGAACACAGTGGTGTCGAGAAGATCCAATTCCGCCCTATTTACTAAAACATGGGTTTACATCTGATTAACGTTTAGTATCAGAAATCTAATACATTTAGTAAATTTCTCGTTTAAAAGTAAATTGCATATTAACACTAAACCAATGCACTATTTTAGAGAGAGGGTTATTGACACTACTTCTTGATTGTTTTTTATAAGACAAGTTAGGTCAGTAATATTATACAAACAAAATATAAAAAAGGGCCGAGAATTCAGCTCTGCGGAACTCTCATAGTGACAATAAAACCCGGGGATCGCTTGCCGTTAACGGATCTCTTTGGATTCTGACATTCAAATAAGAAATAAGAAGATCCAAGGCAGTGTGTCTGTCACCATAGTGATGCAATTTCCTATCCGATGTATCATGAGAAACACAATCGAAAGCCTTACTCAAAAATATGTGCAAGAATCTCAACACCAGCTTCGGTAGTCGACCGACCACTAGTGAAACCAAATTGTTTAATAATTTATGTTTATTAAAAATGTCTTTGTTATTTCATCTAGTATCAATTTTTAAAATATTTTTCTTTTTAAGATGGGAAGCACAAACATTTGGTCTAAAGTTCGTGGGGTCATTTTATTTCCCATACTTTCTTCTCTTATTCGAAAAGCCCAGGCTGCAATGTGTTTGTTGTTTTTATCATTTCTGACTTCAAGAGAACCTCGTCATATTTATGCTTATATAAGGCACTTGTTCGTTCACAGCTAGAAAATGCAGTGTCAATATGGAATCCTTTCTACAAAAAATATTCTGAAATGGTTGAAAATGTACAGTACAAATTCTTGCGTGCTATGCACTACAGATGCCACAAATCCTACTTATCATACTCTCAATTACTCAGCAAGTACAAGCTCCTCCCCCTTAGCTCTAGAAGGAATTACCTCGAAGCCAGAGTATTATATAAAATTGTCAGAAACAAGTTTAACTGTACAAATCTGAACAGTATGATTTGCTATGCTGTACCTCGAACCATTCACAGGCGGCAGGTACGCGCAGGTGCTCTTTTCGCTTTGAATACTTGCCGAACTAACTCAGGTCTGCGCTCACCTGTTCGCCGTATGGTTGACACATACAACAGTATCTTTGTAAATATAGATATCTTTAATTGCACTATAAGAAAATTTAAAAACCTCATTCGCCTTTCTCTATTAGATATCACAAGTGCTCCTTAATATATTAATACTGTATAATTTTGTTATCTTTTAACTTTAATTTTGAACAAATTTCTTATATTTATGTTTTTTTTTCTGTTTTCAGTCATTATTTTTTTTCATCAATTAACTTTTTATTTAAGTATTTGCCACACGTACTGCAATTAATGTTCCTAGCGATTAGCTCTTTTTTTTTCTAAAACATCTATGCCTACTTGTGGACAGCGTTGTGGGTTACTTTATAACCAAATTGCTATTTGTTAAACTAGTTGTAAGTTCTTATAATGTAACTGTTTGCTGTTCCTCTCAATAAAAAATAAAAATAAAATCATTTTATTTTTGTTGTTTAGTAATGTGGTGTCATGGACCTCGGCTATATCCTGCGGATAAGTTGGTGGCACTGAATAAAACTCGCAACTCGTAAGTTTAATGTAAATGAAACCACTCGTAATGTCTATGATGTTTTATTGTAACATATAGATAGTTTTCTACACATCCACCTTACATAGTCGTCGCGTGGTGCGCTAACTGATATGAGCTCTGTACAGCGGCGGCGGCATCGCGCCTCGCTCCCACATAAATAAAATTCACGTAATAATATATAAACTTAGCCTAGAGCGGGCGCAGCGGCCCGCACGTACATCTATATACACGCTAACACTAGTCTGTACACCGCGGCCGCGCCCGCGCACTATTTACAACGAGAGGATATGTGTCAGGAACGGCACGCGCGGCCCGCGTCAGTCGCGCGGCGGGGCGCGCGCCAGCAGCGCCAGCGGCTGCAGTGCCGCCGCGTGCAGCGCGTGCGCGTGCGCGTGCGGCGCGTGCGGCGCGTGCGCGTGCGGCGCGTGCGCGTGCGGCGTGTGCGCGTGCGGCGCCAGCGACACGCCGCCCATCCCGGTGCCGCCCATCCCGGCGCCCAGCCCACTCTCGCCCGCCGGCGGGTTGATGCGCTTTTCCTTCTGACGCCGGTTGCAGAACCACACGCGCACCACCTCCTTCTCCATGCAGAGCGCGTCGGCCAGCGCGGCGATCTCTTCGCTGGTGGGCTTAGGGTTGTGCAGGAAGGCCTTCTCGAGCGCCACGCGCACGCCCGACTCGATGGAGGTACGTTTCTTGCGACGCCGGCCCACGGCCTCGGCCAGCCCTGCGCCCAGCGCCGCGCCCGCGCCGCCCGCCGCGCCGCCACCCGCCAGCGACGAGTCGGCGTCCTCCAACCACTTCTGTAGGAGCGGCTTTAGCTTGCACATGTTCTTGAAGCTCAGGTTTAGCGCTTCGAACCGCGATATCGTAGTCTGCGAGAAGTCGTTGCCGTACAACTTGCCCATCGCAAGTCCGACGTCACCCTGCGTGAAGCCTGCGGAAGAAAAAAATCATGTTCTATAATATGTACCTATCATAGAGAACGGCTCGTGTCTTTGTCGGAATCCAATTCGGTGAATGCTCTGCAACCGGCAGGACGACTCACCGAGTTTAATGCGTCTCTGCTTGAAGGTTTTGGCGAAGTGTTCCAACTCCTCGAGGTCGGCGGTATCGTCGGCGGTGGGCTCGAGCGCACGCGGCTTGTGCGCGTGCGCGTGTAGTGGCGTGTGCGAGTGCGCGTGCAGCGGCGAGCGCGCGCGACCCGAGCCCGGTGTGAGCGGCGTGAGGAAGGCGCCGGCGCCGGGCGGCGTGCGGCGTGGTGATGGCGACCGGCCGTCTATAGCACGACACAATAATTATTATCACGGAGCTGATGCATCGACAATAAGCTTAAGTACTGATCATGAAATGCCCTGCTAACACGTGGTGCAGCAGGGCAGTTATTACAGTGAGCGAGAATTAGTGCACGAACCTTGTAAATACTTGTAAGGGGGTGACGTACCGGTGGCGGAGGGCGGGGCATGGGGTGCGCTGGCGCGGGCCTGCAGCTGCTGCAGCTGCTGCGCGGCCGCCTGCGCTACCGCCTGCTGCACCTGACAAACACATCACACAGTTAATTACTACTGCTTCACCAAGCCAAGAGTCCAGCACCATACAGACAGTAAACGCCACAGTTTTCGCAGAACAATTATGCAAATATTTGAGAGCTGTACAGGGTTATGCAGTATCTCACCTGAGTGTGTAGCAGTAGGGAGTGCGCGCCGTGCTGTGTGAGCAGAAGGTGCTGCAGCTGCGCCAGCGCATTGCCGGCGCCTGCCGCGTTCTGCGTACAACATAACAAGTTAGTTGACTCGTTGAAGTCGAAGCTGTTTCCGTACGATGAGAAATCAGCTTCCCTACTGTTCCAACTATGACGGTTGACAGTGACTATCAATATTGATTGACCTAACAACACCTTTGGTGGACAGGCGTGCGTTAGCGACCGCAACCAGCCCCCCCCCCCCGGCAAGGTCACCTCGTTGGGAGGCTGGTTGCTCACCGTGTGGCGTGCAGTACATAAGGGTGTATACTCACGAAGACTGCGGCGGTAGCGGCGGCGGCGCTGGCGACGTGCGGCGGGTGCGCGGGGTGCGAGGGGTGCGGCAGCGGCGCGGAGGGCGCGCGCGGGGGGGACGGCGGCCGCTCGTCGCCGCTGATCTCGCCCTCGCCGCTCGCTGAGCCGTCTGCACGCAATACACATGCTATACATATTATACAAGCCACCTAAACACAAAAAATAAAATATGAAATAGATAACGAAATGTTATGTTTAATTAATGTAGAGCGGCAACTCCCTGGAGTGCGTAGAAACAGCGATGACGAAACCACGATAACAGCACACAATTTAAGACGGTGCTCAGATTTTCACATTCAAGAGCAAATAGTCTTTAGTAAAAATACTATTACACAAACACTTTGTACATAATTTAGATGTCGGTATTGTGTTTGTTTTGCTCTGGCGCTCAGATTAATCCTACCTAAATTTCAAGGGAGGGAATGGGTAACTTAATGAGTCATTCAACAATAACAATAGACAATTACATGTTGAGTCGATGGCTTCAAAAAACTTACCATGTTTTATGGAGTACTTATTCAGACAACTTGTGGAGGGACAACGCTCTCAAGTGACAACGAGCAGGCCGCCAGGGAATACGGATTCGTTCACTGATTTACTATGTGATCGTATATTAACGAGTGCGCCAACAAAACGAGGGCGGGCGACGCCGGATATTGTATGTAGATGTGCGTCATACGTCATTGCGGTGACGTGTCATCCCCTCTCCGGGACCATGTCTTTTTAACCAACTTCAAAAAAAGGAGTAGGTTCTCAATTCGTTTGAATATTTTATACAAAACATCGGTCATGTATGAGTGCTTTATTAAATTGCGGGAAATTATGCAAAAACTCACTCTATGTTTATCTGGGACATTGTTCATCTTTTGCAAGAGAGCACCAAAATAATGAAATTTTGAGTCGCATATAATTGGGCTAGGCGGCATTTGTCAAGCTGGGGACAAGTGGCAATCGCTTTCAGAGCGTTTCGTATTTCTACAACGACTTTCAACAGAATTGACATAAAATTTTCGTTGGGTTGTGTCACTTACAACATTTTTGTCTTTTCCTTCGATATCGCTAATAGAATGTCACTTGGTCTAGGCTCTCTGCGTGATGATAGAATGTTACTTTGCCTAGGCTCTCTGGAAGATGACAGAATGTCACTTGGTCTAGGCACTCTGCATGATGATAGAATGTTAGTTGGTCTAGGCTCTCTGGAAGATGATAGAATGTCACTTGGTCTAGGCTCTGCATGATGATAGAATGTCACTTGGTCTAGGCTCTCTGGAAGATGATAGAATGTCACTTGGTCTAGGCTCTCTGCATGATGATAGAATGTCACTTGGTCTAGGCTCTCTGGATGATGATAGAATGTCACTTGGTCTAGGCTCTCTGGATGATGATAGAATGTCACTTAGTCTAGGCTCTCTGGATGATGGTTTTCGAAAGAAAGAAACAGAAGATACCACAATGGCTGAAAACCAAACTTAACGAATAATGTGTCTTGCCTACAATGTCATATTATGGGATGGAAACCTGGACGTTTAAGTCCGTGTACGAAGTCAGTGTTGTACAAACGGCTTTGGTGCGCGCAATGTTAGGCCTACAGAAAAATATGACGTAGGACTGAGGTCCAAGATATTGGAATACGGGTAGCGGCTCTGAAATAGAGTAGGCAGGACACTTAGCTGAACGTGGTAATGGAAGGTGGAGCAGAGCCCTCACTGAAGGGTTGCCGAAAGATGTCAGGAGGAGTGTCGGCCGTCCAACGGCCAGGTGAGTGGACGACATGCAGAAGATCGCAGATAAGACTTGGTCGAGACTAGCACAGATCAGGGAGCATAGCACAACAGAGAGGAGACCTGTACTCAGCAGTGGGAAACAAGGCTCCGGTGATCGGCTTCACAGAAGTGCACTTACTGCTCAAGAAAACTGTGTGACGGTCGTATTCTCTTATTGCCAGCACGTGGTACCTTGTGAACAAGAATACGGGTTTGTACTGTCCCCTACCTAGACATGATCTGGGCAACGGAATTTCATCGGTTACATTAGCGCACCTCTGCAGCGGTCAGCTCAGTAACACAAATATATACTTTTGTCGATTTCTCAGCAGTGTCTCCCTCTACGAGTCATAGCGTCATATAAGCTGTTCCTTTGTGCCGAACACGTCGCTCAGTAATATAAAACACATCTATGATTGTTACTGCGCACTATTGTTACTGCTTTCGCACACATAAAGGCCTGCACGCGCGGCGCACAATGTGGCCGGAGCGTCTCGTGACGTAGTCAGCGCAGATCATAAAGGGGTGAGCGCGCATTAGCGGCGCGTGCGCTTTCTTTCAAAGGGGTGAAGAAGGTGCGTAGGGTTTTTTTTGCGTGGTGTGTGCGCCGCACGGGTACCGAACCCTCACTCGGAGATGAGGCACGGGGCAGGTGCCGCTGAACCGCGGTGGCACTTTCTAACGATTACACCAAGATGTCAATAGAAGAAAGTGAAAAGAAACTGGCTTACAGGGCGTTTACGGGGCGATGGACTGTTCAAATATTAATGAGTGGTTAGCTGCTGGAGTGTGCGGGCGCGGGTGCTCGTGGCTCGCGGCGGCATGCTCACATACTTTGATAACCGCAACATATCGTAGTTAGTTACGTGCTAATTAAAATAAGCTAATAGCAGCTAATAGCAGCATAAAGCTAGTACGCAGGTACTACGCCCGCGCGGATATTAACTATACTAATGAGAACTTGACTCATTGCATATTAATGTGAAGCGAATAATGTATACAACTTTAAACACCGAATGGATGTGTGTGATGTTGCTGTCAGTGAGAGAGAGCTCGGTCAGTTGAGGTTACAAGAAACCGATACAAGATGTGAAAAGCGGAAACTGTGTACAGTGTTGAACGTTGTGACCCGTAGTGTTGTGTTAGCACGCAACATGCAAGCTGGAGCTCGAGTGGACTGCGCGTGCGCTTAGTGACGACATCACCAGTTGAACAGTGTACAGTGTTGAACGTTGTGACCCGTAGTGTTGTGTTAGCACGCAACATGCAAGCTGGGGCTCGAGTGGACTGCGCGTGCGCTTAGTGACGACATCACCAGTTGAACAAACTGTGTACAGTGTTGAACGTTGTGACCCGTAGTGTTGTGTTAGCACGCAACATGCAAGCTGGGGCTCGAGTGGACTGCGCGTGCGCTTAGTGACGACATCACCAGTTGAACAAACTGTGTACAGTGTTGATCGTTGTGACCCGTAGTGTTGTGTTAGCACGCAACATGCAAGCTGGGGCTCGAGTGGACTGCGCGTGCGCTTAGTGACGACATCACCAGTTGAACAAACTGTGTACAGTGTTGATCGTTGTGACCCGTAGTGTTGTGTTAGCACGCAACATGCAAGCTGGAGCTCGAGTGGACTGCGCGTGCGCTTAGTGACGACATCACAGTTGAACAACTGTGTACAGTGTTGCATGATGTGTTGTGACCCGTAATGTTGTGTTCGCATGCAATATGCAATCTGGAGAGCTGAGCTCGAGTGGACTGCACGTGCGCTTAGTGACGACATCACCAGTTAAACAAACTATGTAAATACATTGTTGCACCACCTACTTATTGAGCAGCTCACCGTAACTCCTACTGCCAAATTCAGTAAAAGATCTATTTGTTGTTGTCTTCGGTTGTTTGTAGTCCGACCGAACACGGTATTTTAACGAACGAAAAGATACAAATCTGGCCCGGCTCAGGGTCTGGCTGTTTGTGTAATAGGTAATAGGTAATACGGGCTGGTGTCCGCAACTCCACGTCAATGCGCGTATTTTTCTTCTGTACGGCTGTTTGTGTATTTGAGTTTAAATGTTTGTAAACGCACCCACAATACAGGAGAAATTCCTAGTGTGGGGCAAAGTTTATTTAAAATAATAATAATAATGTTCTGCTTGCCGACTGAAGTTAAAAATGATTTTTTTTTTACAAAAAAAAAACAACCGACTTCCAAATAAGACACTACAAAGTGAAAAATACTTTAATTTCGGAAGTCGGTGTCGTTGAAGCTGTTTTTTTTCGTAAAAAAGTTTTTATTATTCTCTTTTAAGTTGTACCTAACTACCTACCCCACACAAAGGACATTGCTCGTCGTCCATACATAGTTGGCCTAAGATCCAACAGGGAGATGTATTTACTTTTTGGGTTTTAGATAATGTATATATTCGATTGAACTTAAATTAAAACAACGGACACTTTTGAGAATTCGGAAAAAATCAAAACACTTTCGGATTTTGAGGTTATAATTACGTCAATAAAAACATTCGGTATGTAGAAACACAATGCGCGCGCCAAGTGACATTACTACTAAATGTCAAATGTCATCTGTCAATTCATCAATTGTCAGTGTCTATATTATTGCTCGTTTCAAACAGCGCTCAATCGAGTTTTTTGATAAGCCGTATTATGGTTCCGCGACATCATAGCGGACGTTTGTAACTAAAAACCACTATCGTATATCAAGCGTTGAGAATACTGACGCTTGTCTGTGTCAAACTCTTATTAATAGTGCTGTTACAAAGACTTGGCTGTATGAGCTATAATATCTTTGCCTATTAAAAACCTCAAATTGAACCAAAAAATAATAACACCGATGATTATGACGGAAGTGAATACTTTTTAAAATGTTTTCGAAATTAAGAAGTGTTCGTTCTATTGAAATATTTGTAATGTATATTATTAAAAGAACTAGTAATTATAGTAAATGTGTCATGCGTGTTGATTCATAGGCCATTTTTTACAATGTCCTTTGTATAACACTACTTGCTATGTAAATATCAGTGACAGGAAGTTATTATAATATCATCAATACAAACTAAGTGGCAATAATCATTGAGTTATAATGTACTATGGCAATAATACGTATTATTGAAGCTAACTCAAAATCTACCCAAGTAAAGTTAATAAAATAATCCCCTATCCATTGAAAAAATGATTTTTAAAATCGATGTACAATTGCCGGAGATATCGTGTCACAAATATACAAAAAAAAACAT
This sequence comes from Luperina nickerlii, assembly GCA_963855955.1. Taxonomy (NCBI): domain Eukaryota; kingdom Metazoa; phylum Arthropoda; class Insecta; order Lepidoptera; family Noctuidae; genus Luperina; species Luperina nickerlii. The sequence goes on from OY979670.1 coordinate 133,339, forward strand.
ACAGTCGAATTGAGAACTTCCTCCTTTTTTAAAGTCAGTTAAAAAATGCAGTCCGTCCTTTAATCATTATATTTAAAAGATTAAACTCAAACAATACGGTACTTTTACTAATAAACAGCCTAAACAGGGTCAAATTAGATCAGCTAGCGAAACTTCGCTGATGTATCGATATCTGAACATGATCAAACTAAAATATTATAAATTGGTCGAATTTAATTTTTGGGATTAACGACAGGCATAGCGCTAGGCATATGCATATATATAGGCACTTGAAGTATCAGTTTAAACATAAGTTTTATTAATGACAGGCACTTGAAGTATCACTTTAAACATATGTCTTATTAACGACAGGCATAGCGCTAGGCATATGCATATATATATAGGCACTTGAAGTATTAGTTTAAACATAAGTTTTATTAATGACAGGCACTTGAAGTATCACTTTAAACATAAGTTTTATTAACGACAGGCATAGCGCTAGGCATATGCATATATATAGGCACTTGAAGTATCAGTTTAAACATAAGTTTTATTAATGACAGGCACTTGAAGTATCACTTTAAACATATGTCTTATTAACGACAGGCATAGCGCTAGGCATATGCATATATATATAGGCACTTGAAGTATCAGTTTAAACATAAGTTTTATTAATGACAGGCACTTGAAGTATCACTTTAAACATATGTCTTATTAACGACAGGCATAGCGCTAGGCATATGCATATATATATAGGCACTTGAAGTATCAGTTTAAACATAAGTTTTTTGTGTAAACTTCACAGACGTGAAGATAACACGGCAAAACAAAAATAAACTTATTTTCTCAACTTCGAGACACTACCAGCGGTCGTTGACCCCAAACAAAAAATCATAAAATCTTTTTTGTTCTAATTTATTGTGTTTGGATATCTCGACCCATAACGTCAGCGGGCGTTCGAAGCTCATTTAATAAAAATGAAATGCAGTTCGTTGGTAAACGCATCGCTTGAGAACGGCTGGAGCGATTTGGCTATTTTCAGTTTTAAAATGTTCTTAATGTGTCTAAGTGTGTAAAAAATCCTGAAAATACTGAACGTGCTTTTTTCTATGAATTTTTGTATGAACTATTCAAATATGGACAGGACGTATGTCGCAGTGAATCAATTTGAGGTGAAGTACATGCAGTGCAGTTTGTTCATTGTTCCATTGCTAAATAAAGATATTTGAAAATGAAAAAATGAATGACATGCGGTGAGAAGCACTATTTCTATATTTTCAATTAATTTTTGTTGTTCTAACTATAGATTTTCTCTGAATAAGTGAAAAGTATTGTTTTGCCGGAATTTATTTTCGCCCACGACACGGCCGCCGAAAACGAAAATTGTCGAAAATATACATATATTTCAGCCGAAAATTAGCGGCAACCGTAAAATAAATTTGGTCGGATTCAGGTTCAAGAAGTGGTTGCTTGTTGATGATAAAATGTGGAGTATGAGAGCTGATACTGACCGTGGCTGGGCGGCGGCGACGGCGACTTGATGAGCTCGCCGGACTCCTCTGTAACAGAACAAACACACGCTGTTAGCACATTGTCCGCACGCAGCACTCGCACCACACCACCGCCCGCTCGCAGTGACAACTAAATAAATAAATCCGTGAAGTACAATGCGTGCCACGAAAGATGAGACTTGACACACCACGTGGTTTGGCATGCGCAGTACACGATTTTAGGCATCTTTAGCGGTATGAGGTCTGAGTGCGGGACGAAACCGGACGTCATAGGGGCGGCGGAAAGAGCGGGGGAGGCGGGGTCAAGTCTCATCTTTCGTGGCACGCATTGTAGAACCAGTATGTTTGAGTCACGTATTCTATGACGTCACGAGTCACGTCACTGGGGTTCTCACTGTAAGGTGAACAACAAAGGGAACATGTCCTGTGATAACCGTTTGTTAGATGAGCCCCTTGCCAAGCTGGTTGTTAGGATAGCACTCTATGGCTGTGGACAAGTACAACACTCAAATAACCGCCACGAGTGGCAATCGGCCTCGCCAGCGTTTCGGCCTCCGCAAAACAATATGCTCCACCACGAGTGGCAATCGGCCTCGCCAGCGCTTCGGCGACCGCACAACAATATGCTCCACCACGAGTGGCAATCGGCCTCGCCAGCGCTTCGGCCACCGCACAAAAAATATGCTCCGCCACGAGTGGCCATCGGCCTCGCCAGCGCTGCGGCCACCCTACAACAATATGCTCCACCAAGAGTGGCAATCGGCCTCGCCAGCGCTGCGGCCACCGCACAACAATATGCTCCACCACGAGTGGCAATCGTCCTCGCCAGCGCTGCGGCCACCGCACAACAATGTGCTCCATCACGGCGTGAGCTATCCTTGCGTCAGAAGTACCTAGCAGTAGTAGTTGGTGTCGACACAAGAAGTAGAACTCAAACATAAATTGTTCTCCAATTCATTGACTGGGTTTACAAGTGCCATTCATACATGATCATGATGAGCTTGTGCTGTCTCAATGCAGGTGAAGAGCCTTACTTCCCTCTTTTCAATTTTCCTGGTCTAGTTCCGTTCCTAAGAAAAAAAAAATCCATGAATGTCCATAAGTTAAAATGTCCGTTGTTTTATTTAGGAGCACATAGCTTACGATTTCTATAAAAGCCGCATATTGCACGAAAATGATGTCTGTAACTATAGAGACATGGTTTTATTTTTCGTGTAATATTTACATAAAGCTCCATCAACTCTAAAATATTTTGTTGCAATGAAAATAACAATATTTTTACACACTTTGACTTTCTTATAACTTAATAATTATTTATGTTATGACTATGTGACCCCCCAGGAGTCCAGCTCGTCCCAGATCATTGTAGGTCCCTAAATATTACACAAGAATCACAGAACTGAGTTAAAGCAGTTTATATTTTGGTAGTTTTTTTTAATGATTATTGATATAAAGTCATTCTGAAACTGTTAACGATACACGGTTTAGGTTACGGAAAGGAAGCAAGCGAGGACACCGTCTCCTTGCGTCGCTTGTTATCGTGTACTTATACACAATAACAAGCGACGAACTCGCTAAGACGGTAACACCTTGTCGCAACACGCAGGCCACCAGGACATATCCGCGATTAAGGATCAGCTCATTAGCGGCCGAATTAATGGAATTAATAGGATCAGCGCGAGGCGTCAGGGCACACACGACACGCCGGACAACGTAATACGAAGCCACCGACACACGGGATCATCAAATTACAAGTAGGTAATGCTGATTAATGAGCGGATTAGATACCTCGCTGTGTCATCCGCAGTCGGTAATACTGCCACGCCGACGGTTTATAGCACACGCTCACATTGTATCAAGAAAAAATATTCGACAACATGGATGACTGAAACGCCGGCGCTTCGGCGCTACGAATATTGGTTTCTCGTAGACGCTCTACGAGAATGCTACGCAACTGCTACGACATGATAAATCCTGTAATGATGCTTGCGGTAATTGATATTGATATGAAATGTTTGAAGCGCTTGTGAGTACGCCGGCACGGTGAGTGATGTGGGCACACAAGTCGCCAGCATCGTGCGTGGAGTGCGTGGGAACAGCAGCTACCTGCCGGTAATCCGCTGCGCCGCGCCGGCTCAATGCAAGGTAAAAAAGGATTTGCGTTGACACACATGTTCATTTATTCAAATATACGCGAATTCGTAAAAGATGTATCCTTTGATAAAAAAAAAAAACCTCATATGCTGTAAGAAGAGCGCTTGCATTGAGACGTCATCGTCAGTTTTTGTGGAGCTGTCACAAAAGGGTGCAATCACAGAAACGAGCGGAGTATCGGATGGAAATATTCACAAAATGCGTAAAAAGCGCCAGTTGTGTGTTTTTTGCGTGGTCGGATTAGTTTTGTAGGCGTCACATCGGCGCCGACTGCCGAGGAGCTGCCGCTGCCGATGAGTAAGAGTGAGCTGCGCGGGCGATGTGCGCACGACGCGCTCGCGTGCGAGTGTGCGACACACTCCGTGCACACTGCAGCGCCTACTTTTATTTTAGATGAAATTTTTCTCATCTCATACGCTAGTTAATCGATTCGGCGATCACAAACAGCTATTGGTTGATTAAGTCTAATTTGACAGTTTCGAGAGGAGCGTCCGCCGCGCCGCTGCGCCGCCGCGCCGCTGCGAGTGTGATGTGCAATGCGGTGGCCAGTCGGCACATGAACAGCTTTTTGCACTTTCCCATTTAATTAGGGATCGTGAACTATCATGCTATTCTTTAAGTGCATATATTAATTGTTAATGACTAAAGTTGAGTCCTGTTTCAGAAACGAACTCTTTATGAAACGTAGCCATTAAAATGTGTGGTTTTTTTTAGGTGATATGTAATTGCTTTTGGGAATAAAGTTAATTCACAAAAGCTGTTTATTTTCAAAAAGATAAGATTAAATTTTATGTTCAGTTAGTTTGTTGATGGGCTCAAACTCAAAGCATTTATTTCAATTGAACCTTGTACAGGCACTTTTGAATTGTTAAATTAAATAGTCTGTCAGTTATTTGTTTATTTTTTACTTATTTATTAAAGGATAATAAACAACTACAACATAATACTATAATACATAAGGTTAACAAAAGTGTAGGAAGTAATGTTGCAGTCTACTAACACTATCCGCGGATAGGACATATTAAAAGTTCACAGGTTGCCACTAGACGAGCATTACCAAAATTAACAAGAAATATTTTAAAACAAATAAATAAGTTACTAAAATGCTAGCAATAGCTACAAAACCAAATCAGATTAGAAACAATTTCATTTAGGTAAATAATTAAATTAAGATATTAAGATATTTTTTTTATAATTTATTAGTTAGTCAGAAAGTTGAAGCTAGTTGCCCATTCCAAAACGTAGATCTCTATGGAGAAGAACGGGCAAAAAACTCCATGGACGCTACTACGCGGGGTTGTGCGGTACTATAGCACATTGTTTCAGGACTACGCTGAAAACTATTCAGGTGCCACGACCGTTTCAATGAGAGCGATATACTGTTACAACAACGCGGTACATCTATCTATATTATTAATAAAGCTGAAGAATCAGTTTTTTGGTCGCGCTAATCTCTGGTTGGAGTTGAAAAAATATTTTTGAATTTGGTAGCCCAATTCTTGAGCAAGGCTTATAGGCTAGATTCAACATCACGCTAAGCTCCTTAGCAGCCGAAAAAAAGAAAAAAGTTAGAAAGAACACTATGCGAAAACTAAGTAAAAACGCGGACGGGCGATGCGATGCGACGGGGCGACGGGGCGGGCGGCGCGGGGCGGGGAACAAGAACATTCACGCGGGCGAAGTCGCGGGCAGAAGCTAAAGTTAACTACTTATTATGTATGCAGATATGGAGCTAACTTGCGCTCGATGAAATACTCACACGAACACATGTGTACGTATACAATGACATTATAGTGTGAACACTTCTTCCAACTACTACCTATGTACTTAACGTCACACTCTCGATCTTAATTCAATTGAAACTTTTTAATGAAAACATTTGTTACAACTTATAATCCACACATTATTGAATAAATATAATTATTTGGTTCGGATTTAGACGCACAAGTAGGAGTAGGTACTACATCAAACATGTCTCGACTTGTGGGTTATCACTTTTAGCGGTTATACATATATCTTTATATTGGTTATATCTTTATATTGATACCTTGCCAATTCATTTACGAAAATATTATGTATGTAAGAAAAAATCAACATCTTATTAATAAAGTAAGTGATAGACATAATTTTAATACTAGAAATAAAGATAATTAGATCAACCTTTTTTCAGATTATCTAAAGTACATACATCTTTTATGGGGTACTGTGTTAAATGCTACAACAAAATACCTTGTGACATATTACAATTAAATGAAAGAAAATTTAAAACTCATATTAAAAGTACACTATGCAAACAAGGATATTACAAATTAGAGGATTATATCCAAGATAAGAATGCTAGGAAACATGCTGGTCCTGCTCCATAGGACAATCTAGTGTCTAGACAAAATCAAACTGGTTCCTTAATTTAATTTATATTTTTAAAATTTTTATGACATTGATTTTTACAATCTGTGACTACAGTAACTCACACACTTGTTAAAATTCTAGAAAAATCATCTACTTTTCCAATATTTGTAAATAATTTGTAAATATGTGAGCACCATGTATCTATCACATAATTGATTTACCTGTAATTGCTTCATTTTTAATTCTTTTTATTTTTTTTGGGGTAGACTTCTTTTATTCTAGGTGCATCGTCTTCACATATATATTATGTATACAAAACCTTGTAAAACATTTTAAAAGAGTAACGGTGGAGTTTCTTGCCCATTCTTCTTCATACGAAAGCTTCTTTTTGGAAGGGGCGACTAGAATCAATTCAATTTTACTGTAAGTTTTGACGTTCAAAAGTGCCTTTAATGTGCCTATTTGAAATAAATGATTTGACTTTGACTTTGATTGAATGTAAGTACCTGCCGGATTACTTACATTCGAGATACATTCAATAGCAATTTATAGGTGTACCAACATTGTGGTTTAAAAAATGTAAGTGACATATCCTATACAAAAAACAAAAAACTGAAATCCTGAAAGAAATTAGTTCAGAATCGAGTACTAAATCCGTTGTCCTGATTTTAACTATTGAATATAAAATCCAACTTATGTTTGTTAAGATTTGAATGCAAATAAAAGTTTACACCTCATCATCAAGAAAATATAACGAATCGAATTCGATACCAGAATAAGAGCTCTTTAAGAAAACACGTACAATTCGCAGACTTAAAAAAAAAAAAACAATAGCTTTGGGAACAACATTTACAGCTTAAGGTAGTTGTAAATGTTGAAACAGTGTCAATAGCCCAGGAGAGTCCTGAACGCAACTCACGGTAGCGCGCAGAGCAGTAGGCGCGCGTGTCGGCGCGGACGCATGCGGACAGCACCATGCTGCGGGTGCGGCGGCAGTCGGGATAGTGTACGAGCGATGTACGAGCAATGAACGCACTGCGAGCGCGCGCTCGCGGGTCGGCACTCCACGGCAAACTGCGCGCGCTGTGCAGCCAGCGCCGCGACCGCCGTGCCCCCCAGCCCCGGGCCCCGCACACATCCCGCTCAACCCTCAACCGTCGAATTAAACATTTTAAACTTTTTGTACGAATCCGTTTCTTTTTCCGCCCTTTAGTGAATTTTTTTCGCGCGATCTCGCCATTATTTCGATTACCTGAGATGATTTTTTTTCGCTTTCGGCGAACGGATCGAGCGCGATGCGCGTTTAAAAGCTGTTTAATTTTTTAGGAAAGGGGAGCGATGGGTTCGGCTAACCGATGCGCGAATTCCGATATCGGGTTCGATTGAAATAAAAAACTGAGGCCGGATTGAGTAGCGTGTGCCATGGGACCACGACTCGTTACGACGCTATTATCAAACAAATCATACGAACGTTCTCTCCGTATCTAGTAAACATCTACATAGAAGTCGCCGCACCGCTCCGCACCGCAACGCACCGCTACTCACAAAGTCCGAACACAACAATCCACAAGTTATTGTGTTAATCATCCAGCTCATTGTTTGTCTCAATAACTTTTATTATAGATCGAATACTCGATTAAATGATTGCTTGGAAAACGAATGAAACAACGACTCAGATGAATAGATATGTTTAAAAGTTTTGACAACAAAGAAGGAAACGAACGTTCGGAAGTATTTGTGTAATACTGTGTTGTGTACACTGTGGGCGCACAGCGTTCGGTAAGCATTGGGAAAGTGATTGTGTGAGATGAAAGGCTAGTTCCTGTTTGATGTGAATCTGATGGAATAGCAAGTGTGGCGGGCGCGACTGACCGCCCCCGCCCCTCGGCACAGACCTGCGCACCGACACACAAGGCGCACTCGCCATCTATGACATCGTAACAGCATTTGGTATCTATTTCCAGTCATTCATTAGTGTCACATCAGTGATGAGGTATGGCACTGAAACGTGGTCACTCATAATGGGCCTTATTAGTAGGCTAAAACTCACCCAAAGGGTAATGGAGAGGGCTATGCTTGGAGTTTGCCTGCGTGATCGAATCAGACATGAAGAGATCCGCAGGAGACTCAAGGTAACTGACATAGCCCGAAGAATTGCCAAACTTAAGTGGCAGTGGACAGGCCACATTGCTCACAGAACAGATGGCCGATGGGGCCGAAAGGTTCTGGAGTGGCAACCGCGTACCGGAAGATGTAGCGTTGGAAGGCCTCCCACAAGGTGGACCGACGACCTTGTGAAGGCCACAGGAACCCGTTGGATGCGAGAAGCACAAATCCGGTCGAAGTGGAGGTGCTTGGTGGAGGCCTATGTCCAGCAGTGGACGTCTTTCGCCTGAAATGATAATGGTGAAGAAGTTATAGAGGTATGAGGAACAGGGTGTAAAGTTCACTCAACCTCCATAGAAAAGGGAGGATCCTCCGACCAGACGGGTGTTGTGTCTGGCGGGCAACTGCCCGATGTTTCATGTCGGGCCGTTGTATCTATGCTAGTTGCGCGGTAAACTCTGCTTGCGCGATGCAGGATTTGCGTGACGTCAGTATGACGCGTTGTTTGTATGTGGCGTTGTAGATACCGCTACATCACTCCCCCCCGGAGACCGGAGGTCGATAGTGGGCTGAGTCTTGTATCTTGCGATGCTTGCCAGGCCAACTGAGGTTCCAGTGAGTCGGAACCGGTTGCCGCATAGTTCACGGTGAGTCGGAACTGTCTGCGAAGATGTCCCCAGTGAGTCGGGGTGGCGCTGCGTTATGCTCCAGTGCGTCGGATGTGGTACAGCGCCGAGTTGAGGCTGGCTGCTGCGTCGACCAGGAGAGGGATTGAGCTCTTCTTGTTGACCGGCCGAAAGTGCAGTGTGCTTGCCGAGGTTGCTGATGAGGCTGAGGGTGATGACCAGGTATGTGCGGTCGCTGCATGCTGGTGGTCAGGATACCCGTTGAAGCCGTGGGAGCTGGCTGGCTGGGTGACTCGCCGCTAACGCTTGCGGGAGTGATGATGATGACGTCACGCTGAAGTATTTGCACGAAGGCTGCGCTGACGATCACGTCGGGGTCACCAGTATAGAGGTATGAGGAACAGGGTGTAAAGTTCACTCAACCTCCATAGAAAAGGGAGGATCCTCCGACCAGACGGGTGTTGTGTCTGGCGGGCAACTGCCCGATGTTTCATGTCGGGCCGTTGTATCTATGCTAGTTGCGCGGTAAACTCTGCTTGCGCGATGCAGGATTTGCGTGACGTCAGTATGATGCGTTGTTTGTATGTGGCGTTGTAGATACCGCTACAAAGTGTCGTGTTTTGTACTTTTGTATGTACTCCCCTAACAGCCCTCGACGCGACTCCTGCATGGTCGCAGGAGTCAAGGAGGTAATTCATAGTTTAATTTAATTTAAAGTCCGTCTGTCAGTGCTTACAAATACCGCGAGACAAGTAGGGATTCACTGATGCTGCAGTAGTAGTGCAACAGCGACATGCATCGGGTGTCGAGCTCGAGCTGGCTGGACAGCGGCGCGCGGCGGCGTCTACCGCGCGCTAGTGCGGCGCTTTGTGATGCTAATGTGCGCAAACAGCGGCCGATGAAAACTTAATTCAGGTTCCTCTGACCCCGGCGACCCCGGCCCCCACCCGCGCGCCCCCCTCGCACCCCTCGCTCATGCATCTCTATCCAAAGAATGCATTTACGTAATGTAGCCGCTGTTTGTTTAGGCGCCAACATATTGCTACTTTGAATAAGAAATTCGCCTTCTTTGTAGAACTCTTCTTATTTTAAAACTGAATAAAGTGTGTTTACTTTAACGGTAACCGCTCCTGGAGTGTTATTTCGGGAGTATTTGTTTGAACAGTTTCTGAGACGCTCCTACAAATGCCACAATGTGGATTTTGTAATCTTTTCTTTTCAACAGCAACAAGCAATTTAAATATTATTCGTGTCTGACGAAACGATTTCATATTATTACAAATCTTATCTTTAACAAAATCTTTTTACGATTTATACAAGGTTATTGGTAAAACACTAAGAACCTTGCAGTACTGGATTACTAACATCATAAACAACTACTTTTGTTCTATGACATTTTACAAAACCAAAAACACAAAACATACATTACCAAAAACAAACCTGTAAGATTTCGTTGCTCTATCCAACCCCCGCTCCCCTCCACTGAATTATGTACTAGACACGGCAGTTTGTTTACCTAACTAGCGCTTTCTTTTGCTTCGTGTAGAGTTTGTAACAGCAAATCGAATATTTCAATTCAATTTCATTTTTGTATGAAAATTGATGAATTAATAAAAGTCATAGAACAAAAGTTGTTGTTTATGATGTTAGTAATATAGTCCTGAGAGGTTGTTAATATTCTACAAGTAACCCTGTATCAACCCTGTATCTGTGTGTAACTATCTTATAACGTTTATGTACATATAATTGTTTCACGCGACATAGCTGGACAAAATGTACTACGAGTGTGTCGTAGCGGTGCTACGCGGCCCGTAACCGTTGACCGGATCGTAGCAGGCGCGTAGCGGAGGCGTAGCGGCCGACCCTTCGTGTTTTACCATTCTTATGGGTTTTTTATGAACACTGATTTCTATATTTGTGCAGTTTTATGACGTGTCAACCCTCATACCTTTAGATATTTAATTAAAGATTGGTGTAAGGGTTGTGAGGGTCGCGGGGGTCGCGGGGTCGGGAGGGACCGTCGCGTGGAGTGGCCGGCGTCGTGTCCGACACGAGAGGGTGTTGGGTACTTATTGTAGTTATCAGATAACATCTTTATTTTATTAATCTCATTTCGTATAAAATGTTGTGCTCCCGTTCTCGTCGGAACACGCGGTGACCTTTCGGGTAGTATCTCAATTTTCAACGAAACATGAAATGAACTCATCGACGCACTAGTGGTCTCCTGCTACTCCACTCGCGAAGATCATTACCGATACAGTTAGTTGACGTGTAATGATCATACTGAATCTATTGTATATATAAAATGGTAAACTGACTGGCTCACTGACTGACTGGGTGACATATCAGCGCACAGCCGAAACTACTGGGACTAGGAATGTGAAATTTTGCACACGGCTTCCTTTTATAATGTAGAGGAGCACTAAGAAGGTGTGTTTGGAAATTCAACCTATAAGGGGGTGAAAAGGGGTGATTTTGTTTGTATGATAAATCTTATTCATTAAACAAAAAAACTTGAAACATGATCTTATTCCTTAAACTTGATACTTGGCACGAATACTTATCTAAGTAAATTATGAAGTTTGGCATTTAAGAGGAATTGGGGGGTGTCATATTTTGTATGGAAGAATTTTAATGCGCGGTCCAATTAACTCGAAACTCAGTATGTAAGACCAAAATAAATTATAAAATGTATCAGGATTTTTAGAAAATCTACCCTAACGGGGTGAAGAGGGATAGTCAATTTCACAGGGGAGTATTTTATTTCTTGGCTTGATTGGAAAATTGGTATAAATAATCTTTAAGTCAAGTTATATAAACATCACAATCACCCCTAGGGGATAAAAAGAGGGGATACAGTTCATATGAAAAATCTTATTCATTTGGTTAATAAACTTGAAACTATCGTATAAATAATAAAGAATGTCACTTTTAGTTTAAAAAAACCCCTCACGGAGGATTTAGGGGGTAGCAACGTTAGAAAAATATATAACCCGCTGTCGGATTAACTCGAAACTCGGTACTACTCAAACAAAAAAATAAAAAGTAGGTATGTGTTTAGGGTTTTTCAAAAATCGACTCCTACCAAGGTGGAAAAGGGTAATAACGTTTAAGGGGTGCATTACTGCTTGCTTCCATTAACTTGAAATGGGTCTTTGAGCCAAGTTATGAACACAACCCAAACGATTTTTCAAAATTCCACCCCGTGGGTGTGAAAAGCGGGGATACAGTTTATTTGAAAATATTCTGGTCCCTTCGATCTATAAACTTAAAAATTAGCCTGAATACTTATTTATCTAAATAAATGATAAAGATCATAAACATACATTTTCGAAATTTTTAGAGAAAAGTAAATACACGCGGACAAAGTCGCGGGCAAAGTGCTAGTGAAATATAAATCATTTATTTGCTTATATACATATGTAGGTATACAGATAAGATGTAATTTTGAAATATTAATTACTACGCATCGCTGCTGGCAATGATTCGGTCCAAGCTCGGCGGGGCTCGGCCGGCGCGGCGGCGGCTCGGGAGCCGGCGAGTAGTTAGTAGTGAGGGAGGCCGGAGGTCGCCGCCATGTTGGATTAGCGCACTATTTGCATTTACAATTGCGCTGTTTCACGCCTGTTAGGTCGGAAGGGGTGCGCTGTGCCGCTTGCTGAGCCAACGGGATACCGTCCTGACACAGAGGAGAGGCGACCGTACTGGACATGTTGTTGTTACGGACTGTGACTGAACTGAGCTCCGTCACGGACGCACGAGGCATAGTACACATGACGTGATATCGGGGAGGACAACGGGTTCATTATTGGTCAAATAGACTAGCTTTTCCTTCATGTCTTTTACACAGCACGTTCTATATTGCAGCATTAGCATATAAACAATAGTAGCGTGCCATTAACTGATCAGCCGGTCGATTCTGTAAAAATCTCACCGTGAAAACTTAGGTGAAGTGAGTTTGTTTTTGCTAGGAATAGACACTATTGACAGCTCACTCCACGCTCACTTCACGTGAGACTAAGTTTTCACGGTGAGATTTTTACAGAATAGCACTGCAGCACTGATCTTAGTGCGTTAGGACGAGATTGTGCTCACGTCGCTCGAGTGTTTGTCGAACTCGCCTTTCGTTGACTTAACAACATTTGTTATGGAACAGTTATTCACATTCAGCGATATTGCAGTGTTGTGACGGTGTCGTTTCCGAGAACATCTCTTAAATCAGGAAACACATGCAGGTGTTCGACTAATAACTGGCTGTCCTGTCAGCCTGTGAACTATAATCAGAGAAATTAAATTGTTTACCAACTTATAAAAAGCCGTGCCATACAGTCATTTTTAAAAGACTTTAAATTCACGAACGATTAATAGTCAACTTGCAAATCAATTATTTTCCAAACTATACAATGTCGACAAATGTGTTTAGTCAGTGTTCCCGAAGTGATTACCATCTCCTCGCGGTTAGTGAGTCGCTTCAGTGAGGCTGTGTGGCGTGCCGGTGATTGTGGAGCTAATCAATATCCGTGCAGCTGCAGCGCCCCCGCCCCCCGCGCTCTCCCCGCCCCGCCGAACCTCTGCTCCGGACGAGCTATCTCACCATAATGCCTAATGAGTGGCTCGCGACACCTCGACACGCACTCCTCAACAAGAGCGCGGCGCCGAGCTGCCGCTGCGCCGACGCGCGACTTGTGTCGGTGTGCGTCTGTAACACATTGTAACATTTGACAACAAGATGTTGTCGCGTCTGTAACACATTGTAACATTTTACAACAAGATGTTGTCGCTTCTGTCTCTCTCCGTATCCGTTTATGTAGTCATGGAAATAAATTACAAGAAATTGAAGAAGTACAAATGAAATGCGAGAAGAAACCTTCTCATTGATTGCAGAACGCGGGTGTGATCTTTTGTTAGAAGTGCGCTAAGTTTGTGTAAAACTAATTATACCTTACTAGCTTCTGCCCGCGACTTTGTTCGCGTGGAAGACGTAAGGCACCAATATACTAACACCTTATTATCTCAACAAACATTTTCATGTACGTAGGTACCTACATTATGATAAGTTCCACTCAGATAGCGCGTAATAAACAAAAACTTACAAACCTAAGTAATTTTCTAGGATTCGTAGGGTGCCCGGGTGATAAACAGCATCAGTTAAATACTTAATAATACTAAGGTACAGATCTAAAACACTAGCGACAAGACACAGAACTAATAAGGGTTCTGTGAGAGACTCGCAGGTGCTCAGGCAGTGAGCCTGAGCTGCATGTAAATATGTAGCTGGCGCACATTGTATGTCACAGGAGGCAGTGATTTACATACGCGAGCAGCCGTATGTAAATCACTATGTAGATGTGCCGACGCCGGGATTGGTCGGCGCGGCGCCGCCACCCTTTGCCTATCAGATAGCGACGTTAAAAAACCAACTGATTTGTGTACGCAAGGCGCCGGCAGGGCGCGGGGCGCGGGGCGCGGGGCGCGGGGTCCGCGGAGGGCGAAAGGGTTAAGGGCGGCCGCACACGGCGCGTGATTTACGAGCGGCGCGAGCGCTTGTCATTTGTAAATTATTCCGTCGCGCGACAATATCGGTGACGGGTTTAATTTAAACCAGCATGATATATGACGCGCAGCTCGCGGGCGCGCCGCGACCGTCACCCTTATTACAATATTATATACAGCCGGCATGACGCTCTTGTTCCATTTACATAAAGTAATTGAATTGTGCCTACATTTTTGTTTAACACAATTTCTTAGATATACAATGGAAACTGCTCCATAACGAGAGTGGTCAATCACAACAACGCTTACCTATCTCAGTCGAGCAGACGTCACTCACACCGGCGGCGGCGCGGCGGCGGACAACGCTCTGGGAGCTGATACTACCTATGCAAAACTATGTTAGCTAACGAGCGTTTTAATTGAGTTTATTAGAATATAGTAGCGACCCGCTCCTGACACGGCTGCGACTTGCGAGTTGCGAAGTCTCGACACATCACGGTATAGCTGCATCTGTGTAACACATTCACGCACGCACCCCTACACACGAGACGTAATTTATACTTATTATAGATTTAAATGGATATCAATCTTGATATTATTAAATTAACAAATGAGCATAATTATAACTTTGTTCATTATGTACCGATGAATACATTTGCAATTCAATAACCGCTTTCTATAATCTCTTTCATCTGGTGAATGCTTTATTTTGAATAGTTCGCAGACAGAAAGAGTTGTGCTACAAAAAATACAATAGTGAAATCGAAATCTACAGCAGTGCAGCAGGCGCGTGGCGAGGGTGCGCGGGCGCAGGCGGCGGCGCGGCAGCGGCGCGAGGTGCGGGGCAGTTGCTCTGAGGCACGCGTCGCAACCCTTTAGCGGCAGTTAACTCTATTTAATTAAACAACCCGATGATGCGGGGGTCGCCGCGCGGGTGGTGGGACGCGGGCGCGGGCGCGTGCCGGCGATGTCACAAGTCGGGAGCTGCGCGCATGCGGGCGCCGCGGCTCGTTACCTACACTTTAATCATTTATATCGCGGTCAAATAAATATTATAAATTGCTTTAATCACATTTAATAGTCGCTCTAGTCATTTATCAATAGTAATGGCGGGAGCACAGCAGTTGAGGCTGGAGCGAGAGACGACTCGGCCGGCATGAGCCACACTCACGCGCTGTCGCTCACGTGCCTCAAACTTTCCGCAGGCGTCTCTCACGACTTCGCGACTTGTTGGGGTTTACATATCTTACTTTCGCTAGTCAACCAAGCAAAGCCGTATTTCGTAGGTAGATGGCAGTGCCATTCGATCTGAAGTATGCATTTCTGATTGGAACGCCTTCGCCGTCGACTTTATTTACGCAGCCAGGTTTTGAATTTATTACGAGATTCGTTTTTCGATTTCATTTTGTTCGAAAAATGAATCTCACACAACATCACGACTTGAA
This sequence comes from Luperina nickerlii, assembly GCA_963855955.1. Classification (NCBI taxonomy): domain Eukaryota; kingdom Metazoa; phylum Arthropoda; class Insecta; order Lepidoptera; family Noctuidae; genus Luperina; species Luperina nickerlii. The sequence goes on from OY979670.1 coordinate 149,002, forward strand.
AAAAAAGGAATGTACTAAATGGCATGCAGTCGTAACACTTGCTTGTGCTCGGGTAACCGGATCGACACGCAACATACGTCTCTTCCGAATGTATCTGATGAAACTGTAAACAAACCCTTTTCATTCAGATTCAACTCCTACGCAATCACCCACTAAAGAGAAGTAGTTACACATTTGTTTCTAATCAAGAGGTTTCAACTTTATATCTCAGCACTTTTCCAACATTTATGTATTGTTTGAATATTATTATTAATTTGTAATTGATCAATCATCGACAGAAATTGAGCTTTCAAAATTACCATAACACAATACACCTCCAATTGTCAAATGAATAACATCTTTAAAGTGATTAAAATTCATGAGATACTTTTGGAACATACCGCAGATGTGGCGGCCGGGGCCCGGGGCCCGGGTAAGTTACATTTGAACGAGAACTTTAATCAATAGGAGGTGTAGTCAAAATGTGCGGAGGTACGTATTGTGTCCTGTGAGAGGACATCGCCGTGCGTGCGGGTGACAGCGCTGTAGGGTTGAAGATCAAAGCACGCCAAGGCCGCGCGCCGCCGCGCCGGAGGGAGCGTCCTCCTCACAAATTTAATATGAGCCGCGTTTGTAGAGCGCTGGCTCGCATCTGGCAATGTTTGTGTTCAGTGGCGCGGCTCATCGCCGGCATTCCTCCAGCCAGTGCAGTGCGGGGCCGTACTTACACACACATTACATAGTGAACCATTGTTCCGATGGCGGCCCGTAGAACGTAATTAACTTGTAATATTAAATTATTCTTTTATAACTAAATCCTAAAACACGTAACAGGTCTGTTAGTTTGTTGTTTACCTATGTAAGTATCTAATCTCAATCACGTATAAATGGAATGGACGAACGGAGGAATTTAGCAGACAGGTATAAACTACATATTATGGGCGCAGCCGCTAGAAGACAATATTTAAATTCTTAATTCTTTGACGATACAAAAACAATGTTCACTAATTGTAATTTTATTAGGGACGTCAGAAAGTATTCCCTCCTCACATGTTCGTGCCTACTGTATGACTCGGACTAATGACGTCAGAAAGCATTCCCTCCTCACATGTTCGTGCCTACTGTATGACTCGAACTAATGACGTCAGAAAGGATTCCCTCCTCACATGTTCGTGCCTACTGTATGACTCGGACTAATAATGACGTCAGAAAGGATTCCCTCATCACATGTTCGTGCCTACTGTATGACTCGAACTAACGACGTCAGAAAGCATACCCTCCTCACATGTTCGTGCCTACTGTATGACTCGAACTAATGACGTCAGAAACATTCCCTCCTCACATGTTCGTGCCTACTGTATGACTCGAACTAATAATGACGTCAGAAAGGATTCCCTCCTCACATGTTCGTGCCTACTGTATGACTCGAACTAATGACGTCAGAAAGGATTATGTTTCTGATTGAATAGATCGCAAGTTATCGGTGTCAATCATCTGACATGTGTTGACAGTGGGCGGACAGCGAGCCGGCGCGGGCGCAGGCACAGTTTGTGTTAATCTTGGTTAGTATTTTACACAAAAAACACAAGTTGGGGACATAAACCAGTCTTTAATTTTTTTTTTTTTAACAAAGTAGGCAATTGTGTTAAAAGTAAACTCCGCCATGCATGTTAGCATATATCACCCGTGACGGCTCAGTCGCTCTGGTCGCTTTGGCTGTGTGTAGTTCAGTAGCCGGACAGCATTTTTTGTTTTTTCAAATATAAAGGCACCGAGTTCCTAAACTGTTTCACATGTTAGGTACTGTATTAGGTATGGGAATTCAATTCGAAGCTGGATTTTACTTGTATTAAAGTTATTTTTTCTGTCAAAAAAGTCGCTTGTCTCTTCTGTCGACCTCTATAATGTTCCACGTAATGCCGTAAGTAATAGTTACGAACTACTCGTCATCATGTCTCTTCCTGATAGAGATGATTTGTTCAAAGTCAAGTTCGCGAAGCAGTTACTTACACTTAATAGCAAGCCCTGTAAAATGTATAATTTGAATCGATTACGTTAATTGTAACGAGAGCGTCAATCTCGACTCAAATTCAAAGTTGTAAGTGTTATAATGAGCGTCCGCGAGAGTGCATCACACGCTTGTTCGGAATGTGTTTCTTATGTATGAAGTAACTAACTAAAGAGTCCATCATCATCTGCCTGCCTTTTGCCAACTATGTTGGTGTCGGCTTCCAGTCTCACCGGATGCAGCTGAATACCAGTATTTTACATGGAGCGACTGCCTTTTGGAATGGGCGACTAGAATCAATTCTATTTTGTTGTAATTTTTGACGTTCAAAAGTGCCTTTTTTTTAAATAAAAGCTTTGACTTTGACACGAATGACAGCCGGGACCAACGGCTTAACGTGCTTTAAAAGAGTCCACGGTTGCTATTTTGAATTTAATTAATATTCCTTGTTGTCATGACATAATTAAAAGAATGACTTAGGTACAAGAACAAAGTAGGTTTAAGTTTTATTAAAATAAACCATCTTGATTCTTTACACAATAACTAACAATTTGCAATTTTCTTGTTTTCGCTAATGCTAGTTTTGTTGGTGCTGCGCCACGCCCCGGTATGGCCACGCTATGGCCACGGTATGGCCACGTATGGCCACGTATGGCCACGTATGGCCCGGGACTACGGGAGATCAACAGCGACGCACACGTCGTCGTCGGTGTTGATGTTGTGTTCATTGGTAGAGGAATTAAAGTTTTCGAGGTAGCAATAAAACAAACAGTGCAGCTGTTCTAGCGTCTGCGAAACAGACGAGCTCCATGGTTTGCAAACCACATATTTGTTCTTATTCAATGTGAAATATTGTCGCATTCTGCCCAACATTGCAGTCATCTTCTTAGTGGGTCCTAACGACGATGTCTCGTCCCGGCAGGACAGCAGCACCGGCACGCGACGCGCTCAGCGAGCAGCGACCAGCCGTCAGCTACAGAGGCTATTCATTTTTTTACAAAGAACTACTCGTTAAAAGTGAAATGTTATCCTTTCACAATAATAATTATGTACACGGCGCTACATACGTGCACGTGTGCGAAGGGTTGCGGCGGGGCATGCGCGGCGTGCGGGGGACGCGGGGGGGCTGCTGCGCGCGCGCACAATGCAACCCTTCGCCATTGTGTCGCGAGTCACCCTTCACCGTTTCACTTTTCACGTGGCGCAGAACAGATTGCGGCAGTTTTTTATTCAGTTTCCGTTAGGCAGGTTTGAGGGTCGCGGGGTGTCGCGGGGCGGGGCGGGGCGTTTTTTAGCGCTCGCCCCGCCCCGCGGCTCGTTTGCATACGGTCCTCCTCCCTCCGCCCCTCCCGATCCCGCACACGCTGCACCGCGCACGCGAGTACACCACGGAGACCGCTCCTGAGACGTAAAGTGTCGATAGACCGTAGAACAGTGCATCGAACTAATTAGCAAGAGCTATGTAGGGCATGATGTCTGCCATACCATCAGATCTTCATTTAAAAATCCCCAGTCCTGGACCCTGCTGCGCTAAACTTATTTTGTGTTCGATAAAGATAAAAAGATACCTAAAACTTAGATAGAATCCTGAATATGCTATACAATTTGTGACAGCTGATCCTACCTTACTGTGATACAGCAACAAAAACAGACATGAATAACATTGTAAATCTAACTTATCAACTTTAATTGAAAAAATAAGCACCCACACTAGGCTACATACAAATTATTATAAAAACGCAACAGAGAAAGTGTGGCACATTTTATTGTTAGGTAACTTCCATACTTAATTCTTAAAAAGCGTTGTGTTTGTGGATCGTGCAATTATAAAAGATAATTCTATATAGATAGAAAGAAGCAGTCTGTTATGTCCCAAAAAACCGTAATGTAATTTTCGTGGAATCATGAATAAAAAACGATGACATATCACGCGAGTGGCGACGGCGGCGGCGGCGTCGAGGCTCGTGGGGCTCGTGGGGCTCGTGGCCTCATGGACTCATGGTGCTCGGTCGCGCTCGCGCTAACGCGTCATTCACAGTTTTTGTATTAACACTCATGTTTGTTCGTTTGTGAACCCGAGGTATTGTTATTACATTTCTAGCATGTTCTATTTACCATACGGTACATACGGATAGATTCCATAAGAAATTGAAATTTAGGTACGATTTAGGTTGTGTAAGGGAAGTCACTCCTGCAGCGGCCAATTACTCTACTGGGCATTTCCAAAGTCATCACACGCACGATGGCCAAGCTATCTATCACTGCACTTACAAAGGCATCACACGCACGATGCCCGAGCTATCCATCACTGCACTTACAAAGGCATCACACGCACGATGCCAGAGCTATCTACCACTGCACTTACAAAGGCATCACACGCACGATGCCCGAGCTATCCACCACTGCACTTACAAAGGCATCACACGCACGATGCCAGAGCTATCTACCACTGCACTTACAAAGGCATCACACGCACGAGGCCCGAGCTATCCACCACTGCACTTACAAAGGCATCACACGCACGATGCCAGAGCTATCCACCACTGCACTTATAAAGGCATCACACGCACGATGCCCGAGCCACCTGCCACTGCATGTCGATTAAGTTCTTATCGCGCGTCATACGCAGCACAATTGGCGAATAAGAGCTACACCGAAAAATATGTAATACTTTGACCGTGACCTTTGACTCTTAAGCGTTATTTAATGTGCCTGTTATTTAATACACAATATATACGCATATAAACGCTGATATGAATATCATGTTCCTTTCGCAATATATACAATACAGCGAAAGGAACTTATTTTTTTTCTAAAGTTTGGACAAGTATAGAAAAACAAAACAGAATCATGGCGTGGCATAGTACGTTATTTGTCTACCTGCCTACCTATGTTGCTGTATAGTCTAGTGGCACTACCCAGGGAGACAAAAGTATACATTTGTATAGAAAGAACAGAGCTGAAATAGAGTAGGTAATGCAAAGTATTACCTAGTCAGTCGACTTTTTGTTACATAAGCACAAATACTAACAAACGTTAATAAACCATTGAACTGTTAGATACGGGGACACTATAATGTTCCTGTCGGCGCAAATCAACAATGGAATGATAATCTTGAGCTTTCCGGCCGTTAATATGGAAATCGCTGACACCACAACAAATACAGAAACCGTTGTCGGCAGACTCGTTGGTGTCATGGTGTCAGCACCACAGCTGGTGCAGGGGTTATAAGAGCCAGTAAAAAGAAGAACCGGTCCATAACGTGCACACGGAGAGGAACCCATGCGAGGATGCCTGGTGGCCTGGTGAGACACCGAAGAGACACCGTGAGGAGAGAGCCAGCGTGACGCGGTAAGTGGGTCAGTGGGCGCTAACGAACGATTGTGTTTACTCGTCGAATGCAGCTGATTCACACTTTTTTGGTAAAAACCGTTATTTTGCACATAAATCTCACCCTTCCAAGTTTGAAATTTCAATATCCCGTCGAACAATAGGTGCGTTAGCATCGCGTTTTTTTATAATCGTGGATTTTTTTTAAATGTGGGGTAATGCATTTTTTATTATAAAACATCGCAGCGGCGGAGACGTTATTCCTTCCCACGGCCGGGAAATGGGTCAGGCATTGTTCCGCTCTCCGTTTTTGCGCTAAAAAGAGATTTCGCTGCGACGCGGGGACCTGTCGGCTCCCGCCGCGCACCCCGCACCCCTGTGACACACATTTTTAGGGTAAAAAATGTAAAAATTACGACGCAGCTTGCGATCGAGTTTTCTCAGGAGTATGTACCGAACGGTTTTTTATTCGCCGATAAATCTAATAGCGGCTTGTAGTACAGGAGGCTGGAGCCTGAAGGGTTGCGCCGCGCGGCGCGGCGATGCGGCGTTGCGGCGCGGCGGGACATCTGTCGCGACGTGATTACAACATTTCAAATAAATATCAACGAAGCTGGAGGGTAGAGCACACCGTGTGGGGGGTGAGGGGGAGCGCTCGGGGGTGGCCGGCAATAAAATGATTAGGTAAACAAAACGAAGGCTGCGGGCTGTTTACAGTGCAGGCGCGCGGCGCGGGTGTGAGCGGGGGAGGGGAGCAGCGGGTAGCGAGGGTCGCGCCGAGATTACCTCCGTTTTAACGCGCGAAAGATTTCAAAGGCGGCCGGCCACTTCACAAATAATCCATCAACATCTCGTCGCGACCCTTTAAAAGGCCACTCGGCCCGAAGAGGGCGCAAATTCGATTCCGCCGTAGATTGGAGTGCATATTCAGCTAACGAGGTTTGCTCCCCCCAATACACGGACTACGCACAATATTGTCCGGTGTCCGGCACCTGCCGGTGAGCACGGTACGGTAGCTGTCACTGAGGGCCCGTATGAAGATGCTTTACATTTCATTGTAAACATTGAACGTACTCAATTGTATACTCTGTGAAGCTCCCTCGCGCCGGTACTACTGTGAAGGTTATTGTGAACTTTAATGATGTACCGACAAGTGCTCGGGCTGAGCTACCGCCTCCGTTGTCGCCACCGTTGTATTGTGGATCCAGTAGTTGTTGCTCGTGAGATGCTCAAGTAGATGCAACAAACGGCCGATGAGAGCCAGCCATGATCATAGCAAGCAGGCGGCTGTGCAAGAAGTCACTCTCTGTTATGTAGTACGAGAACCACTCGAACGTTTCACTAAGTGAACTCGTAGCAATAGTCGTGTCACGTTGTCTTACCTCAGTTGTACGGGGCAAGGGAGTGACGTGTACAGGCTGACATGTCTGCTGCACTAGCAGCGAGAGAAGACTCTCGAGTAGTGGCCGGGAGTCGAGGGGCACGCGTCACATGTTGCTAGCAGCAGTCCATCAGACTGCAGCAGCGCGCACGCGTGCAGTGCGTGACACTACAGCGCGTAGCACCGCGTCGGCGGCACATCCTATCTGACATGTCTGCTGCACTAGCAGCGAGAGAAGACTTTCAAGTAGTGGCCGGGAGTCGAGCGACCGTCCATCAGACTGCAGAAGCGCGCACGCGTGCAGTGCTGCGCGTGACACTACAGCGCGTAGCACCGCGTCGGCGGCACATCCTATCTGACATGTCTGCTGCACTAGCAGCGAGAGAAGACTTTCAAGTAGTGGCCGGAAGTCGAGCGACCGTCCATCAGACTGCAGAAGCGCGCACGCGTGCAGTGCTGCGCGTGACACTACAGCGCGTAGCACCGCGTCGGCGGCACATCCTATCTGCGCTCCCCAGTACTTCCTACCCACGAATACACAAGGCAGGCAGACACCTGCGTCATCAATAATTCCGAGCTTCTTTATGCTTTATGATGCGGCGTCATACAAATTATTGAAAGCCCATACATATCGGATGACTCGCGTGTGAGTTAACGGTGCACCAGCCCCTCCCCGCCTGCCCTAACACCACCCCCGCTCTGCGGTAATTTAACCGTTGAACACTTGTTTTATTGTTTACAATATACAATAAACAGAAACAGCGCAACGGTAATACAGTCTGCTGTGATGCTGACACCAGAACTGAGCCGAATAGACGTGAATGCGACCGATGCTTCTATAAGTAGGTATCGTAGAATACTCGTAGTAGCCCCACACAACACTTTCATAGTGCTTCAATATTTTAGCAAAAAGTGTAGACCTTTCATGCCATTACGGAATAACTCTATACTACATATGCATTCCAATTGTTAAGTGTCACCACGAACTGTGCTGCACGTAAACTTCGCGGCAATTTATTAAGGGCAGTTCTGGCAGGATGAGCACGACGAGGAAGTACTCGGAGGGCAGGAGCTTCATTACAATCATAGATGTTCTCAATGCTCTACTGTTCAGGAGCTTCATTATAATGATAGATGTTCTCAATCCTCTACTGTTTAGCGTCTGCTCCACTCTCGAGGCCTTCCTCCGGTGACCTTCCGGCCCGCGCGGCACTGACCGGCACAGGCGATGCGGCGCGGCGCGACTGACCGCCACTGTCGCAATTACGTGCGACCGCCGCGCGCGCTCATCTTATTGATGCACTGTCACACGAGGATGACAACGATATGGCGTGAGTTATATTTGTAAGCCTGTATGATGATGTACTGCAAACGTACTTAACGCAGTTGTGTATTGTATACAAGTACGGCGGCTGTAGCAGCTCGCTGCACCCACCTCTGTTTCAGCTGGAAACATGTTCAGTGTCACTAGTGAAACAACACCTGAGTGGTGAGGCGGTAGCTATGCGGTAGGAACCTTGCTTGGCTACAGCTCCGTAGTAGTGCGTACACTCTAGCATACTACGTCGACTACGTGTGAAACAACACCTGAGTGGTGAGGCGGTAGCTATGCGGTAGGAACCTTGCTTGGCTACAGCTCCGTAGTAGTGCGTACACTCTAGCATACTACGTCGACTACGTGTGAAACAACACCTGAGTTGTGAGGCAGTAGCTATGCGGTAGGAACCTTGCTTGGCTACAGCTCCGTAGTAGTGCGTACACTCTAGCATACTACGTCGACTACGTGTGAGACAACACCTGAGTGGTGAGGCAGTAGCTATGCGATAGGAACCTTGCTTGGCTACAGTTCCGTAGTAGTGCGTACACTCTAGCATACTACGTCGACTACGTGTGAAACAACACCTGAGTGGTGAGGCGGTAGCTATGCGGTAGGAACCTTGCTTAGCTACAGCTCCGTAGTAGTGCGTACACTCTAGCACACTACGTCGACTACGTATGAACCTGGTCATGCACACTTCAACACTACATTTATTCACAACTAGCTGTTCGCTCAGCGTCACCCAGATTTCAATAAATATGATATAAACAAAAATAGTTTTAACTATGACGATGATGAAGTAGCCGGAAAGCTCGTAAACTTGAGATGAATTCAAATAAGAGATTATGGAAGTTAACTCATTTAAAGGAAGCAAATCATAACGAAAACTTTCTCAATGATTCTGTGCAATTAATTTTATTATCGGTTTAAAAAAAACAGCTGACAGAAACGGATTAGCAGTAGAAGGTTCGAGATGTGATCTTTTGGCAAAACATTTAAGTGTAGCAGGGACAGGAAAGACACTACACATGACACTATATATCCGGAGACTTCATTAATAGATGTCAAATAATATGTGTGTTTGATTATTCTATATTGACAATAAACTCATGAAATTAATATAGTTTGTCCTACTTCCAATCTTTTTTTGTTGGTCAGAGCTCCCAAGTCCTAACGTCAAAACTGAGATAGCTATTATGGTCAGGGAGACAGCAGAGGCTGCGCGAGCGCTGCTGACAATGTGCCGGTGAACAGTAATCGAATCATAATCGTTAATCGCACGAGCTCGAATAATCGGGCCGCGGCCGTCGACCGCGATTATTAATCGAGAGACGATGCGCGGGCGCCGGGCGGGGGTGCGGCGTGCGCGGGGCGAGGCCACGGTCACGAGCGCGCCACGAATGCCCAACATCCGAGATTTGAATACTAGATAATTAATATCGCTTTATTAGCGGTGGAAATATCGATTTATGAAGATATTATCCTCTTTGTGGATGCCGGCATCGCCCGCGCCGCGCGGATGCCGCGTCAATCAATGATTGTGGGAGAGAGTTCCTGCGCTGCTCACTCGCGTGTCTCGCACGGTGTCGGACACTGCGCACATGTCCGGTGTCATAGTCGCGCCACAGTTGCGTGCGACGCCCGCGTCTCGGCGATAGCATCGATCCCTCACTAATGGCGACGACGCGACGATATGCGCGCGCACCACGATCTTATATCATTAGCGCATGCTTACCTAATAGTTGTTAGCTTGTTATATACACTTGAACTGATTGTTGCAGTACTGACAAGGGGTTGCTGCTTGCATCCTTTCTTCAAGAAATGCTGTCAGTGGATACCAGTTTACTAACATTATTATTAATATTACGTTTATTTATTTACTTTATTATTCCTTATTATTATTATTATTACAAAATAAGCAGCGCTATCATTAAATAAAATATATGTATAACGTGCAGATCCGTATTTGCAAGTGTGGTACTGTATGTCTGTCCACAGTTAATGGTATCGGTGTGTGCGCGCTGGTCCGCGCAGTCGCGGCGCTAGACAGAGCGCGCTTTGTCCGCGGCTTACTTTAATTTGTTATCTTAATTTATTAATCGGCGCGCGGTCGTCGCCCCCTCCTCCCTGGCCCCACCCGCCCTCCGATACTCAGTAGTGCTGACGTCACGCGGAACACAAAAACCAGCGCGTATGCACCGCTTACTCAATACTTGTTTTCTGTTTATGAGAGCAGTCCTGTACCGCATAGCCGCGCGGAACACAGCGGTCTCTAGGCTCAACACTATATACTAACGCAGTATCAACAAATTCTATAAGCAGATACTTACGAACATGGCTCTGTGCGAGTGTTTGCTTACGTAACACAGTTGAAAGTATATTCTGGACAAGATTGTGAACAACGGCTGTGCGCGAGCCCGTGCGTTACATCTGAGTATGAAGGCGACACAGGCTGCCTGAAGTACCTGTATACTGAACCGAGAGTACGGACGACACTCGACTCAAAATAAACATAAAGTAAGCGTTGCATTTATTAAGTAAGTAGTATGATTCCAGTGAATTGTAAGTAATTGTAAAGCTCGTGTATAGTGATCACAACACGAGCCCGAGCCCCGCGTTGTGCTCACAAACAAAGAGAGTTGCGCGCGCGCCTATTACCGGCGTGAGTCTGCGTTTCACAACTAACCAATATTTTATCTCAATTATCTCCTGTAATAGAGTTTTGTGTGGCCGATGTGAATATCTTGTTAGAAATCATTCTCGGCCGCACTTTGTTGGATTACGTCGACGAGATAACGTACCAATAAGAGTTACGGGTACTTTACGAGAGCGATAATCAGAGTTGAATGAGTAGTGCAACAAGTGTTCACGTTCCGGTAGCGAGCGCTCCCACGACGCGACGGCCGCGCCGGCGCCGGCGCGTGCTGGCTATGCAGGGTGGGTCACAGTTCACAACGTCACAACGCAACATCACCGCCACAGACATGATGACACTTCACTTGAAAATAAACCAATTTTCAAAAGATTTTTATCTATAGGATATCATAATGATATAAGGAACTTCAGAAAATTTATATGATCTAAGACTTAATCAGCAAATATTAGTTATGTTTATGACTAAAAATGTATTATTTATCTGAAAAAAAAGGGATTCTATTGCGATAAGTTTTATATTTACACATTTTATAAGTGAAAACAATTTAATCTAATTGGACCATGCATCACACACACGGCTCGCGCGCGTTGATGTCGTTTGTAGGGAGCTGCGCGCGCGCACCTCGCGGGCGCCCGCTGCTGCTACCATTGTCATTCCAATTTCCAAGTGGAACAATATTTGAGTGCCAGCTATTAGAACCGCGAATGATACTACTCGGATTGTTTATAGTGGTCCTTATACAAATGTAAAGATGAAAACAACAGTTTTAATACGTAGTTTTTATCACAACACAACACCAATAACAGAACTATACAACCTACAGAGCTACAGCAAACGTAAATGAATAAAGTTAAAGGTAAACTAAACGTAAAGAGTGTTTAACTATATGCGCGTGTCGTGCCGTAGTGCGCAGGCGGCAGACACAGCGTGAGGCGGAACTAATACTGCAACAACCCCACGGCATGCAGTTGCAGTCGCTCGTGCAGCTAAAAAGACGCGGGATTATATTAAATAGCCCTCAGAATACAGATACGTGACCACACTTCTCAGCTATAACACTATAATTGGTCATGTAAAAACCCTGCCCAGATTGAGATAACACATATAATTAGGACAGGCGATAGATAGCTAATAGACGCACTCGTCTCGTCTGCATGTCTACTATGTCGCCTCGGCGCTCCTGCTCTTCTCTCCTACCGTCACGTCGTCGTGCAACACGGGTTTTCAAACAAACATAACAAAATTATAAGTGATATAAATAGCATGTGCTCACAATGCAGTACCTACAGCGCACAGTAGCTCATGCGCGTGTGTGTAACGGTATGGTGCAACCTACACTTGTTGCAGGGAGCACAATTAGTGTGATGGCGACAGTGTGCGGTGCTTACCGCGCGCAATCGCCGCGCACGAGATAAGCAGGCGCCAGCGCCGAGTGTGTACCGACAGGTAGCTGTGATACACTCGAAGTGAGACACTGCGGCACACAGCGCGTCACCATCTGATCTTCGTTATTGTTGTCGTCCCGCGCCCCCGGCTGCGGCCTGCGGGGAGCGTTGGAGCGTCCGGAGTGCTGCTTAATTAGATGTATATTATAATAAACGAGTGTAGTGCCGCTTCTATTCTGATCTCAACACGAGCATCCCCCCGCTAGGCGTGTTTGTTTGTTTATCACACCGTCATTATGTTTAATTAGCGGTCGGCGTGTCCGCTGTAATCATCGCGTCCACAGCAGCGAGCCGTGCGCCGGCCAGGCGCACTCACACAGCTGCGCGCACGACGACGCATACTGACCCCATCACGTGCTGCGTAAGGTGTAAAGTCGCGTGGCAACGCGGTGGGAAGCGATTGTTTAGCAGAAACAATGGCGCGAATTAGAGCTCTCAGAACGATCATTTGTATGCGAAATGCGGGAATAATTAGCAGCCAGAGTCATTCTAATTGACACGTGTCAAATGTAGAGACGCACGCTGCCGCGCCGCAGCCGCCACGCCGCCGCCACGCCGCCACCACGCCACCGGCCGGCCTAATGACCAGTAGCGTGACCTTTGCGTTGGAAAATTGTTCGCCATTAAACGTTAATTGGTAGCTAATGACGGTCGCGTCCGAATGCCATCGATCAATAAAAAAACAGACACTAGAGACGGAGCGCTGCTGCCGAGCGCGGCAGCTTAGTAACTAGACTAGCTGCCTACACGAGCGATGCTGTAGACGCGGTGTAGTACTAAGTTATTATATGTGTAATGCCCATGTGGGCAGGTTCGTGACGTATAGGTACTATACGCACGCTAGTGTCTGCGGGGGGTGCGGGCTTGCAGCGTCGTCCTGCGCCGGCGAGCGGCGCAGCCATACACACGCAATGAGAACAGCTCGCCGATTAGCCCCATGACTGTGCATCACCCTGAGTCACAAAGTATGCTCAGAAGGCATGCTGCACTAGACGTCGCAGTAACAACCCCACGCACTCACGCACGCGCTCGCACTTCACATCTGATTGTTATCATGGAAGTTCCTCCGCGCCAGGTTTACTGTACATCGTAGCAGGTGTGTGTGTGTACAGTTGACCATATTGTCGAGTGGGTGTTCTGCGGCTGGCTACAGTGCGGCGGCGCCACTCGCGGCATCGGCTGCACCGCGGGGATGCGCGCGCGCCTCTCGGTGCGCTCCATGCAAATCGGCGCATACCTCATGCTGTCGACACGCCGCGTGGTGCTGCTCTGGGTAACAGCACGTACTTATGATATTAAAGTCTTTATTATAATGATGCTGCTAATCACTGCAGTTTGATACGATGCTCATTAGTTGATGTTCACACACACTGTAAGACTTAATAATAAGACAAGTTGACATTACATCAGCATTCAAGTCCATCAACCTTTGATATGGTTGAGTGTGAAATGTTGACTGCAACCTGAGTGAACTGATAGTGCCGAATATATGCCCGCACGTCACACACTTGTCCCTATACAGCAGAGCAGTGATGTCATACTCCGAGCATCAGCACGTGACCTGCACACGATGGCTGTTTGTATTGATGGCTGTGTGACGTAAGTATTGTACCAGTGAATCTTGGCGTTGATGAACAACATCGATTGAACACACCTGTGCGCCACAGCGCGGCGGAGACTAGCAGAGCGGCGCGTGCGCAGATCAGCGATATTGTCGCCGGCTGTCGAGCCTGTCGCGATACTGTAAAATATAATACGCACACAAATCAACATGTGTTGAAAACGGTTGCGTGCGCGCAGACTATCCCCCCCTTCCCCTCCTGCAGCCTCACCCGCCCGTTTGTCCCTCCGACGGTGCCCACACGCACACCAGCACATAGGCAAGCACCGTAGGTCCACTTGTAACAAGTGGTAATGGAAGCACTTCATCGCTTCAGCTCTGTCCACACTGGTGTAATGGGGCTCAGCACAAGGGCACAAGTGCACGACAGGTCGCAGGATACCGAGCGAGCCGTGCGTGCGCTCAGCTCGTCAGATCGGATGCCTATTACTACAATAATGGATGAATGGCGCAACAAATGCATCAAGCAACCTTGCAGTGGGGAGCCTGGAACGCTGAGCGTTGTTACAGCTGTCTAATAATATATGTATATAGATATAGAATCATAAAGTGATCGACTCCCGCGCCTGCGAACATCTTGTACGATGACGACTAACTGGAACCCGCTCGCAATAAAAAAAAAATCATGTTAGATCACTAAATTCTAGAGTCTCTTAACTTGATTTAATTTTTACTATTTCTAATAGAATCAGAATCTAATAGAATCTTCTAACTTGATTTAATTTATACTATTTCTAATAGATTCCAGTTCATATCTTTCTACAGGAGAAGCGGAAATGGAATCTAATAATAAAATGTCTAATTAGGAATCACTGGGTAATTCTACGGAATACCATCAATGTTTATGAAGCTTTGAGAATTTTTGCAGAGTGACTTGTCTACGACCCTTTTAGACAAGTTCTCACTCTACACCAAATGTGATAACGAGGCGTGTAATGGAAGAGCAGCGGCGCAGGCGCAGACACAGACAGATACACCAGCGTAAGTGATCGTAATGAGCGGCGGTCGCCGGTTCGGATCCCGGGCCGTGCACGCGCCGGCGGTTCCCACGCCAGCATTAAATCAAATGACCAACAAATTGGAAGTTCTGGGAAGCGACGCCGGCGCACCGCCGGACTCTGTGACCACACCACACACGAACAAGACGATCGTGGCACTACACCTATGTTCCGGTAGGAGCAATCTTTTTAGTCAATTCTGATGTCAGATTCGGCAATGAAGAGAAATTATTAATTTTCAGCTTCATGGAACATCTCTGAAAGTCGTGACAGTCGCGTTACGACGCGGTGGCGGTCACTGATACCAACGATCTAAAACTAAAATAAAACGGTTTGTTAAAGTTTTTTTATGTGTTGTGCGGAACAGCGGCGCGGATCGAAAGTGAAATCGTGTGTCAAAGCGGGGCGCATCACAAAAATGGCCACTTGATTGGGTTTTTACGGGTGGATTGGCGAGACCGCTAGGAATTCGACGCCGGGATGCAAGGGGGGCAAGCGGGGCGAGCGCGGCGAGGGGGTCAGTGGGGGACTTCGCCACAATTTAAAATTCAGATAAGCGGAATAAACACTCGCCCCCGGAATGCGCGGCCTCTGCCGACACAGCGCACAGCACGCATCGCTACTCGCAGTTCACTAGCGAGCGACCTCCCGGTGCACTCACCACTCACTCATCGCTGACTTGTAAACCGAAAACTGATCGATAATAGTTTTGTAAAATGTGATCAGTTTTTTTATTTTTTTTATTTATAATTTTATAGTTTGAATTTGAAAACAGTACAAAACTTGTTCACCGTGTTGACTGCACTTCACAGGCTCTAAGAAGATTCAGGAACGACCAACTTGATAAAACATCACATTGACCAATATTTTTGCACCACGCTGCTGCCGTCATAGGGTGAACAGCCATAATTATTCAAAGTGTATTTTGAATAAATGACAGTCTTTTCTGAAGTGTACCTAAAGTTAAATGTACATAAAGTTAAATTCGTTAAATAATATATAGTTTCTTATAATACCTAGTTTCATTTATTTACTGAATAGATTTATTCTTTTAAACTTGATTCTTCCTTTCATTTTTAAATTTTTGTAAAAAAAATACTGGTATTATGCAATATGTATCATGCCTTTTCAAGCTACAATAGAAGCTTTGATTTAATGATTATCTTAAACCGTAAGCCCTTAGTTACAATATTACTACATTAGACGATAGGAAAGTATTTCATAAGACTCAGTGACACTAATATTATGTCAGGAGATAGTTTTAGGATGCAAAATAAAACATAATAAAGAAATTCGAAAATATCTGCGCATCCCGCATAACTTAATACAGAGATGAAAAGCCGTAACAACTAAGGTTACTGTATTTGATCGTAGGATATATCACGATCACGATCATAATCACGATCGATAAATGTGATAATAATAATTATGGCTTTTCATTTAAGAGAGCAATGTTTCTGGGGCTAAGTTATTTATGCCTTTTTAATTATTGTAAATCTGGCTACAAACGAATTACAGCTTTATCTACATAGAAAGATAGACAATTTCTTGGCAAGCCCAAACCTTTATTTAACGCGTTTTTCATAAAAATGTTAGTCACGGCTTTTCCGCGTATGACAGCAGTTGGCACCGCAGACAGAGCAACTCTATAAGGACTAACAACAACAATCTATCTGAGGCTTCTCACACTACCACGTCGCAGTGTTCTACTCGATAGAGAGAGATTAGACTTGCGTAATATTATAATAAGGAACATAAAGTGTACTCGTCGGGTACTAAGTGAAATAAAATCATAAAATATAATGAATCGTGTGTAAACTAGGCGGCGCGTGTGATGTCCGCCCGAGTGGCCGACTGGCGACTGGGGACCGCCCGCGCCATGCGGCGGCGGACGCCACGAACATCACACTGTACAATATGGCACTGTATCACTACTGTAGGCGGCGCGTGTGATGTCCGCCCGAGAGGCCAGCGACTGGGGACCGCCCGCGCCACGCGGCGGCGGACGCCACGAAGCACTAGCGCGGCGAATGGCAGCACTACTGAGACAGTCGGCAGATCATGTCCGCCGATCTGATCCGCAGAAGGGGAGCGCATGGGTCCGTGCATGCGGCAGACAATGTGAGTGTTGGCTTCGACTTCGACACCCAACTTTATAGTAGTGACAATTAAGAGATGCCTTTAACGTTACATATACAACTGCGGAGCATGTTTTGCTATACTTGGAACCGTTATGGATACCTACGAACACATTAGTAGGGCTACACACGTGACGTATGTACATTCGTACAATGCTATGTATCTGTTCTGTGTCAAAGTCAAAGCATTTATTTCAAATAGGCACATAAAAGGCACTTTTGAACGTCAGAAATTACAACAAATAGAATTGATTCTAGTCGCCCATTCTAAAAGGTAGTTTTCATATGGAGAAGAATGGGCAAGAAACTCCACCGTTACTCTTTTAAAATGTTTTACAATATTTTGTATACATTAATTATGTAATAATAATATGTGAAGACGATGCACCTAAAATAAAATTACTATACTTACCACAATAGGTAAAAGAATTAAAAATGAAACCATGACATATAAATTAATTATGTATCTGATAGATCCATGGTGCTCACATATTTACAAACATGGTAAAAGTAAACGATTTTCATTTAAATAAAATAAAATAAAAATTGCAAGTAATAAGTCAGGGTGTGAGTTAAGTACATAGTTACAGAATGTAAATCAATTTAAATAAAAAAAAGAATAAATTTACAATTAAATTAGCAACCCGTTTGATTTTGTCTAGACTCTAGATTGCATGGACCAGCATGTTTCCAAGCGTTCTTATCCTGGATATAATCTTCTAATTTATAGTAGGTATACTTGTTTACAAAGTGTACGTTTAATGTGAGTTTTAAATTTTCTTTCATTTAATTGCAATATATCACAACGTATTTTATTGTAACATTTAACACAGTACCCCATAAAAGATGTATGTACATTGCCCAACCAGCAATTTAGTCCTATTATTTCAGCTCATAACTCTAAAAAGCTCTATAAACGATTTATTAAGGTTTTAGCGGTGCCAGAGTGTTGTATAAAAGCGTTCGACAGTACATTATTGCTCTAAATGCTTAGAGAGCTAAAAATACCTATAAACAAAGAATGTAAACGTTTACTTCGCCATTTTATACAACCGTTATAGTTAAGTACTATAGCAAGTTCTAAAATAACTAGTACATAAAAATATTGCTCTATGAAATTGTTAACAGGTGCCTTTATTTATCTGATTAGCGTAATAAGGGTTCCAAACGAACTGCAATAGTAGTTTCGTTATAGCAGTGATGAACACTCAACTACAAGGCGATATTGTGATATTGTGGATATTCAGATCGCTGCTATAGTACGTTTGCGTTAGTAGTCACAAAGACTTTACAATAGAGTGGCTTTGTGATGTAGTCTAATTGCAGAGCACGCTAATAGAACGTAAGTGTATTATAATAGTTTTTAGATGCATATTATAATTTTATCGATAAGCATGTCACACAGACACTATAATAGAGCAGAATTATTGTATAACAACATTTTTGGTGCCTAGCACTGCGCTTGTTGGTATTATAAATGGGTATCTATCACTATAATGATGCAAAAGTGGCACATACATGTAGATAAATGTTTCTATTAAATGACAGCTAAGTCCCAAAAATGATTATTGGCTCGCTTTTACAACAATATTCAGACATTTTGATATGGAATTAATGCGACGTACATTCTGCCCAAAAAACAAAACAAAAGGATTTAAAGAATTGGAAAAGACATAAACGCAGTGGAACATACAGAAGAGAAGTGAATAGACGTTTTGAAAAAGCAGCTTCGCCATCATCAAACAATCAAAGCAGTAATAGTAGCCAAAATCAAGTTGGAATCACAATTACGGGAAACGGTTCCGTACAAAATGTGTCTTATAAAGATATTATTTCTAAAGAGAGTCCTTACTCCAGCGAATTTTCTGAATCTTCAAACAATGATTCAACATTAGAAGACCAACAATTTCGTGATGACGTGAAAAATTTGGCCATTAATTATAATATTTCGCATGAAGACAATATTCAAAGATTATATTCAGAGTTGACGCAATAAAGTGTAAACTTATCTCAATCTCTTATACGTACAACTCAACAACTTATTTTGTGCCATTATTACATACTGTATAATAAAGACATTTTACTAGTTCCTAAGGTTATTTACTCAGATGGTACATAAATAAAAATCTGTATTAATTAAATGGTTCTTTATTTTGATCTAAAAAAGAAAAACCTTACATTTCTCATTCTTCTATCAGTCTTGATCTCACGTTAAAATCAACCCACATGATTAACTTAGCTTATACAATATCAGGTACCTAGGTACTCAAAAATATGTCAAAAACATAAAATGTTAGAATATTCACTTCACTTCACTTTTCATATTTACTTATATTCTTCATTTAAAGGTAGTATAAAACAGGAGTCTTAGGATTAGTATATAATCCACAGTTTGCACTTAATATAAAGTGTGTGATTTTCCACTGCCATTCCGCTGCTGTAAGCAAATAAAAACTGGTTATATGACTAATTCACACTATTCGTCAGTAAACAGTTTATAATTCAGTTTTTTTTTTTCATTACCTATGGTCTTCGGAAAAATAATAAAAAAAACCATTGTGTACTCGTATTATATATTCAGTCATGCTCACACTGAACCCCAATTTTAGGTTGAATCCACGATGACTGACAGTGAAAACATTGTCACGGCATAGAATAAAATAAAACAAAATAAAATAAAACTATAATGGCTCTTAGAATATCGAAATCACTTTATATGATAAATATTTTAGTAAAAGCTCAACAATTCGAGGGGGGCACTTTAAATTCATGGTAAACCCATCCCTAGTTTATCGGTAAAGCTGCAGTCGCACATCATTTCCACCGTAATAGACTAATATTATAATAACAAAATAAAATCTTACTCACCTCAGATTGCTTGTATCCTTTTATAAAATTATTTTTTGCACTCTGCACTATCACGAATGTAAAATAATGAATGGTGAATGAAAAAGGTGAGGTAAAGGAAACTAAACTCTTGTATAGTATGAAAAAGTACTATAAAAGGTCTTACAGTAGCCAGTACATCATTATTTTGAGACCTGCATCACTGTTACATAGATTTTATTGGACCTTTTCGTCATTAGGAACACTGCAATAAAATTATTTTGTCACTGAACAGAGATATAAATGCGCCACTTCCGAATAAAAGATACGTTCTTTGGGGTTTTATAGGACCAAGGACAGTTTTTTACAAAACGTTCTATGGTTTTTTATAGTACTAGTTTTTGCTGCTTGGGTGGCTAACCTGAAAAAGGGTTGATGTATTTTATCTTTATTTCTAGTATTAAAATTATGTCTATCGCTTATTTTATTAAAAAGATGTAGATTTTTTCTTACATACATACTATTTTCATAAATGAATTGGCAAGGTACCGTCATAATATTAATCCTTTTAAAAAGTTCCCTGAGAGATTCACGGCGACGTAGATTAGAAATGGCTCTGAGAGCTCTTTTTTGCAAAATAAAGATGGATTCAATGTCAGCAGCTCGACCCCATAGTAAAATGCCGTACGACATAATGCTGTGAAAGTAGCTGAAATAGACTAAACGCGCGGTTTCTACATCAGTTAACTGTCTTATCTTTCTAACAGCATAAGCGGCCGAGCTAAGCCACCCCGCAAGAGATGTTATGTGTGGTTCTAATACTTCCAATCATAGAATAGAGCTAGGGGCATGCTAAGATAGACTATGGTTAACAAAACTGCTAACTCCATTATAAGTGGCCCTTAGATCGGAAAGTAATTGCATTAAGGGGCGGCAAGTGTCAATACTTACCAACTAGGGGAACACCCAAATATTCCGAAATTGGATGTTCCGATTTTCAAAAGTCCGAATTTCATAATACCTATGAATTACAATGTCTATTATTAAAAATCACGAAATTTATTTAACCGAAAGTCATAAATGCGATTTGTTTGTTTTCCGATTTTCATATGTTCGAAGAATCAAATGCTCGATGGGTTCTCGGTCCGAAAAACGACATTCCGATTTTCAATTTTCCGAATAACCTGCGAAAATTAGGATTCTGATTCAATTAGTATAATATTCAGTTACGTATATAAATTCAAAATCGTTATGTAACGTTTAATGTAATTTAAAAACGTCTACCTACTTTGTTATTAATATTTGTGTAAGTAGGTATTATTTTTTTTTTGTTTTCTTATTCTCCTTATACATATATGTTACCGGCCAAACCCGATTTAAGGATGGACTAGTTTCGCCTAGGCCAGTTCTCCCTACACGCGATAGGACAAACCCTTCGGGTGACATCGGTTGCATGGTTGCGGTCGGTCGATAGCCGACGTAGGATGCAAGAGCGAGCGAAGGGCACCCCGAGGTTAGGTTTGGTTGGGTTACGCATAATCGAGGCGGGGGGGCTCAGTAGCCGTGGCTTGGACACCCAAGGTGAAGCGAAGAGGAACCCGAGGAGGGGCCCCTCGTCAGGGCTTTTGCTGACAAGCCAACGACGTAGCAGCCAAAAGTAAGTTGCAGTGCCGCTTGGGCGACATCGCAACTGAGACGGGCCGCGATGTCGTATCGGGGGCATCGCGGCTGAGGGTTGGAGGCCGCGGCGGGACAGGAGTGCCGGTATTGCGGTGCGCCGCTCTCCCTACCTTCCGCGGCCTTGACGGGGTCGCCACCGTGTGATGGCGGACGCGGTGGAGCTGCAAGGGAGGAGGAGTGTTGGTATTACGTTGGCCGCTCTCCCTATCCTCTGCAGCCCAAAATTGGCAGGCGGCGGGGCCAATGACCTGACCCGTCGCAGGGGGACCAAGGGTGCCCAGACACGGGGTCGTCTGGCGCCTATGTGCTGGTTTGGTCCCTGGGGTGGTCACGGCGTGCTATGTGTTCTGGTGCGCCGGTGATGGGGAGTACTCCCCAGAGGAGGGTCCGGTAACGGACAGCCGCGGCGGGTTCACGGATGAGTGCTAACGCGTGCCCGTGTTCCCGCCGTAAGCGGCAGAGGAGGACACCGTGGAGTTGTAGTGGGTTAGATGCCCACATAACTGCACTATCTCCCCGTGGTAGTGCAGTATGCATGAGCATTTCTCCACGATAGTAATAAAAAAAAGTTAGAACTGTGACCAACGAAAGAAAATATTTTTATTCGAAAGAAAATATTTTTATTAAAAAGTTAACAATCATACAACGAACGCAATGGGTGACGTAGGATGCTAGTTTAAACCCTTTACACAGAAATAGAGGCCCTGCGAAGCGGGGCTCCGTCGACATAGGATGCAAGAGCGAGCGAATGACAATACAAATAGGTACCTTTACCGTGCATCGAAGTCAAGTAGTATCGCACTGAAAATCTTTCGCGGTAACGTGCATCGAAATCAAGTAGTATCGCAGTGAAGATCTATCGCGGTAACGTGCATCGAAGTGTAGTGGCGTCGCAGAGACGGTTTTTTGCAGTAACGTGCACCGCAATTTTGTAGCATCGTATTAGCATTTATCGATATTTAGTGCGTCGAAATTCCGTATTCTACTCGTATATTTGTCTTGCTATTCAGTTTTACAAGGCGTTTTTATTTCGGAATTCTAATTAATCGGAATTCGTATTTTTGATGTTATTAGGATTTTTGGTTATTCGATCTATTGAAACTCGGTATTTTGAGAATAGTAATTATAAATTTTAGGAATATTGAAATTTCGGAATTATAAAAAATAGGATGAATGATAAATCGGAGTTGTTATACCTATTAGGAATTTTGAACCATTCGGAATTATGAAAATCGGTATTTTGAAATTCTTATTTATGACTGTCGGAATAAAGTTTTTCGTATTTATGTAGTGTACCCACCAACTAGTACAGGTTATTATCTGGCAAAAGTCCATCATCATCTGCCTGCTTTTTCCCAACTATGTTGGTGTCGGCTTCCAGTCTAACCGGATGCAGCTGAATACCAGTATTTTACATGGAGCGAATCTATCAAGAAAAAACCGGCCAAGTGCGAGTCGGACTCGCGCACCGAGGGTTCCGTACAAACCTGCAAGGTTTACAAAGTTCGTTCATTACGACAATCGTGTCATAACTATGGTATTTTTATTGCAAAATGAAATTCATAACATTACAATGGGGAAAGATGGAGGAGCATAAATTTAAGACAAAGATCTCTTTGCTCTCTGTGCTGTAAGCTATTGCTTCTTACCAAATTTCGAGATTCTATGTCAACGGGAAGTGGTCTTTAGGTTTTAATTCCCTTGCGTGTAGTTGCGAGTTTCAAAATATGCGGTATCAATGGTTGTACTTTTGCGTTTTGCGTTTTTGCGTTGACTTAGAATTTTTTTTTTTTCACGGGTTAAAGGCAATTAGATCTAAGTATTTGATATGAATTTCAACTTGATAGCTCTACGCGTTCATGAGGAAAAAAGTAATAAGTTTATATTTATTAAAAAATAAATATATATTTTGTAATGTAACTAAAAATTTAAGGTTTTCGGAATTTCTCCTTTATGTGTGCTATAAAACGTTGCTTCATGCCAAATTTCAAGATTCTAGGTCGACTGGAAGTACCCTTTAGGTTTTGATTCCCTTGCGAGTACTTGCGAGTTTCAAAATATGCAGCTTAAATTGCTGTTTCTTTTGATTGCGTTGACATAGAAGTTTGATTTTGTTACAGCTTAAAGGTATTATAGACCTGAGTATTTGGTAAGAATTTCAATTTAATACCTTTACGCGTTTATGAGGAAATGGGTAGTAAGTTTAAAATTATTAAAAAAAAAAAATATTATGTGATGTAACTAAAAATTTATGGTTTTCGTAATTTTGCCTTTATCTATGCTATAAGACGTTGCTTCGTACCAAATTTCAAGATACTGAGTTCACGGGAAGTACCCTGTAGGTTTTGATTCCCTTGCAAGTGTCGAAAATTTGCGGCATAAACGGCTGTATCTTTTGATTGCGTTGGCTTAGAAGTTTGATTTTTTCACAGCTTCAAGGGACAGTAGACCTGAGTAATTGATATAAATTTCAGCTTCATACCTCCACGCGTTCCTGAGAAAAAGGGTCTTGACAGACGGACGGACAGACGGACAACAAAGTGATCCTATAAGGGTTCCGTTTTTTCCTTTTCAGGTACGGAACCCTAAAAATAATATTATATTATTTTAATAATTAATTTATCTGGCAAAAGTATAAAGCTAAACGGAAAACAGGAATTGGCTGCGGTGTAAACAATACATTTTGGTAGGATACAGATGATCTGATAAGAAAAAAATCGACCTGACGAGGGCAGTAACTGTAAGGATGAGAACACGAAGAGCGGCAAGTGTGGCAGCAGCACGACAGCCCGCAGGCCGCAGGGGACCGTTGTAGGTTGTACACGTTACAGTGAGCCGAAGTGATCCACAGTGCGCACGCTGTTTCTTGTATTATGCGGTGCAAACTGCCCAGCTCCTACTGCCCCCAGAGAACATTGGGACACCGGCAGCGTGCAGCGCCAAGTGGCTCAGGTAGCGACCGCGATACCAAGCAACGCCGCTCGCAACACGTTACACTAAGCATTATTATGATAATTAATTAAATTGTAATCGACCGACGTCTAGAAATTGGTTATTTACTTACCGTCTGTAACAGTGAAGTAAATTAATGTTAATAAAGTACCTACGAGTATGTGCTCGCTCGTCGCTGCTGTAAATCGCGTCGCTTTCCTGCGATTAGTTTATGGCGTCACGCGTCGCGTCCGCGGATTTACAATTATATTATATTAACTTCATCAGGTACAAGCTTTAGATTAGCATGTGTCGAGTCCGTCGCCCCCCCCCCCACTACTCGTGCGGCGGCGGCGCATTCGGAGCGGAACCGCGGCCACTATGTGAGCTCATTACCGCGCGCCGGATAATTGAAAATGGCGAGCTCATTATAATATTTAGACAATTATTCATAGACATAATTTATTCCTAGTGCGCTGCTTACACGTCGACTAATTACCGCGGTGCGCATGCGCGGGTCAGTTATAATGAATTCCCTCAGTTTGGGTGCGAGGACTTAGCGAGAGTCGTGGTGCTAAGCTATGGGACGTGCTGCAGTTTGACTCATCCTACGAGAGAGGTCCGGCTCTGGGACACATGTTTTGATGTTCTCGGAGCTTTTTGATATGCTCTAGCTAAAGCCACCATGTGTGTGACACTTAATAATCTCTCGAGCAAAATGACAGAAATGTAAGCTATGACGTCACAGCACCCCCGGCGCCGGCGGCGGGCGACGGCCGGAGGATTTGGGCGAAGTGTTTTGCATGACATTATGCTAATACGAGCGATGTGGCTTCCGCGGTGAGCCGGGACTGATTCCACTGGGGGTCCTAGACAAGTGGCATCCTATTAACGCAAACGATAAAATAACAAGCGCTAGAAATATAATAGATTGACATAAGCTAACGAAATGTTATGTGACCTGTCATGTCGTCTCAGCATACAAATTTGACATTTATAGTTGTAGTTATAACTTGAGGGTATGGATTAATTTTATAAGGTCAACGTACGTAAGTAAAATTAATGGATACCCTCAATTTAAATTATAACATCTATCGATTAGACATCCCACCTAAAGATAAAATGACTCGGACGATAGTAGATAACAATTTCATTGCAATTCATACGGGCTCGCTGGCTAGTTCGTCAAACTGCCGGTATGATTATGACGACGTTCGGCGATGCGATGGTTCGGATCTGAGTCGAAACAATGGATTCTTTTTGAAGTATTCTATAGATTATTCGTAAGGAATTTAATGTGTACCTGTGGTGTCCTGGCTTCTTGTGTATACGAATAGGTATAAATAAAAGCCTCACTCTGGTTTCACCAAGGAGCGCACACACCCGCACCGGCCGGCAGTTGAGCGAGCAATGCCAATCCCCACCCGCGCACGTGCATGCGCCGCTTGTGCTTTATTAATACGTCACAGTACCTAACATTTTAAAACTTGAGGGGTTAGTACATACTGACGCTGTGTGTACTAGTACTAGCCTCCACATTGTGCATTTTGGTACTAGTACTAGCCTCCACAGTGTGCATTGTGGTACTAGTACTAGCCTCCACACTGTGCATTGTGGTACTAGTACTAGCCTCCACACTGTGCATTGTGGTACTAGTACTAGCCTCCACACTGTGCATTGTGGTACTAGTGCTAGCCTCCACACTGTGCATTGTGGTACTAGTACTAGCCTCCACACTGTGCATTGTGGTACTAGTACTAGCCTCCACACTGTGCATTGTGGTACTAGTACTAGCCTCCACACTGTGCATTGTGGTACTAGTGCTAGCCTCCACACTGTGCATTGTGGTAACAGTACCTACTAGCCTCTACACTGTGCATTGTGGTAACAGTACCTACTAGCCTCTACACTGTGCATTGTGGTACTAGTACAAGCTTCTACACTGTGCATTGTTGCCCACTGTCAATAAGTGGTGCCTTATGGATTAGTTGTCACACTTGGAGGTTGATGTTATGGAGAGCAAGTGAAATAGGTACATATTAACAGCGGATAAGGGAGGGCTAGGATTTGAAGACTGGAAGTCTTCAAATCTAGTTAGTTACTTCCACAGTATTATGTCATATGGCATTTTACTGTGGGGTCGGACTGCTGACATTGAATCCATTTTTATTTTACAAAAAAGAGCTGTTAGAGCCATTTATAATCTACGTCGCCGCGAATCTCTTAGGGAACTATTTAAAAAGGTTAATATCATGACGGTACCTTGCCAATTCATTTACGAAAATATTATGTATGTAAGAAAAAATCAACATCTTTTTAATAAAGTAAGTGCCAGCCATGGTCAAACATGTTGTGCCAAACAATATCATATAACACCTTTAATAAACATTATACCATGTATATTATCTACACATGTTTTTGCAAATAAATAAATCTTTATCTCTTTAAATCTTTATCTTTATCTTTATCTTGATAGACATAATTTTAATACTAGAAATAAAGATAAATTAGATCAACCTTTTTTCAGATTATCTAAAGTACATACATCTTTTATGGGGTACTGTGTTAAATGCTACAACAAAATACCTTGTGATATATTGCAATTAAATGAAAGAAAATTTAAAACTCATATTAAAAGTACACTATGTAAACAGGGATATTACAAATTAGAGGATTATATCAAAGATAAGAATGCTTGGAAACATGCTGGTCCTGCTCCATAGGACAATCTAGTGTCTAGACAAAATCAAACTGGTTCCTAATTTAATTTATATATTTTTTAAATTTTATGACATTGATTTTTACAATCTGTGACTACAGTAACTCACACACTTGTTAGAGTTCTAGAAAGGTCATCTACTTTTCCAATATTTGTAAATTGTAAATATGTGAGCACCATGTATCTATCACATAATTGATTTACCTGTAATTGCTTAATTTTTAACTCTTTTTATTATTTTTTTGGGGTCGACTTTTATTCTAGGTGCATCGTCTTCACATATAATTATATTATGTATACAAAACCTTGTAAAACATTTTAAAAGAGTAACGGTGGAGTTTCTTGCCCATTCTTCTCCATACGAAAACTACCTTTTGGAAGGGGCGACTAGAATCAATTCAATTTTACTGTAAGTTTTGACGTTCAAAAGTGCCTTTAATGTGCCTATTTGAAATAAATGATTTGACTTTGACTTTGACTTTCAAAAACAGTACTGGCTAAAAAAGTAGGAAAAAGACACATCACATGCATTACCCACAATCATAAATTATTATGAATTAGTTGCTTCTAGTGTAAGTTACGCCGCTCACATGAGCGTACTGTCGCGCTCACCGCTCAGCCGCTGCAGTGCTGACTGACTGCCGCTCTAATTGGCGTCTTATCGCACGCAGCGCTGTTACAATAATAATTATAATTAGCCAGCGAGTCCCACTGCGCGCCCGCCACAATACGCGGCGCTTACACTCCGCAATCATATTTTTGCTACAAGAACTACAAAATAAAACTTTCCACAAATGGTTTTCCATAACAGACACAAAAGTTCAGCAAGAAACGAAAACTGTTTGTAGTCAGCGTTTCCTGTTTGATGGGTACCCGACTACCCGGTACTGGGCCATCTAAATAAAATACCAGCTCGCAGCATTACCGCCTTATTTTAAAATAATACTATCGATCTACGCGATAGATTTGAGACAAGACCACTGATAGATTGTTGGTTATCTTGTCGTCAAGAATACACAAAAGCTAATCAAGTAATAAATTTTTAATGCCTTTTGTCACTACCTATAAATGTGAAGCTGGGTTTCAACACTAGTTTGCCTTAAACATGAATATAGAAACCGACTTGAACTAGACCTCAAGATAAAACTTTCATCATTTGCGGCGAACTTGGATTTTTTAGTAAATAAGCCGATACCGAAATATAGTTGGAAAAGTTATAGTAAAAACATTTTAAATACATATTATGTCGTAATAATAATAATAATTGCGATTTATTTCAGGCAGAATCCATATAAGTGTTAGTAATTAACAATTTTCTTAAGATCTATGTTAGTAGGTACCTAATATAAGAAAGTAACGTTAAAATAATATATTATACAGACTTCTAATAACAATAAATGTGTATTATTTTACTTAATGTAACCAGTGCAGCGGAGGGGTTAAAACTATTGATTGGGTCACGAAGGGGCAGTATGAAAATTACCGGGCCATGGCAGAACAATTTTTGGGAAACACTGCTCTATGAGATAAACCAAGTACCTATTAAAAGACATGGCTCTAACTGTAAACATTACTCATCTCATCTTATACAGTCTACACTGATGTGCAAATGTAAACATTACCTACTCATCTCATCTTATACAGATAAGATAAGATAAGATAAGTCTTTATTTGCTTTAAACATGGTATAAAGGTGTTACAGTCTGGTTTTTGTATATAATGTCCACATGTTTAGCTATACACAAATTGTATCAATTGCATGCAAAATAACAGTCTACGCTGATGTGCGAATGACCACAGCTTAACTTCTTATATTGTAATTATCTGTTAGGTTTAACTAAATTGTCGAAAAGGCACAGCTTGAGGTGGAATAGAACTTACTTGATATCAATAAGTTCTTATTTTTTATTCCACTCTTTCTTAATCTTGACTATTATTTAAAGCTAATTAATCCTAATTCCAAACAACTAAGAAGTCAGCCTGCGTGAATGTTTACGACAACGTATGTACTGCATCAGTCGGGTCACGGTGACCGTCCGAGTGAGTTACTGAGCTGTCGAATTCGTCGGTGATATACGAGAGTAGTGACCGGCGCAAGGCGCGGCAGCCGGCCGGCGCGGCGGCGCGGCGGCGTCCCTCGGGCGACGTAACGTACAGGCGGACAGCGCTAAGAGCATGTTTATGACAGCCGTCCGGCACGGTGAGGCCCGTCAGCAGGGACGACGCCCGGACACATACCGGGGATGTGCCGCGCACATGCCGG
Organism: Luperina nickerlii; assembly: GCA_963855955.1. NCBI lineage: Eukaryota > Metazoa > Arthropoda > Insecta > Lepidoptera > Noctuidae > Luperina > Luperina nickerlii. The sequence continues at coordinate 178,295 of OY979670.1, forward strand.
CGACGCGGACGACTGAGCTAACGAACAGTGCAATTTGCGTGTCTCCGAAATAGATCACAACCTTCTGATCATGATCGAAATGTATCCGTGGCGCTCTCGCATGAGAAGATTTGTTTCATAGGAGTTTCTTTGGGCTACTTTAACAAAAAGGGAAATACACGTAGAATGCGCCTGATGCCGTGATGCGTCTGACTTTGTGTTTGCTTACCTGGGGGCGGCGGCCGGCGCACGCCGCCGGGATCTGTCGCTGCTCATTCCAAGTGTCACGCGATGACACCCACGCTATGGAAGCGGCAAATTGAGCTTCCTTCCCCTCAGGGCGACTTGAGCTTTAGAGCAAATCAAGGATATCCTCCCACCGCCCTTGACTGTCCACAACGAGTGAGCGACACGTCAGCAGGAAACATACCCGCCATCGCAACGAACGGGCCGATCATAGCATGCTTTATATTTATTTTCATTCTATGTCTTGTTTTATGGACATGACCCTATTGTTATAACGCGATTGGTAGCAGCCGGTGCGTATTACAATAATTCGAAAGTAATTTGTACGAAACAATATGACTGCAGCCGATCGAACGTATTTCCATGCGTGGATGTTAACGACATTGGTTTGTTACGTGCCTTTGCCACGAAATATCTCGCGCACCGTGATCGGATCACGTCCACTCATTAAACTCAATCCGCGGGGCGGGGGCGGAGGAGGGGGACAGGGGAGGGAGCGGGGCCAGGTGGACGCTCACGCACGTAAAGTGAAACAGCACAAAACAAAAGTACTGAAGGTAGACTTTGAAAACGGCATCCACGATAGCTGCGCGGGCTGTACCACGACATAACAAGTCCACACATTGACACAGCGAGCGCGCAGATGGTTTCGCATGATCATTTCACAGGTTAAAAGGTGAAGGTGAATCTTGGTGATATGGAAATCTTGAACTGGAGTGTATTGCTTTGTTGATATTCTTTAGTGAGTGGGTTTTCTGTGACTTGTCGAGGCGCGCAGCGACCTTGACCCGCGCGGCACGCACGTCGCACGCGGCGCGCGCAGGTGCACGCGGGCACGCGTCGCAAATATCAACACATGTCACTCACCCCCGACATCGGTCCCGTTACTCCGACCACTTAATTGCACATACTTCGCTAACTATTACGCAACTCGTTTGTTTGAATGCGAGATAAACTGTATGTGTCGAACTACCGGCGCGACGACGACGGCGCGCGGCGGCGGCGCGGGGACTCGTCCCGGCGAGGCTGATCGTAGCGCGAGCGTATGACCGGCAGATAGTGCGCACTGGACGACTTGGAATAGTGTGTACAACGATATAGTGGTCAGACAGTGGTGCGACTTGCGCCAGTCACTCGCATGGCGATCTCCGTGATAGTTTAATTAGTATAAAATACGAAAGTCATTCAGACAACGCAAAATGCCGGTAGGACCCCATCGACTCGTCTTGAAGTTTTCGTAAAGAGATTTTTAGTCGGGGCTCGGGATCAGGATTCCAGGTAGGTGGGAGTCGAGACGAGGCAGTAAGGAAGCTACCCTGACCGTTGTAGCTACAGAAAAACGTTCTTAGGAGACTGTCCTTAACTTCTCGAATAATTGCTAACTGCATTCACAGATTTCGGAAAAATGGTACGGTCTGCTAGAAAAACGTTAATTGTTACATTTTATTTTTATGTTGCCAGTCGATGCAGTTTCGTGTAAGGATTCAATGACACTCTTGAACCAACTGATGTCAGAGTACTAGAACATTCAGAAATAAGCATAAAACTTTTCCCCTATCTCCATTTCGTAAATTATTTGTTTTCTGTAAGTAGGTTTGTACAAACACTTTTACACGTCAAATTTATTTTTTTAAACTACATGAGGTCGGCGTTTCATATCTGACTATTCTGAGAAGAAAGGCCGAAACAAACTCAGAGATGCTCTTTTAAAGTCCAGACAAAATATTGGTCAGATCGTGTGAAGACCATGTAGATTGGTGTCTGAAATGATCTTCTGTGGAAGAACCACACAGATTGAGTGGACCTGTCCAGTCAGTGCACGCATTTGTCAGTAACCGTGCAGCTCCACTCAGAACTTGAGGAGCTCAACGATTCGACAAACAATACCAAAGATAGGACATTTGGGTAGGCCGCATAAACTAGTCAAACTGCCAGACCATGATTAAAACGGAAACAATGACCCACATAGTCCTCACATTCACAATAATTAAAATGATATAATACTTTATACAGTAAATGTACATGTCATTGTTTAAGTAAATAGACATTAAAAAAAAGTGTAAAATAGCAAAATAAAAAAACATTTATTGTCTATACCTGTTGGAGCAGCTCGATCCCAAGCCTTTTTGTCCTCAATATGTAGTCTTTCACAGTATAATAGGCTTTCTGGCATAGTTTTCGCTTTATAAAAGATTTGAATTTATTAAGGCTTAGTTCTTGAATGTGGCTAGGAAATTTATTATAAAAACATTGGCATCTAAACGAGCCACCTATTTTCTTGAGCCTTGTTGTAGGAACCACAAATTTGTGTTTGTTCCTAGTATTTATGTTATGGATATCACTATGTATTTTTTAAACAGATTAATATTTTTATGTGCATACAAAAGATTATCATAAATATACTGAGAAGGCACAGTCATTATATTAATCTCTTTAATTTTGTCTCTGAGGGAGAGTCTGGTACTTAATTTATAAATGGAACGAATTGTCCTTTTTAGGGTTCCATACCAAAATGGTAAAACGGAACCCTTATGGTGAGACTCTGTCTGTCTGTCTGTCTATCTGTCACAGCTGGACATCTCAAGAACTACTAATGCTATCAACTTGAAATTTAGAATAGTTTTGGATGACGTTTGCGCAACTATTTTGCAAATTAGAAAGATATAAAAATATATGTATATTTTTAGCAACAGGGACTTAAAGGGGGTCTGAAAAATTAAAAGTGGTGCTACAAGGGCATGTGGGGTATCATATGAAAGAGCGCAGTTAGCATATTCTCAAACATGTTTTGTTTTTTTTTTAGTTTTCGACTTTGGATGAAAAATGTAAAAAAAATACTGTTTTTTTCTTTGCAAACTTCGGAGATAAGGGGCCCCCTTATCTCCGAAGTGTGCAAAGAGAAAAATCTAAAATTATTCTATGTGATAGAAGTTTACGTAAAGATTACAGGAAAAATAAAACAAGGTCTCTAAATAGCACACTTTTTCAGAAATCATCAACAAAAGTTATATTAGTTCCACTATCGGTCAAGAGATAGCGCTGACATAAAATTGCAATATTCTACAACGCAGTGCACAGTGTTAAAATTTTCTGATGAATATAGGCCTCGCCGATGAAAAATTAATAATAATAATAATAATAATAATTTATTTCCAAAAACTTAGTACTACTTTACAATGGCAATGTGGCAACAATTTCAATTAAAGTAAAGAGATTAGCGTCTGTAGCCGAACTAGGCATAGCCTGTATTTCGGCTATCAGCACCGTTCCCCTCGAGTATTATAAAACAAGAAAATTAAAAACATGATGCTACGGAACCCTCAGTGCGCGAGTCCGACTCGCTCTTGTTTGTAAAATAAAAACTGTCTGAATATCGGCGGCATTTCCCCACAACAGAATACTGTACAACATCACACTATGAAAATAACTAAAGTAAACTAAACGGGTTGTCTCTAAATCAGTTAAATCACGAATTTTCCTAGCGGCATATGCTGCAGAGCTATGCTTTTTTGACAATTTATCTATAAGGGGGCCCCATTGAAGCTTGGCATCCAACGTTATGCCTAAGAATACTGTGGTATCTTCGGGTTTCAACTCTTCATCTTTAAAGAGAACACTAGTTTCTACTTGTCTAATGTGGGGTATCGTAAACTTAATACATTTCGTTTTTTTGAAGTGAAAACTTCTTTAGCGGCGCTGTGTACTTTTTTTGGAATGGGTAAAAACTTCTAAACTCACGTCAGGTCACGTGACCCTGATCGAAAATTCGTAAGACGTAAAACGTAAGACGCGCGTTGTTGAGGACAGCGCCATCTATGCACATCGGGAAGAACTACGAGGGCCTCGCGTACTAACTACGTAGTTCATCCAACAACGACGAGATGGCGCTGAACCACGGATATATAACTGACGACGAGCTCCATGCGAGCGGCTTGCTTCTCTTACCACTGCCGCGACCAACACCACGAACTGAAGTCTATCCTGTGTGCTTATTTGTAAATCTGAATAAATTCCTTTCACGAGAAGAATAAACCAGTCACTTTGGTCATCATACCTGATTTGCAAAAAACCCTATAAAATAAGGAACACACCTTAACACGCGTGTTTTGTTTATAAGACGATTCACAAAATACACTCGTAATTGTTCAAGTTTTCACTTCTGTCGGCACTACCGGAGTGCCAGTGTTTTTTTTTTTTCATTAAGAAGTAGATTATTGACATTAAACCAGTTAACTACTTTTGCAAGGGCGTTCTTTACATTGTCAGTAACCAGCTGCTGACGTTTGAGTTTAAATAAAAGTGAAGTGTCATCTGCAAATAACACTATATCATGTTTATCCCTTAAGAGGCAAGGCAAGTCATTTATATAAATAATAAATAAAAATGGGCCGAGAAGTCTGATCTACCTACTACCCGCTTTAAACAACGGTATTTAATTATATCTTTATGCAGGTTACATAGTGGAAGTGAAATTCAGAATCAAAAACTGGAACGTTTGCAGCAGTGGGTGATGAGTTTAGAGATTTAGTAGTTGATACGGGAATCTCTGCAAAGAAAATTTCAAAGGCCACGGCGACATAAGAATCTGATTTAATTATATTGTAGGTACAGCCTTGCGGCTGTAGTCACTACTTCGGGTGGATGACCTTCCCGTTTCGCTATTAATGACATTCCAAGTCATTTTAATAATGTTACTACTATTTTTAATTTTTGAACTCAAATAATTTTTACCCTGTGTCACCCTTTGTACAGTTTCTATATTTATGTCTGTAATTTATATGGTGTACATAATAAAGAGTATTCTATTCTATTCTATTCTAATTTTTTAGACCCCCAATTCTCCATACAATTCATAAAGTCGTTTTCTACTTTTATGTATACCAATGCTGGCTCAGTCACTGAAGCAAGCGTTCCGATAATGTCTTTGGAATTAATGTGTTATCAAATTGTGTGCAATACATATTAAAAAACCTTAAAAAGTATGATCACGTCTCCAACTTTCGCAAGATACTCAAGTGGCTCCCCATTCGACTTCGCAGGAACTCTCGGATATTGTGTCTGCTTTTCAATATCCTTCACAATCCTATAACTCCATCCTATCTGCGGGAGCGTTTTTCCTACGCCCGGCCTGCAGATGTGCCTTGCAGGTCACATCATAAAAACCTTCTTAAGTCCCCTCCCCACTCCACCAACTTCTACTCCTACTCCTTCACAGTGCACGCGGTGCGGCTGTGGAATTCACTACCGCCTGAAATTAGGGACTGCCAAACTGTTGCACTTTTTAAGAGAAGAGTAAAAGAACACTATATTTCCACTTTATCATAGTTGTGTATGTATTTATTTTTGTTTTTCTGATTACGTTTTAATATTTATTAACATTCTAATGATATTTATTATGTAAGTATGTATGTTTATTTGTATTTATGTAAGTATATTCTTAAAACTCACATTAAACGTACACTTTGTAAACAAGCATACTATAAATTAGAAGATTATATCCAGGATAAGAACGCTTGGAAACTTGCTGGTCCTGCTCCATAGGACAATCTAGAGTCTAGACAAAATCAAACGGGTTGCTAATTTAATTGTAAATTTATTCTTTTTTTATTTAAATTGATTTACATTCTGTAACTACTCACACCCTGACTTATTACTTGTAATTTTTATTTTATTTAAATAAAAATCGTTTACTTTTACCATGTTTGTAAATATGTGAGCACCATGGATCTATCAGATAATTGATTTATATGTCATGGTTTCATTTTTAATTCTTTTACCTATTGTGGTATAGTAATTTTATTTTAGGTGCATCGTCTTCACATATTATTATTATATAATTAATGTATACAAAATATTGTAAAACATTTTAAAAGAGTAACGGTGGAGTTTCTTGCCCATTCTTCTCCATACGAAAACTACCTTTTGGAATGGGCGACTAGAATCAATTCTATTTGTTTTAATTTCTGACGTTCAAAAGTGCCTTTTATGTGCCTATTTGAAATAAATGTTTTGACTTTGACTTTATAATATTTGTTAATTTTATTAAGTGAATTGTTTTTAGATTAGATTGTATGTATTATTTTTTGTCTCCTTTACTCTTTCACACGCTGTCTACATCTCTCTATTTATTGTCCTATGGCAGGTATGCTGGAAGAGATTTCTTATGAAATAAGCATCACCTTTTTACCTATTTTTCTGTTCTGATTTATTTCGTGTCTGTTTTTATATGTGTGTACATAAATAGTAAATTAATAAAATAAATAAAAATCATTATATTGTTGATTAGGGTCATCATTAGTGAACAAAAGTGCTAATTTACCCAAGAGTTTAGTTTTAAATGTTTCCAAGCGATTAGTTGTTTTTGGGTTAACAGTGATATCTTTTTTAGTAACTTTTTTGTTTTGATTTGGAATAGTGATCAATTGTCCGCAATGATCCGAGTCTATTAGGTTAATAATTTATTAGTGGGTTGGTATGACATCTGTATAAATGTTATCTAGGCATGTGGCACTAGTAGGAGTTATTCTAGTGGGCCTCAAAACTTGGTTAGCAACATTGTATGACTAACCAGAATTTTCTAACAAATTAACATTAAATTCACCACAAGTGATGATGGACTTGTTCGTATTACAGATTTGGTGCAACACTTCATCCATAACTTTTTCAAAACAATCATACAATCCTGAAGGAGGTCTTTACACACTTAATATAATTAACTGCTCCAATTCTATACAGACTATTTCAATTGTCCGCTCAACAGAGAGGCTCACAATAATCTTTCGGTCCTTAAACTTAAACTAGTTATAAATAGTTATATATGTATAGCATTGAAGTACCAACCTAAAAGGGAACATGAACTGGTGGCTTTTAAGCTAATGTTCTGTCATACAAAGAATATCTATATTGTAGCGTAGTGATCGATCATCTTATCCACGATCTTTTACTACGTTTGATCTTCTATATAAATAAAACAAAGTCGGGTTAGTTACACCATTTATAACCCAACAACGGCTGGACCGATTTTTATGATCTTTGATTTGTTCGATTTGCCTTCGTCCCGAATAGCAGAATAACTATTACAACATGGAAAATTTCAGGGTTTTTTTTAAATTTGAAGATACTTCTTTAATTTTCTCATACATTCATCTTGAGGCAGTACGAAGTTCGCCGGGTCAGCTAGTTATAAAGAAAGGCGTAATGTTATGTATTAATTCATCGTCTGCCTTAATCTTATCTTTGTCTTGCTGAAACTGACATATTTGGTACATTATGAAATTATGTACTTATAACGTAAGAGCAGCTAGTAATATTCGCACAGGCATCTCAGTGGAATGTATCGGCTCATGTGATAGTGCGTCTGAATGCGCACGCGCATGGCGGGCGCGTGGGAGCGGCGCGTCATTTGAATGAAGTATTCTCATGGAGGGCATTACACGCCAGCTGATTGATTCCCGCACACGAAACCTATTGCCTGCAGCCTGCAGCCTGCAGCCGACGCTGCCCGCGCCGCGCGCCGGCCCGTCGCAACTATTGTGAGACAACGGTACCGGTGGCGCGCAGGGCTAGCGCTCCGCGGCGAACTCAAACGATGATTAAACTGCAATCAGTGAGCCGAGGTAACAGTGAGCCGAGGTAACAGCGTCCATTACATTTTTTGTCCTATCTTTCGGGGCTCGTTCATTTATCACAGTGTAACGGCAGATATAATCTGCGACTGATCCGGATCGATCTCACGCACCGAGCCATTCAATTTAGATAACATTGCAGACGAACTGCAAGCGATAGTCAAGCTCACTCTATGCATAACAAGATGGCGACGACAAAACGTTCTTTGTAGCCGCGGCCGAGTGATGAATGATATACACAGCAGTTTAATATTTGTTGCCATCGCTAAGTAATTGGAAGAGCACGAGTACATTGTGAAACCTTATTGTCCAAAAAAAGTAATTGCAAAGTATCGAGTGGTTCATATTGAGTGATCTCCTAAAGCGCTCCGTCCGCTATGTAACGCGATGAATGTGCTGCGTGTGGCAGCGGCTAGCGGGACCCTAACGTCCGCGCAGGTGCCTGTAACGGGACCTCGCGAAAGGTCACCCTCCCCCGCCCCGCCGCCCTCGCCCCTCGCCCTTCAAGCATATGTCATGTGGATTAAGTACAATCCACTCGGCGCGACCCCGCGACTAGCGAACTATATATGCAGGTACTTAAAGTTTGACAAGCGTCCGAGTGCCCTGACTCCTCACTTTAAAACACATTACGTGTCGCGAGCGCCCACTGACTAGGAGGCCCGCGCGGGCCCCAGGCCGGCTCTGTGGCCCCGTTATGTCGGCGGCAGGCTCATACTTGGTTCGATGCATTTTTAAAGGGATTCGCGTGAAAGTTGTCGTTTACTAGTTTTAAAAAACGCTCCCCAGTTTTTATCGCTCATTGCGTAATGAGGGGATTATTAAAACATGCGATGGGCGCTAGGCCTGGGCCTGGTCATTCAGACGGTGCTTTCTTTTACGACGCTCACTGTGTGCGACGCGACGGCGACGGTGCGATGGCTCGGCCTGACCGCTAGACGGTTAACGGCGCACACTAACGTTTGTGCGATTTTTACTTTTGTATTGTTTTCTTGTATTTTTTAACGCTTCCTTCGACGCTCGAGCAATAAATTAGAAAGTCGCGGCGTCTTTTTGTCACAAACCGAATGATTTTTTACAACGATCGCTTTCTCCGACACGACGAATGTAATTGCTTTAAAATTTCCCTAATTTGTAAAAAATATAATAACGATTACTTACAAGAAGGAAAAAATTACAATAACTGTAAGACGTGTATTGAAAGACCCGGAGTCGCTTTCAGGCGGGTCAGTTTTGTATCGTAACAATGAATTGTTAAAAACATGTTATATTAAAGTCTGTTACGATTGTATGAAGTTAGTTGTTAACAAACCAAATATTTAGCGCCTTCGTTCTGGCCGGGCATGTCGACCTGGTACGGAGGGGGGACGGGGCTGTGAACACACTGGTCGTGGATGTGGACCAACCAGAATGTTCACGAACACGCTAGCAGGGGACGGCGGCGAGGAGCTGCGCGGTCAGGAGTCAGGACAACCTGGTGGCTGTGCGACCCTGCTCCTGTGTGACTGTGTCCGTCGGGCCCAGACGTGCAGGGAGACGCTGCCAACAGTTGCCGAGTGCAGTAAAAGCAATGAACTAATGAGTAATGGGACTCACCAGCGTCCATGTTGTCGGGTGCAGCGACGAATGGTACGCGCGCACAGCTCAGTCGGTGAATGTCACCCCCACCCCGACACCCCCGGGCTAGACCAGTCTAGGGCACATACATTATTCATCCAGCGATTAGCGCAAAAACTCTAAATGTCAGGTGATTTCCCCGCGGGGTGTGGGGTGTGTGTAACGGTAGGTACCTGTACCGCTGGGGTAGCGCGACCTTTACACCCGTGTGCGCCGCAGGCGTATGTTTGCGTGCGCCGGTAACTGGCCGGGTACAGTGCGTGCCACGTAAGAAGAGACTTGACCCCGCCTCCCCCGCCTCTTTCCGCCGCCCCTATGACGTCCGGTCCCGTCCCGCACTCAGACCTCATACCGCTAAAGATACCTAAAATCGTGTACTGCGCATGTCAAACCACGTGGTGTGTCAAGTCTCTTCTTACGTGGCACGCACTGTACACTGTGTGAACTAGACCTTCAATCCTACTGTCCAAATAATTCTTTCAGTGTCTATGCACACTAAGTACAGTGGTGGTCTGCTGCCTACAAGCGACGCCGCCGCGCCGCGCGCCTGCGCCGTCCTGCGTTCATGGATTTCCTTATAATGCATGCAGTGCCGTGCAGATACACCAGAACATCGCATTGTAAGACATCGCCTAAAGAAACCTTCTTCCAAAATATTACTGGTTGATGACTGTTATTGTATTGAGACTTATTGTCTATCGCTCGTCACGTATTGAATGTACCACAACGTCAATATTATAACAGAATATATCTAATCAATATGTGCTAGGTGCGCTTCGCGGCACTATCCAAGTTAATAATTATCAGCATCATAGTTCACTCATAAGGCCGCAGATCCGCCGACAGATAACTTTTTATTTCGCGTCAACCTGACGTCATCGCCGCGCTCTCAACATTCAAGTTCATAAAACGCAGAGTTTTTGTGTATTCCAAGACAAACAATGTTTGAATGACATGAACTAGCAAACGTAGCCGCGCGACAATCATGCGCATAATGAACTAGCAATCGTAGCCGCGCTACAATCATGCGCATAATGAACTAGCAAACGTAGCCGCGTGACAATCATGCGCATAATGAACTAGCAAACGTAGCCGTGCGACAATCATGCGCATAATGAACTAGCAAACGTAGCCGCGCTACAATCATGCGCATAATGAACTAGCAAACGTAGCCGCGCTACAATCATGCCCATAATGAACTAGCAAACGTAGCCGCGCTACAATCATGCGCATAATGAACTAGCAAACGTGCTCTTTGTAATTATACATATTATTGCGCCTCAATGTCACGGTCAATGTTCCAACAGACGAGACGGCGCGAATCTGCGCGGATCCGGGCGGAACCGCGCTGACCCACGCGCTGTGATCGCGCTATCGCAACGTATGTTGTCATTAATGCTAAAAAAGCAGGCTGTATTTTCAAAGTGAATTTATTACAATAGTAGTAGTGAGTCTCTCTCTCTTTTTTATAGAATAACTAATGGAATTTGTATACAAATGAACGTGCTCCGTGCAAATAGCTCGTGTTCCGTGTGAATCGTTACTTTCACCGAAAGGCTGTTCGGATCCATCGATCAAGTCTCCCGCCGGACAATTTTGTTAGTTTCTCAGAAATTTTGAATGCGGGAATATTGTAATGGTATAATTTACGAGCGCACGCAGATCGTAGATTACGACGCGTCTAAGAGGCGGCGCACACTACACGACGCACGACGAAAAAATTTTTCCGCGGACGTGCGAGCTGATGTGAGCTTTAAGAGCCTGCACAGAAGGTCGGGTCTGTCGCGGGTGCGCCGCTCACAAAGGATTTGCATACGTTCATTTCGCGGAGATTTTTTGCTTGGAAGCTTTTTGTGTGACTTCCCAGAGAGGTATCAATCACGGCACGCGGGGCCGCGGGGCCACACAATGCACTGACTACCTGTGGACACCATAGACTGCTCCGGTCCCCGGAGCCAGCAGACAGAGAATAGTATTATAGCGTATTAATGTATTACTTTTAGATAAATTGAACTTACAAATTACGGTGAAATTTCGTAAAACTATCGGTTACTCTTCAACAACTTACAAATTACGGTGAAATTTCGTAAAACTATCGGTTACTCTTCAACATAGGAGCGTGATAAAGAATCGGTTACTCTTCAACATAGGAGCGTGATAAAGTATCGGTTACTCTTCAACATAGGAGCGTGATAAAGACTTCCCATATAGAGCTACTATTCAATTGAAAACATTTTCTCTCTGCGCCTTTTTTTTTTTTTTTGAGGATGGGAAATCATCAAATGACCCCTCCCGCTCTGGGTGGAGCGGAAGGGAGTGTCAGACTCTTACTGACTAAAACCCACCCGTGTTCCTTCAAGATAAGATAGATAAGATAAGATCTATTTATTTGCTCAAACATGTGTACACATACAAGAATATAAATGCATGCTGGATAACATAAAAAGAAAGGATCAGTCATGTTTGCCACCTAGTATGGCGTGCAAATATTATGAATTATTAATTTGAAGTCAAAAACATTAATTTTATGTGAATTAGTAAACAACAAAATAAATTATAAACATCAATATTAGAAAAATAGATAATAGAAAAATAAATAATGATGCATTAAAATTTATGTCAATATCAATTCTTCTGTCAGAAATTCGTTAATATTATAGTAAGCTTTGTCAATAAGATATTATTTTAGTTGATTTCTCAAATGTAAATTATTTAGCTCCCTCCATCTTTTGGGTAGCTTATTATAAATAATGGGAGCCATGCAAAAAACACTTTTACGCATAAGTGCCGTCCTACTCCTATGCAGACAAAGCTGACTTTGATCACGCCTGTTTCTTGGAAACTTATTTGCCATTTGCGAAAATAAATTAAAATTACCTCTAACAAACATTACTGTTTCCAGAATATAAAGTGATGCCAATGTCAAAATTTTATAACGAATAAAATAGGGCTTACAACTATCAGTGGTTTTCAACTTAAACATGGCTCTGAGACATCTCTTTTGTGCTTTAAATGCAGCTTCTTTATTAGTTGAGTTACCCCAAAAGATAACACCGTATCTGAAAAATCCGTATCTTCCTTAGCCCTTTATGTTCCGAGCCACCGGTAACCCTTTCGGACAATCCCGCTGACCCGGCAGGCTTCGGCCCTGACGGGCCCCTCCGTATAATGCTGACATCTCTTTGAGGCGCGCGTGAAACACGTACGCGCCGTCCGGCACGGGCCTGGTCCTGATCGGACGGTGAGCTACCCATTACTCTCCGCCGTAGCCGGGAGCCATCGCGCGGCTCCCGACGCCCGGAGCGTCTCCCGCGGCGGCAGGGACGGGAGGCTCTCTCCCTCAGCCGTCCCGCCGCCTCCTTCGCTAGCATGACTGCTTCGCAGAAGGAGGCGACTGCCCCCCACTCCCTCTCGCCCCGGACCATGGCTTGAACCAGGCCCGGACGCGAGTGGTCGCCGCCGCTGCCGATCGCCTCAACGAGGACACGGCGGTGCTCCGCCCAAGCGGGGCAGACCTCCACCGTGTGCTCCACCGTGTCCTCTGGGCTTCTCTCTGCGCCTGCGGGATACATAGAGCCCACAGACTCGACAATTGACATTAGAGCGTGGAATACAGTCGGACGGTAAGGTCAACGCAACAGCTGCGCACGCGCCGTTTCACGTATTTATAGCGCGCACCCGTTACTATATCACACACTTTATTATAACACACACGTTATTGTATCGTATACGTTATTTTACGCATCACTGTGTTGCCTTTGTGAGTTCGCGTCGCGTGACAGACAAGCGACACGAGCGTCGCGACGAGCGCTGGCAGGCAGCTGATGACCAATATCCGCGCAATTGCGATTGAAAATATATCAATACGCTAAGCGAAAAAAAAATAATAGCGCAGACGGGCGATGCGATGTGACAGGGCGGGTCGCAGGAACAACGACGGTCAGGGGACGCGCGCGGAGTCGCGGGCTGAAGCTAGTAAGTAGGTACCTACTACGTAAAGACAGAAGCACCGAAATGATCATTAAGATTGTGAGTGAAACTAAGATATTATACAATGGTATAGCCACACATTTTCACCAAAATGTAATGTTTGAAGAGTTACGCCTTGTAGAGTTAGGGGCTTGTCTCTACATTCGAACTGATAACTTTTTAACAGTGAAAGCGTTTCGAAAGTCTTGGCTACCTACTTTACATGAAATGTTTTTGATAAGATTAGACTATAAGAACTATAGATCTAGACAAATGAAACTTGGTGTGTTTTATAAGTCTGCTAACTTCATCTCATCCTGACAATTTGAGCTCTCTAACAGTATCCAGGCCGAAGCTATGAGGGTTTGAAAATACGAGGAAACGTTTCGAGAACACGTAAGTAGGTAGTGCCTTTGATTTTTTTTTAACTTTTTACGGGGACTACATGACCTAAAGCGCGGTCACTGTCGGACTGCATAGAGAAGAAAGAGAAACGCGATGACACAACGCTGGTAATTTATTGCAAAATATGAAGCAATTATCTATTTCCAAAAAATCTATTGTTTTGACTAAAAATTATAACACTTGTGCTTTAGTATGTTGCTTGTGGAATAATCTGACAAAAACTCAGAATGATTGTATGTAGGTACTCGTATATTAGCATGGTTCTTATTGTAAAAAGAAAGTTTTTAGAGGTATCTGCATGATTTTTGAAGTGAAAACTTCTTTGGGCGCGTTGGGCATTTTTTGAGATGGGAAAAACCGCGATAAGCGACATCGCGCGAGTTTTGTTTATAAGACGATTAAAAAAATATCCGCTTCGGATGTATTCGGCTGTCCTCGGGGTGTACTCGGTTTTAATGTATATCCGATATGTCAGTGAGTGATGGCAAAGTTCTGTCGGAACTCCCGGAGTGCCATTGTTTTTTTTCTATCGTATAAAATTAGTTGTATTATGTTTTCAATACACTATCTACCTAGCATATATCCTGAAGAATATCATATATTTTTCTGATTTTGTTTACTGTAGTCGATCATATAGGGGCAGGGGGTCACGTCGATTCTCACCTAATCACACGTAGGGGAGGAGCGGGGGGGGGGGGGTTCCGGCAAGTATCACGTAATTTTTTTTTCGCAATAAACTGTAAAATTGCGTAAAAACTGGGTTGAATTGAGCAAAACGTGTTTCTCTATTAAAAATGACTAAATTCACACAATAATATTCATCGCGGTCATATATATATGAAAGAAGGACATATGACCGGTAGTCAGAATTAGTGTTGCCCAAATGCAAGACCAAGACAAGACCTTAGCCAGTCTTGGTCTTGGTCTTGCGTCAATACACCTGGTCTTGGTCTTGGTCTTGGTATTGCGCTCTCAGTCTTGGTCTTGGTCTTGATCTTGCAGCAAGAGTCTCGCAAGTCTTGCGAGACTCTACTACTTAGACTAGACTACATTCAAATACCTATTAGCCTATTGCTCAGGGTGGCAGGGACATCGACGCGCAACCGCTTACCATGGATTCAGTAGGTACAGACGCCAGCACATCAACCTACTACAATCTGTCAAATTTCTTTAATAGATTTTCAACTTTATCGCTAAAGCATAAGGTTCAAAATTGATTGGGAAAATTTGACAGTTTCGGGTAGCTTGATGTGCTGGCGTCTGTACATGATTCTGGACCCCCCCTGCGTTGAAATTTTTCGTCGGCTTTTTCTTAATTTTTACGTTTTTTTCTGCAATTTTTTTACTCTAAACTGTATAAAATCATTATTTCTATCTGACCCAATGAGATTTTTAATTAAAAAATTGTAAATTCACTTGTTTCACTTAAAACAGCAATGTAAATAAAACTCGAAAGGGCTACCTGATCAGCTGTATCGCTAAAGTTCATTTGCGAGGTCAACACTGTCTTCGTACCTACGCTATTCACTTTCAAATGCCGCCACAAAGGGACCGCAGCGCCAAGCGGTCTCCTCGTATTATTAACGCACTTGAAAATAAACTTTAAAATTATTACAATAAAGTGCATAAATGCTTGAACCTGACAAAAAATGCGGAAGATTGCGGGAATCCCCGCGCGGTGTCGAGTCGGCCATGAATCCCAATGAATCTAACAGACGCGTCACATGAGGCATTTTAATCATCTACATAATTGAATGACCCATTTACTACTTTTATTTTAGATAACGAATCTAAAATAAAAGTAGTAAATGGGTCATTCAATTCATCAAAAATAATTATCCCCTCATAATGATGAGGGGATAATTATTTTTCTAAAGCTTCATCGATTTAAGGGGGAAGCGCTAAGATAGCCCGCGAAATTAAAATTTTCTTACGTTTTTTGCAATTTGCTGATCAGTGAATTTCGCGGGCTACCTAATATCGCTTTCGCCTTAAGTAAAGAAGATTAAAAAAACGTGCAGAAGTGTATTGATAGTCACGTAATTTTTCGATATTTTTTTATTATCAACAATAATTTTAGTTTTGAATGCAATTCAACAATGTAATTTACTGTTTCATAAAAAAAATACATCCATTTTCGCATAATCGGGATTGAAACCAAATACTTACCTACTATAACGCCCAAATCTCAGTTTGACTTAACTTCGAGACGCAAGAGTCTTGCAGGCTTAGTCTTGTTCTTGCTCAAGTCTTGCAGGGTTCAGTCTTGGTCTTGGTCTTGCTAAAATAAGTCGGTCTTGGTCTTGGTCTTGGTCTTGCAAAAATGCAAGAACAAGACCAAGACTGCAAGACCAAGACCGATTTTGGGCAACACTAGTCAGAATCCAATGTTGCTAGGTTGGCCCCACTACCGTGCCACTACCACACATGTAGCTCAGCATACAAAGTCGCGCACACACTTGCAATTCATAAATCATAACGTACTACACAATCAATTAAGGGTCATACAAGACCTAAACGCAAAAAGTTTTAGAAACAATAAAAGTATATAATAATAATAATAATAAATTTTATTCAAAAAACATAAGGTATGGTGTTAAATACAGTTTTCTTAAATCTATGTTAAATTCACACATAATTTTGAGCCTGAACTAGGAAAACCTGTGTTTCAGGCGATTTGAGGTAACATTAATTTATAAAATAATCACATTATTGGCATATTAATCTTATCTATGTAAAAGGTGTATAAAATTATAGTACTTATACTAACTTAAACTTAGCTAACTAATTAAAAATAAACAATGAGCAATCTTTACTTTAGCACAATTAATAACTTCTCTGTATCTTCATAGGACATTGTTTGTAAAGCTTCCTTAAGGATTTTCTTGCAGTTATTGTGATTTAAAGAGTAGATATTACCTTTTTTATTTAGTCTGTTATAGAGTAGAGGTCCGAGGTACATATAAAATTTGGCTGTGAAAGCATGTTTCGTACTTATTTGAGGGCAAACTATATCTTTCCGTCTCTTATTAGTAATATCAGTGTTATAAGGAAGGGCTGCGTGTTGTTTTAGTACAGTGCTCATTATAAATAACTGTCGAACTGTTAGAACCTCACAAGCTTTATACAGAAGGTTAGTAGGGAACAGGAAAGGCCGGCAAGTAGACACCTTGAGAATAGCTCTTTGAGCTCTTTCAATGGTCAATAACAAAGTTTTACTCGCCCCACCCCATGAAGTTATACAATAAGTTAAAATAGACTGACATAGAGCAAGATATACTTGCCTAATTAATTTTGGATCTGCAATAAATCTTAGCTTTTTGAAAACGAATATGAGCTTACGAATTCTATTATTTAGAGCGTCTATATGGTGTTTGAAGGAAAGGGTTTCATCTATTATTATGCCTAGGTATTTTATTTTGTGAGTTTTTATTATATTAGGACATTTGCATTGGTTATCTGTTGGTACTGGGCAACAATGGGCATGTAATACTGAGGGGACATGTGTTATTTGCTTGCGCATCGAAAACTTAATGAAATTTGTCTTCTCTGCGTTTAGAGTTAGTAAATTATTTTTAAGCCATTTATTTACAATATTGAAACCGTGTTGCGCAAGCTTGTAGACTTCATTCTCTGAGTCAGCCGAAAAAAGTAGAACAGTGTCATCAGCGTAAGTAATGATAGTGCCATGCTCTAGCTTTAGATTGCAAAGGTCATTTATGTAGATCAAAAACAGAGTAGGCCCTAAAATACTTCCTTGGGGGACACCATAAATTGTGGTTTTTTGAACAGTGCTGAGAGCATTGCCAATTTTAACGCACTGGGAACGATTTTCTAAATAATTTTGGAATAGTTTCAACTGGGTGCCTCTTACACCCATGCTCTCAAGCTTGCGCAATAGTATTGGAATGGAAACCGTGTCAAAAGCTTTAGCGAGGTCCAGGAAGATTCCTACTGTGTGGTTACCCTTGTCAAGTTCTTCTGCAACAAAGTTAGTCAGATGATGTACCGCATCGGCAGTTGAAACTTTAGGCCTAAATCCAAACTGCCGTTCAGACAAAATTGATTTATCCTCTAAATATTTCAATAACCTTTTATTTATAATTTTCTCCAATATTTTTGAAAAGGAAGGCAGTAAAGCAATAGGTCTATAATTTGAGACTTGATCTTTGCTACCTGATTTATAGACAGGGATAATTACAGCTTTTTTGAGACACTCTGGAAAATGACCTGAAGATAAACAAATGCGGAAAATGTAGGTTAGTGGTGGTACCAAAATGTTCTTGAATTTTTTAATAATTTTATTCGGAATGTTGTCCCAGCCAACGGCACAATCGTCTTTCAAGGTCATGATTATACTTTCTACCTCACACTCATCAGTATCTAGCAGCGCGAAGGATGTTAAAGCAGTGCTGCATGTAAAGTTAGTGCTCGTTAGGTTTTGGGATTGACCCAGATTTTTTTCTGCCAGACTCTTTCCAATATTAACAAAGAAATTATTTGCTATGTTAGCGGATTCCAACGGCGACGAGTGAGCTTGTAATAAACCTGAAGATGACTCATATTGTTTTGAAATGTACGTAACGTCTTTAATATATTTCCAGATCTTTTTACTATTTGTTCCAGCCTTTTCCAATGCCGTTTTGTCGTAGTTGTGCTTAATTTTTTTAAGGAGATCGTTACAATAATTTCTATATCTTTTATATGAAAATTGCAATACTGTATTATCTGGGTAAGATCTAGCTTTCATGTGCAGTTTATCTCTGTGTTTCATGCAGCGAATAAGACCAGGTGTGATCCATGGTTTTATATTGTGATTTTTGTTGCTTAACTGTGATACGACTGTGTTTTTCTGAATAGCATTACGTAAGTTATCAATTACATACAACATGCAAAACTGCGGGTCAGCGGAATTATAGACTGGATCAAAATCGATGACGCGTAAATCTTCTTCAAGTTTATTTATATTAAGTGTTGACGAGTTTTGGCGTGTGTTTTGGTTAGATAATTTACAATTTAGGGTTAGTAGGACAGCATTATGATCGGTTATTGTTGAGTTAACAACAAGTGCAAGTGAAGGGAAATTCGATTTAAGCATGATATGATCCAAACAAGAGCCACTGTGGTGTGTAGGAAAGCAGTGTGCTGGGAGCAGGCCATGAAAGGCGCATAGGTTGAGGTAGTCTTGAGCAGGCGCATCAGTACTTCCTGGAAGAATATTGATATTAATATCTCCAATTACAATCATGTTTTTAATGGATGACAGGTCTTGTAAGGTCTCGTTCAGAGAGTCAGTAAAAACATTAGTATTTTTAAAAGACGGAGGTCGGTACAATGCTAATATCGCAAAATCTGATCCGATTTTAACTAACAATCTGTTACAGTCGTGCATATCAGGTTCCTCAACAGAGATATTCAGATCATTTCGTGCATAAACTATCACCCCATCATTTTGGTTGTAATTCACAGTACTTCTATACATATTGTATCCCGGGATTAGTGGTATGTCATAATGTTTGGCAAGCCAGCATTCGGTTAAAACAATAACGTCACAATTTATGTTTAGGCGCTGCTGAAACGTACTAAAATTATCAAAATTCTTAAAAACACTACGAATATTTTGTGTTAGTATGGTTAGTGGAGTTTTGTAGCCGGATAGATATTGTTTGCAGTTTTCCGCTTCACAAACTTTGGACTCAGATACAGAGAAATTATCTAGATCGTGAATTAGATTATTAATCATAGTGGAAGTTAAGGGATTAAGGTCCGAGAAATATCTTATTTACGGCGCTCTTAGGCGCCACCATAATCTACGGAATTTATGTACCATTTTTCAGCCATTATTTTCGCCGGGCAGTCCGCAGCACCAGTCACATGTTTAAAAGGTTTTTTAAAATGCAGGCAGGTAGCGCATTTTGGTTCATCAGCCTTTTTTGGACATTCTTTAACCGAGTGACCTTGATCACCACAGTGGCCACAGGTATATGTTGTCTGCCGACATGACTTGGCCGCATGTCCATACTGTTGACACTTATAACAACGTGTGACCAAAGTAAAGTCTCTCACAGGGCATGACGACCAATTTACAAAAACTCGGTCTTGTGATACTAGGGCTTTGCGTATGACTGCAGATACTTCCACGATAAAATTACAGGTCTCAGTGTCTCTCTTACCTGACTTATGGCTTAATTTAATAGAGCTCAAAAACGACTCAAGGCTGCAATCCTGAAGTTTTTCGGCAAGATTTTGGTTGTACAAGCAGGTAAAAACCTCATTTTCCTGCATGGTTGATGGCACTCCTATAATCACAACCCTAGGCTTCCTTTTATAGGGCTCGTCGACTGTTAGGCCCGACTTGGTTAGCTGCGTCGATTGTCTCAGCTTCTCGATATCGTCCTTCGTCTCGGTGCTGATGATAACACCGCCGTTCTTCGTCTTACGCAGGCCTCTCACGTGGAGCTTCATTTGTTCAGGGCTGATAATTTTTTGGACAAGAGTCTTTGTTTCGTCGCTGCTCTTCAAGTTGTCACTTGGATAGATGGCGACAGAACTTACGTGACTCGGCTGGATAAATTTGTTGGCACCTTTCTTTACCATATCAGCAAAAGAAGACTCCTGGGTAGGTTTCGTCGAATCTTCGATACTGAGCTTAAGGTTCTGTAGCTGTTGCGAAAGATCAAGTTGGCTTTCTAGAGTCTTGATGGTGTTGTGAGCTTGGAGAGCTTTAGCTTTGACGGACTGGTACATGACGGCCAACTGTGAAGTCCCGTGACCAACTTTCCGGCATAGGCTGCTGATACGGGTTTTCTGTTCCACATTCAGCTTTCCGTCCGCTGCTATATTGCAGACCTCATTAAGGCACTGTTCGATACCTGACATCCAGGTTTGTATTTCTGACGTGCTGACAACATCAGGGGCATCGTTTTTTTGGATGGGCACTTTAGGGGAAGAAGCGGCAACCGCTGCAGGCACAGGTGTAGAAGGCGGGGAGCGAGCACATTTACTACTCCGGTTGAATGGACTATCTTCCATCGCGAAATAGGTAATTTCGTTCCTTTTAAATACTAGTCATTTCTAATAAATCACCTCACACAAGTCTAATGTACGAGAATGCGTACTAGGTTATTTGTTAAACTAGGTCACAATACTTTCGCAAGTGATTATTTTTTTATTGCAATAATTGTTCGACACGTCTGTTCACTACGAGCGGCAATTAGGCATCATATATGGTCGACTACAGTAAACAAAATCAGAAAAATATATGATATTCTTCAGGATATATGCTAGGTTGATAGTGTGTTGAAAACATAATACAACTAATTCCGTACGATAGAAAAAATCATGAAGATACCTCCAAAAACTTTATTTTTACAATAAAAACCATACTAACATACAATCATTCTGATTTATTGTCAGGTTATTCTACAAGCAACATATTAAAACATTAGTGTTTTAACTTTTTAGTTCAAACAATAGATTTTTTGTAATTAAATAATTGCAATTTTGCAATAAATTACCAGTTCGACAGTGACCGCACTTTAGGTCATGTAACGTATTTACACTGAAAATACGCATTTTGGACAATCTCACGTGAGATTAGAGGGAGGGGCGGAGCGGGGCGAGCCAAATCTCACGATATCTCACTAAGGGGGGAGGAGGGGTTTAAAGTTCGCCAAAATCACCTCACGTTATTAATGGACGCCCCCCAAGGCATACTAAACATCTTGTAAATGGATCAGCTAATAAATTCTCTACATTGACAAAATCTATTTTTTGCACCAACTGACCACTGACCAGGTAGCAGCGAAGGCGTCCGTGTCTACAAGCTTTTAAAGGTTTTTTTTTAAGTTATCTTTTAAATAGGTTTCGTGGAGCACAAACAACACAGCAATAGAAAACTGACGCTTTCCAGTGATGCGGTAGATGAGCTTACTGAAACTTATTAGTCTGCAGTCATGGAGTATGCGATAAAAAGTATACAGACGACGTCAACACATTAGCAGTTTGTGAACAATGGATGCGCCAGGCATCTGCGCAGGCGCGCTGAGCGCACATCATTGTGACTTTCTCAGTAGCACGGCGGAGAGTACCAGCACGCAAATATAACAGCGGATGTATGGTAACGTGGCATCTCCCGCGGTTGCGTATCTATCGAGTGCGCGCACGGTACGGCAGCTGACGGGAGATTTACATAGTTAGCAATGGTCGCCTACAATTAGCACAAAATGTCAGTCAGGTCAGCCGGGCGCCGCGCCGGGCGTCGCGTGGCACGCCGCTGGCGGAGAAGCACAGCGTTACAGGGAGAAGTCAGGCGGCGCGCGGCGCCAGGCCCCACCCCGCGCCGGCTCCGGGGAGCGGGGCGATAAAATCGTTCAAGTAATCGTGCGATATTAGGCGAAAGTTTTCAATGATCTATTTTTGAAAAGATTGAAGAACTATTATTATCTAGATCTAAGCCATACAAACAATGTAAAGAGATAGAGTAATGACGTCAGAGCTGGGTAACATACGCACAACGGTCGCGCAGCGCACGTCGCGCGCTTCGTTAATAATATCGCCATTAGCATCCAAGCATTGTGGCCGATAGATCCTAATGCACGTTTTGCAATAAATCTCGACTATAAAAAATCGTATTCACGTCTCACCGGCGCGGGCGCCGACAAAAAAATAATGGAAATAGAAAGAAATATGCAAGCGATTGTTCGACAGACGAGCTGAGGGAAAAAATACTGGCAGATGCGCGCGCGCAGGTAGACGACGACGCATGCAAATACGTAGACCAATGAAGTTTTGTACGTTATGTGGCATTATTATTGATTCTAAACCGCTTACAATAGTTCGGTAGTCTCCACGTCCGCTCCACACGCGGGCCGCGTGCCCGCAGGTACCTACAAACGCG
This sequence comes from Luperina nickerlii, assembly GCA_963855955.1. NCBI lineage: Eukaryota > Metazoa > Arthropoda > Insecta > Lepidoptera > Noctuidae > Luperina > Luperina nickerlii. Next base: position 201,035 of record OY979670.1, read on the forward strand.
TCCATATCGAGGAGCTGAAGAAGTTTTTCCGTTCTCCAGCTGTGAAGCCGTATACGGCTCATGCAAATGAACGATTAATTAGTCATCAGCGAGTAGGCTCCGCGCACACTGCGCGACTGCGCGTTTGCGCCCGCGTAGCTACAGCAGGGAGAAGTATTGTTTAGCCGAATTAAGTACTTACTACGAAGTAATGCTACTAGTGAAATACTAGTTGTCGACTGATAAAGAATGACAGTGGTTATTTGAATATACGAACAATTTAAGGTGATAGTCGATTTGCTCAACAATCTGTTCCAAATTTGAGCGGTTATATCGAGGCATTTTTTTTAAATAAATGTTTAAATACAGCAATTATCGAGTTAATATTAAATGTTGGTGGATCTATGTCCAATGGCAATATCTCCTTCTAAACGCTTCTTGAAGTGTTACCTGCATCCTTAACTACAACTAAACAACATGACATAGCAGGACCATGCAAATCATCAAGTTAATATTCGATACAGATCTCGCCAGTTGTATGGCACCGTGTCGCTCAGACTGAACTCCTGCGTCGAGGCCTGTGGCCGCGCCCTGTGGCGTGTCGGTGTGGCACAGTGGCACTTGGCAGGTTATCATTCGCGGAGTATTTACATATGATTACCTTTACAGTCACAAATGTGTTGCTAAAAACTAGTGGCGCGTCTTCAGCAAACGGTTAAACGCCTTATAAGAGACTAACTGTTGTTGACGTGTACAGCACCTTATGTTATTTTATGTCCAACTACACACTCATTTTTAACATTTTCAATTGTTAAGATATTTCACAGTGCGCTGACAGCTGTACGTGTGAGATAGATGGACGAAATAATACCGGCCACAACCGTGAATAGCAAACAGAAAACGCTTTAAAAGGATTTGACAGGGGTATTGAATCGATGCCATTAATATAATCGCCTGCTTATGCAAATGAAAAGGATAACATAAATGGACGAGGTGCCTAAAACTGTATTTAACTTATCCAGACAACGACGCTCACATGTAGCATGTAGTGCAACTTATTAGCACGGGGGCCGCTCCGCGCTAATAGATGGTGCAGTGTAACCGTACACCGAGCTCAATAACATTATGTAACAGACGACGCTCACATGTAGCATGTAGTGCAACTTATTAGCACGGGGGCCGCTCCGCGCTAATAGATGGTGCAGTGTAACCGTACAACGAGTTCAATAACATTATGTAACAGACGACGCTCATATGTAGCATGTAGTGCAACTCATTAGCACGGGGGCCGCTCCGCGCTAATAGATGGTGCAGTGTAACCGTACACCGAGCTCAATAACATTATGTAACAGACGACGCTCACATGTAGCATGTAGTGCAACTTATTAGCACGGGGGCCTCTCCGCGCTAATAGATGGTGCAGTGTAACCGTACAACGAGTTCAATAACATTATGTAACAGACGACGCTCACATGTAGCATGTAGTGCAACTCATTAGCACGGGGGCCTCTCCGCGCTAATAGATGGTGCAGTGTAACCGTACACCGAGCTCAATAACATTATGTAACAGACGAAGCTCACATGTAGCATGTAGTGCAACTCATTAGCACGGGGGCCTCTCCGCGCTAATAGATGGTGCAGTGTAACCGTACACCGAGCTCAATAACATTATGTAACAGACGACGCTCACATGTAGCATGTAGTGCAACTCATTAGCACGGGGGCCGCTCCGCGCTAATAGATGGTGCAGTGTAACCGTACAACGAGCTCAATACCATTATGTAACAGACGACGCTCACATGTAGCATGTAGTGCAACTCATTACACGGGGGCCGCTCCGTGCACGAACCCAGGACACGGCGCGGTGCGACGCGCAAGAACATAACACGCTTGAACTAGTCGTTCAACGTTCAACGACGACTAGCTTACTATTGTAATGGGAGAAAGGGTCAAGTGCGCATGTAATCGTATTATCGTTACCCGACTGTCCCAGAAGGAGGGTTACGTTTGCTCATTCGATTGGCTAGTAACATCAATTCAAATATTTGTAAAACATTAAATAAATCTCAGCCGTACGTTTATTGTCTGTTTAATGTTTGAATAGCGCATCATGTATGACAGTCAGCCACATACAGAGGTGATTGATCTAAATACTACATTCAAATATATTGGTATTTGCTTTTCACACGTTTGCCTCGACTAATGCGAGCGCTGCGGCGAGCATACTAAGCGGAGTACCTCACAATATAGTTATGTGTGGAGCAGTTTAGGAAAACAATAAGCATGATTTGTGTGCGCAAGCTACGTCACATGTAGGACATATTGAAGAAGTGTAGTGTGAACTAGCATTCGTTGCTGGTGCTCACAGGGGCTGCGCCGGCGCCGGCGTCGGTATGGTCACGGAGCCGTGGGAGGCTAATGGCGAACTACTAATAGGGAGAGTGTGAGCCTGACAGCGTGTTTTTATCTTGATTCACTGTCGGCAATGTTCAACGCTGAGTAACAAGTATATCGTGGTACAGACGACATCGGCAATCCTCCCGGTTGGAAACCTGCCCGCAGCTAATTAAAGAACAATATTCTGAGAATATTTTAACAATTTAAATGAGTAACGGTGTAACAATGCTAATTAATAACTAGAGATGTAATTAGCAGTAATTTGAATGAGAAGCAAGAATACACGCGTTTGCTTTTATTGTACCTAACGGTGACTTAATAACATCAACTTATCACTAGCGCAACTGTAACATCCGACTGTTGTAACTAGGTGTGCTACGCGGCAGTACTTCGCAGGCATGCTCATCTGTGAACCACACTGCATCGCTAGACATTGTGTGGCGGTTCCTCGGTGACAGCAAGCCACGTCAATGTCTTGCTGAGGCAGAATGTGAACGAATCTATCGAAATGAGTATTGTTTATTCCATTGTGTTATTTCTTTTTTTCCTAATGATATAAAAAAAAGATTAATGATATAAAGATTCAGCTATAAATTCAAAACCGCCCTGTAACAAGTGAACAAGTCCAAAATCAAAATATCTTATTTCACATAAACCTACATGGGCACTTAGGAAACATCAGCACGATTCCAATAGGTTTTTTTTACAATGTTTTTACAGTGTTAATATGTAAGTATGGGAGGACACTGTGTAGGCCTGTCAACAAATGCCAAGTACTTAATAAACAGATTTAAGATTTATTGAACCAATGTCAAGTATTACATTATAATTAACTTAACGTCGGTCTGTAGCGTCTCCCTGTATATAATATTGAAAATGGTCTACAAATCTACAGTCTACAAGGCCTACAACGTTCTCACATTCAGAAAATATAAAAGAATCCTTTAAAAAGATAAATAATAAAATATAAAAACCTATTAAAAACAAATTATTTGATTGCCATTGCTAATAAAGAATTGAAATTAGAATTGTGGTTATATAATGTCAAATAATAAAAAGATTATGTCAAAGAAGAATATGAAAAGTAAGTCCGCCACTAGTGTCGTCATGCAGAACCTTAGAGCATTTAATGCTCTAAGTGCAGAACACACACACATAATACTAAACAAATAATTTAATTTTATTTATTTATTTACTCAAAAGAAAGGATTGTAGAACACGTTAAAAATACAATTTTACAAAATAAGTACTATTTCTACAAACGTGTGGGTGAGCACTGCTCTCTTAGCTACATAGGTTATGGAAAGCAGAAGCAGTCTGGTCGACTAAGGTCCGTACAATGACGTACAAGTTACATAATGCTAAGCTGATGTAACTGTTATAATTTCGAATAATTGAGTTAGACAATTAAAAGTTTGAGATATATATGGGGGTGTGTGTGTGTATGATTGGGTGAGTGGTGTGTGTGTGTTGTGTGTGTGTGATTGAGCGTCTGCTGTGTGTGTGTGTGATTGAGTGTGTGGTGTGTGTGTTGTGTGTGTGTGTGTGATTGGGTGTGTGGTGTCAGGTGTGTGTGTGTGCTTGTCGATGTTCATCACCTATGTTTAGATCCTTTCAGTTTCGTCATATGACTTATATTGGAGGTACGATTGCATAATATTTTTGCATTTGTTATACGGTAGAGGTAAACCGTAGATTTGACACTCTTCACTTATTTTTTTTGTATAGAAACAGACCCAGAAAATGAAAAAATCACTTAACAAAAGTTGAGCGTACACGCGGCAAGGTGCATAACCCCTTTTTTCGACGCTTACTACGTTTTTATAATACACAATAAATAATACAATTAAATGAATAATCTATACTATATATATTATTATTATTATACTATATAAAGCTCGATTACCACTCACTCACTCACTGACTGACATAATTGTTCTCCCAGATGGTGAAGGGGGAGGTGGATATATTTTTACAGATTCGTATAAAAGTAACTCTCACGAGTATGGGAAAAATCCCAAACCTCCCCTTTTCCACCCCACTCTCCCCCCTCCCTATCGTATCTCGGAAACTAAGAGTCCCGTGTTTTGTTGTTTTACGGATTCGTATAGAGGAGGCTCGGAAAAGTAAAATCCATTTTTCAAAGTTGCCCCCCTTGCCCCCCTTCTCCCCCCCCTCTAGGTAGATCTCGGAAGTTGAGAGACTTGGAACATATTTTTTTTCAGATTCATATCAAAGGGCCCAGAGTTGGTCAAAATCATTTTTCAAAACTCCCCCCTCTCCCCCCCTTCACCCCTCCCCCCATTGTATCTCGGAAATTAAGAAACCTGGGTTTTGTTTTTTTACGGATTCGTATAGACGAGGCTCGGAAAAGTAAAAACCATTTTTTAAAGTAGCCCCTCTTGCCCCCCTTCTCCCCCCCTTCACCCCTCCCCCCATCGTATCTCGGAAATTAAGAAACCTGGGTTTTGATTTTTTACGGATTCGTATAGAGGAGGCTCGGAAAAGTAAAAACCATTTTTCAAAATTCAAACCTCCCCTTTTCCATTCCACCCCACTCTCCCCCATCCCTATCGTATCTCGGAAACTAAGAGTCCCGTGTTTTGTTGTTTTACGGATTCGTATAGAGGAGGCTCGGAAAAGTAAAATCCATTTTTCAAAGTTGCCCCCCTTGCCCCCCTTCTCCCCCCCTCTAGAGGTAGATCTCGGAAGTTAAGAGACTAGGAACATTTTTTTTTTCAGATTCATATCAAGGGGCCCAGAGTTGGTCAAAATCATTTTTCAAAACCCCCCTCTCCCCCCCTTCACCCCTCCCCCCATCGTATCTCGGAAATTAAGGAATCTGGGTTTTGTTTTTTTACGGATTCGTATAGAGGAGGCTCGGAAAAGTAAAAACGATTTTTCAAAGTTGGCCCCCTTGCCCCCCTTCTCCCCCCCTCTAGAGGTAGATCTCGGAAGTTAAGAGACTTGGAACATTTTTTTTTTCAGATTCATATCAAGGGGCCCAGAGTAGGTCAAAATCATTTTTCAAAACTCCCCCTCTCCCCCCCTTCACCCCTCCCCCCATCGTATCTCGGAAATTAAGAAACCTGGGTTTTGATTTTTTACGGATTCGTATAGAAGAGGCTCGGAAAAGTAAAAACCATTTTTCAAAATTCAAACCTCCCCTTTTCCATTCCACCCCACTCTCCCCCATCCCTATCGTATCTCGGAAACTAAGAGCCCCGTGTTTTGTTGTTTTACGGATTCGTATAGAGGAGGCTCGGAAAAGTAAAATCCATTTTTCAAAGTTGCCCCCCTTGCCCCCCTTCTCCCCCCCTCTAGAGGTAGATCTCGGAAGTTAAGAGACTTGGAACATTTTTTTTTTCAGATTCATATCAAGGGGCCCCGAGTTGGTCAAAATCATTTTTCAAAACTTCCCCCCTCTCCCCCCCTTCACCCCTCCCCCCATCGTATCTCGGAAACTAGGTAGCGGTAAAGCGAAGCGTAGCGTAGCGTAGCGTAGGGATAAGGTCACGATAGCTTTCCGGTGGTAGGTAGGTCCTGAGTGGAGCGAACCTGCGAGACCGAGTTATTATATTATCGGGCAATCAGCATTCGCTCAGAGACTATGAACGAATGCTATAAGTGTACTCATTTGCGAAGTCACGTCGTTAGATTTAGTCAACACGAGTTTTGGTGACATCTATATTTAGTAGCATAAAATAAAACGCTTTCAACTTGAGAAGTTCGATAACGCATTGGGATCATTATGCTAGCCTGTAATGTCTAATTTGGATGGGTAATAACTTCACAGCGCTGTCACTGTCAATGTAATAGACATAAGATTTAACGTGGGAGCAAATGAGACAGAAAGCATTATACAGTGGTTTTGTGTTTTTGAGTGTTATTGAGTGTTGTTGAGTGTTGTTGAGTGTTGTTGAGGGTTGTTGAGGGTTGTTGAGTGTTGTTGAGTGTTGTTGAGGATTGTTGAGTGTTGTTGAGTGTTGTTGAGTGTTGTTGAGTGTTGTTGAGTGTTTTGAGTGTTATTGAGTGTTGTTGAGTGTTGTTGAGTGTTGTTGAGTGTTGTTGAGGGTTGTTGAGTGTTGTTGAGTGTTGTTGAGTGTTGTTGAGTGTTTTGAGTATGGTTGAGTGTTGTTGAGTGTTGTTGAGTGATGTTGAGTGTGGTTGAGTGTTGTTGAGTGTTGTTCAGTGTTGTTGAGTGTTGTTGAGTGTTGTTGAGTGTTATTGAGTGTTGTTGAGTGTTTTGAGTGTGGTTGAGTGTTGTTGAGTGTTTTGAGTGTGGTTGAGTGTTGTTGAGTGTTGTTGAGTGTTGTTGAGTGTTGTTGAGTGTTGTTGAGTGTTGTTGAGTGTTATTGAGTGTTGTTGAGTGTTGTTGAGTGTTTTGAGTGTTGTTGAGTGTTGTTGAGTGTGGCTGAGTGTTGTTGAGTGTTGTTGAGTGTTGATGAGTGTTGTTGAGTGTTGATGAGTGTTGTTGAGTGTTGTTGAGTGTTGTTGAGGGTTGTTGAGTGTTGTTGAGTGTTGTTGAGTGTTGTTGAGTGTTGTTGAGTGTGGTTGAGTGTTGTTGAGTGTTGTTGAGTGTTGTTGAGTGTTGTTGAGTGTTGTTGAGGGTTGTTGAGTGTTATTGAGTGTTGTTGAGTGTTGTTGAGTGTTTTGAGTGTTTTGGGTGTTGTTGTGTTGTTGAGTGTTGATGAGTGTTGATGAGTGTTGTCGAGTGTTTTGGGTGTTGTTGTGTTTTTGAGTGTTGATGAGTGTTGTTGAGTGTTGTTGAGTGTTGTTGAGTGTTGTTGAGGGTTGTTGAGTGTTATTGAGTGTTGTTGAGTGTTGTTGCGTGTTTTGAGTGTTTTGGGTGTTGTTGAGTGTTGTTGAGTGTTTTGAGTGTTTTGGGTGTTGTTGTGTTGTTGAGTGTTGATGAGTGTTGTTGAGTGTTGTTGAGTGTTATTGAGTGTTGTTGAGTGTTTTGGGTGTTGTTGAGTGTGGTTGAGTGTTGTTGAGTGTTGTTGAGTGTTGTTGAGTGTTTTGGGTGTTGTTGAGTGTTGTTGAGTGTTGTTGAGGGTTGTTGAGTGTTATTGAGTGTTGTTGAGTGTTGTTGAGTGTTTTGAGTGTTGATGAGTGTTGTTGAGTGTTGTTGAGTGTTTTGAGTGTTGTTGAGTGTTGTTGAGTGTGGCTGAGTGTTGTTGAGTGTTGTTGAGTGTTGATGAGTGTTGTTGAGTGTTGTCGAGGGTTGTTGAGTGTTGTTGAGTGGTGTTGAGTGTTGATGAGTGTTGTTGAGTGTTGTTGAGTGTTGTTGAGTGTTGTTGAGTGTTGTTGAGTGTTGTTGAGTGTTGTAGAGTGTTTTGAGTGTTTTGGGTGTTGTTGTGTTGTTGAGTGTTGATGAGTGTTGTTGAGTGTTGTTGAGGGTTGTTGAGTGTTGTTGAGTGTTGTTGAGTGTTGTTGAGTGTTGTTGAGTGTGGTTGAGTGTTGATGAGTGTTGTTGAGTGTTGTTGAGGGTTGTTGAGTGTTGTCGAGTGTTGTTGAGTGTTGTTGAGTGTTTTGAGTGTTGTTGAGTGTTGATGAGTGTTGTTGAGTGTTGTTGAGTGTTTTGAGTCTTGTGAGTGTTGTTGAGTGTGGCTGAGTGTTGTTGAGTGTTGTTGAGTGTTGATGAGTGTTGTTGAGTGTTGTCGAGGGTTGTTGAGTGTTGTTGAGTGTTGATAAGTGTTGTTGAGTGTTGTTGAGTGTTTTGAGTGTTGTTGAGTGTTGTTGAGAGGGCTGAGTGTTGCTGAGTGTTGATGAGTGTTGTTGAGTGTTGTTGAGGGTTGTTGAGTGTTGTTGAGTGTTGTTGAGTGTTGTTGAGTATTGCCGAGTGTTGTCGAGGTTTGTCGAGTGTTGTTGAGTGTTGTTGAGTGTTGTTGAGTGTTGTTGAGTGTGGTTGAGTGTTGTTGAATGTTGTCGAGTGTTGTTGAGTGTTGTTGAGTGTTTTTGAGTGTTGTTGAATGTTGTTGAATATTGTTGAGTGTTGTTGAGTGTTGTCGAGTATTGTTGAGTGTTGTGGAGTGTTGTTGAGTGTTGTTAAGTGTTGATGAGTGTTGTTGAGTTTTGTTGAGTGTTTTGAGTGTTGTTGAGTGTTGATGAGTGTTGTTGAGTGTTGTTGAGTGTTGTTGAATCTTGTTGAGTGTTGTTGAATGTTGTTGAGTGTTATTGAGTGTTGTTGAGTGTTGTCGAGTGTTGTTGAGTGTTGCCGAGTGTTGCCGAGTGTTGTCGAGTGTTGTTGAGTGTTGATGAGTGTTGTTGAATCTTGTTGAGTGTTGTTGAGTGTTGTTGAATGTTGTTGAGTGTTGTTGAGTGTTGTCGAGTGTTGTTGAGTGTTGCCGAGTGTTGCCGAGTGTTGTCGAGTGTTGTTGAGTGTTGTTGAGTGTTGTTGAGTGTTGTTGAATCTTGTTGAGTGTTGTTGAGTGTTGTCGAGTGTTGTTGAGTGTTGTTGAGTGTTGCCGAGTGTTGCCAAGTGTTGTCGAGTGTTGTTGAGTGTCGTTGAGTGTTGTTTAATGTTGTTGAGTGTTGTTGAGTGTTGTCGAGTGTTGTCGAGTGTTGTTGAGTGTTGTCGAGTGTTGTTGAGTGTTGTTGAGTGTAGTTGAGTATTGCCGAGTGTTGTCGAGTGTTGTCGAGTGTTGTTGAGTGTTGTTGAGTGTTGTTGAGTGTTGTTGAATGTTGTTGAATCTTGTTGACTGTTGTTGAGTGTTGTTGAGTGTTGTCGAGTGTTGTTGAGTGTTGTTCAGTGTTGCCGAGTGTTGCCAAGTGTTGTCGAGTGTTGTTGAGTGTTGCCGAGTGTTGCCAAGTGTTGTCGAGTGTTGTTGAGCGTTGTTGAGTGTTGTTGAGTGTTGTTGAATCTTGTTGAGTGTTGTTGAATGTTGTTGAATCTTGTTGAATCTTGTTGAGTGTTGTTGAGTGTTGTTGAGTGTTGAGTGTTGTTGAGTGTTGCCGAGTGTTGTTGAGTGTTGTTGAGTGTCGTTGAGTGTTGTTCAATGTTGTTGAGTGTTGTTGAGTGTTGTCGAGTGTTGTTGAGTGTTGTTGAGTGTTGTTGAATGTTGTTGAGTATTTTGGGTGTTGTTGAGTGTTGTTCAATGTTGTTGAGTGTTGTCGAGTGTTGTTGAGTATTGTTGAGTGTTGTCGAGTGTTGTTGAGTGTTGTTGAGTTTCGTTGAGTGTTGTTCAATGTTGTTGAGTGTTGTTGAGTGTTGTCGAGTGTTGTTGAGTGTTGTTGAGTGTTGTTGAGTGTTGCCGAGTGTTGTCGAGTGTTGTCGAGTGTTGTTGAGTTTCGTTGAGTGTTGTTCAATGTTGTTGAGTGTTGTTGAGTGTTGTCGAGTGTTGTTGAGTGTTGTTGAGTGTTGTTGAGTGTTGCCGAGTGTTGTCGAGTGTTGTCGAGTGTTGTTGAGTGTTGTTGAGTGTTGTTGAATGTTGTTGAGTGTTATTGAGTGTTGTCGAGTGTTTTGGGTGTTGTTGAGTGTTGTTACGTGTTGTTGAGTGTTGTTGATCACAACAAATCACAAAAGACGTTAAGCCGCGTCCCCACTAGAGCCATGCGGTTTAACGTCTTTTGGCGCGAAAACTGTTTGACGCGCTAAAATAAGAAAAAAAAAGACTTATTTTGTTGGTTGACGTATTTTGTAGAAACAATTTTCTTGGTAAAGTTTAAAGTTTGGCGGTGTAAATCACAAGTTAAAATAAGTGATTCCAGTGACAATTATAGCAATTTATTAACAACAACTCCACAAGTGTAGTATAAAGCAGTATGTATCACTCGAGGGTAAGTACAGATTACTAAACTCGTGTGGTTTACGGCCCTCCGCTTCGCGTCGGGCCTCAAATGCACACTCGATTAGTAATCTGTGCCTTACTCCCCTTGGTGAATAAATAGCTATTATTACAAAATCCTATAAGTGCTAAGGATTACTGTCCAATACTCAAAATTTTACAAGGGTAAGAAATACTCCTCAAAAACACGACCCCGCGAGCTGCTTGCAGCTCGCGCAACGCCCAAAATCTAGTTAATATTATAAAGCTGAAGAGTTTGTTTGTTTGTTTTTTTGTTTGTTTGTTTGGTTGAACGCGCTAATCTCAGGAATTACTGGTTCGAATTGAAAAAATATTTTTGTGTTGGATAGTCCATTTATCGAGGAAGGCTATAAGCTATATAACATCACGCTACGACCAATAGGAGCGGAGCATCAATGAAAAATGATGCAAAAACGGGAAAAAATATTCCTTTTGAGAGCTTTCGTTGCGTACGCTGCGTAAACGGTTAAAGTTACGCAAAAATCATGTAGGTATGACGGAATGGTTACCCTATAAAAGTTCTAAAAAAAAAGTCCGCGACAGCATATGTCTATCTTTTAAGGTTTACTCACTATAACCTTTTTTATGGTAATCAAATTTCTTCTAAACTAATGCATTATTTGCGAAGGTTTTTTTTTATAAACATGATATTAATTCTTATCAAAATAAATACGTTATTCATCACAAGTATTTAATTTTGAATAAAATTGCCCTTGACATCATTTGATTTCAATGAATATCTTAGGAGTTGCATAGTTTACAAGTAATATAGTTGCATAGTTTACATGTCTAAGTAATAATCTTAAGCGTCTTAAGTAATACTCTTAAAGTAATGGAATATATTTTTAACCGACTTCAAAAAAGGAGGAGGTTCTCAATTCGGATGTTTCTATTTTTATTTTGTATGTATATTCGGGCATAACTCCCTCATATTGGATTTGCAAAATTATGTAATATAATATGTCGCTCATTTGGAGAAACATAGACTTAAATGCATTTTTTCCTAAAAATAAGTTAAACATGACAAAGCACGAAACGTATTTACGTTAGGAAAAACAAAGACGTAAAAAAAAGTAAAAAAATAGCAGTTACGTCGATGTTTCTCCAAATGAGCGATGTATATTCGGGCATAACTCCCTCATATTGGATTTGCAAAATTTTTTTTTTGTTCGAAATAGGTTTATTCCGGAATGATGAGTTTCGGAGACAGACAACGGAACTCTTCAATAAATGCCAGCAAATCAACCGCGATTGCTGCTATAGCATATGTATGCATTGTTTACGCAATCACACAACATAACATTACGCCTGTACCTTTTAAAGGGGTAGGCAGATGTGTTCAATAGCTTACTATCACTGATATTCACATACCAAGTAGTGTTATATGAATTTGTTTGGGGTAGGCAGGTAGGTACAAATAAAAAGTGAAAAATAAAAACGTATTAACAAAAAAAAAAACAACCGACTTCCAAAAAAAATACTACAAAGTGAAAAATAACTTTAATTTCGAAAGTCGGTGTCAAAAAACGAAAATACAGAACCAACGATACCGACTTCCGAAATTAAAGTTATTTCTCACTTTGTATTTTTTTGGAAGTCGGTTGTTTTTTTTTTGTAATAAAGTTTTTAGTAGGTTTTTTCCTGAAATTACCGCGGGTGAAACGTCTGATATATCAGCGCACAGCCTAAACCACTGATCCTAGAGACATGAAATTTAGAGGGTGTGTTCTTTGTGAATAGTAGGTATCCACTAAGACAGGGTTTTTAGAAATTCCACCCCTAATAGGGTGAATGAGGGGAGGGTGAAATTTCACGCGGACGAAATCGCGGGCAGAAGCTAGTACTAAACAAATAATAAGTACAAATAATAAATACAAATAAATAACTTTGAATTTAAACTTACAATAGAGATATAAAAACTTTAAAGTATTGTTTTTCGTAAAATCCTGGTGATGATCATAAATGGAGCGGTTCGTACTGTGAAGGCCGTTACGTCACAAATAATATGAAACTAAGGCGCAGCGGCGCGTCTAACCGCGGCCACATTATGCTAATTATAATTATTAATGTAACACAAGCAATATTATGCTAATCGCGTACTTAATGTAGAAGCAAGTAAGAAGCGCGTTAACCTCTGGTGTAGAGCGCTGCAGCGCCACAGACGCACGCAGCCATTGACGACGTGCCGTCAATGAGTCGCTCAGGGGTGTGCTCATACGCACGAGGCCGGGGGACGAACTAGACCAAATAACAAGTGTTGATTCCTTAAAACATCTCTAGACACTGGTGGGATAAGGACCATGAACCGTATTTATATCCAAATACTAGGATACTTTTTTGGATACATTTTTAACGAGAACTGAGGTTTTCCAGCAATATTGAAAGAAAAACTACGTAATATTTATGTGCTGCACTGTTAACTGCTTAACTTGTACGAACTGGTTACTTCTTAAACCCAATAATACATTTTTAACGGGTTAATAACCTCTAAAAATCCTTATACCATGAATAGGTTAGTAAACCTTCTGAAAAACCACCAAAATAATAGGGGTAACCCATCCAAAGGTACAAGTTGTTTCTTACTCCACAGGGGAACAAAATATAGTAGTAGTGGCAGCCCTGTCACGAAGCGACTGCCAAAATATAGTAAACATGCATATTCCGTGGCTCTAAGCATGTATGTTAGTGGCAGCCCTGTCACGAAGCGAGTGCCAAAATATAGTAAACATACATATTCCGTGGCTCTAAGCATGTATGTTAGTGGCAGCCCTGTCACGAAGCGACTGCCAAAATATAGTAAACATATATATTCCGTGGCTCTAAGCATGTATGTTAGTGGCAGCCCTGTCACGAAGCGACTGCCAAAATATAGTAAACATACATATTCCGTGGCTCTAAGCATGTATGTTAGTGGCAGCCCTGTCACGAAGCGACTGCCAAAATATAGTAAACATACATATTCCGTGGCTCTAAGCATGTATGTTAGTGGCAGCTCTGTCACGAAGCGACTGCCAAAATATAGTAAACATACATATTCCGTGGCTCTAAGCATGTATGTTAGTGGCAGCCCTGCCACGAAGCGACTGCCAAAATATAGTAAACATACATATTCCGTGGCTCTAAGCATGTATGTTAGTGGCAGCCCTGTCACGAAGCGACTGCCAAAATAGCGTGTTTCATAATATGCATGTATACATCATTATTGTAATTAGCTTACAAGTTTCGTTCATGATATTATAACATTAGACGGAGTATAGACGGTTGATAACGTTGTCTGTCATAACGTGTCATAAATTTGGCATAAAGAGCCTTTGATGAGCGTCGGAGCACTGAGCTGCACAAGTACCTATGTACAGTAGCGGTCAGAACTGCACTGCCAGCATTACAAAACTATCACATCGTAACTCGTCGCACTTGAGACCTTCTTCTATTTAGACATTTCACACACACATACACAACTGTATATTGCACTCTTTCATCACGTACGAAACAGAAAAAGCGCGGTATATGAGCATCATCATAGGCCTATCGCGGCACGCAGTCTTTTTCTAATTATGGTAATGAGAAAAAGACAGCGAGTATTTTAAACTAATCACATAAAAGTTGAGGGTAGATTTGAAACAAAATTAATATACTGACTATAGTTATAATGGTATGACGTTGTTGGTTAGTGAACTTAGTTATGAGCGTTTGTGTTATTAATATTAGAGGTGTTGAGTTTGAAGATTTTTATTGAAAATGCAAGCAAATATAAATATGGAAACCAGAGCGAACATTGTAGCCTTGTATAACAATGGGTTTAATATATCTGAAATATCCAATGAAACCGGATTTTGTGTACCTAAGTTATTTTGTTGTTATTGATTTTACTTGTTCTCATAAGTGACGCTTCAAAATGTGTAATAAGGATTTCTTTTTTTTAGAGAGATACTGTGAGACGTTGGGTGCGGAGATTTGAGGAAGAGGGAATTCTTAAGAGCCGTGTAAGAAGTGGTAGGCCGCCACTTATTGACCAGTCTCAGAAGAAGAAGACTTAATTTGTGGCGCAGAGACAATACACGTTGGTCTGACAGTAATATTATAAATAATACGGAGTCAGGAAGAATTAGTGTGAATATGTGGGGGTGGATTAGTGCTCAAGGGCCGGGTGAGTTGGCATTTATACCGACGCGGGCCAACAGCTCTAATTACGTCGAGGTTTTGAGCGATATAATGCTACCTACTGTTCGAAATGTTTATCCAGTGGATGAAATTGGTGAATTTTATTTGGTTCAAGATAATTGTCCGATACATCATACTAGTATTGTTCGTGAGTGTTTTACTGAGCATTCGGATGTTAAAGTTATTCCGTGGCCAGCGTGATTCCCTGATTTAAACCCTATAGAAAATGTATGGGGTTTAATGGTGCAAAGTTGGGAAGTGCGAGTCGAAAGATGTCTCGAACAGCTCAAATCTCATTGCATGGAGTTGTGGGATAGTTTACGTGCACAGATATTTGCAGTAATATTGTGGCCTCCATGCGTCGACGCCTTTTTGACTGCATTGATAATATCACTTTCATTATCGGAGGTCACACTAAATATTAATAAAAAAATAAATGCTATCATCAGTGGAATTCAGGGGATACATTGGCCATAATATAATAGTAACAAGTGAATGATTGTAAGATTGAGGTTTAGTTTCAATCTTCTTTTCCTTGCGAAAATGAACAAATTAAGCTGTAACCTCAATAAACCAAAAACATCCCATTTTAGTATCAACCAAAAATGATTTATGAACAAATTCGGTATTTTATGTTACAAAGTTTGGAATAAGTATGTTTATGTTTTAAAGGTTGTTATTAAAATCAATAAATGTTCCTATGAAAAATTGTGCTTTATTTTAATTAAATTACATAGGTATTATACTTTATTTTTACCCTCTATACCCTATTGTCATTATGTTAACGAAACAATAAGTAATTGAACTCTGACACAAAAACGAAAAGAACAAAAAAAGAGTTGAAAGCGCGCACTGAGGTTCGAACCCTCTCCACTTCACGCACACACAATAACATCCACCCACTTGTGCGAACCTGCCATCGCTGCTTATAATAAATTATCTCTTCGAATTTTAGCATTACTTTTAAATAGGCCCTGTGGTCGATAATATATGGTAGGTATCTTTATTTAGTGTTGACCACACATGCATCTGACCAACCAACATCGCGCTTTCGTAGTTATACCGTGTGCGCGTTACAGTCTACATTAAAACATCACACACACAGAGATAGACGCAGATCTAGCGTGCAGGCTAAAATGAGCATTGTAACGATCTCTACCATATTTAAAATAGAGGGTAAACAGACCGTCCAATAATTTTTATTAGGGAAGATAAAATACAGAAAGTTATAAAAACAGCTAGTTATAAAAATACTAAATAGCACGCACTCTCGGAAGTTTATAGTTCACACACGCGCGCACTCACTGGAGTTTTATAGTTCACGTTATGGAATCAGCTCAGCACTGTAGGAATGGGTATCAGGCGTCAGGGTAGCAAGTTATACGAGGTTAGCTCGCGAAGATTAGAAGTAGAAGGTCCCAGGTGGAATCTTTAGCTGGATCCCCTGGGTTAGTCAAAGATGTCGCAGCAGAACCAAGCAGTTCAAGTTGACACAGCAAAACCAAGCAGTTTTCTGATGCTTAATGTCTCAGTCCCAAGACTCGAATGCCAGCAGCCTCCAGCTGTTCATGAGCTCGTTTCTAAGTAGTCTTCCTTTTTCAAATATCAGTTTTCTTCTATGTGGCCATCATCTAATCTGACAAGTGTATCCGGCCAAGACATATCCACGAGTGCGTAAAGAATATTATAAATCTAATTTAAAATTAAGTTATTTAGACTAAACAATCGTAATAATCTTAATAATACAAAAGCTAAACATATTGATAAAAATAATTTAAGTTATTTAGACCAAAGAGTAATTACCATAGACTAAGCCAGAAAGACATTTAAAAAGTAATTGACAGTTTGACAATTGACGTGTCACAACATGAAAATTGAGTAAAAGTATAATGTAAACATATAAACAAATAAAAAGGATGATAAATAGTATTAAAGTGTAAGTAATGATAAATAGTATTATGCGTGATGAAAGTAAAGTGTAAGTAAGCATAAATACTATATTTCCCCAACAACCCCGAGAAAATTTTTGGCCTAGAACAAAAATTTTGCTAAGGTTAAAATATTACAACATTCACAAAACTTACATAACTCATTCAAACACACCGACATCTTACGAAGTTAGGTCAGGTAGGATTCACATTCAATGATCACTACTCAACCTGATAAGTCATAACTTTAAGGCTTATTTAAGGAGTTGTAATCCGCTCGCGTCTAAAACCACTAATGAGATGAAAATATAAAGGTTTAACAAAGGCTTATTTTTAAAGGAGTTGTCATCCGCTCCTAATCAACTTTTAGAGTCGATAGACAGAAAATCAACTTTTAGAGTCGATAGTCAACAAGGGCTTATTTTTATGGAGTTGTCAACCGCTCCAATCAACTTTTAGAGTTGATAGAAATAGACAAGTTATCATATTAACTTGTAGAAAAGAATAGATATATACGAAAGATTAAAATTAATCTTTTAATGGTTTAAGAACCGATGAATGAATTAAAAAACAAATAGAGTTTTAATAAATCAAAAGGAACTCTATTATAGAGGAAGGAAAAAAAAAGGGATGAGTTATGAATATAGTATAATACGAAAAAAAAAGTACAAATATAGGGATAGCAAACGAGTGTAAAAGAATAAAAATATGCGAGTCTATATAGGATCTGAGTTAAAGAAAACTCGAATGTTAGAAAGGTCTCAAGAGTGTTACGAGTTAAGAGGGAAGGAGGGATAGAGGGATCTGAGTCAAAGAAAACTCGAGGACTCAAGTGTCATCTCAAGAGTGTCATGAGTTAAGAGAGGGGTCAGAGTTAGAGAAAACTCGAGGACTCAAGTGTCATCTCAAGAGTGTCATGAGTTAAGAGAGGGGTCAGAGTTAAAGAAAACTCGAATGTTAGAAAGGACTCAAGTGTCGTCTCAAGAGTGTTAAGTTAAGAGGCAAGGAAGGATAAAGGGGTTAGGTCTGAACCGCAACACCGCAGTTAGAAAAAAACGCTAGGGCAGCTCCCGTAATACAGAAGACGGAAAGCTCCGAGTAAAACGTCAAGGGCAGCAGTAAGTAAGCTCCGAGTAAACGTCAGGAGAGTCTGAGTGTTGGATACGGTCCAAAAGTGTATATAAATTTAAGAGTAAGACACAGTCTACAGAAAATAAAAATCGAAAACCAATGAAAACTTTTTTGCGTTGGTGGTGAAAATCGGAACTAATGCATAAAGTTTAGTACCTACTTTTGCCACCGCGCAAAAAGACTAATACTCAATGCAAATGCTCTAGGGCTAGTTACCTAGCAACCAATGTCAAACAATAACAATTAGAAAAATATTTTGAGAGCCCACGATATACTTATTTCGGTATGATTCCCAGATATAAGTATAAATATATTATATAATAAGTGTTTAAGAGGATAGTGGAGTATTTGTTATAGGAGTTGTGTAGATGTATAGGTTTGAATAAACATCCACAGGATATTCTCCTGTTTCAGTCGTGAAGTGTCTCAATCCCCTAACTTGGTAGTGACCACGAGGTGGTTTTAAAAACACGCCAAGCGAAGAATGAGTACGATTACCAATGGGTAAACGCTGTAGTGTGCAAGTATGTGGGGTGCAGTGTAGTGATGTATTGGTAAAGAGTTAAGTGTAGGAGGAAACGACTACGGGATATTGTCCAATAGTACGTCGTAGAGTAAGCCAAACCCCAACTTGTAAGTGACCACGAATGGTTTTAAAAACACTGACAAGCGAAGAATGGATGCCAACTACCTTTCGGTAGTGGGATGTATGAGAATGAAGTATAAGATGATGTACAGTATGAAGAAGTGTTGAATCGAATATAGGAGTCTTCAAGAAGAGAGCTGAAGAAGAAAAATAAGTTAGTTAGTATTCAAAAGACTAAGCCAAATAAGGAGTTCAAAAATAGATACCTAGTGCTAGTTTTTTTTAGAATTTAGAAAAAGGGGGTGAGTTCGAGTTATTTTAACGTTGTGGCGCCAAACTGTAACGATCTCTACCATATTTAAAATAGAGGGTAAACAGACCGTCCAATAATTTTTATTAGGGAAGATAAAATACAGAAAGTTATAAAAACAGCTAGTTATAAAAATACTAAATAGCACGCACTCTCGGAAGTTTATAGTTCACACACGCGCGCACTCACTGGAGTTTTATAGTTCACGTTATGGAATCAGCTCAGCACTGTAGGAACGGGTATCAGGCGTCAGGGTAGCAAGTTATACGAGGTTAGCTCGCGAAGATTAGAAGTAGAAGGTCCCAGGTGGAATCTTTAGCTGGATCCCCTGGGTTAGTCAAAGATGTCGCAGCAGAACCAAGCAGTTCAAGTTGACACAGCAAAACCAAGCAGTTTTCTGATGCTTAATGTCTCAGTCCCAAGACTCGAATGCCAGCAGCCTCCAGCTGTTCATGAGCTCGTTTCTAAGTAGTCTTCCTTTTTCAAATATCAGTTTTCTTCTATGTGGCCATCATCTAATCTGACAAGTGTATCCGGCCAAGACATATCCACGAGTGCGTAAAGAATATTATAAATCTAATTTAAAATTAAGTTATTTAGACTAAACAATCGTAATAATCTTAATAATACAAAAGCTAAACATATTGATAAAAATAATTTAAGTTATTTAGACCAAAGAGTAATTACCATAGACTAAGCCAGAAAGACATTTAAAAAGTAATTGACAGTTTGACAATTGACGTGTCACAACATGAAAATTGAGTAAAAGTATAATGTAAACATATAAACAAATAAAAAGGATGATAAATAGTATTAAAGTGTAAGTAATGATAAATAGTATTATGCGTGATGAAAGTAAAGTGTAAGTAAGCATAAATACTATAGCATTCTGGTAGCAGTCCACTTATGGACCGTTACTGTATGTAGTTCCTGACATGACACGGCCTGGAGGTGTTGCAGCAGCATAACATACTACCCGATGTACCATCAGAGAAGCGCAACGAGCGCTTACCTAACCTAACAAGTCACAAGAAATGACAAACAGCAATCATTTTTTTTATTTTATTTTATTTATCTAATTAAATACATAATGCATATTTACAATATTAAGTCTTACACTAAAGTGGTACTTATATAAAATAGGATCGACCTGAACTAGGATAAACCTGTACCTCAGGTATCATACGTGCAATAATATAGTGCCATTATGCTCATAAGTATTATTAACAATATTGCAGCCCACTACATTATCCACATGTTAACAAAATTAAGATAAGGTAAAAAGTGCCACTGGATTAACATTACCCAGAATATATAAAATAATTGGTTACTAAAATACAATACAGTTAATTAATTATTTAAAAAAATATATACCTATATTAATGTATAAGATTGAAAATTTGGGATTGTTCCTTATTATTACAAATAAGAAATAAGAAAAAAAAATTGAGAGTACAATACAATAATTCATTAATAAAAATAATTAAAACGGTTGAAATAAATTAAATTCATACCAATATTATTATGTCTCTATCTGTCTGTTACCTCTTCACGCTTAAACCGCTGAACCGATTTCACAAAGGATCGACAATTATGTGGGTGAAACCGTGGGGCGCGGCTAGTTTAGAATAAAGGGCTCACATAAAACCCCATTCATCACACAAACAATAAAGGGCTCACATAAAACCCCATTCATCACACAAACATTAAAAACTCATTCAAAACTTTTACTGAGACGACCTTTACGATTAGTAGCACTTTCCTCGAATTAGATTGGAACTTGAATGACAGTTTCCCAATCAGTGTATTAGGTGAGCCGTGTGGAAGGTACCTGGTACATTATACATACATGTTTTACAAAGGTAGTTTTCGTAGTCCGCAGCAAGTATGATTGTAATCCCCTTATTGAACAGGCGGGTGGCAACTACGAGCTGCAACTAATTAAACGATTACCTATCCTATGCTCGCACGCACGCACGTACTCACGCATGCTTGCGCAGCGCCGAAGCGATGACATCTTTATTTATTTATTTATACAAATCTTACCTAAACTATCTTCACAGATCTACGATCCAATGCGATAGTTTGGCCTTACAAGCTAAATTCTACATCTTATAAAAAATAATCTACTTTATTCTTAAATCTAAGTAACTTAATATATTATACATATATAATGTAACTTTTGCGAATTCACTCAAGTTGCACCACAATACATCAACCCTCTCGTGAACCTCATTCACCACACGTATGGCTCTAGTGAAAGGAGTTCTCGCCAGAAGGTTGGTTCTGGCTGCAGGCGCAGCAAGCAGGGGCGGGCGTCGCCGCCTCCACACGTACCTGTCTGGCACGCAGAGCTCCAGGTGCCGCAGCACTCCCGGGTTATGCGCTACGCTACGTAGTAGCTTCACTACATACGCTACGAAAGAAAAGTCCCGTCGTACCCTCAAAGTGTTATACCCTACCATACCAAGAACAAATAGTGTAGGGTACATTAATGGGTAAAAAGGATACACCCCATACAGTTTGTAATACAAGTGTCTAGTGAACTTATTTTGAATACGTTCCAACATACCACTGATACAAAATTTCACCAATATTAGGGTGATAAATATGCAATCACAATACCTACTGCTCTTTATGTTGATCTATTAACGTCACATAATTACAAAGATGACTGCACAAACCAATAATAGTTTAATAATGCAAGAAATATAATTTCAATAATGAATCTAAACTAAAACACATACAGTATCGTGTGCAGAGCGCAGTGCGTACGCGCCGTTCATAATGAGCGAAGTTTATAAACTATATAAGTAACGCACTATTAACCTCTCCATAATATTAATAATTTGAACGCAACATTAATCATTACTTTTTAGAGATAAATACTATACAGTGCTGAACATGCACAGTAGCAGACTAAACTAAGATATACATAGTCTGGTCATAAATACTGTTACAATTAAAAATAAGAAAGATATTATTACATTTGAATTTGGAATCTGTCATTTTTATACGATTGTTCATTGAGTTTTCTAATTTTGGCGCCAATACATTGTACAGACGCCAGCATATCAAGCTACTACAATCTGTCAAATTTCTTTAATAGATTTTCAACTTTAACGCTGAAGAGTATAAGGTTCAAAGTTGATTGGGAAAATTTGACAGTTTCGGGTAGCTTGAATGTGCTGGCGTCTGTACAATATTTTGTGATATCAAAATGGAGTGGGGGTGATATAGAGAACCGAATCGCTGTGATTGCATTATACAAAGTTGGTATGGCGCCAAATGCAATTTTTAAAGCTCTCCATACGCTTGGTATTAATCAAATGTTTGTGTATCGGGCTATTAATAGGTACAATGAGACCTCTTCTGTTTGGGACTGAAAAAGATCTGGCCGTCCACGTAGTGTTCGTACGAAAAAAGTGGTCAAAGCAGTAAGGGAAAGAATTCGAAGAAATCCTGTCCGAAAGCAAAAGATTTTATCTCGGGAGATAAAGATAGCATCCAGAACCATGTCGCGAATTTTAAAAGATGACTTAAGACTTGCAGCCTATAAGAGACGCACTGGCCATTTTTTAACTGATAAATTAAAAAAGAATAAGGTGGTAAAATCGAAACAACTACCTACTGAAGCGGTACGCAAAGGGAGGTCACAGAAAAATTTTGTTTAGGGTGTGAACATATTTACAATTGAGCAACATTTTAACAAACAAAATGACCGTATTTATGCTCAAAGCTCTAAGGAAGCTTCCCAATTAGTCGACAGAGTGCAACGTGGGCATTATCCGACTTCAGTGATGGTTTGGTGGTGTGTTAGCTATGAAGGAGTGACTCAGCCATATTTTTGTGAAAAAGGTATCAAAA
The DNA here is from genome assembly GCA_963855955.1 of Luperina nickerlii. NCBI lineage: Eukaryota > Metazoa > Arthropoda > Insecta > Lepidoptera > Noctuidae > Luperina > Luperina nickerlii. The sequence continues at coordinate 223,202 of OY979670.1, forward strand.
CATCGGCACAAGTGTATTAAGATACCATTCTTGAGAAGGTAGTTAAGCCCCTTAACAACACCATGTTCAATAACCAAGTATGGTCCTTCCAACAAGACTCGGCGCCGGATCATAAAGCTCGGTCCACGCAGTCTTGGTTGGAAGTGAACGTTTCGGACTTCACCAGAGCTGAAGACTGGCCGTCGTCTAGTCCCGATCTTAATCCGCTGGATTATGATTTATGGTCAGTTTTAGAGAGTACGGCATGCTCTAAACGCCATGATAAATTGGAGTCCCTAAAACAATCCATACAATTGGCAGTGAAGAATTTTCCCATGCAAAGAGTGCGTGCTTCTATTGATAACTGGCCTCTACGTTTAAAGGACTGTATTGCAGCCAATGGAGACCACTTCGAATAAGCTTTTTATATTTTTAATTGTTTTATATTTATGTATTAAACTAACACACTGTAAAAGTTATAAATATTATTTGCAATAAAAAAAATTGTTTTCTTCGTGACAACATTTATGGCAAGAGTATACAGCGACTGAATCGTCACAGCTAGGTGCGCCGCGCCGTCGCCCTGTACGGGCACTGAAACTACTATACAGTGCTGGAAATGCAGAGTAGCAGTCGCTGTATATATCTTAGTTTAGTACAGTGCGTGCCACGTAAGAAGAGACTTGACACACCACGTGGTTTGACATGCGCAGTACACGATTTTAGGTATCTTTAGCGGTATGAGGTCTAAGTGCGGGACGGGACCGGACGACATAGAGGCGGCGGAAAGAGGCGGGGGAGGCGGGGTCAAGTCTCTTCTTACGTGGCACGCACTGTAACTAAGATATATTATATCCAGCGACTGAAGCGTCATCGCTAGGAGCGCCGCGCCGCCGGCGCGTGCGCCGGCGGCGCCCCGTACGGACACTGAAACACTGTACTGTACTACATGGTGTATTCGTTTAATTAACATTTGAAATGTCGCAACTTGTTAAGTTACCGCGCGCACTACTCACTATATGGTAACAGCCCTGCGCCAATAAAAAGTTCCAGCGATCGTTCAAAAGTTCAAAAGTCTGTGATTTGAAATCTTATTAAAACTTGTATACCTGTTCGTATTTTGATTGATTCGTAGGCAGTCAAAGTATACAGACGTGCTCATCAATGGATTTTTAAAATTAAATTAATTAACGTTTGCATAAATAGTGACCTAGTTTTAGTGTATTAGCGTGTTCTATAGAGAAACATTGTGACAAGTTTAAATAATGGACCGACTGGATTATTTTTAAATATTATGTTATGTGGAAGGAAGCCCTTTGATCGGAGCGCGATGATACGACGCAGCCCTCCACCGACACCACCCCGACAACCAAGACAGGGCCAAGATATTATAATTGAAGTAGTGTCCACTCCGGAGATCCAGAACTGGATGACATCAATTGAACAGTGCCTTGCCTTTACCTTGGAATCAGTATTGACTAATTTTTAAAATGGCAATGTCCTATTGATGCCCTGACCTCACGTGTTAGAAAGCTAAGCTACGTTTTCAAATTACTCCGTAATGCCGCTGATTCGGAAACCCTTACGTTGGCCTACCTTGCGCTACGCCAATCAATACTATAAATAATATCTTACTGCATCACGACTTGGGTGCGGCAGCAAAGCTATATTCTTACCTTTGGAAAGGGCACAAGGAGCTGTTCTCAGGGTTATGACTACGTTTCGATACCCAACCACCAAACTCTATAGAGACACAGGTGCTCTAACCGTGAGACAGCCCTTTATACCAACAGCAAACAATAATTAGGAAACACACAACACTAACCGACGATTATCCCTGTATGCACTATGCAAATGCACCCAAGGATAATCCCCGCTTGGTGTAGAACTATTGCAGGATATGGAAAAATAAAAAATTGGACTATGGGTTTGGGTGGCTAAAGTGGAGTGCTTACCAAGAACTATGGAAGAACTGTGACCCGTGCCTGATCAATGTTTTATATACACGGATAAAATGCCAGAGGGTGAATTGCACTCAATAATGGACCCCCGGAAACGGTCGCTAGAACATAGTGACGTAGCGACAAGGGGGCAACATGTCCTGAGGTGCTTATGAGGAGTGGAGAGGTATTCCACGGCTATCAGGACAATCCCAGAAGTACGGTCAAGATCCCTACCGACCTACCTACCTATCTTACTGAAATACTTCCTTCCTCCGAACACGTTTGCTCTTGCGAATCTCCACTCAAGCCGGCCAATAAAGGCAAGAATGAGGTGGGAGCTCTGTTCGTAGTCATTGTTCAGTCCAGCCGATCAATAAAGGCAAGCCAGTGGTGAGGAACAAGACTTATTTATTTATTTATTTTATTAGGTTCACCATCAATTGATTACACTAATACCACCACACAATACATTTTTTTTAACCACATAATACTTTTTTTTTTACTCCTCCCGGGAGATAGTGTCCGTGGGTTAGCTACTGCTCAACAGCTCGCCACATGCTGCCCTGCGGGTTTCTGTATCCCTCTTGGTCTGGCTCCTCACCTTAGACCTGTTCCGGCAAAGTAAACTCTTCCGGCATAGGCCTAGAGTTCGGAGCGCGCAAGCCCCTCCACGACGTCAACGTACAGATACGGCGTGGGGTTATTATTATGTCGTTTATTTATTCAGTTATCTTATTGTATTACATTTTTAAATATTTCTTAAAATATAAAAATAAGTATAAAAAACATTTAAAAATATAAAAAAAGAGTTGACCGCCGGTGCGAGCCGTATCGAGGAGTACTGCCTTTTGAACCACGCCCTTGATCCAACCGCCTAACGAGAGCCTCGATAGATGTTGATCGAGGCTTTCGGCTATAAGACCATTGGCCGATACGACAATCAGCACAATGATAGCCGAGCTCACCTTCCACATGTCAACAACCTCGTGTGTTAAGTCAAGATATTTAGTTTGTTTCTTTCTCAGCTTTCACGAGGTTCCCGTCATGTGGAATGGTAGCATCATTATTATTATTAATTAACACTATTATTATTAATTAACATTATTATTATTAATTAACATTATTATTATTAATGCGGTGTGTGCTGCTGCTTCTGATGGTAAACTCAACACTGAGCAGAAACTAAACATTAACAATCTTTGCCTAAAAGTTGGGCATGGAGTTTTGCAAATGACTGTTCAATACCAGTCGCTAAAGCAAAAAGCCATTAAACCTACCTCTACCTCTACCATACCTCTCTTAAAACCGTGACCGAAGCTCGAGACCCATCCGACTGTCTAACGGAGATGAACCGGACCATTCAGGAGCCCTGTACGAAGCAGGGTGCAGGTACATCTTTTGCAGATATGGTGAAGAAGGGGTCCAACAGCTTTGTTCGTCCGAATACTTTTAGCTCCATGGCGATTGATCCCTGAGACGAAACCAAGATCATGGTTCAAAAAATCATGTGCCTGGAGAAATGAAGCTGACAGTACGAGGTGTACGTATAAAATAGGAAAAGGAGGATTGACAAATCAGCAGTAAGACCAAAGATAACCTAGATAAGCTCAAGCCAACAGACCAACTTGCTTCATCAGGGTTTACCATCGACGAACCACAAAAGCGAAACGTACGTAAAATAGGAAAAGTAGGATTGACAATCAGCACTGAGACCAAAGATGACCTAGATAAGCTTAAGCAAACAGTCCAACTCGCTTCGTCAGGGCTTACAATCGACGAACGACAAAAGCGACACGTACGTAAAATAGGAAAAGTAGGATTGTCAATCAGCACTGAGACCAAAGATGACTTAGATAAGCTCAAGCAAACAGTCCAACTCGCTTCGTCAGGGCTTACCATCGACGAACCACAAAAGCGCAAACCTCGCATTATACTCGTAGTTATAGGAGTTCCAACATCCATGTCTGAAAATGAGGTTTGTAAATGTATGATCTATAAACAGAACTTGACCGACAAACTGCAGACTATAGATCCCGAGATATATTTTTGACCTCAATAAAACTGGGCCACATATCTGGCAGGAAGGATGCTGAGGATTGCAATTATAGAAGTTCCAGCCATCTTTCGCACAGGACAGACCCATACTAATATATTATACATACGAAAGTGTGTCTGTCTGTTACCTCTGCACACTTATACTGCTGAACCGATTTAGATGAAATTTGGTATAGAGATAGTTTGAGTCCCGGGAAAGGACATAGGATAGGTTTTTTCCCGATATTCCCAGATCGACACTCATGCGGGAGCTGGGCGCTGCTAGTTATTTATAAATTAGACGTACTGCCCGGTACGAAACTTCATACTCGTAACATAACTATATGTCACATATGCCAGCACAGCAGTATGGTCATTCAGCCAAAACATGCAAAATTGCTTCCCCCATATGCGGCCGTTGCGGTGAAGAAGTGCACACAATCCAAGACTGCGCAAAGAAGGCCACATGTTCGCGCTTTAAAAAGCAAGCCAACCACAAGACAGGAGACACAGATTGCGCTCCTAAAAAAGCTGCCGAATACAGGTACATTAATTCGATAGATTACGAAGGCGCCTAAGAGCGCCACTAGTTTTTACTTATTGACATTATCGCATTTCGTTAATTTATATTGACATTACCAGCCATAACCTATTGCATTTTATTAAATTACATAAAATATTTAGATATCTACATATAGTTACATAGATATATTTATGTGAGGCTTGTGGCTAAGAAATAACAGCCGCACGGTTCGATCGATCAGGTTAAGCCGCGCTTGCCGCGGTTGCGCCGTGGATGGGTGACAATCTTTACATCCAAGCCCCTTACGTGTCTCGGAAAGCACGTTAAGCCGTTGGTCCCGGCTGTCATTCATGGATCTTTGACAGTCGTTACGGGTCGTCAGAAGCCCGAAAGTCTGCCAACCAGTCTTACCAAGGAGTATCGTGTTACCCAGTAACTGGATTGTGGAGGTCAGATAGGTAGTAGCTCCATGTAAAAACTGGTATTTAGCTGCATCCGGTTAGACTGGAAGCCGACCCCAACATAGTCCGGAAAGGTTAGGCAGATAATGATATATCTCGACCTGAGACGCATAAGGTCGAATTTCGAGATTGGAGCAAAATAACTTTAATAGACAGCTGAAACCGGTATCTCGCGCTCTTTCTAAGCATATAACAATCATAATTCTATCTCTTTTTGTTCTGATAGATATACAAGTTCATAAGGTCGTATCTGTCGAGTTTTTGAATTTATATCGTGGATTAAGGCTTGTTATCAACTACAGTGTTTATGCTTAAAATTTTGGTATAATTCGAAGGTCGAATATTGACTTGAGCATTTATGCTTTTAAATTATTTTACGCGTAAGGGAGGGACTATTTTGTCATTCGACATTATTCTAGAAGGATTGTTGCTAAAAATAATACGGATTGTCAGATAGAACTTTATGCCTCTTGAAATTAAATAATCAGATGACGTACCTCGAGATATACTGTTATGCCTCAAAAATTTTATTTGTTTGGTTAAGGTCTACAAACATAATTAGTCCTTATGCCTTTAAAAAGTGCTACTTTATCGTTGTACAGAAATGCATATGTGAAAAAGAAACACTATTCCATTGACTTCGTGACCGCACACCGACGCGATAGAGTGGCTTCGGACATTATCGCCGATCACTCGGCCGTTTTCGGCGCCGGTATTCTGGTTGCAGATATGAATGGGAATATTTATATACCAGGTGACAGACAAATAAGACATAATGAAGACATACAGCAGATCGATAAAGCAGTCCCTTCAAAATCTAACACAAGAAAGAAAGTTAAAAACGTGACTAAATGGAAAAGAGTTGCTGCTAAAATTGCAAGGCTGAAAGTTTCTCCCGATCACTCAACTGTAGCTAAAAAAAATCCTGAAATAGAGGGTCGTGAGCTGAAACCTCCATGCATGTGTAAGTTTAAATGTTATGAGAAAGTACCTAGTGAAACAAGAATGCAAATATTCAACGAATTTTGGAAAAAATGTACCAGTTGGGATCAACGTCGCCAGTTTATAGTCTCTCATGTCACAAAGAAAATAAAACGGATGATGAGGACAGATGGGAACTTAAACACTGACCGAAGAAAGTTTTCCTACGAATATAGACTTATTGTCAATTCTAAGAGCGAAAAAATATGCCGGAATATGTTTCTTAACACGCTATCTATAGGAGAAAAGTTTGTTAAGGTGAGTTTGGAGAAACAGCTCGATGGAGGGTTGGTAGCTCCAGATCAGAGGGGAAAGCATATTCCTGGTAATAAATCATCAGACGTGGTAGTCCAATCAGTGTTAGATCACATTAACTTATATCCATGTTATGAGAGTCATTATTCACGACAAAAGAGCGGACGAAAATTTTTAGGACCGGACTTGAATATCCCTACTATGTATAAACAATATAAGGAGATGATGGAATCTAAAGAGATCCCTCCGAATTTGGTAGCCAAAGAATGGCTATACCGAAATATTTTTAACACCAAGTTCAATTTAAGCTTCAAACTACCTTCAGTCGACACTTGTGATGATTGCGATGCATTTGAGAGAAAGTTAACAGATGTTGTGGATGAAGAGCTGAAAAATAATATAGAAAAAGAAATTCATGTCAAGAATGCTGAAGAAAGATATAACTTAAAGAGAAATGACAAAAAAGAAGCAGAATCATGTTCAGGTGAAAAAAAGTATTGATGTTTGATTTGCAGAAGTGTTTGGCCACACCGAATTTAACTAATAGTAAATCTTTTTATCTACGAAAGCTTTGGACACAAAATTTGACAATATTTGATTCTACAGCAAATAGAGTTGCAAATATTTTATGGTCTGAAAATATAGGTGGTAGAGGAGGAAACGAAATAGCTTCTTGTCTGATTAGATGGGTTGAAGAAAATATTGAAAGTCTTACTAATGTGAGGGAATTAACTCTGTGGTCTGATAACTGCGCGGGCCAAAACCGAAATTTGATGGTAGTGATGGCTTACATGTGGATATTGCACGAATATCCCCAGCTGAAAATAATAAACCACAAATTTATGCTGAAGGGTCATACACACATGGAAATCGATCAAATACACTCACAAATTGAGAAAAAGAAAAAACAACTTGATTGCGATACCCCGAGACTGGTCTCAGTTTATTCGAACTTGTGGAGGAAGGAGAATTTTCAACGTCTATGATATGCAACTCTATAATTTTAAAGACGTTACGTCTTTATATAAAAAAATGATCCTTTTGTTTCCAGAAAGAAGAATAAAAATGGTAAAGATTTTAAAATATCAGAATGTGTTTGGCTTCAGATTAAACAAGACCAGCCCGGAATATTATTCTATAAAAATACATTTGCAGAAGATTTTACCGAAATATCTTTCATCCGAAATGCTTCTAAGCGAATTCAGTTCCCTCAACATTTACCTAGTCTATGTCAAACTGAAAAGTCCATATCAACAGCAAAATACAATGATTTGATGAGTCTTTTACAATGGATTCCACAAGAATTCCATACATATTATAAAAATTTAAAACATTCCGAGAGTCAGCCAGATTTTCCTGAATTTGATTAAATTTTTAATAATAATAATTAATTTTAATAATCTTTTTACATAATAAGGCTTATTATGCTATTCTTTTTTAGTTGAAAAAATTAGTTTGAAAGTCATTATGTTTTAGCTTTGATTATTTTTTAATTTCATTTTATTGATTCCGACATTATGTATTTCATAAATAGTTGATTTAAAAGCTACGTACCTGGATATTTCAGAAGATCGGACTTAACTAATTTCTATTTTTTTGTCAAACATAATGTTACATGTTAAAAAAAAACTTACAATACGCATTGAATTTACCAAAAAATTGCAGGCATAAAGTTGGATCAGTAAATAAAATTAAAAGGATTGGTCTTTTAATAACTCTGTACAAGCATAAGGTTGGATGACACCGAAAAAGTAGTTTTTGATTAATAAATTATTATTATTATACTGTGACTAGTTTTATTACCATACTAATACAAAGGTATAAGACTTATCTAAAACATTATACTATTTTTGTTAGCCTAATCGATACTGAACAATAGTTTTGACACGATTTTGTCAAGATCTTTCTTTTGGCTCTCCTCTAAACTTGTGAAATACCAGATCAGACCTAATGCGTCTCAGGTCGAGATATATTTATATTTTGACATTGATACTACTGAATCATTATAAATTAAGATACTTAATTGGCAAAAGCCTCCTAAGTACAATAGTAACTGTTTGGCAATGTGTGTGCGCATTTATAATATAATACCAAGGCATTTCAAAGCTATAGATACAAAATTATTTAAAATAAAATTTCATAAGTGGTTACTCGAGTGTAGTTTTTATAGTTTAAAAGAACTTATGGATAAAAAATGTTGAAGCTTTTTTTTTAAGAAAAAAAAAACGATTGTTGTTGCTTGTCCTTAAAATTTTGCATGCTATGTTTTATGCTAGCTAAACATGCTTGTGCCTCAATTTGTATTTAATAACCTTGTATACCATGTTTTACGCAAATAAATATTCTATACTATTCTATTCTATTCCTATAAATGTATATCTGTACCTACGCCAAATGGCAAAACACAGAGAAACTATATAATATAACAATTATAACAACTTACACACTGTTGGAAGCTGTTTAGAAATAAAGACTATTGATTGATTGATTGATAGACTTTGTTAGTTGAATATGGATGATAACTTTACTACCGATATACTCGTAGATGACACGTTGTTAACTATATCAAACACATGTGACGTGGAGGACTGCAGACAATGGTGCCGATTCTGTTGATCAGAACTAAACTAAATTTAAGCTCAATGCATCTTTTTCTTTCTATTTCATTAAGAAAAGGACAGATGATAAATTTTAGTTTAGTCCTGTCAAATTAATCATAGCATGACGTAAATTGACGTAATTTTAGTAGGCAAGTTTTTAATCACGTCTAAACTTGTATAGAGTAGTGTCAGGCGCTGATTAATTTGACAGGACTAAACTTAAATTTATGTTCTGTCCTTTTCTTAATAAAATAGAAAGAAAAAGATGCTTTGAACTTATATTTAGTTAAGTTTGTGAACAACAGAATCGTCACCACTATCTTTCCGACTGTCAAAATTCGCTAATCATGCTGACCCAAACATTCACAGTATTTATAAGAACATACTCGTAGATAGTTTTAAGTAATAATTTTCTTCATAGACTTGGCGAGTGCTGGCTATCTATTCGCCACGATAACCTCCCAGTAAGTTACCGGGGTACAACTTATTACAGCATATTTTAAAATTATTTAACCAAAATATCCAAGGTTGCTCTTCTAAATTACTGGAAATAGAATTGTTTTTAGAAAATAGGTACCAAGTTTGATGTCAATTGTTTAACAGAACATTGGTTAAAAGCCCATCAAGTAATGTCAATTAATTATGAAAATTATTGTGTAGTTAGCCATTTCAGCCGAACACGTATGATACATGGCGGATCATTAATATTAGTTAAAAATTCAATTAAAGCAGAGGAACGAAAAGACGTCGTCGGGCTGTCTGTTGAACACACCATTGAATTGTCCTGTGTTGAGCTCGATAAGCATGTAGTACTATGCGTATACAGACCTCCAAGTTACCAGAATCTAGCTTTGTTTGATTCTGTAATGGAAGATGTGCTAAAGAAACTTTCTGCTAGTAGTAATTATCAATAATAATATGTGGCGATTTTAATATTATTTTTTAGAAAATAACTCGAATACTATCAGATTACTAAGTCTTTTTGGGTCATGTGATTTGTCAAATGTTTTTATTGAACCCACCCGAGTAACAGCTTCCACTGCCACTTGTATAGATAATATTTTTTGTAACTGTGATTATTTACACAAACAAATTGTAAATAAGTTGCCATCTGATCACAGTGGACAAACAATAACATTTTGCTCCTACATGCCTTTACAAAAATTCTTAATAAGGTTTAGGCCAATTACATGTAAAGATTTAGAAAAATTAAATAATTCTTTGGCCAGTAAATGATGTGTTCAGAGGATTTATGTGACCCAAATGAGTTCTACGCCGACTTCTTTTCACTATTAAATACGCAATTTAATGACACTTTCCTACTAAAGACTAAAAGTATTTACACAAAGTTTTTATTTAGTGATTGGGCGACTCCAGGTATTCGTAAAAGCAGGGAAAACCTTTTTGAACTTTATGGCCTGAAGCAACATATGAATAGCACAAGCTTTCATCAGTATGTTGCAACATATTCTAAGACTTTCAAAAGTGTATGCAAAACAGCTAAAGCTCTTTATATTAGCAATAAAATAAAATCAGCCGATGATAAAATAAAAACTACCTGGCAAATAATAAATAATGAAACAGGTAGGAAAAAACAGCGTAATACTGAATTTAATTTAGAGACTGCACGTGGCCCCATCAATTCAGATATAGAAATTGCTCAGGAATTCGATTTTTTTTTGCTAATATTCCCATTAAAACTACTGAAGCTTTAAATTCCTCACCCGCGCTTTCTGCTGACTTACTTAGAAAGAATGTTGAGGCATGCCCTTCGGAGTTTGAGTTTCAACATACAAACCCCCAGGCTGTTATAAAAGCTTTTAAAGATCTTAAAATGAAATCAACAGAAGATCTCTCTGGGGAATGTCAGTAAAAGTTTGTAGATCTATTATCGAAATGATTGCGCCCTATTTAGCTTTCATATTTAACATCAGTGTAGACCAAGGTGTTTTTCCGGATCTCATGAAACACAGTAAAGTAGTTCCTTTGTTCAAATCTGGTGATAGTAAAGAACCCAACAATTATAGGCCTGTCTCAATTCTTCCGGTTCTCAGTAAGGTGTTTGAAAATTTGATGCTCAATCAAATGTTACACGGTTTCACCAAAGGGCGTTGTACCACTGACGCTGGTGTCGACCTAATAAAGAACACTTTTAACGCCTGGGAAGAAGCACAAGTTGCCATTGGAATCTTTTGCGACCTCTCTAAAGCGTTCGATTGCGTAAACCATGAGACACTTCTGCTGTAACTTGAGCACTATGGGATTAGGAATTTAGCTCTTGATTTAGTAAAGACATACCTAAAAATAGAAAGCTTAAAGTTCTAGTAAACGGCGTAAACTCATTGGGGTCAGAAATAGCAATGGGCGTTCCTCAAGGTTCGATATTGGGTCCATTCCTATTTTTAGTTTACATTAATGATTTACCCCAATTACCTACTTCAAAATCAACCGAAGATGGTGTTATTTGCAGATGACACCTCAGTGATCTTTAAGATAGACAGACGGGCACAAAACCTTGACGACGTGAATAACGCTATTCTTCAGGTCCAAGATTAGTTTACGGTAAATAATTTGGTGCTAAATGAAAAGAAAACCAAATGCATTACATTTAAGTTACCAATGTTAGAAGTAGTGAATGTGACATCATACTGAATGGAGAAAAACTGGAATTTGTTGATCAAACTGTTTTTCTGGGAATCACGCTAGACGACAAATTACAATGGGGACCTCACATAACATCTCTTGCGGGGCGGCTTAGCTCAGCCGCTTATGCTGTTAGAAAAATAAGACAGTTAACTGATGTAGAAACCGCGCGTTTAGTCTATTTCAGCTACTTTCACAGCATAATGTCGTCCGGCATTTTATTATGGGGTCGAGCTGCTGACATTGAATCCATCTTTATTTTGCAAAAAAGAGCTGTCAGAGCCATTTATAATCTTCGTCGCCGCGAATCTCTCAGGGAACTTTTTAAAAGGATTAATATTATGACGGTACCTTTCCAATTCATTTATGAAAATATTTTGTATGTAAGAAAAAATCTACATCTTTTTCATAAAATAAGCGATAGACATAATTTTAATACTAGAAATAAAGATAAAATATATCAACCATTTTTTAGATTACCCAAGGTAGGTACATCTTTTATGGGGTACTGTGTTAAATGTTACAATAAAATACCTTGTGATATATTGCAATTAAATGAAAGAAAATTTAAAACTCACATTAAACGTACACTTTGTAAACAAGTATACTAAATTAGAAGATTATAATTATGCAAGATAAGAACGCTTGGAAACATGCTGGTCCTGCTCCATAGGACAATCTAGAGTCTAGACAAAATCAAACGGGTTGCTAATTTAATTGTAAATTGAGTCTTTTTTTTTATTTAAATTGTTTTACATTCTGTAACTGGGTAATTTTCATGAAATCCCGAAATTAGATCCCGATCCCTAGATTACCCAACTACTTAACTCACACCCTGACTTATTACTTGTAATTTTTACTTTATTTTATTTAAATGAAAATCGTTTACTTTTACCATGTTTGTAAATATGTGAGCACCATTTATGTATCAGATAATTAATTTATATGTCATGCTTTCATTTTTAATTCTTTTACCCATTGTGGTATAGTAATTTAATTTTAGGTGCATCGTCTTCACATATTATTATTATATACCCAACTAACATTTAGGCGTCAATTAGAGCTTGTTTTAGAACTTAACGAGATATAAAGGCGCTACAGCAGCAGCACTTAGAACTTTTTGCGACAAAAGAGTGTAAACAAGCAAAACATTTCACTTAGAGCTATACAACAGAGTTACAGGGGCGATAACCGGATGAGTTTAGTGGTTAAAGACATACAGCAGCATTTTTTAACACTATACTACGGGCAAAGCATCTTGTGTTATAGCTTTAAGTGAATCTTACAACTATAACATCTAAATAAGAAGTAAGCATTAACTACAACCCCCTAAAGTGCTATGCAAGTGATAATAAACTCTCGTCAAGACCTAAAAGTTGTAAAAAAGCAATAATTACCGCTACCAGCTCTACAGTGGTGCTCATAAACTCTTTTGTACCACCAAATTACAAAACTCTTTTATGTTACTTTAAGTCGAGCAGTAGGAATATTTTTTGCTATCATAGAACTTCTAGTGCCTAATGTGACTTCTGTATAACTTTAGGTCGAGTAATAGAGTTTAATACCTCTTCTGTACCCCTTATTCATACAGTTGTTGTTGATAGCAATATGGCGATGCTAGTATAAAAATCATAAAAATGTGGAACTGGGTTCCATACATGATTTTCAAGAAAATGTGTGTGAACGTGATGCTACAACTACAAGCGATCACGAGGAAGTAGTTCCGCATACTCCGCGATTGATATTGAAGAAAATACTGACAGTAAATAAAGCGTGAACAATTGAGATTATGGGTTATAAAACAAAACATAAGTCAAATAGCCATGGAAGATTTGCTGTCAATCTTAAATGAGAGGTTTTATAATATTCTTCCAGCTGATCCTCGCACTCTTTTAAAAACACCTAGAAATATATGTATATAATCATATTCAAATAAAGAATTATATATCACACCTTATTCTCTTAATTTTGTCTTTTTTTTTAAAGTTGACACTTATGATGATGACCTATAAAGCAATGCAGTCTGATAAAGATTCATGAAAAGGACAAAAAGGTCCGGCTAAGTGGTTATGCGTATTCATTAATATAGATGGCGCTTATGACAATTACGTTCTGATGCTTGAAATATGTAGTACCTGCTCTTCGTATTGTATAGGTTTTCTTACCAAAATTATAATAATGATGTTAGTACTACTAACAACAAGAAAATCAGCAAATCCCTTGGCCGTTTTTTTATAAGTTGTAAATCTGTGGGCTTGCCCTAATTTTGACCCCTAGGCACGCCACTGACCATGTTTATAAATTAGATAAATATTTACTTTTTGTATTATTATAATTTCATTATGATTATGAATCTTTCTCCGTACCATTTTGTTAACTTTTTGGATATTATATGAATATGGTAGGTAATATAATTTAATAATAACAGTCACAACTCACAAGTCAACCTAAAATACAAATAAACACACCACTGTACATTTAGTAATTTACCTACATAGAAAACAGTAAACAACAAACATACTACTAAAAGTATAAATAATTTCTATTTACTCAAAATTGTAAAGTAAGACTATGTACAGTACATACTAGATTTGGTTGTGGTTTTGGGCAGTTACTACGGATCCCTAAATTCATTTTGCCCACCATGTTAAGGTTACGAATTGATTTGACTAAGGTTAGAAAAACATAAGAAAACACGGTTTAATTGAAGTATTTTGCTTCATTGTGTTCTAATACTACAAGCACGATAACTTAAACTAGAATAGGCAACGTTTTATTAGATAATTACAAAAGTTTTATGTTACTCCATATCTAATAAAATATTTATTTTCAGTAAATAGACAACAGACATCGGGCGCTTGAATAATTTGTTAATAATACATATACTTATTCACAGTGTAATTAACTTCGCAGTAACAAGTTAACTTCTGTGTCCACTAAGTTGTGTAAACTATAAAAGATTACTTTTTCACTAACGAATGGCGGCGTTTTGGATCCGACACATACAAACGAGAGGTTAAAATTATGTTGATGAAATAAAAAATATTCTTAGATGTCAAAAATGTTAGCATCTGGGTTCGTTTTTATAGCCTTTGTGGATCTATATTAGAGTTCAAAGCGGTAATAATCACCTATTTGCCACCCTCTTATCACTTAAAAATGTAGTAAGCGCCATTGTAGTTCTATCGTACCGCTTAAGGAGATAGTATTCACCTATATGCAGCCCTCCTAGCACCCAGAGTTAATTTTTGCCCATTTACCACCTTCTTATCCCTTGTAGGTTCAGTTATCGCTATAATAGCTCTCTTATTGCTTTATTATACCGCTTAAACCATTCTGTAACTCTGCTTTATCGCCATTAAAAAACCTAAGGTGACAAAAAAGTGTGCCCATTTAGGGTACCCCCTAAATGGTCACACTTTTTTGCCCTTAGTAGAGTTATAGCGCGCTCTAACTCCAATTAGAGTTGCCCAAATGCAAGACCAAGACAAGACCTTAGCCAGTCTTGGTCTTGGTCTTGCGTCAATACACCTGGTCTTGGTCTTGGTATTGCGCTCTCAGTCTTGGTCTTGGTCTTGGTCTTGCAGCAAGAGTCTCGCAAGTCTTGCGAGACTCTACTACTTAGATTAGACTACATTCAAATACCTATTAGCCTATTGCTCAGGGTGGCAGGGACATCGACGCGCAACTGCTTACCATGGATTCAGTAGGTACATGATTCTGGACCCCCCTGCGTTGAAATTTTTCGTCGGCTTTTTCTTAATTTTTACGTTTTTTTCTGCAATTTTTTTACTGTAAACTGTATAAAATCATTATTTCTATCTGACCCAATGAGATTTTTAATAAAAAAATAGTAAATTCACTTGTTTCACTTAAAACAGCAATGTAAATAAAACTCGAAAGGGCTACCTGATCAGCTGTATTGCTAAAGTTCATTTGCGAGGTCAACACTGTCTTCGTACCTACGCTATTCGCTTTCAAATGCCGCGACAAAGGGACCGCAGCGCCAAGCGGTCTCCTCGTATTATTAACGCACTTGAAAATAAACTTTAATATTATTACAATAAAGTGCATAAATGCTTGAACCTGACAAAAAATGCGGAAGATTGCGGGAATCCCCGCGCGGCGGCGGCGTCTTTGTCGGTACTTTATCAAATAAGTAGGTACGTAATACACTGTCATGTCAACCATGGACCTTAATGCTTTAGCGATAAAGTTGAAAATCTGTTAAAGAAATATGGCAGACTGTAGTAGCTTGATGTGCTGGCGTCTGTACCATAACATCGGCTGGCTTAAAAACTGCTACTAGTACTAGACCTACTCGACTCGCTGTTAGTTTTAAATTTTGCTGAATAGAAGAATAATAATTATAAACTTTGAAACATAAATACCTACATAATTTTTACCAACCTACTAACGTTAGATCTGCACATTAGACTTATACAAGTATAATATAATACTCTAAGTAGATATACCTACAAGGTATGAAATGAACTTTTCTAGAAAGTTATGCTAGGTACATTTTTATCACATATGGGGAACGTCTATCAAAATCGGGATTGAAACCAAATACCTACTATAACGCCCAAATCTCAGTTTGACTTAACTGCGAGACGCAAGAGTCTTGCAGGCTTAGTCTTGTTCTTGCTCAACTCTTGCAGGGTTCAGTCTTGGTCTTGGTCTTGCTACAATAAGTCGGTCTTGGTCTTGGTCTTGCAAAAATGCAAGAACAAGACCAAGACTGCAAGACCAAGACCGATTTTGGGCAACACTAACTCCAATGCGTAACACTCATTTATAATTTTAGAAGCTGGTAAGCGCTCTAATAGATTTAGGTACTATAACTCTTGTCTTAGCGCCTAAATGTTAGTTGGGTAATTAATGTATACAAAATATTGTAAAACATTTTAAAAGAGTAACGGTGGAGTTTCTTGCCCATTCTTCTCCATACGAAAACTACCTTTTGGAATGGGCGACTAGAATCAATTCTATTTGTTTTCATTTCTGATGTTCAAAAGTGCCTTTTATGTGCCTATTTGAAATAAATGCTTTGACTTTGAGCGCAGCTATTTAGTCTATAAAACAATTTTTTTGAATTTCGGTACAGCTTAGTGAGTTAGTACCCTGCCAAATTATAATATACCTACTTAGTCTTTTTAAAATTTCAAATATGATACACACCGCGTCCCGCTTAAGGGGCTTACAGGACCTAAACACAAAAAACGCAAGTTTTAGAAACAATAAAAGTATATGATCGACTACAGTAAACAAAATCAGAAAAATATATGATATTCTTCAGGATATATGCTAGGTAGATAGTGTGTTGAAAACATAATAAAACTAATTTGGTACGATAGAAAAAAATCATGAAGATACCTCTAAAAACTTTCTTTTACAATAAAAACCGAACTAATGTTTTAATTTTTTTATCCAAACAGTAGATTTTTGTAAAGAAATAATTGCTTCATATTTTGCAATAAATTACCAGCGTTATGTCATCGCGCTTCTCTTTCTTTTCTATGCTGTCCGACAGTGACCGCGCTTTAGGTCATGTAAGCCCCTTAATAGGTATTTTTTTTATTCACACTATCTGATACACTCACAAGACCGCAGCATTGTTCATAAGTAAAAAATGTAGTTAACCACGTAACCTTTAGTTCTATTTTTAAAATTGATTCCCGCCCTAGAGAGGGAAGCAATTAGAAACTATGAGTCTATCCCGCCCAAAGGTGTGAAAGAACGTCTTCCACCCGCAATTCGGATCAAACAAACACTACTTTCCGAGTAGGTATGAGAAATTAAAAAGTTATTTTTGCAGTTGTCAAATTGACCTCCTTAATATTTTTACTGTTAAGATTGATTCATTCGCATTTACCGCGAACGATATGATTAGTTTTACTTGACAAGTTTCAGTAATATAAGACCATACCATACCTAACCATACCTAAGACAGTACCCAGAAATTAAATGAGCTGATACAAGTAAGGTAATAAGGTATGGTGTTAGGGTAACGTTGAAGTACAGCTGCTCAGTGTGTCAACAAGCGAGCGTGTTGCGCAGGCGTAGGAGACGGGTTGCTCACGACGCGACTGGCATGGAGATGTGTGCCCGCTTTCCAGTGATTAAATTTACATAGGAAATTACAGCGAGCTATGTCGAGCAGCCACCGAGCTGAGGAATCCGCGCGGGCCGGCCATTCATACTTCGTTTAGCATTTATAGCAGTTTGCCATTTTTAATGAAGATGTATAAAATCAAGTGAATAGGTATATCTAATGGTTTTCGAAGGGTAACCAGAGTAACGAACACTGATCCACGAGTGGTTCTATTGGTTCTATGAAGCCCACAGTGCACAGCGCCCGGTGCGCTGCAAGTACTTTGGAACTCATGAAATCGCGTGCAACAGACATGCGACTCACATGGAAGCATGTCTACTTGCAAATGCAAATGTAATTGCCTGGTTTGTGATCCCTCGATATCTAGGCAAACCGGTGACATAACAAGCTTGGCTTGTGCAAGCTGTCTGCTACTGGAAGTGCTTCAGGTGTGACAGTGACGCAACATTTAATTGTGGACCGTTTCGGACGAGAAGCGTCTCGTCGTTATCGACCGAGCTCGTACGTGCGCGGGACTCCGGAGGCTGGCTCGGACGCGGCCCGGCTGTGACGTCACATCACATGCTACACTGACACGCGACTCGGCCTTATTTTCCTCGGGTAAAGTCGAACCCTTCGTTCGCAGGTTCGTCGTCAGAAAGTTGGTGAAAAATATGGCGAAGGACGACCAGAAGAGCCAATAACTCTCCCTATTTGGTAACTGATAAGTGATACACCAAAACCGCGAGTCCATCTTAGAAAAGTAGTACATTCTTACAGGACCCCTTTACAACGTTGACGCGTGGTTATATAGGTACCTACTGGAGCAACGAGTACGGTTCCCATACGCACGTAAGACCAGTAGTCGTGTATCGTAGAATAACAAAGTGGGCTATAATTTGGTATAATTTGTGAACACAGAGCGGCGTGGCGGCGCGGCGGCGCGCGGCGGATAGAGGTCGGAAGCTGCTGCGTCACGCGACGTGGGATCCGACCGCGTCGCCCTCGCGCGACCAGCGATACTGTCTACCGCGCCGTCCGCGCCGATACTCAGTAGTGTGGGATCTGAGGAGCGACTGTATGCAAGTAGGTACGATGTGATGCATACGCGAAAACGAGAGTGCGTATGGCAATTAAGAATTCGAGTAAAGTTTCAAGTGATTAGTCACTTGAAAACGAACGAAATCGAGTGAAAGGCCTTGTACGGCAGTCGGTAACAGCAGTCGTTTGTCAGCGGCACTCAGCGGAGGTAATAAAGCGAATCTCTGAATAAAGCACCGATAAATAGGATACTGTCACACAAAAACTGTAGAATTACGAGCATGGAGTGTAACAGATGGAAAATCTCGATGTCATCGCTGGAGTTTTTGTTGCTACACATTTGAATAATGGTGTGGTGATACACTGACGGAGAGGCAGAAGGCCCACCAGTTACAACCCGCGACGAAGGAAACATTAACTCCGGCGGATAGCTTGGAGTGCAGCGCAGCAGTCGCGAGCTTGCGCGCTCGAAGGCGCTCGGCCGATGTGCTTGTCAATGTAACGCCAGTGCTTGCGTGAGCTGTTGTTCGCACGTTGTACGGATCGGAGCTTTTGTACTGATCTGGGTAGTGAGTGCGGTACGGGCCCGGCGCGGGCGCGGGACGGCACGCACAATGCGCGGTGAGCTCCGTGACGCACGCGCATCACAAAAACGCGTCTGCCGCCCCTCGCGCGCCCCCGACCCCCCCGCCACACGCTTTTTACGTGCCGGCCCATTCATCCCGTAATTAACGCGAATAAAAAACGAAGCTAGACGAAAATTAGAAATGTTTCGGTGTCACCGCGCGGCCGCACAAAAACCGATTCAGCTGTGAATTATATTAATTTAATTATATCGTCGTTTTGTCTCGCCGTGAAACGGGCGGCGCGACCAATCGGGTACCGCTCGGCGCCTGCGCAGTGCGCAGCGCCCGCGCCCGAGGGATACTGTCCTACCGGAGGAAGCCATAACTGTCCCGTGTTGGTGCCGACACACGACACACACAACGCACGCGCTCGTGACTAATATTATAATGAGTGAGTGGTACATACCGTTCAGGTCGAGCACCATCTGCGTGTTGAAGTAGTGGCTGACGTCACCGCGACCCGATACTGAAACAACAAAGTACTGCTTAGCTAGGGCATTTAATCATAGTC
The DNA here is from genome assembly GCA_963855955.1 of Luperina nickerlii. Taxonomy (NCBI): domain Eukaryota; kingdom Metazoa; phylum Arthropoda; class Insecta; order Lepidoptera; family Noctuidae; genus Luperina; species Luperina nickerlii. The sequence continues at coordinate 242,893 of OY979670.1, forward strand.
ACATGACATGAACAACAATAGTTTAATCAGCCGAGCCGGGAGGATGTCTGTACACTGTACAGCCAGCAGTGGGTGGAACACGGCTGCCACTACGATAGTGAGGAATCCATATTTTGCCCACAGTATGAGTAGAAGTCCTCTTAATAATGTTGCCATAATATGTTGTTCATAATGTTGCCTTAGTTACGACTATGCAAAATTTATTTATTTTAAGATATAAAATATCCAGCAGATACAAGAATAAGTGTGTTGCTGAGAATAGTCAATAATAAAAATACCGAACGAACAGCCACCCTGACCTACGAGGTTCATAAAACCGTGCCACGCGCTCCTAAAAGTGCAACCCACGTGTCGCCGAATGTAACCAATTGAACAGTTTTTATGAAAGCAATGGACCAATCACAGACGTCTGAACCGAAACCTGCAGATTTTCTTTAGACGTGAAGGTGTCATTGTGTGTGATGTGACACTTTTAGATATTGATGCGCGGAGTGGCCGCGAGCCCCCGAGGGCAAGGTCGCCGCTGTCGACCGTCACACAATGGACGGAGCTGCCCGGGGGCCGGCGTGCGCGGCGCACTGGACGCCTCACCCCACACACCCACGCATTCAACTGTCACTGTCAGTGCGCTACCGGCCGCCAGTGTCCGGCGCGCCGGCGCAGCTGCTCGCGCCGCGTCGTCGTAGCGAACAAAGTACGCATTGTGCACTGACCGTTGCGAAATCATCGCCATTATAATGATGTTGTGCGCCAAACGAGTGGGCGGCTGGCTCCGGCGCACGTAGCTAATAGACCACACGTCCGCGGTACCGTACCGACGCTCGACGCGCGACGGCGACCCGGCCGACCCACCTCCGCCAAATGATTGCTGTAATATACATTCTAAATTGTGGCACTACTCGCCCGGCTACCGGGCAACACCAATTGCTAATAATTGAATATTAAATTGGTAGCCTTACTTTTTGATAAAACAATAATAGGATATCTATGGTTAGAATTATTTTGTAGATCCACAATATATCGGCGTATCGGCCGGTATATCGACGAATAATTTTTGGCCCGATTCGAACATTTACGAGAGCTTAAAGCTTTTGCCATGAACAGTCACGTAAAGGACCACGGAGGCTTTTGTATGGACCCCGTCCCCTCCCTCCAACAGTCAAGGGATGCGTGTCAATATATTTATAAGAGTCCAAAAATGTCAAAATACCTATTTTAGTTGCAGAATTGATAGGGTTTATTTTATAATAGAAATAAACTTTTTTGTGAAAAAATGCGTCTATTTTAAATAAAAATCATATTCTTTGTAAACAAACGCATATTTTATATAAAATAAGAATAATTCTATAAAAAAAACTTTCTTCTTGAACTGAAAATGATTGGGACAAAAATGACAAATAATTGAGACATGCTTGCGAATGGTCAGATAACACATGAACACTTTAATAATGCACATGCGCTAGACCTAAGAAGTCTGTACAAATGGGGATACGAGCGTGAACTTTGAAAAAAAAAATGACAGCAATAAAGTGTCAAGTCAAACCATAGACGTAGTTGTACTAAGGTCTTATTTAAAAACGCAAACCACATAAACCTCTTCCGTCACACGGTAAACAAGCAAGAGTTAGTGTATGTATTAAACAAGCCGATAATGATAACCACGAGAGTTGCTAACAACGAAAACAAAGATAAAGATTATCTCATATGAAGACAATATTGATCGCTATATTCTATTCCTCATACTGCACACTAAGTAAATGTGTATGTATTCCAATGAAACAAAATCGAATAAAAAGATATTAAAATCAAACTAATAGATAAAGGCGAAAGTTTGTGAGTGTGTGTTTAAAAAGTAGCCTACATGTTAACATACAGGCTACTTTTTATCCCGATATTCCCACGGGATCGAAACTTATGCGAGTGAAACCGTGGGGCGCAACTATTATAATATAAATCCCAAAACCCATACATATGTTTGGCATAAGTCGCCATAATAAGAAATTATCTATCCTGCGAGACGCTTCCGATGACACAGACACTTGTTTCAAGTCTGTTGGAGGGTGTTGACGTTTCTTGCCAATGTCCTTTATTGTTCAGCAGATTGACATTAAGTAGTTGATTGAGTCGTCGCTGGTCACTGGTAATGACATTCTGAACGGCGTGTAACGTGTAACGCGTGCATGCATTGTGTTGCAAGTAGTTAAAGCAGCTTTGTCCTTCACGACTTGACACGGTTTGAACGACTATTTATATGTAGCACGTTTTATTCATAATATTGTAATGATAATATTTACATAGTTGCTCATTCATTCAAAATTTACATAATAAAAAGTAATGTTACGAGCTTGGGGTTCGTGACAATAAAAACTGCCGATTTAATAACCAAAAAAATTACACTTTACTCACCAACACTAATTACAAGTCAAACACACTAATTAGGAAACACAATTGCACTTACTGATCACTCTTAAGTCGCACTCGAATATCGCCTTCGATGTTATCGCTCGTATCGCTTAATCGAAACTATCTGTCTCGCGGCTCGCGCCCGCCTTATATAGTGCCACAGAGCTATTCTATAAACATCTAGTATGTTCGAGTACATAGCGGTCCCGACTGACTCGACGTCGATAGTTCTCGGAATTACTAGTACTTAGAAAAAGGTCAAGTAGGGTCAAGGCCTAGTACCAAGGTACTAGTTCCGCTACCCGTTACTAGATGGCGCTAGTGGTAACTAATGTCGCCATGTATCAAGCATTATTTGTGGCGCGCAACACTGCCCCCTCCTAAGACATGCTCGTCCCGAGCATTATCGGCCCCATAATAACGCGCCAGTCGATCCACATGGACGATCTTAGGAGTACCCCTTGCACCTTTCTGTATCCGATGGGTTACGTCATTGATCTTAGTCACAACCCGGTACGGTCCGTCCCATTTAGCTTGAAGCTTAGGAGATTTCCCTTTGCTGCGGACTGGATTGTGCAACCACACGAGTGAACCTTCGTCGAACTCTTTATTGTTCATTTTGCGACCATAACGGGTTTTCATCTTTTCAGACATTTGCTGGCCCGATTGTCTGACGTGCTCATAAATGTCATTCATTTTGTTCCGCAAATCATTCGCATAATCAGTTACACTGCGTGGGGCATCAGTTGGTATTCCGGTGATCAGGTCTGCAGGCAGCCGTAGTTCTCTTCCAAAGTTCGCGAGAGCTGGTGTCACCGATGTACTTTCGTGAACAGCGCTTCGATATGACAATAAAAACGGTTGTATGTGCTTGTCCCAATCTCGTTGCCGATTTTCCACAACTTTTGCTAGGTACCTCTCCAGTGTCTGGTTAAATCGTTCCACCATTCCATCCGATTGTGGGTGGTAAGAAGTCGTTCTTGTTTTACGAGTACCCATAACTCGACAAGTTTCCTGGAATATTTGTGACTCAAAATTCCTTCCTTGATCACTGTGAATCTCCAAGGGTACTCCAAAGCGACAGAAGACTTCATGAACTAATTTATCCGCAACTGTCGAAGCTTCTTGATTTGGAATGGCGAAGACTTCCGGCCACTTAGTGAAGTAATCCATCACAACCATGAAATACTTGTTACCACTTTCACTTTCCGGAAACGGCCCCGCAACGTCAAGGGCTATCCTCTCCCATGGTGCACCAACATTGTACAATTTCAATGCACCTCTACTATGACTCTGAGGTCCCTTTACAGCTGCACAATTTGTACATTTGCGACACCAATCCTCGACATCGTCCCGACAGTGGATCCAGTAAAACCGTTCTCGTATCTTAAGTAGAGTCCGTTTTATTCCCAGATGACCTCGTGAACAACCATTATGGTACAGCTGTAGAACATCCGGTACTTGAGCTTTAGGGACAACCATTTGCAAATGACAGCTATCTCCCCGAGCATTTTCCCATTTACGGCACAGGACTCCATCCTGAACCACCAAGCTGTCCCATTGAGCCCAATAGCTTTTTGTGACCAAACTCATCGCTGAGACGTCACTCCACCTGGGTTTAGGAGCTCTGGCCTTCATCCACTCCAGAATTGGCTTGATGTCCGAATCTTCCTGCTGTGCACGTTGTAGGCTCTCCTTCCACTCGTTGCTGAGGTCTGTCCTGAGCATCCTTACAGGTACCACTTCCTTACTTTCCTGCCTAGTACAGTGCTTGCAGTCTTCAGGACAAGGTCTTCTTGACAATGCATCTGTGTTGCCAAGAGACTTCCCGCTGCGGTGTTTAACCACAAAGCCGTCCTGCTGCTGCTGGGCGGTGCTGTTAGCCGCACTACCCTCTCGAGTCCAGCCACTTTCCCTTTCTGCAGTCCGCTTAGGGCAACTGGATCGAAGGTGGCACCTTTCCCCACAGCCGTAGCACCTAGGGCTATATCCTTTCTTGCGGTTGCGAACTGTAGCCGCTGCAACCTCCCTGACGCGATGGGAACGATGATCCTGCCGCACCGCTTCCACCTCCAGTGCATGGGCCAAGGCATCCTTCAGCGTCCCGTGGTGACCGAGCCTCACAGCAGCTCTAACTTCAAGGTCGCGGATGCCGTCGATGAATGCCTGCAACAGGTTCCCATCAATAAGCGCAGGTACGGACTGGTAAGCTTTACGAACCAGCTTCTCCACTTCCAGGGCCCACTGCTGCAGGTTTTCATTGCTGCGTTGCACGCGATCCTTGAGCTGCGCACGAAACACGTGCTCCAGGTGAGCGTCGCCATACCGAGCCTCCAATGCCTTAAGGAGCTGCTCGTAAGTCACTTCCTTACCGAGAGCTTCCAGAACAGTTAAGGCCTGGTCGCGCAAGCCCAGGGTGAGGGCAGTCATGACCTGACTTTTATTCCACCCGTTCGCCTTCATGACAGCCTCAAATTGGATTTTGTAGGCCGACCAGGAAGAAGTTCCGTCGAACGGTGGCACTTTGAATCCACGTAGCGAAGGTGTTGTAGCTACGGGAGCTGTGATTCCATCACCCAGTTTCAGGTAATCCAGCGTTTTCTTCACGTCAGCCATCACGGTTTCCTTCACGTCAGCCATCACTTTGTCAACCCGATTATTCACTTGATCGATTCGGGTTTCGGCTTCCGACAGACGGTTGTCATGTTGAGCAACCTTTTCCTTCACCTCCTTCATGTCTTTACCGAAGGTAGCGTGAAGGTCCTTTATAAGGAGCATCTGCTCTTCCTGGCGGCGCGCCTGCTCCTCCTTATCCCGCTGGAGCTGTTCCTCCAACCGACGAGCCTGTTCATCCTGTCGGCGGGCCTGCTCCTCCTGTCGGTGGGCCTGCTCCTCCTGTCGGTGGGCCTGCTCCTCCTTGTCCCGCTAAAGCTGTTCTTCCAGTCGACGAGCCTGTTCCTCCTGACGGCGAGCCTGTTCCTGCAGCATCATCATCAGAGCAGCAAAATCTGGTACTGTTGATGGTTAAGCAGCTGTAGACGGGCCGGCCTCCGTGGTCGGTAGGTGGCCTTCCGACCTCTGTGGCGTTGTTCCACCGAATCGCCTCTGGTCCGTCTCTTGCTGGCGTTGACTCCGGGTACGGATACCCTCCATGTCGTCTTTGGGTAAAATCGGCATGATTTTAATCCCACTTCTGACACCAATTGTTACGAGCTTGGGGTTCGTGACAATAAAAACTGCCGATTTAATAACCAAAAAAATGACACTTTACTCACCAACACTAATTACAAGTCAAACACACTAATTAGGAAACACAATTGCACTTACTGATCACTCTTAAGTCGCACTCGAATATCGCCTTCGATGTTATCGCTCGTATCGCTTAATCGAAACTATCTATCTCGCGGCTCGCGCCCGCCTTATATAGTGCCACAGAGCTATTCTATAAACATCTAGTATGTTCGAGTACATAGCGGTCCCGACCGACTCGACGTCGATAGTTCTCGGAATTACTAGTACTTAGAAAAAGGTCAAGTAGGGTCAAGGCCTAGTACCAAGGTACTAGTTCCGCTACCCGATACTAGATGGCGCTAGTGGTAACTAATGTCGCCATGTATCAAGCATTATTTGTGGCGCGCAACAGTAATTGTCAAAACTTACCCAGTTTTGACAATTTAATCGAATATTGTTATAAAAAGCAAGTGGTCGCGAAATGTTAACAAGTTGTACACCGTAGCAAGTAACCGCTACACGTGTGCGTGTTGTGGGGACACTCGGTATAATGATGCAGTAATTGCGTCGCTCGCGGGGAAGCGGGGGGTGTGGGGCGGTGATAGAGACCGGTGCGCGCACGCATACATCGCAACCGACTGCGGATTGAGTTATACTGGAATGGAACACAAACCGATCTAAGTTACGAGCAAGTTCAGCTTGACTTGTCTAAAGGACATAAAGCAGTCACTGGGGAGACAAATAGCTACGAGATGTATGAAATGGAGCTCACTAACATACAAGATTACCTAGCGAACTTTGTTAGTCGTAAACAACACTGTGTATTCCGCAAAGGATTGGGCTGAAGTGTACCGTTTATAACACCCACACTTTGTCAGTTATGTTTAAGTTTCATGTAATAGGGAGCGAGATGGTTTTGAAGTCTCGAAGTAACTAGCACATGCAGCTATTCAACACCGTTTAAGTTTAAAGATTGCTGCATTAAGAACAACCAATACTATAAAAACTGATCTAATTGAATGTTTCACCAAATGTGCGGGAAGGGTAAGCACAAGGCACACGACGTGACTCGCATGTCACGACTCCCTACAGACTGCTTGCGTTATTTGTTTAAAATATTAGCCGAACAGAATGTTTCACGACGTGGTGCGCGTGGTGACGTGGGGCGTCACTCGCACGGACACGACGCAGCGCGGGAGACCGGGTGCGTCTCCCGCGCTGCGTCGTGTCCGTGCGAGTGCATGCGGACACGGCACAGGACACCTACTGACTGTAGGGACCGCTCGTCAATGGACCGTTCAATGTTCATGTAGCTACCTACCGTACTGCAGGGAACCTCAAAATGCCTTGTAATTGCAAAGTAATGAGCGACATTACGTCGATCGATCAGGAGTCACCATTCAGTTTAGGAACACACAGCCGCTTCTGTTTAAACAAACATTTCCCTCTTCGGGAGGTTTAAAGATAGGATCACATTAACCGGATAGTATAAACGAGGTGCGGGCCGTGGGTCGGTTTCCATTTAAAGTGGGGTCAGTGCGTCCGCCATCGCTCACTGGACGCGCAGTAAATCGCGCGCGTGAATTACTGCCCCGCGCTGCGCAGCGTCCCGCGTCCCGCGCCCCGTAGCACCGCGGGTCCGTCCCCGGGGACTGCCTCTGCTGCGTTACTCCATAAATCGTCCCCATTTGGCTAACCCGCGAATCAAAGAAAGGTAATTCACAATGTTTAAATCCAATTTGAAAGGAGCGAGGGCGGCCGACCCCATAGCACTTTCAATATTATTGTAATCTAACAAGCTATTAATATACCGCCAACCGGCAGACGATATCAAAGAAATAACTTAACCCAAGTGTTGGGGTTGAACTGAACTTAGAACGTTGAATAACAAAAAAAGCTAAATCGCTTCAAATACAGTCCTCCGTTCGAGGAGGGGAAAAGGCCTCAGAGCAGAAACTTGAAATGATATGCGTGGGTATCGAGTGCTGCGACACTGGCGCGACCGAGACAGCACAACCCGCAGCCTGCATTCTTATCGAGTACTGACGGCTGACGTCTTAGCTCCAGTTCCAAAGTTGACCAAAATATAGTGGAACTATAATCGGTATTCTCAATGACATACTTACTGAGATAACGCTGCTGATTACTATAAGTCAGACCCGTGAGGGTAATTTATCAGAAAAGTTCGAAGAGCTTTAGCACACATTGAGTGCAGGATGTGCGAGCGTCGCATTCCGCCTCACAACGGAGCCCACGCGGGCACGTCACCAGTCACCACACAGTATTCACTGTCGCCTCCTGCAGCTCCCCCAGGAGAGCACCACAAGCAGAACATAGTTCAGTAGATAACTAAACAACGACCGTTGTACAACCAGTTTACAATTAACAAGTGATTAGTGGTCAAAACTGTTCGCAGAACCAACGCTAGCGAGTGATTACTAATGCAAATGGCGTTAATGAGAAGCGGCGGTTACAGTTGCCAATGCAAGCGTTATTAAAATGCAGAAATTAGTTAATGGACAGCCGCGGGTTTCACTTAGCATCAATCACGGAGCGCAATAGCGACAGAAAAACTGTGCAGTAACGGTAATGGCGGCCGAACTGAACACAAGGCTGCGCCGGCGCACTCACACCTTCGTGGTACGTAGATACAGAATCAATTAGCACCGAAGGCTGAATCAAACGATATTTATAGACGACTACATAGAAGCGCGACACATGCGGGACTGCTCTACTTGATGCAGTGCGTGAGTTGTGAGGAGAAGGCCTGCTGAAGATCTTACACAGAGATAGTAGCACATATAGTGCATACATTTGGCTTGCCGCGCACGACATACGTGTTACGTGCATCGTGCGGCTTCTAAGAAGCAGCAGTTCGGAGCGCATCAATATGCGCTCATAACGATCACGCGAATGTGCGCCTGATTTGGCAGCCGCCGCGGCGCGCGTCGCCCTCGTCGCTGCGGCGAGAACATGTCACACATGAGAACATCGACTTTATCAACGTAACAACGAGAAAGTTCGTCCCCAGGGGTCCAAGCAATCCTAACAAACATAATAAGCAGAACATCTTGTTGTGCTTTGTGTCGTAATGACATTCATCATCTTGATTATTGTCTCGATATCGTAAGACATCTGGCGGCCGGCGGCCTGATGAGAATAATTATGATGGCTGAACTTCCAGACCCTTTGATGTTGAACAGGGCTGTGTTGCCTAACAGTAACGTTTTTTTTTTTACGCAAAATACGCGCATTGACGTGGAGTTGCGGACAACAGCCCGTTTTACCTATTACCTAGTCCAGATTTAAACTAAAACGAACACCCCATTTCTAAATGAAGAATTTAACTTTGAAGGAATTGAAGGGATCAGCCGAATTATTGCCAAAGTAGACTTTGATAATGAAGTAGAGTTTGAGATCAACTACTGTGATGTAAATGAAACTCTAATAGATTGCAAAATAAATGTAGGTGAGAGTGTTTAGTGAATGTATGCTAACCGCTACAAAGATAGGTATTTTTCTTACCACTACGGTTGGCAAAAGCTATGGATCATGTATAAGACCACGGGGAGATAGTTTCACTTCTCTTTACGGGTTTTGAGATAATTACAGAAGATAAGAAAACGAAAGAAGAAGCTATATAATATAAGCTATTGTACAATGTACAGTACAGACTTACAGAGCGGTACTTGGAAAAGGGGAACAGCAACTATAAGCAGTAGAAGAGAGAGGTGCAGAGCAACTAGCGAGTGATCAGTGACACAGATGAGTGTCGTCCGCAATCACCGGCTCATGAATGGTGCGTGACGTCACGGATCGATGTCGTCACAATAAGTCGCATGTATCGGAGGATAACGCGCGGGTCGATGACCGCGGCCGGTTAATTGCGCCCCCTCCCGCGCTCCCCCGGCTCGCCCCTGCCCCGCCGGCGCCCCACAGATGAGACCTTCGTGTTAAGAACAACATTTGGCCCACATCGCTGGCCCACTTCGGCATCGATCCGCCTCACAAGTTCACACACGTCACTGATAACACGACAGCGCGCGATACTACAGCTGCACAGCTGTGCTGCTGCACAGGTGACCACACACCCTATGTCTCCCACATGTTGCGTACAATGTCAGACCATCTCAATATCTTATGTATGTCTAGAATGTGTAGCGTACGATCGTACAATGCTGCAGACAGCACCGTCCAGGCGCGATGCAACAGACATGGCAAGAAGCGCTACGTGATACCTACATCTAGAGCCTTAGAGTGTAGACTTACTGGTAACTAGGTAATATATGATGAACTGATGATACCTTCAGTCGAAGAATGAGAAGCGAGACAACACAATGAGAATGATTCACGTGCTGTAATCCGAATGTGGGGAAGTATCTAAGGCGCCGCTGCTAATAAATATGTAAATTGCGCTTTGTTTAAACGGAAACTGAACATAACTCGTAGTACTTACCAATTCTATCGGTCGCTTCAAGAAGTCAAGTAAATCTCGACGCCACTCAACAGCCGCGAGCAGAAGGGTTACATCACATCTCTTACAGACGGAAATACAGATCAAATTTAGAAGCACATGTGTGCAATGTTATGTGAGGAGTGTCTACGGTAGACATACGAATATTTCTGTAGACTCCAAATCACAATAATTTAAAATGTAACAGTCCGACTCGTCGTTGATTTGTAATGACGACTTTTATTAAATACAATTCCGAGTTTCCTCGAGTTTATTCTTTTTTTTGGAATAATTCTCAGAATACGTTTCACAGAATTTTAAATCTTTTTCTCATTTTTATTGCTTTTTTCTCTGTCGCTAATAGAAGAGAAAGTCTTTGTCTAGCTAGACAGAAAGCCCCCAACCACATAGCAAGTCACCTTGAGTTCAGCGTTCATCAGTCTCGCTTCATGTAATCACATCACATGGAGGAGTAGTCCTTCTGCTCTTGTTCGTAGTGCGGATGATGCAAAGTTACGATGTTCGGAAGTGTGCCCAAGAGGCGTGCGCTTTTAACTTTAAGCTGAGTTGTGACAGCACCGTACTTGTGCCGACTTTATAACATCATAAAACAACAATTAGGCGTCGTCGCTGAGTGGATGCGTTCAGTGCGTTGTACCGTGCGTCGTGCGCCGCTCCACCGCGCAGGCTTAACGAAGAGATAAGTAGGTACTCCAATTATATACGCCTCCAGCCCATCTTGTATTGTGAACTATGCCGGAACTGTGATCGGGATGAAGTCGCTACGACCAGTGAACGTAATGACAGCGTCCCACGCCCTGCCACAGCTTACGAGGCATATTGTTATAATTTCTAAAGGTCAATAATCAAATACCTAATGTAACTACCGTAGAAGTCCAAAATATGCATTTACTTAAATTAGGTTTTAATTTATTAATTATTACTGTTAAAAAAGTTCGAGTAACTGAACGAAAGACATCAACGAGATCTGATTCTATTCTAGTGTAAATGTTAAGTCGAGCGGTGCCTGGCACGTGCTGACGGCAAACTCTCGCACAAGGATTAAACTGCACTTAATGTAAGCTAGCCGTACATAGTAAGTAAATTAACTGCGATTGACTGGGAGTGGATATTTTAATTGTTAGCAATAACGTAGCCGGAAGTCGGCGTGTCAATATCAATTAACGCGAAACACAGGTGGTGTCGCGTCAACATTGTTTTATGAATATCGTAGAGGATTAGACATACTAGTCTCAGTGGCACGCCGCGCGCCGCACGAGGCTCACCGCGCCACTTTAATGCAAATAAACGCGCGTCAGTACTAATATTATGCATCGATAAAAGTATAATAATTGGCTCGAAACACTCCAGTATTAAATATGAAATACAACAGCGGGGCAACAGAGTGTTTATATAATCACCGCATGTTACACTCAGATTTATAATAAAGATAAATGTATTTCGTGTTTTTAAAATAATTGCATGATTATTTTAAAGAATACATTATTATAATAAGTTGGCCGCGTCATTCTAATTATGAGCTGGTTGTTAACTGGTGCACCCTCCCCTCTGCCACCCTACCCACTCTCCCGCAAGTTTTTACACTTGTTTATTTTAAGATTATAATTGTGTTAATCAGCAATAGCATACATAAATTATTAATTCAATGTGCAATGTCTTAGTATGTTCAGCTTATTAGTAGTGCAGCGAGCACGTGACCGTGTTCCTACCACAGCGGCGCCGCGGCGTTCACTATGTCTAAGAGATTCACAGTGAGAAGATACATATAACATCAACTATTTAATCCGCAACAGGTAATCATCAAACAATCTGTAACGGATCACAATATTCTCAACTTATCTATTTAACCAATTATCCAAATTTTTTCAACGTGCCAAGCGCGCACTAAGCACTGTTACATTAACAGCTTGACAGTGTCCAAGAATGATTGCTTCACTTTTCCGTACGTTCAGGTTCAACTCTTGTGTTCTCTTTACAAATGCTCTGTGCGTTTCGTTTTCCGAATCCTCTCGCATTTTGTGTATTTTCCCTTCTACGATGTGACGATGTTCATGTGACGACGCAAGTCACTAATCATTCAGCTTTCTCTGTGTTCTATATGTGTGAAGAAGGTATTTCTATCTTACTTGTTCTAAAGTCCTTGAATGGCCACTTTTTTAGCCATGATATTTTTCGTTTAATGAGACGTCAAGAAAGGTTGATTTGAAATGTGGCGCTAATGCGCTAATACTAATCCTTCAATATCATAAACGTGAAAGTTTGTGAAGATGTTTGGATGTTTGTTACTCAATCACGCGTAAACTGTTGAACAGATCTGGATAAAAATTGGCACAAAGATTAACACATAGGATAAGTACTTTTTATCCCGATTTTCTCACGGGACCGAAACTTACGCGGCTGAACTCGCGGGCTAGTGCTAGTGTTATCAAACTAGTGCTATCAATCACTCAGAATGCGTCGGATTTAAAATTGTGAAATCTAATATACCGCACGACGGAATAATCATGTGCAGGCGCATCAACATAGGAAACATGGATGTCCCTAATGTGGAGGTCCATATCTGTGAGGCTGGAGGAGCTGCCAGAATTGCATTACATTACCGAATCTACGGCATGCGACGGGAATGACGCGAAACCCACTAAACCCTGACGCTGATCACACCTTGATGCGACATGGAATACTTATTGCTAGAACAATATCTTCAAATCAAACTTGTTTTTTCTGAGGAGAATCAGCAAAACGTTAAAATAAACTGTTCAGAAACAGATCTAGAACTGAGTGCAATGATAAACGTAAGTAGAATGATACTTATGGGTATAACTATCGTACCCTGGGTTAACATTTTGGGCTAATATCGAGGACGCAGTGGCGCGCGCGCGGGCATCGCTACGTACTGATCAGGGCAAGCGGAAAACACTTGTTTATCGCCGTCTTCGTCTTGGTTTATACCTTATATGTATTGTACCTTGCGTCTAAGCCTTAGTGCAAAAATAACAGAGCACATCGCATTTGTTTTGTAGTTAAAGAAAATCATTACAGAAAATATTATAGACACGATTCATTAATATGTTTTTCTGTGAAAGCTAATTATGTCATTTTCCGTTTTCCGTCTGCTCTAAAAGCTGACTTAGATATTTATTTTTATTTGTTGTTTCTAATAACTATTATGCCAAATGAACAACTGTCTTGTCCAAACATGGTGGTGGCAAGACAGTCTCACGTAATAAAGTAAATAGCTAATGATGATTATAATGTCGTGCGTTAGTGACAGTCCGTCACGCTTGCTTCTCGCGGGTGTCGCCTACATTATACGAAAACATTTGAATCATCATAGTCACATCAACATCATAGATTTTAACTAAGAAATTCATAACCAATAACGATGTTCGTCTGATTAACGGAGCCTTGGGAATTGGTCATCTGAATTCCTTAAATAACAGTAAAAGTTAAAACCTTCACTGTACCTACTGTATAACACTCGAGTGGCAAAATCTTTGAAAAATATAGGGAAACTTTATTGAAAACTGTAAATAACTTGCGAGTGTTGTGAGTGTTGTGACAGATTACCACAGCACATGCAAGTAGCGTTTGAAAGAACCTTAAAGGGACTCTTGTATCTACTATTTCAAAAGTGGCGTGTAGTAGGTATCTATTCGAAAAGTAATTTATTTCAGTACAGAATAGATTGATTTCTGTGTCTGCCAACCAGAAGAGTGCCGAAACAATGACGCTCGGCGAATCCCGGGGAGATTATTTAAATGCGTTGGAGCCACAACATAATTATTTGGAAAAAAAACCGGTCAAGTGCGAGTCGAACTCGCGCACGGAGGGCTCCGTACAAAGAATGAGTTTTAATAAGAGTTCCGTCTTTCCTTATGAGGTACGGAACCCTAAAAAAAAATAAGAGAAGTACCGCATTCGAAGAATACTGTCAAAACGTCGTTCTCTCCTGCTGTCCTTATATCATCCAGTACGGCCCGACGCCGGCCCGGCCCGGCCCGGCCCGGCCCGGCCCGCGCGGTGACCGCGCCACGCGGAGCTAAAAGGATTATTGATGACGCGCCGTCACGGGGGTATTATACCTGCTACCCACTACGTTTATGTCTAGGAAATACGTTGACGTACTCGTTAAGTCTATTTTATGATATTGTAGCTGGACTAAGAGGGGCTCGCTCGAACAATAATCATTAATTATAGAGATAATGCAATACTTCCGAGTCGGATTTGTTTACCGGTAATTACCAGTCTGATATAATCAATCGCTGGGTGCAGACATATCCGTTTTAAATAGTTTACTTGACAATGCAGTTCATTATATTGATTCGTTAGTTTATTCCTCATAGATGATTGATTAGTGTGCATTGAACATTCGTTTGTTGTTTTCTGCAAGAAAACTTAAGGTTTTATAATCATTATAATTATAACTAATACCTATATTCACAATTTTAGGGGAATTATAAAACGATTGAATAAAAAAAAACTTAGCGACTGATGGTGAGATATTGTTTTAATAACTTGAGCGGTATGAATTTGAGTAAGCGAAAAATTAACTAAGCTAACGACGAATATTGATTAATAATAAAATCCAGAACAAGCTTACAAAAAGTGGGTTGTGATTAATCCATTTCAGATATTAAAATTCTAGCCGTGCGACTAAATTACTAAGTGAGCGACTAGAAATACAGAGAGGGCAACTTAGAGACGATTTTTCCAATTGAGGTTTTACCTATCGAACTACTAAAAAGTTCACTTTAGGCGAAGGGCACCCCGAGGTTAGGTTTGGTTAGGGTACTTTACACAGAAATAGGCTCCGTCGACATAGGATACCTATAAGAGCGAAAATACCGTCATGATGACTTTCTGACTCGTTTAGAAAATGTATTATAAAATGATATTTAAGATAAAATGCCGCTCAGTATAAATAAATCATTTGCCAAATATTAAAAAATAAAAAGCAGGGTGTAACGTTGACACTCAAACAAATATTAGCTCGCTCAAATATTATGAAGTTGCTGTTCTTGATTTCTCGTCACTCGTAGTCAGTCGCTCACTTAGTACTAAAACGTAAATTAATTATTTTTGTCACTTAAAACTTTAATTTACAGTCTCTCGTTTAAATACTACCCTTTGTTTTACGTAACGATATACAATTATCTCCATTATTACCATTACAAGTAGGTATTCACCTGTCTACATTAGTTAGGTACTGTGGCTCAACAGATTACACTTTGACTAAATAATTACACACATAAAACACATTCAAATCTCTTTATAACCAAGATGTCGTATTGATATGAATCAGCTCACTGTATGGGCTTATTTCTTGATTTAGTATTAAAATAATTATGAGAACTACTCCACTAACACAGGTACCCAAGTCATGCTCGTGATCCACGTGCACTTGTGACCTTCGTTCAGTTGAACGTCACCAGTGAAAATGTACAAATTATATTACTAGAATACGTAGCTAATTTCACCCATTGTTGCAAAAATAATCCCAATTTTGGGAATAGGTTTACTTGCAGACTTTAAAAAAAATATAATGGGTAGTTAAAAAATCTGTGGCATAAAACAAAACATATTAAATGAAACCGCGGGGCGCTGCTAGTGCTTTATAGAGGATAAAGCACTAGCAGCGCCCCGCGGTATCGCCCGCATAAGTGTCGATCCCTTGGGAATATCGAGATAAAAACTATCCTAATGCCTTTCCCAGGACTCAAACTATCTCTATACCAAATTTCATCTAAATTGGTTCAGCGGTTTAAGCGTGAAGAGGTAACAGGCAGACAGACACACTTTCATATTTATAATATCAGTAAGGATAGTATGGATAACTCCTTTAACGCTAGCACAGTGGTTTTGAGAATAAAGAAATGGCAGGTTTTTGTTCCGTTAAATGTTAACGATATTTAATTTGTAAATTGGTGTAACTGCAAGTCGTTTGAGCAAATTTACGCCTACCTACCTAGTCGACTGCACACAGTGCACACCTGTACTACAATTTTCTCTAAAGTTTTGTTTGTGCTTGATTCATAATTAACATAATTATCATTATAAATAAAAGAATACAGAACCTCCTTTTTTGAAGTCGGTTAATGAATATTGGGCCCCACATTATTGAGCTCAATGCATGGAAAAATAAAACCGAGTAGTAATCAGTAATCGAGGGGCTTGAACCAAAAGCGAAAACGAAAGGAAAGAATCCAATCAAATGCGATCGTTATGTCGAAAACACAGTGTTTGTGATGGCGGGCAATTTGGGCGACAGGTGCGCGTGTTGCGTGCGCCGTGCCAAAGTTCAGCGCGCTCCCATGCGCGCGCGCAGCTCGCTCCGCTCCGCTCACTCGGCTCCGCGCGAGCGACGCGGCCGACACGTATTATTACACTCGTAAACAACGCGTGACTCCAACACCCGCTAATTCACTTACGTAGATGACATTATTACAACCGAATTACACCTCGCAGAGGCTCTGCGCGCATTTTACATCGATTACATTACGGTGATTTGATGCCATTTCGATCGTAATTTTAATATAATTCGTGGGGAGAGCGATAAAAACGCCATTAGTGTATTGTCTAGCATTCGAGGAAAGATGAAGATATTAGTGATGATTGGTGTCGCGGATGATGTACTTTGTGTTCCGTTTCTGTGGAGTCGAGAACATGTTAGCGCGCGCTGTGACACTGACATGTTGTCGTGAACATGTCTTGTTGATGTAATCGTGAACACTATCAGCGAATGATTTACTAATATAATGTTATTACGATAAAGCTGTTTATCGGTGCGACCGAGCAGGGCGCGCCCGGCGCCCGCGCCGCGTGCTCGGTGGGACAAGGGCGCGACGTGTTGACTCATTATTATTTAATATTAAACAAATCAGTAGCTGCAGGTGGACGACACTCGTGTCGCACGATAGCTTGGCGCGCGAGAGCGGAGCGGAGCGGTGCGGACGGCGAGGTGACAAAAGGCTCGCATAAAGAGAGTTAATATTATTTGCGGAGGGAGTGCAGGCTCCCGGGGGACAACCCTTGCCTGACCCCGCTAAATCACAATACGCCACCTGACCCCACATAAGTTTCGATAAGGGATTATTGTCGTATTACTTGCTCGCAGTTACTTATACCTACGAGAGACGCTCCCGGCACCGCCTGTTGTTACTCGACACTAGTCTGTTTGTTTGGGCTCTCTTTGAACATTTTTAATTCACTATTATCCTACTTCGAAGAAATGTCAATGAATGTAATAAACTAAGGGAATAAGTTATTTAAAGTACTTACTCAATTGTTTTATAAGAAGTAATTAAAACGAGAAGAATACTTAGCTTCTAATCACGATATAAATTATTTAAATAACCTAATTAGATAGGCAAAAATGATTAGTTTTCTTTTCTAATACTAATGAATTATGGTTAGTTTCAACTTGAGTTATCATCATCGTAAACATTATAGACTTATTGTTAGCTGTAACTTAGCTTGCGTGGTAACTTCTCTATAGGTACTTAAATTTAGTTTTCTAATGAAAAATGTATAACTATGTGGGTAACTAAGAAATTAAATACTAAACGTCTTAGTTTTACCATTTTGGTTATTTTTAACAAGATTTTAAGTTTTTACCGACACAATCTATTATAACCATAATGTAAGTCACAGATACCAGAGTCTACATAGAAGATTAGTTAAACTGGAACATCTGGGTACTTATAAAATAGGTGAATATTTACGTTTTTCTCCAGGAGAACAATTTTTTTTTGCGCTCTAACAGAACCTAAGCAGCGCTTGTACAGCGCACATCGCGCAAGCGATCTATTGAAGGCATTTAATTTTGTATTTATATTGAAATGTCTAAATAATAAATATAAGTATGGATGTGACATGTGAAGATCCCAGTCACTGTCAGTGTATTAAACATAAAGCTTACCATAGACATCGTTGTGATTGTCCTGTGTGAACGGAATTAACGTTTGCGATTTTATGAACATCACTAATCACAATTCAGATAAGAATTAATTTGGCAGAGGGCTGTTCCTGACATGCGACAGAACGAAGTGAAACTTGTACAAACATAGCTTCGGTACAGTAACGATCGAATAACAAACACTAACGACTTCTTATCCAACCATTAAACGACAAGTATCGCACATAACAGTTGCGTACGCGCATTAAAAATGCGCCTATCCCGCATTAGGCGCAAAGTGAACGGATTACAATGACGTGACTGAGGTTTGGTATCGGTTCCAATTTGTATAGCGAGTACGACTCCCGGGTCACAACAATGTGCCCTCGACGTGACCCTCGAGCCCCGCACACGTGGGTCGGCACCGCGGATCAAAGGCTCAAGAATGAGATGCCTGACTTTATGAATGGGAGCCGCGACACAATGGCTGGCGGAGCGTTGGGGAGCACTGTTTGTTTACCCTCCGGTGGTCGCGGACACACTACACACTGGGGCACTGTCGGTCGCGGCTGGTCTACTGACCGTGTCGCTGCTGGTCGCTGGCGGGCCGCGGGTGCGGCGGCGGCCAGGCGGGCAGCTCGCGCAGGCGCATGGAGCAGTCGAGCGGCTGGTCGCGCAGGGCCAGCGCAGGCATGGCGCGGCCGCGGCCGCCGGTCCTGGGTCGCGCCGTCTCTTCGAAGCGAGCGTCCGCCCACCGAGCGCGTCCGTGAGACACTGCCGTGCGAGCGCCGCTTTTTTCCGACGGTTTTTTTCGCGGAGGCGGGGCGAGGCGGCCGGCCAATGGCGGCTCGGCCCCCCCGCCCGCGTCGCCGCCCCCGCGCCTCTACTCTTATTTACGTGCCGTATATTAAAAGGGTTTTCCGCGTGCCGTTATGGATTTTCCTCGGCGTCGTATGTAAAGCGGGCGCGGGCGGGTTGCTCGCCGACGTCTCGCGTTCCGGAATGCCGCTCGGCGCACAATGTTCATCCTCAACAAAAACTTGCTTCAGTCTTCCATTCATTTCGTCCGGCAGCTTCAGTTTTTGTCACGTTTAAGTTTGGGTTTCTCAAGGTTCACTGATTTAAATTAGAAGGCACGACTGGCGTGCCACCCAGCGCGAGCAGCGCGTCGTGCTCAGCCGGCGCAGTCTAAGCGGCGTCGCTCGTGTGTGCTGGTCTTAGGTAATGAGTGGTTGTTGTTACGTCACGGGTGGCGGGGTCACTGACCGCGGGTCAGACGAAGCCTGAACTTGAACCTCTCGCTCGCTAATTAACATGTCACAACTCACACCACGCCACACAGGAGAGCGGCAGAGTCTGAAGTACACGACATATGCAGACATCGACGTCATGCACATACCACGAACTTTAGAATAAGTAGTATCCACTGAAAACCATCTACCAGCATTATTTTACTTACACCCATAGGTCGTTTACGGCATTTCTTAAAATAATATGTTTCCTATTAATAACAATATCATTCCCTACCAATACCAATAAGGTGATTAATAATTAACGCCTATGTATAGGTACCTATATTTTCTCGTTCCTGTCCATTTCTGACACTCTTCACAGTATGAGAACCTTCATACCACCTTAGTAGGTAGGTACAGGCGCCAGGTATCGTATTATAATAATACAAATGTTGGAATCTTGATCACTGAAATATCTGGCAGTTTGCTGCTGTAACGAGGGAACTGACCATAATATACGTGGAAGTTAACTTCAAGTTACCATAAATAAAGACTACATAGTTAGTGTGTGTTGTGTAAGTTACGTGAATCAGATACTTACTTAGATACTCAAGTTATGTATCTCTACTAAAAACGTATCTGTATGTATAATATTACAATAATTAAATGTGTATTTAATATTCATACTGTTAATTAAAGTTGTAATTACTATTAATAACTTCATATCAATTAACAAGATGTTGAGGACGATAATATTAAAATAACAGATATTAATGATTCATGTTGTGTCACCACTCACCACTCACCAGTGTATCATCAAAGAATTAAGTCTTTTTTTGTGGACGAATGGGATCTGATCATTTTCTTTTAAATTTCATACAAATAGAAGTCGGGTTATTAAAGAGATGACTTGTTCAGAGAGTGCTAAAAATTGAGAGCTGCTGTTCGCCTCTTGTGTGTTGGTCAGGTCGCCGCGCGCCGGTCGGGTGCAGACAACAGACTCTCGGCGTGTGGAGCGTGTGGAGCGTGTGGAGCGTGTGCGGCGGTGCACAGGCGACACAAGTGGTGGTAGGTGCCGTTCATCAGAACAATGACGAATTCATTACATTATTAGCTTCAATGTTAATTACTCTGATTACCATAATTTAACTGCGACCACTTGGGTATTGCAAGGGGATAAACAATAAATTGGCTTTAAATATTTTGAATAGACTCAATACATTAAATACTCGTAAGTTGAATACATTTATAAATAACATGTTTTTTTTATTTAAAGAGTTTATTGACACTTACCCTAATAACACAATTGAGTTATTTGACTTTCTTAGTAATAACTCAGATCATCTGTCATTGTCTGTACTTATCAAAATTATAATTGGTAGGTACTTAATTCTAACACCAACAATTTTGTATTAAATCAAGTTTGTTGTTAAACAATCAAAAGTTGATTTCAAGTTTAAAAGATACATATCGATTAAAAGTTTGTGTTGATTAGTAGAACCTGAAACATTTGTTAACATTTTTAAAATTGAAAAAAATGAAAATCAACTTTTAATCGTAAGAATGTAAATTTCTCACTTTCGATAAAACAAAAATGGTATCTTGCACTAATGTTAGGAAGACAATTTTTTTATACTTACCTACATGAAAGGGTATTGCATGACAGTCCCATCGCAAAAAAAAAACATAAAAAGAGCTTGTCGAAAAAAGTTATTTAAAGATGTCCGCGAAGAATTTACCCCAAAATTAAAAAAAAAAATATTTATATCTCATATACTATCAAAAATCGCCGAACATACATTGGATATTTTCGGATACCTCTAGGTATGAGAAATTGAATTTTTTTTAATGACCTCGCTATTTGGACCATTCTGTATAGGTACTAAAAAGAGGAAAGGACCTAATATCGAGCCTTGTGGAACACCCATTTTTACTTTTAAACCAAGTGATTTGACCCCATTTATTTGAACTTTTTGCTGTCTATCATTTAATTAAGATTTTACTAAACTGAGCGCAAGTTTACCTAGTCCGTAATACTCAAGTTTCATGAGTAAGGTTTCGTGGCTAACGCAGTAAAATGCTTGGAGAGGCCACAAAAGGTTCCGATGGAATCCTGGGCCGCCTCCCACGCTGTAAATATGTGTTTTAATAAGGTGACACCGGCGTCACTCGTACAAGGTCCTTTGGTGAAACTACAGGTTGGCGCAATAGAACGTGCATATTTAAAAAGTAGATAAAAAAATAAATACAAAAGGTATAGTTAAAATAAAACTGAGGAATTGTAAAGTAATAACGGAAGTTAATTTTTTTAAAATAACATCATCTAAATGATGACCCTCTCTACGACGGCACTCCTCTAAACGCAAACGGAAATTATTGAAAACTTTCTTCAGTAATGCTGGTGTAGGTAATTGCTGCCATTTCACCACGGATATTCTCCTTGAGTTGATCGATTTTTCTCAGATTATTGCTGTAGACTTTGTGTTTGAATATCCCCACAAAAAAAGTCAGGAGGCGTCATGTCTGGACTACGAGGGGGCCATGGGATATCACCTCTTTTCGAAATCAGTCTTCCTGGGAACATCTGTTTCACAACCGCCATGGAGTCATTTGAACTATGACAGGTAGCTTCGTCTTGTTGAAACCAAGTCCTAAAATTCACTATTCTTGAATTTTCAAGTTCTGGAGCCAAAAAACCTTCCAACATCGCAACATAGCGTTCGGTATTAACAGTGACGTTTTGCCCTCGCGCATTTTCAAAGAAAAAAGGACCAATTATTCCGCTGCTAGAGATTGCTGCCCATACCGTCACTTTAGGACTATACAGCAATAATCCGAGAAAAATCGATCAACTCAAGGAGAATACCCGTGGTGAAATGGCAGCAATCACACCAGCATTACTGAAGAAAGTTTTCAATAATTTCCGTTTGCGGTTAGAGGAGTGCCGTCGTAGAGAGGGTCATCATTTAGATGATGTAATTAAAAAAAATAAACTTCAGTTATTACTTTACAATTCCTCAGTTTTATTTGAACTACTTATACCTTTTGTATTTATTTTTTTTATCTACTTTTTAAATACGCACGTTCTATTGCGCCACCCTGTATATTGCTGATCGTGTAAGATTTTGTTGTTGTTATTATAAATGTTTCATAGAAACTATAGCTATGCTACAACATGCCATGTAATTTTTGTAGCTATTTAGATTAAATCTTTGGAAACAACAAAAAAGCGCAAAGTTACAAGAAATAGGGTCGTTGAGCTCAAGTTCCGCGAAGCGTCAGATCAGTAAAATCAAAAGTCATTTATTCCAATTAGGCTGGGAATCAACACTTCGCAAAACGCCCGCCCTTCACCACTTCCTAGAGCTTTCGCTGGGAAGAAGAAGTGGCGCAACAAACTCCTCAGCAGCACAGCTGTCTGTTCAGTTTAAAAAAAATTGCTTCTATACAAAGTAGGTATGCAAAGTAGTTAATATTACGAGACACAGAACATTAAATTAAATTATTTGCCATAAGTCAGCTAGCCACGCCAATATAACAATAAATAGAATCTAAACTATACTCGAACAAAAAAAAAACTAAACTTATTAATGAAAACAAAATTTAACACCTAAATAAAAGCCTCCAGGCATAAAGGGAGTGACAGCTTACATAGTTATGTAATACTGAGTTATATTCACATAACTGTCACTCGAAGTCACAAATGATAAACTAGGACCATCGAAGTAAAATAAATAAACAGTTAATTACTAATAACAATAACAAAACCAATTGTCGAGGTCGCTAACTAACCAATTATTGCAATACAACTCATTAATAAAACATTGAAGTGAAATGAAACATTGATTATTAAACTGAATTGACTTATTTATTCAAATAAAATATACAATTAAATGAACTCATATAACCTGTCAGTAGGTAATCTAATTCTGAAGAAAGAACATAAACATAGTCTTGCTTGGGTTAATCACAGCGACCGACTATTCTTATCGTTTAGGTAGTAGTTGATGGAATAGTATGCCTTTGAACAAAGATTGGATTTTACTTGAGCTTTAAACGCATTAAATGGCAAATCTAGCAAGAAAGAGCACACGGGCGTCAGGTGCTCTGTGAGCTGTGCTCAATGCACTGCTGTAGCCCGGAATGGTGACGTTAGATACACATTTATGAACTTTCGCTGAAACTTACAGTTTTTAAAAAACTATTATGGTTAGGAAAACATATCTTTTTTACGTATCAAACAAATACAAATAGAAAACTGTTTATTATCCAGCTAATACATGGCGCAGGGTCCACAACAACAAGTTCAACACAAGTTGAAATGTCAGAAGTGGCTTATGATGACTGAGAAATATAGCATCCGAGATATTATGTGCGATCTGAGAGAACGAGATAGCTGTTTGCCAATGTTTAAATCTTTGATTATAATGTTAAATATTTCCATATTACCATTTGGGAATAATCTCAAAAATAGCTCATTCCTTGCTACGAGTAGGTACTTGTATATAGTAGGTACTGTAAAGTTTGTCCGCTAAAGTCGACCTTATGTGGTGCAGCTTTAGATTAGCTCTGGCCGCATTCGAACTGTCGAGCAAGCTTAGAACGAGGTGTCAAATATTTTGTATCAGGTTTTTTTGTTTAGAATAAAACTGATATTTTAATCGGGCAAATGTAAAGACGTTCACTCAAAGTAAAGAAATCGTAACGTTGCGTTGTTTGATTTCATAGAAGAGCTCATCAGATTCTCACAGTAGGTACTTACTACCAATTTGATTTATTTACTTTCAATCTAGAGAGGTTTACATGGGCCTAAAGACAGACTAAGGAAATAAATGTTAATTTCTAAACTACTAATTTTCGGGGAATATACATTATGTAGCGTTTATGAAACATTGAGATGCCCTAGGCTCAAAAATGTTTATGGGCCACCCTGTTCAGTTATCCGACTCCTTTATAAACTTTTTCTAATGCATAAATGCTATTGCACTGTAGATGAATTTCTTAATACAAAGTCGAGAAGACAATAAAATAAAAAACTGCTTATATCTAATGACGTCCCCAGTCTGCATCCAAAATTCAATCAAATATATTATCCCATAGTTTAGTCACATAGCTAGTCAAAGATGGGCAATACAACTGACCTCTACCATGCAAGTACAGTACGCTGGACCAATGATACTCTACGAAATGACAGTTGTTTTTTGTGCCGATTCAAAGCGCCCCGCTCGAGGTCCTCATGAACTAAAATTGGCACATTCTTTCAAAAGACCGTTGAGTTGTTTGGATCGTCTCTGATGATTTATGTAAAAATCGTGCAATACGACTTTTTTTTTGTGTATTTTGTGTTTACTACGTGATATTTAGAACATTTTTAAAATGAAAGCATGCGCTTTTTGAAAAAGTCACTATGAATAAAAAGGCAGCGGAATAACCTTGCACATGTAAGTAAATTTCATGACTATAAATATTTCGATTGATTGTGTGAGCGTTTTTAATACTATTTAATTTAGAATAAATATTTTCATTAATATCTCATCATATTTCAAATCAAATCAAATCATTTATTTTTGCAAACATGGGTAATTAGTACATAGATGTTTTCTTAATATAAAGTCCTCCATATTCTACCATCTCATGGGCATGCAAATAATTTTATTAGATTCTAAAATTAAACAGAAATTCTATTGATACCGAATAAATAATTATAAATGTTAGATCATTGGAATTACAAAAAGAATTACAGAATTGAATTACAAAAATGTTAAAAATAATAAAGTATGTCAAAATGTCAATCTAGAATAAAAAATGTCAAAATAGGAACCTGTTTGTCAATCAGTGCAGAGATTTATCATTAAGGAAGTCGTCAATTTTGTAATAAGTTTTTTCAATTAATATTTGGTTTAGTGCCCTTTTAAATTTGAATACAGTCATATTTTTTATAACATCAGGTACTTTATTATAAATGCGTGGGGCAATACCAAAAAAACTTTTCTGCATAAGTGCGGTTTTACATTTCACTTGGCATAGTTTATGTACATATTGAGTCCGTATCGGAATTTTTCGAACTGCTGACAATTTTTCAAACAAGTGTGGATTGTTTTTTACAAATAGAGCTGTTTCCAGAATGTATAAACAAGGAAATGTTAAAATTTTTAATGATATAAAATAGGGTACACAGCTATCTGTTGTTTTAAGACCGCACATTGACCTTATACATCGCTTCTGCACCCTAAATACCAGTTCCTTATCGGTAGACCACCCCCAGAAAATAATGCCGTACCGCAAAACCGAAGCAACCAGTCCATGGTATGCTGATAAAAGAGCCTGACAGTTGACTTTTTTAGAAAGTTGATGGAGAGCATACGCGGATTTGCTAAGTTTTTTTGCATACAACTTCGACATGAGGTTTCCATGTGAGTTTGCTGTCAATCACTATACCCAAAAATCTCACCTGATTCTCTTCCTCAATATTACAGCCTTGGTAAGCAATATTAACATTTGGGTTTTTACTTCGTTGATGAAATTGCATTATTTTTGTCTTACTTAGGTTTATTACTAAATTATTATTACTTAGCCAGTTAATTATGTCATGCAAACAAGTATTTATGTCCTGTTCGTAATTATTATGATTTGTACACTTAATTACAGCTGTACTATCATCCGCAAAGAGAACCATTTTATTCGATTACTTTCGGGAGATCGTTAATATGTATATATTAAAAAAAGTGGCGGCCCCAGTACACTACCCTGTGGAACGCCATATTTGACTTGTCTTGCTTTTGATGTATAATATATAGTTTCTATTTTACTTTTTGGAAAAATCCTAGAAATTTCGGTGTATTGCACTCTATTACTTAAGTACGATTTTAGTAACTTAAGGATGTTCTCTCTTACACCGTAACTATGTAGCTTGTGTAGCAGAATTTTATGGTCCACATAGTCAAACGCCTTGGTCATGTCAGTATAAATAGCACAGACTGGATTTTTCCTATCTACAGATGACATGATGTTTGTTAATAGGTCGAATAGTGCCATATTAACGGTAGTATTCGTATGGAATCCCTTTTGTTCATGGCAAAATAATTGATATTTTTCGAAATAAGTGTAAAGAGAGTTACAGATAACTTTCTCAATAATTTTGGAAAATACGGGAATTTTTGCTATAGGTCTATAGTTTTTTAAATTTGTTTTGTCATTTTTTTTGTGTAAGGGTTTTATTATAACTTTTTTGAGCTTGTTTGGGAATGTGCCACTAGCAATACACAAGTTAATTATATGTGCTAATAAAGGTGCTATTACTTCTTTAGTGAATTTTATGACCTTTGTAGAAACGCCATCGTACCCAACAGTGTTTGTGTTTTTTAGGCTAGAAATTATTTTTATAATGTCGTCAGTTGTAACAGGTTGCATGAATAAGGAATTTAATGTCTGATTGTTTAAATTAATATTATTTAACGTGATGTCAGTTTTAGTATTATTTTCAATTTCGTCAATAAGATAATTGTTAATTTCATTTGCAATGTCAGTGGGGTGTGTAAACGACAGATTACCTCTGTTTATGCACATAATTGGCTCCTGTGGCAAACACAGTTTAGTTTTATTTATTATTTGCCAGGTAGCCTTCGATTTGTTTTCAGCTGTATTGATAAAATGATTATTTCGTGCTCTTTGTGTTAGCTTGATAATTTTTCTGTAAAGTTTTGTATAGTTTTTAAGAACTTTTTTATTCAGTGAGTCCGAATTTAATCTATATGCCCAAAGCAACTGTCTTTGCTTTTTGCTACATATTTTTATTCCTCGAGATATCCATTTAGTTTCTTTATTGGTTTTGATGGTTATCATTTTTTCCGGAAAACATAATTTATAAAAAAGAGAAAAATCATCCATAAAATTATCAAACGCTTTATTTGCGTCTTGTGCATCAAAAACTTGTACAAAACACAAACAGCTAAGATGGGTTTTAAAAGTTATTAAATTATTCATGCTTATGTCCTGCTTTAAGTGTAATTAGGGCTCAGTTTTCACATACATAATTGAATACAATCATTTGAATAGTTTTGTAAATGTTCCAACAATACTAGAAGAGACGTAAACTCTGCCAGAAACAATAACAGACTGACATAAACAAAGTAGTACCTATAGTATAATTGTAAATATGTCGATTAATGACAAAGGTGTATGAGAACAGAATCATTTGGAACACCGGTCACCCACATCTAACATTGACGACCGACCTGACCCGTACCCTCCATGTTTACTATTCCTATTCTACACTATTGTGCTCGGGCGTGCCTGACGCATGACTCCTGACCCTCGGCTCATTCTGAGTGTTCCCGTGCCGTATGGCTCGCGCTCCGCTATTCAGTAGCTAACTTGGAGTAGACCAACTCCTAACAACGGCAATACACATAATGTTGAGAGAACAGTTCGATGTTTTTCGTAAGTTGCGTGGTATTTCTGTGCTCCATATTGTGCTGTTTGGTGTGCGTTTGTCACAACAGCAAGATGTGGGTCACGGTAACGCCATCTCGCTGACATCTGCCGCCCCCGCACCTGGACCGTGTCGACCCTATCTCTCCTGCCTCCCGCACCCCGCACACAACGCATGCAGATTTATATCTCCGAAATGCGAAAAACACAGATAGAGAAACAAAAGAAACGACAAAACACTGAAACTAATTTTAAAAGTTTTTCAAGTCCTGATCCTGTCCATCAACGAATGGTAAGAACAAGATTGAGTTATCCAAAGGGGGTGAAGCTAATGCAGTCGAACGCCAGCGTCCTCAAACGAATAAGAGAAAGTACCTACCTCAGATATTCTAACAGCTAAAATGAGTTAATAAGTTAAAATACCAAAATACTGCGAATCTATTGTTAGGTCCAATACTAACAAAAAGTTCTGCTTATTACACAAAAGGCCCAAGCTACGGTACAATTACAACCTCTGGAAGTAGTTCATAAAAAAACCCAAATAATTGTCGGTTATAAACAGTTTTTGTCAAAATACGGCGCAACTGTCAGTTTTTTGTGAGTAAAAAAGCTTTTAAATGTTTATTGTACGTATCGAAATGTTTATTTCTTTTGTATCTACTCGACTATTACTGTACTATCTAATTTGTTATGATATAATTGGTTTTGAAACCTTTCTATTTGCGCAGTTTAGATTTACTATCTATTATAGAAACACCGGAAGTACAGCTGGCGATAATGATTCTGTCGCCATTACTAATTAATCAAGATATACCTAACTTTCGTGTTTAGGTAAGTAAAACTTAGTAAAATAATAAAACAGCTGATATATAAGTACCTAATACAATTTGGTACGCATTCTTATCTGCTTTATTCATATACAGATTTGTATTTACCTTTTCATAACTACCATAAAATTAAGCAGATAATAAGAAGTAGGAATCAATAAATTGGTTTCCTAGCCGAAACTTGCCTGATTAACATTATACACATAACGAAACCACTATATAAGCGGAAGAGCATCCAGTTTCCAGCAGAGTCTACATCTATGTCGTCGTTGCGCGTGCAAAAGCCGCTATGTGTTATTTAGTTATTTTCGGTTCTTTTTGCAGTTTTAATCGTTATTTCAATACAAACATACTGTATAAACAGCTCTGTGATAAGTGCAATATTTAAAGAGTTAAGGAATGTAGCTACGTGATATTCATACATCGAAAGTTCCGTATAAACACGCTAATTGTTATAATTCATATAGCTCAAATAAGTTCACTAAAAACACATAGCGACTTTCGCATGCGCAGCGACGATGTGCAATGTTAGAATCACCCGTCCGATGCGCGTTAGTCTCGTGAGGGCGCATACAGCGGGCCACGGGTGCGGATTGTGCGGAAGTCCTGCGGGCAGCGGCCGTCCGGCGCGGCGCCTGCCGTCAGTGCCCGCTGGCGACAACATCAGTCCGTTTGTCAAGGTGTCCTCATTTATCACGCTACTGACAAAAACCACCAGACAGCAGGAGTCAATAAGAGGACGAGTGCTGTTTGAGTTATTGTTTTTGTCATTAGGTGTGTCCTTGCACAGTTTGTGTCGTAACGGTGTAAAGTTAAGTGTAATCGACAATTTTACATATTTATACTAACTTTTAAACTAGCATTCATGACGTAAGTTGATGATCTTTAAATGACCGTAGGATTATAAATGTTTTCTCAATTTGGAAGAAATTACTAACGACAATACTTTGCTGAACCAGTACGAAACTATGTTCAAAATATCAGTGAGCTATACGTTAATGTAATAAGTAACAGTTACACATGACTGATTGGTTATGTTGTGACTGATTCATCATTATAGCTCACTCATTAATAACTTGTAGTGGATGTCGTCGAGCCTTGAAAGAGTATCACCACGGTAATAATATATTACTCACCTGCGCCTACGCGTGTTGTTGTCTTAACAAATAACTACAAGTACAAACAAATAACAATTACAGGCGTGACAAAATCATTTCGTGAATTTGCAAATATTGACTATTTCAACCATATTTGTACTCTGACGCTATAAGCATGCTACGGAGCCACAAGTCATACAAGAAGTAGGTACCTACATACGTGGCAAAGGGAGAGGAGGGTGTCTTTGTTCTGAAGTGGGATGAATACTAGGCTGGCTGGACATAACATAGGTACCTACTCGCAGAGGGTAATATTGTGAGGCTAACACAAATCGTGCGTACCTACGCTTCGCAGACGGCGGTGTCTGCGCCTGTGCCCACTCTCGGCACTTCCTTCCTATCTACAATCGCACTATTCTCTACTAAATACAACAAATCAGAAACATCATAAATTCTATGAGTGTACTTTAATCGACAAACTATGAGCATTTCATACATAATAGCAGGAGCTTGTCTGCATCGTAATGTGACATTATTGTGATTGACACGAGTCAGCATTCCTGTGCCGGATGTGCGCACGTGCCACTGCAGTGCTATTCTGTGGAGCTCATTGTGGAATCGAACTCACTTGTAAGTAAACCATCGCAGATTGAGCCTGTCTATTCAACCGTGACAGAGTTCGCTCGAAACTTTAGCACAGCACGTAAACCGGTCTACCTTATGGTAGTTTAAGTTCATAAGTACAAGTGCCAGTGGCGAAGGTTCCATGCTACTCGATTCCTACCGGCTTCTTTTTGATAAATGGCACAGTCAGTATTCTATAGACAAATAATATAATCATATTAAAGATATCTACTCCGGCTTACCTCTTACAAAAATTGTCCCTTCGCTAGTGACAAGTGCAGACAAGCAGATTAGCGGCGGGTCTTATGTGGGGGCGCGGGGCACATCCATCACACAGATTCGATAGTTATCTGCTCCACATACCGCCGTTGTATCGAAGTACCCTGCTCCTTGAGAACACATATTACCATGTCCCTATCCAATTCCCTGCTACTTGAGAACAGATACTACCATGTCCCTGTCTAAGTACCCTGCTCCTTGAGAACACATACTACCATGTCCCTGTCTAAGTACCCTGCTCCTTGAGAACACATGCTACCATGTCCCTGTCTAAGTAGCCTGCTCCTTGAGAACACACACTACCATGCCCCTACGTTACCAGCTCCTTGAGAACACATACTACCATGTCCACAGGGACATGGTAGTACGTGTTCTTACTTATTTTACTGCAGCTAATTAAAAGTCGGACTATAGACAGCTATAGTCGGACTTTTAATTAGCTGCAGTAAAATTACACTTCTTACTGTCATTTCGTTAAAAAATGTTGCAACACTATCTCTACTAGTGATGTAATTAAAACGCAACGAAGCATCGTTTTAATTTAGATATAATTTAGATACTTATTGGAAATTGACAAATTTTGATTTAACCGTAAACAATCAAATATTCTTTGTATTGATCAGGTAAAATATATGTTGTAGTTTCAAATCTACGTAAATATATAGTCTACTAAAGATGATTTTGTTTCAATTTTTACTCTAAAACTCCTATTATATCGATCTAAGATATTATTTTTTTAAATAAATATATTTTTCATATGGAATAACGTTTTCTATACAGGATTATTTGCAATCACCAAAAACCTTAAAAATAAGAATATTTAAAAGATATGTTTGTGACTAGAATTAATATTATTTTATTATAAATCCATCCCGATCACTGATGTGATGATAAAACAGTAATTAGGCATTGCTCAATGTTTTTGTTGTAAACTTACTGAATATCTTTATAAATATCATCCTTTAATAACATAATCCTCTTTTATAAAATCAATTTGACATGGATCGATTTTGAACTGACTGTTACTTGAATGAATCGATTATTTTGTCACATCACTATTTAAATTTCATTAAAAAGTGGTAACACATAAGCTGTCATTTTACTGCGGCTAATTAAAAGTTCGACTGTAAGTACCCTGCTCCTTGAGATTCTGCCGTGCCCCTGTCTAAGTACCCTGCTCCTTGAACACACATACTGCCGTGCCCCTGTCTAAGTGCCCTGCTCCTTGAGAACACATACTACCATGTTCCTGTCTAAGTACCCTCCTTGAGAACACATACTACCATGTTCCTGTCTAAGTACCCTGCTCCTTGAGAACACATACTACCATGTCCCTATCTAAGTAGTACTTAGACAGGGACATGGTAGTATGTGTTCTCAAGTAAGTAAGTAAGTACCCTGCTCCTTGAGAACACATGCTACCATGTTCCTGTCTAAGTACCCTGCTCCTTGAGAACACATACTACCATGTCCCTGTCTAAGTAGTACTTAGACAGGGACATGGTAGTATGTGTTCTCAAGTAAGTAAGTAAGTACCCTGCTCCTTGAGAACACATGCTACCATGTTCCTGTCTAAGTACCCTGCTCCTTGAGAACACATACTACCATGTTCCTGTCTAAGTACCCTGCTCCTTGAGAACACATACTACCATGTCCCTGTCTAAGTAGTATTTAGACAGGGACATGGTAGTATGTGTTCTCAAGTAAGTAAGTAAGTACCCTGCTCCTTGAGAACACATGCTACCATGTTCCTGTCTAAGTACCCTGCTCCTTGAGAACACATACTACCATGTCCCTGTCTAAGTAGTACTTAGACAGGGACATGGTAGTATGTGTTCTCAAGTAAGTAAGTAAGTACCCTGCTCCTTGAGAACACATGCTACCATGTCCCTGTCTAAGTACCCTAGCTGCTCCTTGAAAACACATACTGCCATGCCCCTGTCTAAGTACTCTGCTCCTTGAAAACACATACTGCCATGCCCCTAAGTTCAAATGCAAGGAACACGTGTACTGCACACATGTACCTGTCATCTGTCAACACATGTCATCTGTTACTTAATGCTAACAGCTCGAGGTATGATCGTGAATAATATACTCGTATAGAATCCGGTTTCTGAGTTTAAACTTATTTGAATAGTGTAGAATAGGTTCGCAATGAATGTCCCTACCCAATACAAATATGCAGTAGACATTCGATGCTTCTATGTGGAGGACATTGTCCCATTCTCGCATAATATTTGATCTGTAGGTACCCCAGAGGAATATTACTCGTACTTCTCGTTTTGAAAGGCAATTTGTTAACAAGTGAACATGATAATAAAAAGCCGCGCTCCCTCTTCACTTGCTACCCTTTCACATTAAGATCCCTACAGGTTTCACAACGCACAATATTAAGACCCCTGCAGACCTGCCGACATGTCACAACACACAGTATAAGGGACACTTATCTTTACATTACCCTTCGTATGTCGAGATGTTGACTATTGAATTGAAATCTTACAATGTCGCAGTCAGCTGTAAGGGCTGTTATATTGCTTAACAATACTTTCATACTGTAATAGGTTGGAGATGGTATCTAGTCGAATTGTCTGCTAATTATCCCATTTGTGTCAATAGGGTTCTAGTTACTTTATTTATTATTCTATCGAACGATCCAAGTGCGGGGTGGCAATAAGAAAGAGAAAGTCTTATACATAACATTGACGATTTAAAAATTAAAACCGCTTTTACGTTGCCACACTTTATGGCAAAAATTAGATTTCGCATCAACTTCAATACTAATAATATCGTTGTATGTTGATGTCAGGAGTGGCAGTCCCTAATGTTATGCCCCACGTGCTGGGGTAATGAAATCAATTTACTGGAGCCTCAGACGTCGGAAGTATTTGTGGGTAACAGGCAGGTAAACGAGTTCGATTCCAGATCACTTGAGACTGACCCGAGGAGTGCTTAGGGTTCAAGTTGAGCCGTTATCTGTGCAGTATTAAGTAACGATGAAGTGGGCTAGTTTGGCGCAGCTCCAAGTTAGCCAGGCGGACAGTAAGTAACGAGCGCAGCCCACAGGCGACGGCCAACTACTGCTGAGGTCTATACCTAGGAGTGCACCAGCTCGGACACAGTCCCATGCAATGAGTAACGAGCACAGCCCACAGGCAACGGCCAACTACTGCTGAGGTCTATACCTAGGAGTGCACCAGCTCGGAGACAGTCCCACGCAATTAGTAACAAGCACAGCCCACAGGCAATGGCCAACTACTGCTTAGGTCTATACCTAGGAGCGCACCAGCTCGGACACAGTCCCATGCAATGAGTAACAAGCACAGCCCACAGGCAATGGCCAACTACTGCTGAGGTCTATACCTAGGAGCGCACCAGCTCGGACACAGTCCCATGCAATGAGTAACAAGCACAGCCCACAGGCAATGGCCAACTACTGCTGAGGTCTATACCTAGGAGCGCACCAGCTCGGACACAGTCCCATGCAATGAGTAACAAGCACAGCCCACAGGCAACGGCCAACTACTGCTGAGGTCTATACCTAGGAGCGCACCAGCTCGGACACAGTCCCATGCAATGAGTAACAAGCACAGCCCACAGGCAACGGCCAACTACTGCTGAGGTCTATACCTAGGAGCGCACCAGCTCGGACACAGTCCCATGCAATGAGTAACAAGCACAGCCCACAGGCAATGGCCAACTACTGCTGAGGTCTATATCTAGGAGCGCACCAGCTCGGACACAGTCCCATGCAATGAGTAACAAGCACAGCCCACAGGCAATGGCCAACTACTGCTGAGGTCTATACCTAGGAGCGCACCAGCTCGGACACAGTCCCATGCAATGTGTAACAAGCACAGCCCACAGGCAATGGCCAACTACTGCTGAGGTCTATACCTAGGAGCGCACCAGCTCGGACATAGTCCCATGCAATGAGTAACAAGCACAGCCCACAGGCAACGGCCAACTACTGCTGAGGTCTATACCTAGGAGCGCACCAGCTCGGAGACAGTCCCATGCAATTAGTAACAAGCACAGCCCACAGGCAATGGCCAACTACTGCTGAGGTCTATAACTAGGAGCGCACCAGCTCGGACACAGTCCCATGCAATCACAATCATACAATTTGCACTTTACGTACAATGGTGGAACATAAGGTGGAGGACTTCCACCAACGAGTTAATCAAGCATTATTCTGATACTTAATTGATAGGAGTTTATTTTGGAGATATTAGCTACAAGCCAGTCCCCCGGGTGCGCCCGCGTGGCACGTAGTTGCGATACGTCGAGAGCTGCACTGCTAATGTCCCGCGAGCTGCCCGCGAGATGTATTGACTCACTAATATTTGACTAAACCGCCTCGCACCCCGCGCCCTCAATCATTCGTGCTTTAGCATAATAAGTAATGTAGTTATTCATTTATTTTCTGACCTTTCCTTTTAATGCCACTCTTTAGAGGATACTAGCCGGTATACTACTACTATTGGAATACTAGCCGGGATACTGATACTGTTGGAATACTAGCCGGGATACTACTACTATTGGGATACTAGCCGGGATACTACTACTACTGGGATACTAACCGGGATATTACTACTATTATGATACTAGCCGGGATACTACAATTATTGGGATACTAGCCGGGATACCACTACTATTGGAAACCTCTTCGAGATACTACTACTATTAAAATACTAGCCGGGATACTACTATTATTGGGATACTAGCCGGGATACTACTACTATTGGGATACTAGCCGGGATACTACTACTACTAGGATACTAACCGGGATACTACTACTATTAGGATACTAGCCGGGAGACTACTACTATTAGAATACTAGCCGGGATACTACTACTAATGGGATACTAACCGGGATACTAATATTATTGGGATACTAGCCGGGATACTACTATCTACTATTCTGATACTAGCCGGGATACTACTACTATTGGGATACTAGCCAGGAGCGATAGTGAAACCGTAGAACCTACGAATCCGTAGTTATAGGTATAATTAATTATACCGTTACTTCCATCGACGTTTAGGATGGATGTAATTATTAGTAAAGAAATTTGAAAATCTGAAATTTTAAATTGAAATTAGAAAATAGATTTTGATAAATAATGAACACACAGTCACAATACAAAAGAATTGTGGCCAGCTTAAGCATAACCTTACTCAGCCTATAATGTTCCCACCGCTGCACCGTGCGGCACTGCCCTCCCGTCTGTGTGGGGGAGCGGGCCGTAGTCCACCACGCAGCACCGTGCGGCACTGCCCTCCCGTCTGTGTGGGGGAGCGGGCCGTAGTTCACTACGCGGCACCGTGCGGCACTGCCCTCCCGTCTGTGTGGAGGAGCGGGCCGTAGTCCACCACGCGGCACCGTGCGGCACTGCCCTCCCGTCTGTGTGGGGGAGCGGGCCGTAGTCCACCACGCGGCACCGTGCGGCACTGCCCTCCCGTCTGTGTGGGGGAGCGAGCCGTAGTCCACTACGCGGCACCGTGCGGCACTGCCCTCCCGTCTGTGTGGAGGAGCGGGCCGTAGTCCACTACGCGGCACTGTGCGGCACTGCCCTCCCGTCTGTGTGGGGGAGCGGGCCGTAGTCCACTACGCGGCACCGTGCGGCACTGCCCTCCCGTCTGTGTGGAGGAGCGGGCCGTAGTTTACCACGCGGCACCGTGCGGCACTGCCTTCCCGTCTGTGTGGAGGAGCGGGCCGTAGTCCACCACGCGGCACCGTGCGGCACTGCCCTCCCGTCTGTGTGGAGGAGCGGGCCGTAGTTCACCACGCGGCACCGTGCGGCACTGCCCTCCCGTCTGTGTGGGGGAGCGGGCCGTAGTCCACCACGCGGCACAGTGCGGGTTGGTAGATGTAACATGTCTTCAAATTTTGGTTCTAGAACATGCCGTTTCCCTCACGCTGTTTTCCTTCACCCGTTTTGAAATCAGTGGGGTTGAAAAAATTAACAGATCTGAGAGAATTGACTTTATTATAAAGTAAATTAAATTTTTATTACTTTACTGATATTATAGAGATAAAAATGTTTTTATTTGTTTGTACCGAATAAGCTCCGAAACTACTAGACCGATCTTAACCATTTTTTCACCAATAGAAAGCTAAATTATCAGGAAGTAACATAGTCTATAATTTATTAAAAACAATAGAGATCCTTTAGAATATTGCAATAATGTAACCCAAAGTAGCAAGATGTTGCCTATAAAATTCATTATTAGGCGTACGCTGAGAAAACTATTATGATACATAAAAAGTATGTACTACATGATTAAAGTACGCATTATTATCTACAAAATAATCCACAGGGAATATATCCAACTATCATAGTTAATTCACAATAGTAGCTTTGTGTTCTAAAATTTAATTAGATCGCCGCCGCGCCGCCGCCGGTAGAAACAAAGGTTGGTTACAATCGTATCGTAGTATTAATTCTTATTCAAATAAATAGTTTTATATAGGAGAGTATTAATGTTGCAGTAAAATATTTTTTTATTCATTCGAATCGGACATTTTATTTCGAAGTTATCACGAGTATAAAAATTCAATACGCGAACCGTTTGACGCCGAACGCTCAATTTGCGCACCAATATGAGAACACATCTAACGAACAATTATGACAGTCATTTTCCTGAAAAGTTGCTTAAACTTAAAGAAGGAAAATTTCCTTCCATAAATGTTTGTAAACTGCCACCAAGTAGTATTAGATAGTGGATTAGGTCAAATTGTTCACAGCTTAGAACATCTTATCAATGCTGTTTATCCCGATATTAAAAATCTATCTACGAGGAACTACAATTGACTTTGTTCCAGAGTAATAGTGTCACCATGAAATGATTCGGTTAATGAAATTATACTACAAAAAGTGCCAGGAGACATTAAATGCTACACGTCCATCGATACAGAGTTAAACATCGAGGACACTACACTACCCTCGAGAATTTTTAAACTCTTTAAATCCATCTGGTCTGCCGCCACGCGTACTAAAGTTAAATCGATCTGGTCTGCCGCCACGCGTACTAAAGTTAAATCGATCTGGTCTGCCGCCACGCGTACTAAAGTTAAATCGATCTGGTCTGCCACTACGCGTACTAAAGTTAAAAGTTGGAATCCCCGTAATGATATTAAGAAATATTAACCCTCCAAGCCTGTGTTTTAATCAAAGAACTTCGAGACAATGTCATTGTAGCCACCATCATCAGCGGGCCCGCAGCCAGACTATCATTTAAGAGGCTTCGTAAGTCCCATGGACAAACATTTAGATTTATTCCAGTCTTTTCACTGGTCGGCATCGACTTAAGAAAAGAGTGCTTGTCCCATGGGTAACTATACGTTAGCCTGTCTCGCGTGGGATCTCCGGAAAATCAATTTATTTTGCTTCAAACGAATAGCACATCAAATGTAGTTTACAGAGAAGCCTTGCAATGATTCTTTATAGGTATTTACATTTCATTCTTATTTTCTTTCCTTTCTACCCGACTGCGGAAAGGTTATATTTTAGTTAGTTATATTTTCCATTTTGGTTTCCTCCATCCAATACGTATAAGTAAATGAAATATTAGCTGTGAAACATTTTATTACTGTGTCTCCATTAATCAAATCCTACTCTAATCGTGAAAGTTTGTGTTAGGAAGTACGTACATAATATTATTATGTTTGTTAGTTCTTCACCACAAAACTAATGAACCGATTGCGATGAAACTTGATAGGTACTACATAGCTGTTACATTTTATCCCGATATTCCCACGGAATCAAAATATAGCGGGTGAAACCGCGGCGCGCAGCTGCTATACTATAAATACTATAAAGTAATAATTTCATAAACAACCTAATTAGGTAAAATACTTACAAAAATAATGGGAAATAATATTGCTTCCAAAATAATAGCTTCCAGCGATCTGTGGTTGAATGTAATACTAAGCTGTGTTAAAATGAATTATCGAAAAATTAACACATAGGTACTTAACCGAATTTTTTTTTTGAATTTAACTAACAAAAAACTGGCCAAGTGCGAGTCGGACTCGCACAGAAAGGGTTCCGTACCACATTTACATATACACATACATGTACATGTACACATACATTATATATTTTTTTTAGTTTTATCATTCTCTTATTTTAGAAGTTACAGGGGGGAACACATTTTACCACTTTGGAAGTGTCTCTCGCGCAATCTATTCAGTTTAGAAAAAAATTATATTAGAAACCTCAATATCATTTTTGAAGACCTATCCATAGATATCCCACAAAAATGATTTTGATGAAAAAAAATCTGAGTTTCAGTTCTAAGTATGGGGTAACCCCCAAAATTTATTGTTTTTTTTTCTATTTTTGTGTGAAAATCATAATGCGATCATCTACTTACCAAGTTTCAACAGTATAGTTCTTATAGTTTCGGAAAAAAGTGGCTGTGACATACGGACGGACAGACAGAGAGACATGACGAATCCATGAGGGTTCCGTTTTTTGCCATTTGGCTACGGAACCCTAAAAATGAGCTTATTCAAATAACAATTCTACGAAAAATAATCTGTACTTTCAAATAATAAACTAAATTTCCTCCGAACTCCCGACCACCCACTCTGATTTTTACTTCCGAATAAAATACTAAGTTTCCGAAAACCTATGTAGGTACTAAGCACTATAGAAACTTGCCTTATTTCTACTATTGGTTATAGAATAACTTTTTTAGTTCTCAATTTAAAAAAAAATAACTACCAACCGGTCGGCCTGCGCGGGCGCTTCGTGCTTACTTCGTGCTTCGAGTGACATCGGTTGCATGGTTGCGGTCGGTCGACAGGCGACGTAGGATGCAAGAGCGAGCGAAGGGCACCCCGAGGTAAGATTTGGTTAGGTTACTTTCCCCCCCGGTGGTTTCCCGCATTATCGAGGCGCGGGGGTGTAGCCGTGGCTTGGTCACCCACGGTGAAGCGAAGAGGAACCCAAGGAGGGGCCGCTCGTCAGGGCTTTTGCCGATAAGCCGACGACATAGCGGCCAACAAGTAAGTTGCGGTGCCGCTTTGGCGATATCGCAACTGAGGCGGGCCGTGATGTCGTATGGGAGGCATCGCGGCTGAGGGTTGGAGGCCGCGGCGGGAGAGTAGTGCCGGTTTTGCGGTGCGCCGCTCCTTCCGCCTTCCGCGGCCTTGATGGGGTCGCCACCGTCTGATGGCGGACGCGGTGGGGCCGCAGGGGAGGATGAGTGTTGGTATGACGTTGGGCGCTCTCCCTATCTTCAGCGGCCGAAAATTGGCAGGCGGCGGGGCCAATATAACCCGACCCGTCGCAGGGAGACCAAGGGTGCCCAGACACGGGGTCGTCTGGCGCCTATGTGCTGGTTTGGTCCCTGGAGTTGTCACGGCGTGCTATGTGTTCTAGTGCGCCGGTGATGGGGAGTACTCCCCAGAGGAGGGTCCGGCAACGGACAGCCGCGGCGGGTTCACGGATGAGTGCTAACGCGTGCCCGTGTTCCCGCCGTAAGCGGCAGAGGAGGACACCGTGGAGTTTTAGTGGGTTATAGAGTCCCACATAACTGCACTATCTCCCCGTGGTACTGCAAAATTCAGGAACATTTCTCCACGTTAAAAAAAATGGTTAGGTTACTTTAAACCCTTAACATAGAAATAGGAGCCCCGCGACGAAGGGCTCCGTCGACATAGGATCCAAGAGCGAGTGAATAAGAATACTAATACCTTTACCTAGTAGATTAGAGTGGCAGTAAGTAGGTGATGATGACATTGATAACAAGGACATT
The DNA here is from genome assembly GCA_963855955.1 of Luperina nickerlii. Taxonomy (NCBI): domain Eukaryota; kingdom Metazoa; phylum Arthropoda; class Insecta; order Lepidoptera; family Noctuidae; genus Luperina; species Luperina nickerlii. Next base: position 283,152 of record OY979670.1, read on the forward strand.
TTAATATGTCTTATGAGGATCTAAGGAAACACTTAGAAAAGTATTTTTATAATGTCACAAAGGTCTGTCAAACAGTTGTCAGAAGCACATATGCTCCTCAATTAATTTCGCGATTTGTGATAAATACTGTGAAGTTGTGCCCCAAAACATTGTTAAAGTGTGGTTGAAGTGTTTCGGAAACTGTGTAATCGTTATCTAGTGATTTCTTATCCTGAAAACGCCAAAAACACTGTTAAAACATTTTTGGATTCTATCAGTGAAAAACTTATACCCACATTTGGATTAATAATTTTTTGACACTTTCAAATCTTTAGTAAAATATCATTGTCAAAAGGGCTGCCATATTCAATCCAGTGTTACCACATAAAATCTTAAATTACCCCTGAAATTATGGATAATGTTACCGAAGACCGCACAGGAGTAGGTGACCAGTCTCCTGTGTTGGTGAATACTACTGGCAACAGCAGTAACAAAAATTTTGTGCAACAAGCCTTCCATCCAAGCCTATTCATCACAAGAACGAGATAGTCTTCAGATGGAAACCTCAAGACCACTGACTCAGTGAACTTGCCTACTACGTCCCCAGAGATAAATACCACAGATAATGGTGCCAACAAACCTTACCCTCCTTCTTGGCAAAGAGTACCTACAGACCGCTATCCCAAAAGGAAGAGACCGAACAGCCCGCCACAGGCTGAGAAGCTCAGCTACAGTGCACAGATAGGAATTGCAACTTCTAACAGATACAGTGGACTTCCTATAGATCTAACCGATGACACACTAGAAAATCCATCCACTCATGCCAAAAAAATTAGCAAGCCACCACCGGTCATACTATATGGCATAGAAGACCTATCAAAATTAACAGAGCTGTTAAATAATACTATACCTAGTGACAGCTACTCTTATAAAATAATTAACAGAGATCAGCTAAGAGTCATGACCCAGTCAACTGAAATATACAAGGACCTAAATGAACTCATCCGGAATAATGGCCTCATTGGTCATACATTTACACAGAAGCAAAATAAATGTTACCGAATTGTAATTAAAAACTTACATCACACCACCCCTAAATCAGCTATAATAGAAGCAATAGAAAACACAGGGAACAGGGTACGAGGTGAAATCATCTGTGCAATATCAAGAAAAAACAAAAAGCCCTTAAACATGTTCTTCGTAAACATTGAACCTAGCCCCAAAAACCCAGAAATAAAAAGTATAGAAACTATATTTCACACAAGAGTCACTATTGAAGATCCAAGGAAATCAACTGAAATACCACAGTGTACTAGGTGCCAACAATATGGGCACACGAAAAACAATTGCATGCGCCCATACAGGTGTGTCAAATGCGCACAAGGACACAAAACTACAGACTGCGTAAAAAAGGATAGGAACTCGCCAGCCACCTGTGCCCTCTGCCAAGGTGATCACCCAGCCAACTACAAGGGCTGCCAAGTCTATAAGGAGATTTGTTCACGCAAAATAGCTTATGCTGGTAATAGAAAAACCCCTCTAGATAAGGTAAAAGCCACGGATACGTTCACGCCTCGAATAGAAGATTTCCCACCATTAAAACTCCCAAGACACACTACACAACAGTCCAGAAATAACCAGGAAATAAACATTATGCGCGCAAGTGAAAACGTAGCCAACACTGCAAGAACTGGCAACTGGAAAATAGAGAATGAACAAGTTCAGTCAACAAGCTCGCTAGAGCAAATAATAATTAAACAATCGGAGAAGATAGATATCCTTATTCAACAAATAGGAACCTTAATGGGGCTCCTAACGACACTAATAGCCCAGCAGAAAAAATGAAATTCCTCAGAATTGGTGCATGGAACATAAATGGCTTATCCCCGAATAAGCAAGAAGTAGAGCTATTCATAAACTACAACAAATTAGATATATTATTAGTTTCTGAAACACATATGACCAATCAAAAAGTTATAAAAATTAAAGGATGCAATATATACTATGCCAACCATCCAGATGGCACATCACATGCTGGGGCCGCTGTGATAATTAAAGAACACATAAGACACCACGTCATACCAAATTTTGTACATGCACACATACAAGCCGCCATAATATCCATAGATGACTGGCAGGGATCACTGAATGTGGCTGCAGTATACTGTCCCCCACGACATCGCATAGATGAACAAATGTTTTCCGATTTCTTCCACATGCTTGGCGACAGATACATTGTAGGGGGAGACTGGAATTCAAAAAACACGTTCTGGGGCTCTCGATTGACGACGACAAAGGGTCGAGAACTAAAAAAGGCAATTGATAGTAATAACCTCAATGTAATGTCAACAGGAGAACCAACTTACTGGCCGTCGGATCCTAACAAAACTCCGGATCTCATCGATTTCTTTATCAGTAAAAAGATGTCGGGGCTCTATACAAAAGTAGAATCATGTCTAGATGGGTCCTCAGACCATACACCCGTGATATGCACCTTAAGTACCACAGTCATCTGGAAAGAACCACGAGAGACCCTGTATAACCATAAAACGGACTGGGAGTCCTTTCGAGATTATATAGATGAAAATATTAATCTGAGCATACCTCTTAAAACGTTAGACGACATAGATGACGCTGCGTGGTATACCACCAACTTAATACAAAAGGCTGCATGGCTATCAACTCCATTCATAGCAACTAAACCGCAAAGCCATGACACTACTCTGGAAATACGAGAGATGATAGCTGCAAAGAGAAGACTGCGACATCAGTGGCACACCAGCAGGAATCGTCAAGACAGAAAAGCTCTCAACAAAATACAAAAGGAACTGAAGGAAATGCTTAGAGAAAATGAGAACAATACCCTCCAAGACAAACTCAAGACTCTATCGCCATTCAAAGCAGAGGATCATACATTTTGGAAAATGACCAGCTCATTGAAAAGGCCAAAAGAACACATGCATCCACTAAGACAAGCTAACGGAAACTGGTCACGGAAGCCTCAACAAAAAGCTGAGTTGTTTGCCAATTATGTATTCAACAACAATGTATTCAAACCCAATGAACCTGATAATACACACACCGAGCAGGACATTGATGAAGTCTTGAACAGCGATCAACAACTGTCTCCACTATTGAGACTGGTGACAACAATGGAAGTAAAAGAAACTATCATGCATTTAAAACAAAAAAAGGCACCAGGTTTTGATCTAATAACGGCAGAAGTTCTTAAACAACTACCAAGAAAAGGCATCGTTCTGCTGACAATCCTTTTTAATGCAATACTGAGACTACAATATTTCCCAGAGCTATGGAAAATATCCATCATCAACATGATAGCCAAACCGGGGAAGCCTCCTACAGAGGTTACATCATATAGACCCATAAGCCTTCTCCCCTTGCTTTCGAAAGTCTTTGAGAAGTTGTTCCTAAAACGCCTCCTTCCAGTACTAAAAGAACAAAAAGTTATAGCGGACCACCAATTCGGCTTCCGCGCACACCATGGGACGACAGAACAAATACACCGAGTAGCCCAGACAATACGGCAAGCGCTGGAGAGAAAAGAATACTGCTCAGCTGTCTTCCTTGATATACAGCAGGCCTTTGACCGCGTGTGGCACAAGGGCCTGTTGTATAAGCTAAAGCTCCATTTACCAAATACTGCGTACATGTTACTGAAGTCCTATCTGCAAAACCGATTATTCCAGGTCAAATGCGAGAACTCTCTGTCATCAATCTGTCAAATAGAAGCAGGAGTGCCCCAAGGTTCGGTGCTGGGTCCCATCCTATACACAATATACACCGCTGATCTACCCACCACAGATAATGTTGTGACTGCAACCTATGCAGATGACACTGCAGTCCTCGCCTGTAGTAGGGACGCAAACACAGCATCCGCAAAACTGCAAGAATGCCTGGACGAAATTGGACAATGGCTACAAAAGTGGAGAATCCGAGCAAGCCCCGCAAAATCGGTCCACATAAACGTTCGCACTAAAGAGAGGGGACTGTTCACCAGTTACACTAGACGGTGCTGTCTTGCCAACAGGCACGACAGTAAAATACTTAGGCATGCACCTGGATAGGAGACTCACTTGGCGAGCCCATATAAAGGCCAAAAGAGAACAGGCAAATAGAAAGTTTGGAGATATGTGCTGGCTGATAGGCAGACAGTCAAAGCTAAGCTTGGAAAATAAAGTCCTTATTTACAAGTGTATCCTGAAACCGATTTGGACATACGGTATACAACTCTGGGGATCAGCGAGCCACTCAAATGTTGAAATTCTCCAGCGTTACCAGAACAAAGTGTTAAAGATCATCACAAATGCGCCATGGTTCACGCGGAACACACGGAACGACAGTCAGGGAGGAAATAAAGAGTTCCTCTGTCACCTACAAACAACGCCTTGAGCGACACAGCAACCATCTGGCTACACAGCTCATAAACACCAACGACTGCCTGTTTCGGCTGAAAAGAATGCGATTAGCTTCCATATAAAATTCAATGAAAAACGGAAAGAGATGACACATCACAGGATGTGCACTTTCTTAAAGTCGAAGAAACAACATCCCATCTGATTAAAGCTACTGGGCTGATTGCAGATTTAAATAAAAAAATAATAAATAAATAAATAAAAAAAAATGTCACAATAGTTTATCAAGCGCCACAGTTTATAAAATGTGTAAGGTTAATTTTAAATTTATAATAGGTGAGTTACGATTAAAATGACTAACTGTAGTTTTCGGTAAAACGCAATTTAAGCTGGTGGAAAAATATTACGTCAGTATTAATTTTTCGCAATTTTCAGCAATTTAATTCGGTCGTTTCTTTATTTGTATTCGCATATACTGGTAAGTTATCGGAAAATTAGTACTATAGCAGTAAATTTCATATTTTGAGTATGCTCATATTTTAATTTTTTTTCGGAGCGTTTATTACTATCCATAAATAATGGATTGCACTATAACTGTGTCTAAAACCGAATCCGATGGCGGGTCTAAGTTGTGGTTTTAATTTCGATTTTAATATTGATTTTAAATTTTAAGTTTAATTATAATTTTGATTTGAATGAACTTTCATGAAAAATTTGATGAACACTAACATAGTTTGTAAGTTCTAATACTAACTAAGACAATACCTATGATGTTTCCGAATAAAATGATTTAAATTGAATATTATTTTTAAATTCATTCAATTAATTTTAAAGCTAAGCATATTTATAGTGGAAACCGTTATTTTTATAGTTTATTCAATTAATTTTAAAACTAAACATTTTAAAGTGAGAAACATTATTTTTAAAGTGCGTTTGTATATTCCCCTAAAAATACTACTAGTACCTGTTACATTTATCGGTCATTTTACTGGTGTATCGGTTAATGCGGGGTTGTCTAGCGCTGATGAGGATGGTAGCGGCAGGTCGCGTTGTCTCCAACCGCTGTTGCTTCTCCATGCAGAGAATTATCACAAATAATTGGATCGGTACTTTGTTTATACTCCGCAGCTTGGGGAGGCTCACGTTCTCACACAAGTACAAAGTCTGCAGCGAGTATGTACGACAGCACTTCGCAATATGACAGTCTCTTACTGTCGACATCGCTTTACAAAATGCTAATAATTTATTAAGTAGACATAATGAACAGAGTCCGTTTAGTAACCGCTAGAGTTTATTGAAATATATTCAGTTTAGCAATGATATGACTCCCGCTGGAGTTTTTGCGAGTGATATTAGAGCCACAGGCGCCCGCCACATGCCCAGGACCAGTGTCGCCAGCTCATTTAATAGATATATATGAACATTTGTTGTTTATAATACAGGCTTGCTTCACGTTTCTAATTCAATGTATAATATCTGTCGGGCTTGCTACAGCTCCGCTACATGCAAGTGTACTTACTAGTGATCGTAGAATTTAATATTGTCATATAATTAAATCACTCAAAGACCGTTGAATATAAATATTGCAATTGATTGCAAATTCAGATTAATATATTATTGAACATAACGCTCTAATGTTGAATGTTTTCATTAATAGAACTCCGACCATATGAATAGTATAACTGTTTGCGAAACTTTACTTTCAGATCAACAATGTGGAAATGGAGTCTGCTGGTGGCAGGTGGATTGGCATTCAGCAAGTTTACAGAAAGTCGTGAGTGTAAGTACGTGTAAGTACGTATTGTAAAATTTACTTAGAAAAGAAAATTTAAAAGTTGATCTATTTTTGTAATGTAACATAGTACTCACAGTGAATATTTCCTCACAAGAGTCTCATTTGGTTTACAAACACAGCCACACACCATATCTACATATTACAAACAACTCGCTCATACAGTTCCGCACAGCACGTCTACAGGAGTACAGTACGACTGGCACTCTCGTGATCGTGGACAGACACTCACCTGGTCCAAGTGCTGAAGCTTGTCCTACGGCTAGAGTCATGGACTCAGACGAGAAGTTGAGAACGAGTCAGGGATGAAGAGGGATTGATATCAGGAACTATGATACCTATGTTGGTGTACAAGGTGATACTTTGGAAGCTGGGCGTAGCATGCTACCTGTGGTCACATAGGGCTCCAGTCATGGCGTCACCTGTCGAGTCATGACGTCACCCGTCGTATGATGACGTACCTGTGATGACGGAGGGCCTGCGCAGCGTCTGCGGCGGGCAGGACGCCGACTGCAGCAGCCGCTGCAGCCGCGACGCGGGGTACACCAGCCATGACGTCGGCTCCCGTCGTCTCTGCAACAAAACAACGTTATTTAGTACTTTCATTTAAATAATTTTAGATCATTAAAACTTCGTATTAAACGAAAGTATCCTTATTCGAATCTCTGGTGCGTTTTGGAAAGTTGTACAAGAATAGACAGTGGACGGTAGGACAGTTTTGTTTTGAGTGTATGTGCGTTGAGTGTATGTACGGTGAGTGTATGTACGTTGAGGTTATGTACGTTGAGTGTACGTACGTTGAGTGTATGTACGGTGAGTATATGTACGTTGAGTATATGTATGTAGAGTGTATGTACATTGAGTGTACGTACGTTGAGTGTATGTACGTTGAGTGTTGTAGTTTAAGAATCCGTATTCTTTACAAATAATTGAATTAAACCTGCCCTCTCTAATAATCAACATTTACACCATAAACCGTCTTCCATTAAGCTCTTAACAAAGAGTCTGTATTGTCATGATCTCATAAATCAAGTCCTCAGCCGAAACTTGTCACAGATTAAGGTTACGTGACAAAAAACGTGACCATGTGTGTGTGATGTGGTGCGCGCGCGCAACCCTTCCGTACAGGTGGCGTTAGAAGACGCAAAAACCCTCACAAAAACATAAGGACGCGCGTGCCGACACAAAAAACAAACAACCCTTTATCCCCGGCTTCTATTGCACGTTTTTATTATACGGCTATTATGTGGCTATCTAACGCCGACCCTCCTGCCGGAACTAATTAGCTGTTAGATTCCCACGGTGTTTTATTGTAATAAGCTATGCTCGTCTAATTCTATAACTATAACTCTGACGCTAACCCTTTTATAAAGAGGGTTTAGATAGCGGCTCGGCCGACTCCCGACGAGATACATAATTGAACAGGCTTCAAGCGGTACATAGCGCGAGCCTTCCCTTCAGAGGAATCAAAATATAAAGCAGTGTAAAGTACATAAGTAGCGGGAGTAGAGTTTTGGGCTGGAGGCGTCGCGACGGAGGCGGTGCTCCGTCTCGCTCGGTAATGTATTCACGTTTCCCGAGCCGCTCATTTTTTATCGCAGTCGCGCGGCGCATTAGAATTTCCAGGCGAGAAAATCTCACGCACACCGCGACCTGTCCCGCGGACCACGCTACTTGTAACCTTGTGACAAAGGTGTATGGTGTAAAGTTCTTTGAATGGTTTTCTCTGTGTGCGGGGGGTGGACGGAGGTTCGCGGCGAGGGGGAGGGAGGTTCGCTACATTGTAAATTCGCGCGGGGAAATGCGGGCGGGTTGACGCGGCGGGGGAGGTGCGGTGGGGGGCTACGTATGGGGGTAAAGGGGGGGCGCGTGTGCGGCTCGATAAGGAGCGTCCTCCGCGTCTTCCGCCACCTAACACCGAGCACAGGCGGCGCTCCGCCAGCCGCGCTCTGTCAGCATGCTGTGGTAATCGGCGATTTTAATTATCTAAAGCCAACATGTTAGCCACGCTAATTGGAGAAAATTGCAAATGTTAAAATTAGCTTTTCCTATTTGTGCCTGTCTGCCTGAGCATATCTACAGCGCTACAAGATGGATGATAGAGAGAGCCAGTTCGTCCTTCACTCTAAGCTCTTATTGTACACACGACGATATAATATACCTATATTTCCAGTTTTAGCTGACCTCGCATTGTATAGGCTTTTCGTCCAATGAGTAGTCAGTTTATGCTGAAAATTATAGCTTGTTATGTCGTCGTGCGTACAAGTAGTGAACATTGGCACACGCACACTTTGTCCTACTCAGCCGCAGGTGTCGCACGCAGACCTCGCCAGTAGCTCAAGGACCTTGGTTCCTAAACGCTACACTAAAGTGTGAAAAGAGGTTATCACACTCTTGCATGTTGTGTCTGTCGAATACTGCCCATTAATCATTCCGGTACAGATGCACCACGGGACCCCTCCAGTGGAGCGCGCTGGGCCATGCGCGGCCATGCCTGGCCCAGCACGATACACAATCGACAGCGGACACTCTCGCGCTTGACCGCTCTCGTAAGCTCCGGAAACTTCACATATCTAAATACTCCTTCGTCGTAAAATGGTTTGTTTTGTTTACCTACCTACTATCTTACACAAACAAGGAAATTGGAAAAATGTGGAAAAATTATCGTAGTGTATTGAATGTTCTACATTTACAGGAATATCAAACCATTCTTTGAACAATATCTGGAGAAAAGAGGAAATACCTATTTATTCGATAAGCGGTGTGAGATTGTATTGGCATTTGTTTTGTGTAATCAATAAGTAGCTGTACTATACGTTATCAATATGTAACTTACTATACGTTATCAATAGTTAGCTGTAGCTGTACTATACGTTATCAATGTGTAGCTGTACTATACGTTATCAATAGGTAGCTTTAGCTGTACTATACGTTATCAATATGTAGCTGTACTATACGTTATCAATAGGTAGCTGTAACTGTACTATACGTTATCAATAGTTAGCTGTAGCTGTACTATACGTTATCAATATGTAGCTGTACTATACGTTATCAATAGGTAGCTGTAGCTGTCTGTACTATACGTTATCAATATGTAGCTGTACAATACGTTATCAATAGGTAGCTGTAGCTGTCTGTACTATACGTTATCAATATGTAGCTGTACTATACGTTATCAATAGGTAGCTGTAGCTGTACTATACGTTATCAATAGGTAGCTGTAGCTGTACTATACGTTTTAAATAGGTAGCTGTAGCTGTACTATACGTTATCAATAGGTAGCTGTAGCTGTACTATACGTTATCAATAGGTAGCTGTAGCTGTACTATACGTTATCAATAGGTAGCTGTAGCTGTACTATACGTTATCAATAGGTAGCTGTAGCTGTACTATACGTTTTCAATAGGTAGCTGTAGCTGTACTATACGTTATCAATCTGTAGCTGCAGCTGTACTATACGTTATCAATATGTAGCTGTACTATACGTTATCAATAGGTAGCTGTAGCTGTACTTTACGTTATCAATCTGTAGCTGCAGCTGTACTATACGTTATCAATATGTAGCTGTACTATACGTTATCAATAGGTAGCTGTAGCTGTACTATACGTTATCAATAGGTAGCTGTAGCTGTACTATAAGTTTCTTAATCGGTAGCTGTAGCTGTACTATACGTTATCAATATGTAGCTGTACTATACGTTATCAATAGGTTGCTGTAGCTGTACTTTACGTTATCAATAGGTAGCTGTAGCTGTACTATACGTTATCAATAGGTAGCTGTAGCTGTAATATACGTTATCAAAGTAACCGAGGAGCCAAAAACAAAAGCAGGAAAGCACTTCCACCTGTTCTCGAAGCGTTTCCTCGTATTTTCAAAGCCTCATAGCTTCGGCCTGGATAACGCTAGAGAGCTCAAATTCTCAGGATAAGGATGTAGTAAGCAGCATCATTTGTCTAGTTTTTATACTTTCGATTTTATTAACACGTAAAATAGATCGATTGCTTCACTGACTGACTGACTGACGCACTCATCTAAACCTCTACTCCTCATGGGCACTTAACCAAGTCCCACAAAGTTGCATATTAAAATTGTTTCTTACAAATAATAGGTATACTTACTTCCATTTGTTATGGGAGCTAGATTAGTATGTATATCAACAAGGAAGAAGAAACTCTTTTTCGGTGGCTATGAAGAAAGTAACTGCTGGCGTGCCAAAAATACCTTTTTTTCCGTCTTTGCTAGAAATAAGGGTTATAATTTTAACATGTATATGTATTATCAGTACAATATCACTGCTAAAATAAAAAGAAATAGAGCACCCTACAAAAAGAAATAAAATCCCACCAAATGTATGTAAAGTAAATAGCCAAAACTTACATAACGGTTTCATTGTTAAAAAGTTATCAGATTTAATGTAGAGACAAGCCCCTAACTCTACAAGGGCTAACTCTACAAACCTTCCATCTTAGTCAAAATGTATGGCCAAACCGTTCCATTGAACTATAATATGACACCACAATAAGACTAGTGACTTCCTTTCTTACCATAAGCCCATAGAAGTCATACGTCATACGTCAGTTGGGGCTGGTCATCACTTAGCTACCTCGGCTTATTTTAAATTATTTTATTTTTGGATTGTTGTTTGTTAAGTACTATTTGTTGTACTCTGGACGCTCTTAACGCGTACGTCTTTCTTGTTTTTTTTTACATCGTTCTCACATTATATAATTTTAATATCAAAAGCAATGATGTAACTAATATTTTTGTAAAATATAATTTTAAAATAGTGTCCATGGAGTTTCTTGCCCGTTCTTCTCCATAGGTACCTACGCTTTGGAATGGGCATCTAGCTTCATATTTTTCTGACTGACCGACTTCTTGACAATTCAAAAGTGCCTGTAAATGGTTTAATTGAAATAAATGCTTTGAGTTTGAGTTTGAAGTGTCTGTGTGACGGCTGCAAGATGTAAGGTTTATAGATTTAGAACTTGAGTTAGGGGCTTGTCTCTACATTCGATCTGATAACATTTTAACTGTAAGTTTTGGCAGTCTACTATGCATGAAATGTTTTTGTACGATATGTAGGTACTTATCGAACATGAGGTAACGTCTCAATGTCAATCAGCTGCAACGTTCGCGACGGATCAACGATAGTCGAGCTGACCGCAAGGCAACACTTTGTTTTGATAAGGAAGCCATTTCATCAATGATAAGCCAACTACTTACTTGAAATCCTGTTCAAACCCCAAAACGCCGAAGTAATTAACAAAAAACCGGCTGGGTGCATGTCGGACCAAGCACAATGAATGCCGCATAAATGGCCGTATTTTTTTAATTGCGTTCACTTAGAAACTTGATTTTGTTAGAACTCTAAGGGACCGTCCCGACAGTAGACTTAAGGCTCCTACAAACAGGCGCGACACGCGATATAATCGCGCGCGACACAAAGGCACCGCTCGTTGCGCGACTTGCGGTGCCTTTGTGTCGCGTGTCGTGTCGCGCCTGTTTGAAGGAGCCTTTACGTATGTATTTAAGATAAGATAAACATTTATTCACAAGAAATGTGGTTACATAATGGTGGTAAGGTAATTCTAATCCCGTCACATTTGATATTATTAATTTCAACTTAATACTTAAATCTTACTTTACACTTAAATCTTATAGGTGAAATTACATAGTTTAATTAATAGATTAATATCCACAAGTTCCTGAGAATGGTCTTGACAGACTGACGTACGGACGGACAAATCTTAAGAGGGTTCCGTTTTTCCTTTTGAGGTACGGAACCCTACAAGCCACCTATTGTTATATGTTTATGTGTTGACATTGAAAAACTGAAACACAGAGCTCCGAACCTGAGAGTGATGTACCCGTAGATAGATCCTCGTGGCGCCATCTGCCGGGCTCAGACAGAGACATGCCGCGAATCTTAACATCCCCTTAAAGCATTCTACAGTGTTCAGTGAGCGAACTACCCAATTATGTACCTTTAAAGGAAATATTCAGGTAGCGTCCCCGCGCGCGCTCTAAAGCGCTTTCGGGTCAATTTGAGAGGCTTCCTTACTTCCGCTAATGTTGGCACATGTCTTCAAACTGAATAGAAATAACTGAGTTTTTTAAAACACGTAGTTGGCCGGGTTAACTTTGTGCCTACAAGAAAAGTAATGAACGCAAAACAGAGACAGCTCGTCATTTGAAACATGTATGATATTAAACAAAGCCGCGCGCCGTCCAACTTGAACCATCCTCCCATACTCGTACCACCCCCCTCTACCCGCGAGCCTTCATCCTCCTTATCTTTTGAAATGTTATTTAACGGGACATTTTGTTTGTTGGGCTCGGGACTCGGGACCATCAATACAAATATATTTCAGGAAGGATTATCTCCTTTGAGTTCTACTCGCCTAGTAAACATAAGAGCTGTTTTTAATCACCATGTCAATTTTAGGTTCATTTACATACTTGCGTCATTTTCAGATAAAGTTTCAGCAAAAAAATGTCTAAATTCTCCCTACCAAGGTCATACCTACTGAGGTTATTTCATTTCATTTCATTTATTTAGATAACAGAGATCCATTGGGTTAGTAACAATAGTCTTATGTTAGTACTTAATCTAGTAACATTGACAATGTACAGGTGACAAGTGACGTCACCAATGTTATGACCTTGAGAGAGAGAATTTCGTCATTTTCATTTCCCATGTCTGTACTTGAGAACAGAACCAAGTGATATAACATTGACATTCAGAGGCGATATTGTCCTCGTTCCTAAATATATCCGACTCGACAGGAGAGGTTCACTCGCAACCTCCCTGTTCCGCGACACATTCATAAATCTGTGTTTATAATTGTTACAATGTATCTCTATTACTTGAATAAGGTAATGACCATGCTGCATAGAGCTGCTCTTAAAAACGACCAATCATGAATCATAGAATAGTATTTTCGGTATTGAATCAATAGATGCCTAGTCAAATAACGCGAGGTAATGTAGCGCTAAACGTACCTATTTAGTGATTGTTACGTTAGCCAAGTCATTTGTATGAATTTAAATTGTAACAACTTCTGACCGAGGGGGCCTATTTTTATTAAAGAAAGACCGAAAACAAAACAAACAAGAATAACAGCGTAACCTCGGTAATTATTTATTTCTTACTAGAAGCTTAATTTGCTGTTTGTATATCCCTAATTTAAGAAATGTTGGTTTCCCATACAAACTTCCATCCACAGGGGTGAAGGTTCATCCGCATTACGATTATTTTTAAAAGCCAAAACTCAAAAATTCTAACTCAAAGCATTTATTTTGAATAAACCATTTACAAGCACTTTTGAATTATCTAGGAGTCTGTCAGCTATTCAGTCAGCTTGTCAGAAATTTGAAGCTAGTTGACCATTTCAAAAGGTAGAACGGGCAAGAAACCCCAACGATACACTTTTAAATCAAGATATTACAAAATCCTGGTTGTTATGTAATAACGTGAGAGCAATGTATTAAAAAAAAACAATTTATAATATAGGAATAAAATAAGCCTTGGCAGTTAAAGATGACCAGTCTCAACTGATGGCGTCCGTTCACGTACCTACATGACGCGTCGATCAGCACCATCACCATCCAGCTCAATCATTTTGTAGAAAACCGAATGATCCAACACACGCGCCACCATCAGCGAGACATTTATGTGAGCTTGCCATACCCGCAAATGCTCTTTCAAGTCAAACCCATCTACATCGTAAAAACAAAAACCCAGGATGATCTCTTTGCGTATCGAAATCTAATCAGTGGTTTAGGCGTAAAAGGTAACAGACATACAGTCAGCTGTCAGACATACATACCATAATAAAATAGTTGGTAACGAAGTCAAAACTGTACACTGAATATTTTTAGTTGTCGAAAATATAGTTTTTTGAATTTTTATTCGTTTGTCTGTTTGTGTGGATGTAATGTCCGTGTTGGCGCGACACGACGGAACGGATTTGGATCAATTTTTGCACACCGATAGATGATAACCAGGATTAACACATAGGTGACATAGGGTACTATTAATCCCGGTAGTACAACCTAGTGTTATATTTAAGTAGGTATAAAAAAGTATGGATTACCTGATATATCAACATCTAATAAGTAAACATAAAGACTAAATATGATTAGATAATGGAGTATCCTCAATAGTTGTTTAAATGGTGTATCCAGGTTCAAAAGTAACAGACTACTAACCTAATAATAGCCGAGTAATTAACATTACATTAATTTATTAGTATTATTAATATGAATCTCATAAACACCACTGAACCTATAATATTATTGTGACAGCAAACTAAAAGACACTTGTTTTCATGAAAAAGTGTTATCGACACTCTGTAAATATGTGTACAAGACATTAAACTGAGTGATTTAAATTATATCATTCAAGATATTAAGATACTATGCATATGCGTTACAAGCCCCTTGCAGGGAGTCCCATTCGCGCGCAACTTGCTTAAACGTCGATAAATTGAGTTTTAATGTCGCTTACCGTTGTGCCGAGTCCGCGAGGCAACACTAGTGTGAGGGTAATTAATAACAAATGTGGCATGTGCATGCGCGAGGTCAAGGACAGCCCAAGTGGAGCGATTAACTGCCTGGAAAGGTTACTCGTCGTGTAACGGAACCCGCTGCGCCTGCGCAGACCCCCGCCTCCCGCCCGCCTCCCGCCCGCCTGCCGCCGCTCATTCACACGACATGGTAGTGGTTTGTGTGAAACAGTTAAGTGGAGCAATTGGCGAAACAGCGTTCTTTCATTCTTTGTAAAGACATGCTACAAATTGTAGTGTGATACCTAAATGTTTCCAGGTTATTCATTTTCCGCGAATACAACTAGCGTACTCATTAGTGATGATGTCTGATAACATTATGTCAGCGTATAAAATCGATAAGTGATGTACACTACGCTACATCTGTAGAAGCCCACCACGCACCATATTGTATTCCAGTCGATGAAGCTTTAAAAAAACATAAAATCAACCAATTGGTGGACTATGATAGACGTGGTCTGGTATAAAAGTGATGCTTTCGGTGGTACGAGAGACTCAAGGTAGTGAACAACATACGCTGAAAGTTATCATACAAAATTACTTCGTGCAGCCTTCTATTAATGTATTTCCTTTAATTTCCGCTTGAGCACCGGTAGCAGTCGTGGGAACACAAGTACTAAACCGAGCTGGTCGATCAGTGTGGAATATGTCAAATTGTGACTGTTAAAGGCAATGTCTGCGGATTATATTGCACTGAGTTTTTGTTCCGGTGGTGTAAAGGTAATGCCGACCGAATGGCAGGCAGAAGACCCACTGCACCATGTCCTCAGGCAGAAGACCCACTGCACCGTGTCCTCAGGCAGAAGACCCACTGCACCATGTCCTCAGACGGCGGTCGCGGAACAGTCGCGTGCCCCTCGCGTGTGGCGTCCAGACTTCTGAACTCGAGCTTGTTGTATTGGTCCATGTCGCTACAGTAGTTACATGAATAACTAGTTACTTGTTCAGGAACTTGTCAGCAGCAACCAGAAGTCTGAATTCGTGCCCGGTTGATGCAAATAGGCTCGGCCCATACGACGTCATCATCATCACTTCAGCCGAGAGCCGTCCATTGTTGGACATAGGGATCCCCAAGCACCGCCATTTTAACCGATTCTGTGCTTCTCGCATTCAGCGGCCTGCACCAGGCCATGTATTGAACGGGAATAAAGAATACCTAACTGGCGTTTGGGTGTACTATGAGAACACCTCTGCCCAACCGTCCGAGGAGTACAGCGTGCAGGTGCTATTTTATTTGTTACGTAGTTACGTGAAAGATGCTGTTTCTCGGCTTTTAGCAAAATACCAAAGTTATATTTGAAGATACACACGGGTCGCGATTATATGTAGTAGTTATACATCAGCAGTCATAATATGTCCATGTGAGTCTGTCACTTCAGCAAGTATTACAATGAATTCAACTTCTGTTCTATTTGCCCTGGTCCCCAGTGTTGCCAATCTGTCGGCTGCGTAGGCGCTAATCGCGTTTAATTGCTCGTCTCTCGGCGGCGAGGTCGCGGCGCAGCTCGGCCGCGTCCTGCACTTTATGATGCGCCCGCGCATCGCTATAAGCCGCGCTTGTTAACCACCCTATACGTACCTCGGAAGAGTAGGCTTTAGTTCATTCTACATTTTCGGGTCATGAATCTTTACAACTTAAACCGTAGAACACTGTTAATAAATCGACAGTCCCTGTTCATGTAACGCTTATGGTGGATCTGTTGTACCGGGACAATCTTAATAAAACACTTTGGAAATCAACTTCTACAATATTGTTTAAAATTAAAAGCTCCAAATAAGTAGTGCTATCTTGCTATACATGCGGTATACATGCTGCCATAGGTCGATCAGACCTTAGATACCGTCAGCTCCCACAGCGCGGCACCTGCCCCGCCTGACGCGTCCCATACCAATGATCTGAGATACCCGTCAGCTCGCACAGCGCGGCGGCTGCACCACCTGACGCGTCCCTTACCAATGATATGATATACCCGTCAGCTCGCACAGCGCGGCGGCTGCACCGCCTGACGCGTCCCTTACCAATGATATGATATACCCATCAACTCGCACAGCGCGGCGGCTGCACCGCCTGACGCGTCCCTTACCAATGATATGATATACCCGTCAGCTCCCACAGCGCGGCGGCTGCACCGCCTGACCCGTCCCTTACCAATGATATGATATACCCGTCAGCTCCCACAGCGCGGCGGCTGCACCGCCTGACGCGTCCCTTACCAATGATATGATATACCCGTCAGCTCGCACAGCGCGGCGGCTGCACCGCCTGACGCGTCCCTTACCAATGATATGATATACCCGTCAGCTCGCACAGCGCGGCGGCTGCACTGCCTGACGCGTCCCTTACCAATGATATGATATACCCGTCAACTCGCACAGCGCAGCGGCTGCACCGCCTGACGCGTCCCTTACCAATGATATGATATACCCGTCAGCTCCCACAGCGCGGCGGCTGCACCGCCTGACCCGTCTCTTACCAATGATATGATATACCCGTCAGCTCCCACAGCGCGGCGGCTGCACCGCCTGACGCGTCCCTTACCAATGACGCGTGTTTCACTTTCGGTGATCGGCGGTGATAGCGAGCGATACAATATGTTCCGAGACACGATCAGCGTAGGGTGGCGTAGGGTCTGTTGTGCATAGGGTCACCAACACGTGCTGTATCTGGTAGAAAACTGTTTTTCCTTCGCCAACATAGTGTGTCTACAGGTGCTTTCTGTTCATATACCATTAAATCTGGGGGCACTGAAGTGCCCCCACAAGACGCCAAGACGACAAAAACAAAAAGCAGGCGCACTACCCACCTTTTCTCAAAGCGTTCCGTCGTATTTTCAAACCCTAAGGCTTCGGTTTGCATAATGAGAGCTCAAATTCTCAGGATTTTTGAAAACTCTTCCTTTCACTGTTTTAGAACATTTGGATGCATTGAAATACTCAATAAAACAGCAACGAAGGCCATTTAATTTGAGAGTTTAGAGAAAAGTGATATTTAATTACGAATTCTGTGAAGTAGTCAAAAATTTATAAAAATGAAGTTTTCTCGAATCCAATGAATTTTAAACCTAGACTTAATGGGGTGCTTAATTGTTCAAATGGGTCATACTATCACGTCCTGGAAGGAAGGCGTCAAATTAGAAGTCAACCTGTATTCGAGTACTTTGGATTTTATTAATAGACTGTACCTAAAATACGTCAATTTTGTTAGTGATTTACTTACTCATTAAAACCTATAAGGCACATCTCGAAGTCCTAGAAAGCTATCATTCCTATAAGTATATACAGTTTAGAATTTATCCACAGTCAACAAAAAAATTAAGAAATCTGTAACTTTCATCTTTATAGGGAGGTGCAAATCTGTATTAAAAATCCTACAAAAAGAAATGAAATGCCACTAAAAACATTTAATGTAAAGTATTAAGCTTCAAGTTATTAGATCTAATGTAGAGCCAAGCCCCTAAGTAGCTAGCAACCTACTTTAAAAGAAATGTTTTTGGTGGTTAGTTTTTTCTGCTATCCGTCCCTAGTCTGCAATGCATAACACCTGCACCTGTGCAAAGGGGTTGTTGGTGGATTTTTCTTTCTTGCAGTTCGCTCGGCTAACTCTGTTGACAGGTAGCTACGTCCAGTGTGCGGCAGCCCTTAGCCAGCAGTCTAGAGGTCGATATGTATGTGTGGCGCGTGTGACTGACAATGGTCATCGCGACGCTTCGGGGAAGGAAGCACTGCCGGCCACCTGCGCCGGCGCACGCCCCACATACCAAGCTGAGTGAAGCGATGCTAATCGATAAATCACAATATTTCTAATAAGTTCATCATTAACATGCGCCTCCCGTGCCGCGCCCTGCGCCTGCGCCACAGCCGCGTGATCGACGCGCGCGGCTTCCACTTACACTCATTACACTCACTTACTTACTACGAAGTAAGTTCCCATGAAATATTTGTTTCATGTTGCCGACGTTACTGTGAATTTATTGGTCTATAATACATTATAGACCAATAAATTCACAGTAACGTCACAGTAGCATATACATATGCTAATGATGTTTAAAATTTAAATACCATACGGCATACGGTACGAGTAATCTTAAGGCTTATTTGATGATCATATGAAATACAAACACCACGACCGCTGAATAGGTAAACTTCTGCGAACTGCAGCAAATAGAGGCTGAGATAACGTGCCTGCGTACTTCTTTGTAATCTAAGTATGCAGAAATATTCACAAACTACTACAGAGGTTTGAGGAACAGTCCTCCGTCCAGAGAGATCCTCCGTCCAGACGGGTGTCGTGTCTAGCGTGCAACTGCCCGATGATTCATGTCGGACCGTTGTGTCTATGCTAGTTGCGCGGTAAACTCTGCTTGCGAGATGCAGGATTTTGCATGACGTCAGCATGTCGCGTTGTTCGCATGTGGCGTTATAGATACCGCTACACTAATTTTAAGACATTGTATCTTGCCTAGATTATTCCAGATAAGCCGTTTTTATGTAAATGCTTCAGGAACCCAAAATAAATCAAGCCACCTGCGTTTATCTATTGCCTATAAGTCAGTATTGTTTAACAGTTTAGAATGTAAGGCAGCGCGCACATTACGTTAAATAGCTCGCTGCATACATACGTAATGCCTGCTTGTTCTCCGAACTGAGCGCGTAAACTGATCATATAGCTGGCGACGCGAGCCTCGGCCAGGAGTTTAACCGCGCCATTGGTCGGGCCGTGCAATTACCAATGTCACTGTGGCAGACTATTGGCAGCACCGCGCTGGTTGGTAGGCAGTGCGCAGGCGCATCCGTCGCAGTTAGTTCACATTGTTAGGACTTCCTAGGCATGAATATGAATACTAATGTGACAGTCTTAGTTACCTAACTAGCTGGCCAATTGTAATGTAAGGCATAATATACGTAGGTATATCTGAGCACATGTACATACGTAGTCAAGTTAACTAGAACTGACTGGCCACTGGCCAGCACTGTATCTGCGTAATGATGTAATGATGTGATGATGAACGTTTTCATCATTATATTATTTTAATTAACTTTCACCAAATTACATTGAAACATTTTCAAATACACTCCCGCACGTGTTTCTGTCAATACACAGGAACTTAGGAACGTGTCTTTGTGTGGAACTCGGAGACCACGTGGAACCGACCGTGTCCTACTGAGCTAGACATAATGTCAGCTTGCACACGTAATCATCGCGATATCATCACAGAGAACAACAGATTGATCTCAAGTGTTGTAATAAATTTATATTCATTTGTTTATCAAGCATCATCTAAATTATGTTGTCAAATGTAAGTCATTTGATGAAATTGGGATAACATTTTCATATACCGAGCAGAGCCTTTTGTTTTGTCTATCTCGCTACATAGAGCCTGTTGAGAGAGGTTCTTCTCACACTTCGGTTATGAGACATCAGATCTGCGTCGTTAGGTACTAGCTGATAAGAAAATGTCACCTCAATACAGACGTGTGATATTTGCAACTACATTCTAATGTTGCAGAGAATGCACGAGTCCATGCCGTTACAAATATTCAAATTGTAGCTATCAATGTAGATACGATTTGTAGGCCTTTGTCATAATGATTATGATATTATACTTATTTGATACATTCTTGATGATTCTGTAGTAGTCATTGTGACTCATCGGTAAATAATGAATAATAATTAGAATTTATTCATTTGTAAGACTGTAGTTTTACATAGTATGTAGATCGTTAAGTTCTACACACTCTTCCACAACATCTGGTGTACAATATTACAATGTACGATATACATATAGGCACCGACGATCAGGTTCACCATCACAGTTAACCAGCAAGGAGACTAATTTAACCACGGGGTGTCTGGATACAGACATATCAGTCGCAGTAGGTATGGTCGATGCATTCAATCGCCGAACGTCCAGGCCAGTAGAGATTGGTCGCGCCATACTTGTCCTGCTGAACAGGTGTCCCCATGCAATTAACATAATCAGTGAAGCTCATCGCCCCATAAAGTACGGACGCGATAAACACTTTGGTCTACTTCCTGGCAGATAATCGTAATATTATCATAACGGGCATATTATTTCGGGTGCCCGAGTGAATCACTGCGACGCAGTGCGCGGTGCGCATGCGCCTCACGAGCTGCGCAGCTGTGCGGCGCGCGCGCAGCATTACAAACACACCACCAGAAGCACACACCTAACACATAAGCTAAACACAACCCTATGTACTCGAAAATAAGACTTAAATCTGTCGTTAAAAGCGGTACCGCTGGGTATTTCGGTCCCAATATCAAAGTTTATGTACCTACATTGTACTGGAGGTGTATTTAGTTTGTTCTCGATAAGTCTCCTCAGATTAAACGCAGACGAGGCATGAATATGAAGCAGATCTCGCCAATTGTTTTTACAAACGATTTTATTTGAAATACATTTACAATTTTATAATGGGCTCATTATAAAGTAGGTTTGTCCGCCACCTTGCATCTGGTTAGCTAAATAATAATAATTATAAGAGTTTAGCTTACCGGAACAGATCTAGCATGAGGAGCAAGATCAAGAGAGATACAGAAACTCGCAGGGCAGCATGTGGCGAGCTGTTGGGCAGTAGCGACCCCACAGACCCTATCTCCCGGGAGTAGTCTTGTTCCTCACCTCTGGCTTGCCCTTATTGGTTGACTGGAGTGAACATTGACGAGGAACAGAGCTCCCACCTCATTCAGGCCTTTGTTGGCCGGCTTCAGTGGAGATTCGCAAGAGCAAACGTGAAGGAAGTTTTCCAGTAAGTGCCATGCTCGTAGGGATCTTGACCATCTTCCGGGCTCTGGGATTGTTCTGAAAGCCGTGGAATACCTCTCCACTCCTCATAAGCACCTCAGGACATGTCGCCCCGTTGTTGCTACGTCACTAATGTATTAGCGACAGTTTCCGGGGGCCCATTATTGAGTATGCAAGTCACCCCCTACCATTTGATCTGTGAATATTATAACTTTATATAGTATAATTGGGCAACCAGGGGACATAGTCCTGCACTCCTGCCATAGTTCAAGGTAACCGATCCACTATAGCCCACCAAACCCATAGCCCAATATATATTTTTTTTAAATCTTTTATTGAATTAATTTGGGGTTTTTATCCCAATGGATATGTCGACCCCATCATGCCGTACACTTACTACTACATAACAATGGTTTAAATCTAAATTTACTTAAATAAATTAAAAGGAGAATCCTAATTAACAAGATACACCAGCTCACTAAATCTTTTCGCTAAATAGCCCAATATATTTTATTTCCATATTCTGCAATAGTCCTAACCCAACCCCCGGTTGGGTTAGGACTTTTGCAGACTTGTCCTTGAGTGCACTTGGATAGTGCATACATGGATAATCGACGGTAGGTGCCTCCTCATTATTTAAAATTCTCTAAGGGGCCTCTGCGAGTTGGCTTCGGCCCCTAGTACGCCTTCCAAAGGTCCGGGACCCAAGGGTCTCGAGATATGTCCAAGACAAAAATGATAATAATAATAATAAAAAAAAATGAAAAATTAAAAATGACGGCTGTCAAATTTGGCCTCCGAACAAAATACTAGTAAATCTGTGAAGATAATGAAGACAGTAATAGAATGTTGACGAGATCAGCAGCACGCCGTGCACATATACCACCTCCGGACTCGTCGCTCAGCCCCGCCCCACCGCCGCCGGAATCCAGCCCCATCGAGAGTGCTGTGACACCGGCCGTGGCAGTTGCGTCGAGCTCGAGCGATGAATATTTTTCCCCGCCGACGTCGCCAACACCCGTGCGTCAGCAGGGGAGAGGCCGGCCACCGAGGAGCTTGGGGCTTAGGGGCCATCCGGCCCCGAGCAGAGTCCCCGCTACCGGTGGTTGTGTGCAGCGCATGAGATGGACTCAGTCTATGAACGAGAACGTCATGCGCGCATATTACGGGTCTACAGAGGGGGGAACTAACCTCACTGCGTACCGCGTTAGGATGCTGTCTCTGTTCCAGGAACTAGAACCAACCGTCAACGTTTCGGCCCAACGACTGTCGGATCAGGTGCGGGTCATCCAACGCAATCACAGGTTGGACGACATTGCACTTGATAGGCTGCGCTCAGAGGTACTGAGCAACCATATCGTTTCGACTTCGGCACAAGCATCAACTATTGATGCTATCCCGCCGCGGTCCAATCATGTTGAAGAAGAAGATGATAGGGTTGACACAGTAAGTAGCCAGTGCAACGTTCGACTGAGGAGCGCCCTGGAGGATGCGTTTCTCGAGTATAGATTCACTCCAGCCAAACTTAGACCCCGATTACCGCGGTTAACCATGCACAAAAAAAATAGGGCGCTGGTGTGTGCCTTGGACTTGCAGCTCAAAAATTTTTTTGAGAGTAGCAAGGATCTCGTTGATACACACTCGATCCTGTATTGTGCGGCTGTGGCGGCATGTCGTTTAGCTAACGTCAAGTTTCCAAGTTGTGACAGAGCTACTCGACCAAAACCAGCCGTACCAACCTGGCAGCACAGGATCGAGCGTCGTATCGATGGGACCAGGGTACTCATCGGCAAACTATACAGCTTCAGGGAGGGCAATACACGACCACGAGTGATGCGCTTTGTGAGACAGGCATTCTCGGGGACTGGAATCAGCCCTCGAGAATGCATATCCTGTGTCACAGAGCGCATCGACTTCCTGAAGCAAAAAGTTTGTGCATGGGCGAGTCGAATTCGGCGGTATAAACGGCGGATTAATCGATACACGCAGAATCGCATGTTCCAGAGTGATGAAAGGTGGGTGTATAGAGCTTGGGAGCGACCTGAACAAAATGTGACAGATGTATGCCGCCCGGATGATGCCGCCACAAATGCGTTCTGGTGCAGCATCTGGTCGGTGCCCGTCAGTCACACTGAGGCTGACTGGATGCAGGATGTCAAGCGAGTGTGTGAGACTATACCAGAAATGGATACAGTCCTAATTACGCCATCAGACGTTGCCAGAGCGGTCCGTCCGTTACCGAATTGGAAATCGCCGGGACCGGACGGACTGCACAACTTTTGGCTGAAATGGCTAATTAGTTCACACACTTACTTGGCATCGCAGTTCCAGTCATCCTTAGAGTCTGGGTCGCTACCGCAGTTTCTAACAACAGGCGTCACCCACCTGCTCCATAAATCAGGTAGTCCCGCGGAACCCAAGAATTATAGACCGGTCACGTGTTTGTCGACGGTTTATAAGCTTCTTACATCAATTTTGAGAGTGAAAATTAATACACACATTGAGAATAACTCGATTATGTCTGCCTCTCAAAATGGATGTAGGAACGGGTCCCGCGGTACTAAGGAGCTACTCCTTATAGACATGGCCATTAGCCAACAGGTTCGTCGATCCCGCAAGGATCTGTCCACATGTTGGATAGATTACAAGAAGGCCTACGACTCGGTGCCACATACATGGCTCATGAGGGTGCTGGAGTTGTACAAGATAGATGCAACTCTACGCACCTTCCTTGAGTCGTGTATGGGGCAATGGAAGACGGTCCTTCGTTATCCAGGATGTCGACAGATCCAGGGGAGTGATGAGCCTGTATGGATTAAACGGGGAATATTTCAGGGCGACAGTTTGAGTCCACTTTGGTTCTGCTTAGCCCTGAATCCTCTAAGTACACTACTGGAGGATTCAGGTCTAGGCTATCGGTTGAGGAGAGGTGGTCAGGTCATATCTCACCTCCTTTACATGGATGATTTGAAACTCTTTGCCCCCAACAAATTACGTCTGATGGAGCTACTGAAGGTAACTGAAACTTTCAGTAGCGCCATCAGGATGGAATTTGGTGTGGACAAATGTGCAGTCATGCATGTAAAGCGAGGGGAGATTATGGAATCCGAGGAAATTCAACTCTCGGATTCCATCGGCCTCAGATCCCTCTCCTTATCCGAAAACTATAAGTATTTGGGTATGTCGGAAGCGTTAGGCATCAACGATACTGACATGAAGCAATCGTTGAAGGAGCGCTTCTTTTGTCGCCTGAAGAAGGTATTAAATAGTCTTCTTTCGGGCGGAAATAAGGTGCGCGCCTTCAACGGTTGGGTCATGCCGGTTTTGATGTACTCTTTTGGCATACTCAAATGGACTCAGACCGAACTCGACGCCCTGGATAGAAGGGTCCGTACACTACTAACCGCAAACCGGATGCATCACCCACGATCATCGGTGATGAGACTGTATATCCCGCGGAAGTGCGGGGGTCGAGGCTTTTTAAATGCGAAGACCCTCCACAACCGTGAGGTATGCAGTCTCAGGGAATATTTTTTAAATACCGAAGGGGGTATGCACCGTGATGTGGTCGCAGTGGACAAGGGGCTCACCCCGCTCTCCATGGCTAAAGAGAACTGGCGCAAACCTCTAGTACTTTCTACTGATGACCGCAAGAAGGTATGGCAAAGCGAGGAGCTTTACGGGCGCTTCTATCGGGCTCTTCATGAGCCCGGTGTAGATTTCTTAGCGTCCGTATCCTGGCTACGTTTTGGTAACCTTTTCGGGGAAACTGAAGGTTTCGTCTGTGCAATTATGGACGAAGTTATCTTGACGAATAACTATCGGAGACATATTATGAAGGACGGGACGGTTGACGTGTGTCGGGCATGCCACCGTCCGGGTGAGTCTATCAGACATATTGTCTCTGGTTGTTCTCGTCTGGCTAACGGCGAGTACTTGCACAGGCATAACCAAGTGGCCAGGATTATTCACCAGCAACTTGCTTTGAAATATAAGCTTGTGGATTCTGAGGTACCGTATTACAAGTATGTGCCCGACCCAGTTCTTGAAAATGACCATGTCACGTTGTACTGGGATCGATCTATCATTACTGACAGGACTATTGTTGCCAATAAGCCTGATATAGTGGTGATAGATCGATTAGCGCGCCGCACAATGATTGTCGATGTTACCATTCCGCATGACGGTAACCTCGTGAAAGCTGAGAAAGAGAAACAAATTAAATATCTCGACTTAGCACACGAGGTTGTTGACATGTGGAATGTGAGCTCGGCTATCATTGTGCCGATTGTCGTGTCGGCCAATGGTCTTATAGCCGAAAGCCTCGATCAACATCTATCGAGGCTCGCGTTAGGCGGTTGGATCAAGGGCCTGATTCAGAAGGCAGTACTCCTCGATACGGCTCGCATTGTGAGGAGGTTCCTGTCTCTGGAGCCCTAACCACCGGTAGCTTGGACCCTGGTCCCGACACCGGCGGAAAACTATTTTTTTATATTTTTAAATGTTTTTTTTTTTACTTATTTTTATATTTTAAGAAATATTTAAAAATGTAATTAAATAAGTAAACTAAATAAATAAACGACATAATAATAATGGTTATTTGCCAAAAACAGTGTTTACGATTCCTTATAGTTTACATTAGTAGCTAAGTTTACAAAAAAAAAAAAGTAATAAGACGCAAAGGAAGCATTTTGCTTATGAACTCGTCGAGCCGGTCTCATGGAGTCCATAAGTGGTAATGCCATATTGAAAATGCGAATTACATTAATACAGGATTTTTACAGTCGAGAGGAATATGAAAAAGCGTTAATTTATAGGGTAATTACATGACCAACTTCGTAGTTTTATTCGAAAGAGAAAAAATTACTAAATCACTGAAAACTTTAATTTTCAAGACTAACAGAATAATTATGAGTAGTCATTAAAGTTACAAAACGAATGTTGTGCGTAAAAACAATTAATCGCAATTTGGCGTAGCAGTAGTCTACGTAGGCGTAGAGCTTCGTAGCAGTAGCCTACATAGGCATACACAGCTTTGTAGCAGTAGCTTACGTAGGCGTAGAGCTTCGTAGCAGTAGCCTACATAGGCGTAGAGCTGCATAGCAGTAGCCTACATAGGCGTAGAGCTACATGGCAGTAGCCTACGTAGGCGTAGAGCTTCGATGCAGGGGCCTACGTAGGCGTAGTGCTTCGTAGAGCCGCGTAGCCAAGATCAGTAACTTTTACCTTTGAGATGTTGTGACCAGTGATAGTGTACTAATCGTATTGTATAAGTTTAAGGGCACGATTTTACTCACACATAAGAAATCATGCAGCCTTTTAAATGTTGCTGTATAAATGTTAAATTGTTGATTATTTTAAACTTGTGTACATCGCTTTCTCTTAATATTTGCAAACCTAGGCAGCCCTACGTTACTAGAGCCCAATGTTTGCATCAACTATACTACGAACCGCCAAGTAAATCGTAGTGTCGAATATTACCACACCTCCTTATAGCGCAACACTCGGCGGACAGCGACGATCCGATGCGGACCGATGCGACGCCGCACTTGGCGCAGCGCCCGCCGACGCGACCGAGCGCGACTAGCTGCGATTAGACGCGATAACAGAGGCTCAACCAAACCCGCGGAACTTACGCGAGTACCGTGTTTTGTGCACGTTCGCTTTCATTAGGGGTAAGCAGTGTAACAGTTCAATGTAGAGCTCGTCACGGATGAGAAGTAGTGAGAACTATGAACTAAACGTGCGAGTGAAATATTCAAACGTTCTGAAGAAAAACACAAGTAACTTCACACTTGTCGTAAATTACAGGATTAGTAGATACAGATATGGCGAGCGAGAACAGGTGTGTCTCTTGGCAAAGTATGGTGCTATGTGTGCATAAACGCTGCAAAATATTTCTATGTGTATATGGGTATCAACGATTGCCCGCACGGCCGCACCGCGAGGCACTTTACTGGCTTTAAGGCACAGTCAGTTTGTTTCATATCCAGCTGATTCAAGTGTTGACATGAGCCGTTTGACCTCCTTTATTGTTAATATTTGGAAGTGCAGCAGGTACTCTCGCCCCGCGCTACGCACGACGCGCTGCGCCTGCGCCGATGCGCGATACAGCGGGGTATGGTAATATTTCGCGCGCTCGTGCGCCGCCGAGC
Source organism: Luperina nickerlii (assembly GCA_963855955.1). Taxonomy (NCBI): domain Eukaryota; kingdom Metazoa; phylum Arthropoda; class Insecta; order Lepidoptera; family Noctuidae; genus Luperina; species Luperina nickerlii. Next base: position 310,789 of record OY979670.1, read on the forward strand.
GTTTTAATTATATCATATCGAGCGCACAGGATCTGCGCTGCCGATACTCAGTGTAACCGTGTAGTAGTACAACTGAAATCAATATAACTAAATGGCAAACTTGAACTCGCATGACATAATTTTCAGTCTGTTCAAGACTTGCTGTTCAACAGATTTTATAAATATTCTTCCGAAAACAGATTCTGGTGAGCAAAAGAGGAACAGAATCTTAAAGACTAAAAAACAAAAACAGCTTAGTGTTTCAACACTAAGCTGTTTTTGTTTTTTAGTCTTTAAGATTCAGAAGAAGAGTCATTTTGTTCACAAAATAACAACAAAGTATTATTGAGCTCACATTTTATCTATAGGTAGTTTTTCTATCCACTGCAGGACGTGGCGTAGTTGTCCCTCTGTGTTGACTGCGCTGTGTCCTGCCGGCCGGTATCGTTGGCCGCTCCGATAAATCACGCGCGCGGCTTCATAATTTAATGCACTTCCCAAAACTGACTCATGCACTAGATAACCTTATCACAGCTTACGATGTGAACAAGAGGACTACTATATCATATAAAACATGGCCTTTTTTTGTTTAATAAGCCACATTACCTGAGCAACGTCTCCGATCGCCCAGAGATGAGACCAAGGAGACAAGGACACATACTTGTGTATAATTCTTGTTTTAGTGACGGTATTGTGAATGTTGTTCAGTATCTAGTTATCCTATCACTCAATATCCAGAATGGTTTAGCATTCAGTAACAACAGAACCAGAACAAATAGGTGACACAAACTTCTCAAAAATGAAGCAACGTGTGAACCCACGCACGCATATACTCGCATTACAATCTAGATGCGTCAGTGTGTCACCGCAGACATGTCGCGACTATCGCGCCACATCGCGCCACAATCGCTCTCACGTTCCCGCCAGGCGGCTAGTAGCCCGCGATAGCTGCTGATGGCCAATCACAGTTCCCACGCATCACGTCTGTCTCGCAGGTGTCACGCCGTGAGAATGAATATTCATGGAGATTGCAGGAGAAAGTGGCACATCATGCCGTCACGTCATCGGCGTCAGCTCTCCTGAGCACATGAGTTTACTACTGTCATCAGCAGCAACAGTAAAGCAATGGAGAGTAGAACATCCTGCGACCATAGCTTGTACAATGTAGAGCAGAACATCGTGCGAGCATGGCTTGTACAATGTAGAGCAGAACATCGTGCGAGCATAGCTTGTACAATGTAGAGCAGAACATCGTGCGAGCATGGCTTGTACAATGTAGAGCAGAACATCGTGCGACCATAGCTTGTACAATGTAGAGCAGATCATCGTGCGAGCATGGCTTGTACAATGTAGAGCAGAACATCGTGCGAGCATAGCTTGTACAATGTAGAGCAGAACATCGTGCGAGCATAGTTTGTACAATGTAGAGCAGAACATCGTGCGAGCATAGCTTGTACAATGTAGAGTAGAACATCCTGCGACTATTATAGCTTGTACAATGTAGAGTAGAACATCCTGCGAGCATAGCTTGTACAATGTAGAGCAGAACATCGTGCGAGCATAGCTTGTACAATGTAGAGCAGAACATCGTGCGAGCATAGCTTGTACAATGTAGAGCAGAACATCGTGCGAGCATAGCTTGTACAATGTAGAGCAGAACATCGCGCGAGCATAGCTTGTACAATGTAGAGTAGAACATCCTGCGAGCATAGCTTGTACAATGTAGAGTAGAACATACGGAGAGCATACTCCAGAGCAGAAGACAGACATTGTACAAGCTATGCTCGCACGATGTCTGTCCTCTGCTCTGGTATAGGTAACGTTATAAGGCCCTTTCGCGGACGCGTTCCTGATTCTGTTCCTTTTTTAATTAAAATTCTTTATTCTTCTCTTGCAAATTTATTTCAACGGTGACAACGGTCGTTTAAAAAGAGTTTAAAACCCAATGAAAGATTCAAAACGAAGGCTTAAAAAAACCGTCAAAGCAATAAGGGAATCCTTTTGTGACGTCAGAGTGCAACTGGTGTCCCAGGTCGAGACCGATGCTCCGCCGAACAGTCGCAGATAGCCGAGATAACCACACGTCCCTCGTACAGATAGCTACGAGTAGTTACCGTTAGTACGTAGTAGGACGAGGCATGTACGAGGCGTATACATGGCACATCCACACGCGCGCACTTGACGCGAGGCAGTGGAAATAACATCAAGTTACACGACAACAGCCATTTGAAATATGTCAGTTGGATAGTTTAAATATCCATAAAAAAATTATAACAAAAGTGTAACAATAGCCACAGTTCGTCATTTCGAATTTAATTTATTACCCAACATCGTGTGAGAATCAACCAAACGCCTTCGCACAGTAGCCTTAAGAAAAAGCTTTAAACGAATTCATAAGCGTAATTAACATGAGTATGCCCAATGTCATGAGGTGATAATGACTACAATCACCTCCGAATCGTTCCATGTTAGGATGCTGCAGATACAGCCGGCGAGAAAAACGCGGGTGAAGCGCACGTCCCGGCCATTAAATGTGCTGCAGGCAAAGATGGCGGGTGTCAGTACTGGGCCGACACAAAACGGGAGTGTTTGCATTAACAGGGTTAATTTCCGTGAACGTTTCGCTTTTTTGCGGCGAGCAGCAAGCAGTGAGCAGTGAGCGGCGAGCGGCTAGCAGTGAGCGGTGAGCGGTGAGCGGCGACGCGTCATTAAAAGTGTTTCGCTGTTCATCCGCTTTTTATCACGTCGTTAACATACGTGATGGTCGCACGCGGCTTATGTAAACAATGAATGCCATTTCACGAATTTCAATGTGTTTAAGTGTTTTTGACTTTTTAATGTGCTTATTTTTTATTGAAATTAATTATCGATGCGCAGACGCAGGCACACCTGCGCAGGTTGCTAATTATACCCCGCTTCCCCTCCCCTAGCTCACGACGTTGTATTCAAATCTGTGGCACCTATAACCGCCATGTTACTGGCAGAGTGTACGACACAACGACGGCGCGGGCGCAGCGCACACGCGCCACACGTCACAAACGCCACATGTCACACACGCCACATGTCACACACGCCACACGTCACACTCACCAGCACAGCATAAGTGGTTGGATTATGCAGCGACTTATGCGCAATGCTAATGAGTAACGCACGTCTTAATTATCGTGCGATATTATATCGAGAGCGGATTCCTCTGTGCTCTCCACGTTATTGCTCGCATTAAAGTTATATGAGTGCATTACCTGCACTTTATCGACGTGCGCCAGATTTAAGATTATTTTAGCTTAATTTAAAATAATGACTTGTAATAATGTATGCGTATTTTGAGTATATTCTCGTGGTAGTCTAAAACTCAGTATTCAGTGAGTCGTAACGAGTTGGCTACTTATTTGCGCGGGAGCAGGCTGCCCTTTCACATTATTGATGTTAATGGGTGTTTTAGGGAGAGATCAGGCCCTGCTGAGCGCTGTCCGGGTCGTGTGCGGCTGTCCGGTGTCGTGTCCGGCTGTCCGGTGTCATGTCCGGCTGTCCGGCGTCGTGTCCGGCTGACGAGCGACGTTTTAGCGCTAATTGTTGCTTACTCGTATTGTTATTGCACGACAAGTTCCCACTACATGCAATACCGAATTGTGTATTGAAGAGAAAGTACTAACGTAGGTACTACGAAGGCTGTAAGTATATGTATAATTTTGTTCTTGTAAATGGCTCTTGTCAGTTTTAGTGACAAGATTCTGATGCAATTATAAAATTCCCAGTAGAAAGGTTAACATATTGTCCATTTTCTAAAAAATATTCATGGTATCCAGACTTGTTTAAAATTGTACTTAATAACAGACTAGCTAGTTTCGCAGGTGTGTTCACGAGGCGTTACGCACAAGTTCTGAGCAGTACCTAACCTAACAAAAACTACTAGGCCTGCATGAATTCAAAAATTACAATTACTTAGTACTTTTTTTGCATATACATATTTACATAATCCTAAGTCCATCTGGAATAATGTACCTTGGTAAAATATTTTTTCAAATAGGAGCGAGCTGTGGTTCCGAAGATTGCTATCCACATATACACAAACTCACAAAATTTGGTGTCTCTCTTTATAATAGTATATAGTAATACAGCTGACCGAAAACTGAAAGATACTGGTATTCAGCTGCAACCGGTTAGACTGGAAGCGGCCACCAATATAAATGGAAAAAGGCAGGCAGATAATGACTAGCTAACCGGACAGACGTTGTCCTGCCCTGACAGCGCCATCTACTGGGTCAAATTGTAAATCTAAACCATCCAAGTACCACTCAAACACACACAAAAATTCATCAGAATCGGTCCAGCCGTTTAGGAGTTCAGTAACATACACACGTACAGGAGAATTATATAGATATATATAAAGATAGTATAGATTATAAATATAAGAATAGATTTGCGTTGACATTTCAAGGATATTGGATCAACGTGTCCCAGATCATCAATCATTTTTGTGAACACTAGATACGTAGGCTACGTTTGCGGCATACTTACTAGTACATGTCGTCTATAGACTTATACCACCACAACAGAAGTCTAACAATACTATGTGTATGCACAGTCAGTCGAGGTGTCGGTGCTGGCGCAACTCGCCCGTGGCTCGGGGCGGCGCGCGCGCAGCCTGACATCTTCATTCACGATGCGATCAGACCAGTAGCGTCAGCCCACATGCTCCAGGGCATTTGACGGTCTGACCACCAGCAGCCAGCTAACCAGCGAGGGGACAGTCAAATTAGGTCAGTACGTTTAAACATTATATATACAAGGTATATATAATGTTAATGCTATCGAACTACTAACGCATGTAAGCTCTACTGTTCTCACAGATAACAAAAAGAACCGCCACAGGCAGTTGTAATTAAAAGTTGAATGTTCTGAATAAAGTTTTCACATGATTACTACATTGGATGTTAAGCCCTACTCAAGTTGAAATATTAAAGGCGCACCTTGTATAATTGATGACTTAATTACCGTAAACCGATGCTTCATTTACATGTTTCTAACAAAAACTGGTATCGCTTGACATAAAACTAATTGAATGATAAAAGCAGTCAATAATCAATAGATTAGCCAGCCTTTAACGACGCGGACAGATGGGGTGCGGGGGCGAGGGTCGGAGGCGAAGGGGGAGACTGCGACCATAACCCGCGATTTCACGCGCATCTGTCGCGACTAAACGCAAATGTTTCACAAACTGTGTTGATGTTAGAAATCAAACTGCAATATAAAACTGCAAGAATAGAGGTCTCTCTTCATTTGTTTGACTGTAAAACTGCAGAATGGATGATACTTCAACTAAAAGGTACGGTAAACTAGGTAAATTGCGAAAGCGATAATCTGGTAAAATGGAGGGCTAGTGGTTACCACTGGCTAGCCCAGCGGCGGCGTAGTAGACTGAGCCGTGCACTAGCTCCCGTAGTCACGGCCCATTGCAGGGGCAGCAGGTAGTGTATACCATCGACAAAACGTGCGGCGTAGTCGACTGAGCCGTGCACTAGCTCCCGTAGTCTCACGGCCCATTGCAGGGGCGGCAGGTAGTGTATACATTGACCAAACGTGCGGCGTAGTAGACTGAGCCGTGCACTAGCTCCCGTAGTCACGGCCCATTGCAGGGGCAGCAGGTAGTGTATACCATCGACCAAACGTGCGGCGTAGTCGACTGAGCCGTGCACTAGCTCCCGTAGTCTCACGGCCCATTGCAGGGGCGGCAGGTAGTGTATACATTGACCAAACGTGCGGCGTAGTAGACTGAGCCGTGCACTAGCTCCCGTAGTCATGGCCCATTGCAGGGGCGGCAGGTAGTGTATACCATCGACCAAACGTGCGGCGTAGTAGACTGAGCCGTGCACTAGCTCCCGTAGTCTCACGGCCCATTGCAGGGGCGGCAGGTAGTGTATACATTGACCAAACGTGCGGCGTAGTAGACTGAGCCGTGCACTAGCTCCCGTAGTCATGGCCCATTGCAGGGGCGGCAGGTAGTGTATACCATCGACCAAACGTGCGGCGTAGTAGACTGAGCCGTGCACTAGCTCCCGTAGTCTCACGGCCCATTGCAGGGGCGGCAGGTAGTGTATACATTGACCAAACGTGCGGCGTAGTAGACTGATCCGTGCACTAGCTCCCGTAGTCACGGCCCATTGCAGGGGCGGGAGGTAGTGTATACCATTGACCAAACGTGTCGATGTTCACTTCCACGTTACCCACTACAAACACTATGGTTGTACTACTAACTACCATTATAATTTCGAAGATATATTATGTTTCATGCGTATTATGGCGAAAACCTGTATGTGTAACAAACGTATAAAGTTATTGTTTGCGTTGTGTCATCATATCGCGGTTACTGTGCTTAAGGAATGCGCCCGAGTGTGTGTTATCAGCAAGGCCATCACGAGGCAGCCACTTGACACACGCCCTGATGCCCTGGTGCTGACGGCTGATGCCCGCTGACTGAACATTTACATACAGCGCATCAGTGAGTCATCAGTTGGCGGAGGGAGCTCTATCGCGACAATCTCGCAATCGTTGAGCTCCGGTGCCGTATCACAGGCCGTATCTTACATCGCCGGGCACCAAGCAGGGGCTGCAGAAGGACAAGGTGAGCCACAGATCAGTGATACATGCAAAGGAATTGGCCTTTTGTATTGGCAATTAGCACATAAACAATGCGCTATATTATCTCCAACTCGTGAAGGCACTGTAATTGTATGAACCTTCACGTGATGAGACAATACCATCTTTTTACTTGATAATGAGAATGGAACTCATTCAAAGAAGAAAAAGTCGTCGCCATCATGGGCAGGCCTCTCCTTGTTTATGCCAATCTCCACATTAAAGAGTAAGTAACTACTTATTATTAGTTTTTAATTGGCTGAAGTTGTAGAAACACTCTTGTGTCTCTCCGCTTGTACAGTCAGCTGCAGAGAAATGGTACCCCCCCAAGACTTAAAGATAATCGCCCGAGCACGCTCGGGCCCGCGTGCCACGTGAGCCTTGAGCAGCTCCCTCCCACGCCGCCGCACCCATCTCTGCCCGAGTGCATCCACCGATTCACCTCAAATAATATTTGCAAGTATTTAATAATTTTATATGGTATTTTATCGGCTTCCTTCTGGCCGAACTGTATAGATAGTTACCAAGAATAACTTACAAAAAGACACTGCGTGCGATTAAGATACGAACCTGCTTCACCAGGCGCCAGCCGATCAACTAGACCGTGCCTTATACCACTAGGCTATTGGCTCAGTTATCAACTTCCGTGTTATATTTAATACTAGCACCTTACCGTATTGTTTTACAAAATGCAATACGCAACTCCTCAGTTAACTAAAACATAAGGTTGAAATTAGCATAGATTTCTTGTTTGGCTGAATAGAATGTGTTGATTCCGATTGTTGCACTACCCTAATTTTACTTCAGAAACTTAAATTCTGTATGAACTACGAGTTAAGGTTGAATTTAGTATACTTCTTCGCCTTATTTACTAAACTGTGATTGAGGGTATCTTTACTTTTCAAATGGTTTCATTTTCGTGCCGATTCGCTTGTGTGTAATTATCTTCAACATAATATTATCCAATTTATTAAGTTTTGACCAGTTGATTCTATTAATCGATGGTATGGTTCGATTAACAACTTTATTGAAGGCTAAAATTGTTGTTCTGTGGGAAAAGGAACAAAACATAAAGAAAATAGCACGAGATATAAGCATAAAGGTAAGATTTACGTTATTCTTACAAATTCCTAGAAAAAAAATAGAGAAATTCCTAGTGTGGGGCAAAGTTTTTTTTAATAAAAAAATATATATATATACCTATTTATTGTTTCAATCATGTTGCATTATTACTTACAAGTTGGATTTTTTTATGTATTTCTAATATTATTATTTTCATTACAGAGAAAAACAGTTCGTAGATGGATACAAAGGTATCAAGCGACGGGTGATGTGAAATGTGATCACCAAGGCCCTCGCCCGATTGCTTACACTAATGAATCGGAGCGACAACGTAATATGTATTGTGAAAGTTCACTCAGTGGCACTCTTCAAAACTACGCATTCAAGTGCTGACTTCAAGAAGTGATAGACAGTGACGGCCATCCTATCCGTTATGAATAGGCAACTCTGCAGATTGACTGTGTAACTTATTTGATAAAATTGCATTGGAACATATATGAGCAAGTGTTAATAATTCCTAATATCATTCCATAATCAGTGGGATCATTATCTCGTAGTTAATCAAAAATAAACAACCTTTATTATTATCAATCAAGTTACTCTTGTTTACAAGTAGTCTATTAATGTGTTAACGATTCATATTTGACCTCACATATTTTTCTAATATTGCGTTAAATAAGGGTTATCAGAAAATGTGATAAAAGGGAAAGATGTATATTGCTATACTGTTACAGATTAGCATGTTGGTTCTTCCTCTGTAATTCACAGGCACAAATGACAACATTTCATTTTTAAACAGGCTTTTTTCCGATTTTACTCTGATCATACAGAGTATAAAAAATGTATGTTTTCACAACTTTAAATAAATAAATATTATTGTAGTTATGTTTCTAGAAATATCTATAAACGAACCGTTATCTAATGTTAAACGTTCTAAACCAAACTATGTTATCTATTTTGTGTTTAGTTAATATTCTAAGTAAATAACCCCAATTTAACACAGACAGGAATCTGTATATTCAACCAGGAAGTGGATTCCATGAAGTCCTAGAAATGTAATTAGAAAAATAAATGAATATTGTTTATGCAAAATGCCTAGCTTTTATTACAAACCTCCATTTGATTTCTTAATAATAATAAACGAAAATCACCTACTAAAGGAACTAAAACAAAATAAAAAAGGTAAACAAATAAAATAAAATAAAAACCTTCTCATCCGCGGATTTGAACTCGAGACCCTTCACATTGCTAAGCCGCAGTGTAAACCACTAGACCAACACGCCATTTACGTAACATTACAAAAAACTTAAATAGGTTCGATGTCATTACCAAGAGGGGTACCATTACTATGAAGCGAACTGTACTTATACCAACACTTTCTGCCATTCCATCTCGCGGGTACACAGAACCAACCCTTCTGCGTATCCCTGTGTCGTGCGATCCGGTGTGGTTGTCGCAGTGTCGGTGGTGTCCTCGTGTCGCCGGCACAGTCGCGCTCCGCCGCGCTACTCACAAGCGGAACATGGCGGCGGCGGCGCCAATTAACGCCATGACAACCGTACTTGTGCATGATCCTCAGATTATGACATACGCTGTCACGTACACGAACGAATCAAACGATTGTCGCCGAGTGTTCGCGAACGATGCCGAAGTCGTAAATAAGGCTATGAGCGCAATTTTAGTGGTCTAATTAGTTCAATAAACCGCAAGACAGATCGCCGCCCCATTGAGTGGAACACCTTGTTTTAATTATCTACTCAAACTTGCTCGAAACGAATGTTCTCATACTTAATACTAGAAACTTTTTCAAAATGGAGAAAAGCTTAACATAAGTTCATGTACGTTCCACTACTAATCACTGACGCTATGGTAAGATAATAGCGACGACTCGTGTACCTACAATTGTCAGATACCTACGAATCACATATATATTTATTTATAACAAGTACCTATAATGCCGTGTCACGTAAGGCGGACTGGTGGGACAGTACAAGTGCTGACGAGACATACAGACATCCTCTTTAACGTCTTTGTTTGTATCTGTTCATCTTTATACTTATCGTAAGACACTGATCACTTTTCGGAAAAACCATGTTTTTTAGCAAAAATATCAGGGTAATTAAAAAAAACACGGTATTAATTTATACAAATATTGCTCTATCGCCTAATTGTAAATGATGTGCCCTTCCAAACGCACAACACATGTCCTGCTGTTGCGCCCGCCGACTTCAAACGCACAACACATGTCCTGCTGCTGCGCCCGCCGACTTCAAACGCACAACACATGTCCTGCTGCTGCGCCCGCCGACTTCAAACGCACAACACATGTCCTGCTGCTGCGCCCGCCGACTTCAAACGCACAACACATGTCCTGCTGCTGCGCCCGCCGACTTCAAAGTATACTTAATGCCGAAGCGTCGCCTGCTCTAATTACAGCTCAAATATAAAACTCATTCATATTCGTAGCGGCGCCTTCAGCAATTGTCGGCGTCTTTCACAATTGCCGTGCGTCGGCGCATTACATGGACTGCTTTTTTATCCGACGGAATTAATTCAATTTAGTGGACACTGGCAGTAGGGGCGGTAGACAGAGTACACGGAGCTGCTGGGAATGTTCTAAAAGACTAAAGTCGAAACCTACATCTTGCAATTTAACTTAAGTTTGTTTTCAAATCAAATCATATAATTTATTTTGCTTGAATATGGGTATATGTATAATGAAGCCTGCCAGGAAGTTGACATAGATCTTTTTAATACTAGTGTGCCTAAATTAAAGAAGGCTCTTTGCAATCACTTCTTCGACAAATTAACATAAGTCCTTGCATTATATACGAATATACAGTATACTAAAGTAACACTGTCTGTTACCTAGTACATAGTTATTTGATATTCTATATGTGAAAACTTGTAATTGGCCATCATCATGTTAAAAATTTAGTAACTATTGTGTCAAATTAGCTGTAAGTTTTCCAAAAATAATAAAATAAAATAAAATATGAGGTGATGCATATTCATGCATGCATATTTCTACTTGTTCATCTATTTATTCAGTTTAATATCCACATGGAAACTCTCTCATGTATCACATTCAGAGTACAGCGAGATTGTGACGCGGATTTACGTATGTATGATGTAACTCATAAAAGTGATAGTGTTGTAACCCTGCCCGCAGCTCGCAGCCCGTAGCCCGCAGGCCGCGCGTCATAGCGCATCCACCGCGACACACGTGACGTCACCGGTCACATCACTCACTCTCTAATGTGGAGTGCCTCAATATTTTGACAAGTCTCCGCCGTCGCCGGCGTCGGCCAAGCTCGCGAACTAGGTTCGTCTCAGGAGGAACAATGAGATTCGTTTAAATCGACATTTCCTGTTCAAAAAACAACTCGAAACATACATAAGAGTTATTTTATGGGCCACGAACATGAGACCTTTTCGTTTGATCTTCGTCGATACTATCCATACTTGGGGCGTACAGAAATGGAAACTAAATCGGAACATTAATTAAACATATTATTTCAGCTTCAGCTATTTTTCCAACCCTATTGTTCGAAACTGTGTAGTAAGAAGTTGCGCGCGGCGCCAGTAGTGATGCACATGGTGGCTGCGCCAGTAGTGATGCACATGGTGACTGCGCCAGTAGTGATGCACATGTTGGCTGCGCCAGTAGTGATGCACATGGTGGCTGCGCCAGTAGTGATGCACATGGTGGCTGCGCCAGTAGTGATGCACATGGTGGCTGCGCCAGTAGTGATGCACATGGTGGCTGCGCCAGTAGTGATGCACATGGTGGCTGCGCCAGTAGTAATGCACATGGTGGCTGCGCCAGTAGTGATGCACATGGTGGCTGCGCCCGTAGTGATACACATGGTGGCTGCGCCAGTAGTGATGATGCACATGGTGGCTGCGCTTCATCAGATACCTATTGTTGCTGCGGCGACGCAATTACGCGCGCAACGCAACAATATCGTGGCACATCGGCGCGCGCGCATTGTATGCAAATGTCCGACACCTCGCCCGCGCATCTATTACAATAAATATTGCATCGATTTAACAAGACAAATGGGCTCGCTTGTTACTTATCACTCAAGACGTTCTCGTCTTGAGTGATTTCTTCCAACGTCAGCTTTTTTCATGGATTGAATGCCCCACCGTGGTTAAAATAATGGAATGTTTCCACTTGTCTCGAGTGAGATCTGCCAGCGACACGTGTACTATAGAGGCCATATTGTCTCCTACTCGTTTACAACTTATCATTTTCCCTAGCAGGGCCCATAATGACGCTAGAATAAATATTGATAAAACGCGTTTTAAAATTCATTTTGATGTATGTGAGGTTGGTTGCGCACGCGCAGTTCCGTGCCAATTACAGCATCGGGCATCAGATAGCGCTAACAAGACGATGCGTATCTGTCGCCTGCGCACCGGCAGCGACGCAGCGACCACACCGTGCAAAATTCAAATTCCGATACCAAAAGCTAAACTCCCCCGCTACATAAATCTCTCAAACACAACCATAAAATGCACCTTATGTTCAAAAGAGTAAAATTGGAAATGGCCCGAGAGTTTGAGTGCAGTCACTTTGCATGATGAACGCGGTGGCGTGAATTACGCGGCCACAGGTCGTTATTGTGAAACCAACACAACTTTGTCGCTATATCCACGCAGACTAAACTGTATTTTCATAACCATAAGGCTGTCGTTAACTGTATAAGTAAATCTGGTGGATAGGGCAGAGCATTGTGGCAACGGCGGAATATTTCACGCAGATGGCACGATAGAGCGCGATTGTGCGCGGGCGCAGCGATAGCGCTATCACTGACACACAGCAGGAAGGACAAACGAACGCTATGAATCAACACGACAGCCGCCACACAAGTAACTAGAGCTTTGTTCTGGATTGCGTAACAATGGGTGCGATATCCAGCGCAGTGAAGGCTACTGGCTAAATGGCTGAAGTGGTCAGCGATCTTTTAAGTTGGCTGAATAGGATTAGTGACCGTTGTCGACATATCGGTGCCGTCCTGTGATGTGAGAGACGTTCTCGGGCTCTCGTCACGCGGTTGTGTGTTGACGAGGCTCTGTTTCACATAACGCTGCCGTCCTGTGGTATGCAGTGTGAGAGACGTTCTCGGGCTCTCGTCACGCGGTTGTGTGTTGACGAGGCTCTATTTCACATAACGCTGCCGTCCTGTGGTATGCAGTGTGAGAGACGTTCTCGGGCTCTCGTCACGCGGTCGTGTGTTGACGAGGCTCTGTTTCACATATCGGTGCCGTCCTGTGGTGTGAGAGACGTCGGGCTCTCGTTATTCGGTTGTGTGTTGACGAGGCTCTGTTTCACATATCGAAGCCATCCTGTAATGTGAGAGACGTTGTCGGGCTCTCGTCACGCGGTTGTGTGTTGACGAGGCTCTATTTCACATATCGGTGCCGTCCTGTGGTGTGAAGGACGTTGTCGAGCTCTCGTCACGCGGTTGTGTGTCGACATATCGATGCCGTCTTTTGGTGTGAGAGACGTTGTCGGGCTCTCGTCACGCGGTTGCGTGTTGACGAGGCTCTGTTTCACAGGGCAGAAATATTTTACAATATTTATTAGACTGGAAGTCGAACCTATCATGTTGAGTAAGACGTGTCTTCGTGTGATGATGACGAGTGGCACCTCCGCTGTGCTAGGCATAATCAAGCGCAATTAGAGGAGGTCAGCTGGTCAGCTTAGGCACTGCCGGAGCCTGCGCCGGGAGGCGGCGCGTCTTTGAATAATTCGCGGATGATTCCGCTAGATTTATGGCGTATAACCATAGAGCAGCGCCGCCGCCGACAATTAAATAATTTGCGTATGCGCGCCCGCAGACACACACACGCGCATGCGCAGGCGCCTTTTATTGTGATTTGTGTATTTAAAGCCGTCGTTTATTAATCACGTGGTCGATTATAAGAACAATAACGTACCCCACAATTTTGTGGCCGTTGCGTTTCGGCGGCGGCTCCCTTTGACATAATTTATTGGTGGGATTAGAAGAAATTGGACAAAAAATATGCAGCGAAGAAATATAGGAAGAATGAAATTAACTTTAATTGTTGCAGAGGTGGCTGTGACGCACTTGACGATCGTGCCGCTGGACCACTTGTTGTAACAGAGAAAGTCGAATCTAAGATAATCCTCAGTAGTTCATAAGATAACGCTAGGCAAACAGATTGCAGTTGGAACTAAGTTTTACGTAACGATAGTGAAGGATGGTCATCATCTCTCTGATTACAGAGATCAGCATAATTTGTAGCCCTTTGTTTTAGAAAGTGGCTCACCGCCGACCGCCACCGTCGCCAATCACATTCACTTATAATCTCACTGCTGCAAGAAAATTTTAAATTGTCGTTTTGATCAGCGATTAAGATAATACGTATTGTGGGAGAACGGCGTCAATTTATAAGTGGTTTGTGAAGACAAGTGGGAACTGTCGATCGACAAAAACCCACAGCAATTAGCCCGTGTATTCCGCTGGCGCGGCGCGGCTGCAGGACGGGTGCGGGGTGGGTGCGAGGCGAGTGCGGGGCGACTGCGGGGCGGGCGCGGAGCTGCACTCTGATTGTATAATTGAACTGCTATCAATTGCTGGTGGTGGTGGATTGCCGTGAGAACAGTCACCGCTCACCGACACTCACTGCGCCATCACGACCACACATCTCTCGTGAGAACAGTCACCACTCACCGTCACTCACTGCGCCACCACGACCACACATCTCTCGTGAGAACAGTCACCGCTCACCGTCACTCACTGCGCCACCACGACCACACATCTCTTCTCTTTATATTCTTATCATCATTCCAGTGCGGGCTAAACGCATGATTAACGTCAACACTAAATAATATGATTATGCGTTGAATGAAAAACTAATAAAACTTAAAAGTTACTATTATCTGGTAAATAATTTTTCATCAGTTGATATTGACATTTGTGAAGGATGCGCGGGTGCATGCGTCTCTGCGACGGAAACGACTTGTTGTCAGTTGTAATTAATTGATACACGACAAAGTAGAACGTCTGTTTAAGTACTTACACACACCATTATAGTTAATTACTTCAAATATAAAAAAAAAACAGTGTTAGATATAATATGTATTGACTATTGCTTGTTTCAGTAGCTTGCAAACTCAACAAAACCTCAGCAAGTGCACTTCAGAGATACCCCGCGTGGTCATTTGTTTTGAATGACGCCGGAATGAATTTATTAGGTGTTTAGCATGAACATTATTGTTACACATTGATTTGAGACTGCCGCGAGCACAGCACAGGTCGCGTCGGAGGCGGCGCGGTGAACGACCGTCAGCGGCCGTTACCGATCGCAGCCGATATTATTTAAAGCGCTCCAATCTCGCTCCTTATTACCGGACGATGGGCCGATAATGCGCCGCTCGCCGGCCGCCGGACGGCGCGGCTTCTCCGGTCCGGCACGCCACGCGGTAATCCCGTGCTTATCGCAGATGAGTTACGATTAGTAAATTGGCGAGCGGAGAAGGGCGAGAGCGGCTTTCTAATAAATTTAGTTAGAATTACAGGTGCATCTCCTGCGATGGCCTCTAATCGCGATCGAAACAGATATTCCGTTGAAAATTGTTATTCCAATAAGCGGCGGTTACCATTTACTTAATTGGAAAACTCATAAGTACAGGCACGGGACGGTAACGTGCACTTTGTGTTCGACTGCGCTCAGTACAGCGCACACCACCGCGCGGGCGAGCGCCGCGCGTCACACGACTAGTGCACGACTCGAACTTACTTCACATAGTCATCTTCGGTGAATAGAGTCCTACCTCGACGCGTAAATATACCTACGTGTGTGACCATCTGGACTTAGGCAGACCTCAGAACAACCGTGGGTACTGCCAGTTTATCAGGGGGAAGATTCGCCGTTGATGGGCCACAACCATCCGGGTAATGCGTTACTACAACAACTATTGTATAACAGAAAAGTTATGAACAGAGCATACATTTTTCACCTTAGCCCATGTGATGGTAGCGAAACGGCCTAGCTACATATTTTGACTAAGGTGTAGAGTTTGTGAAGTTAGGGCTTGTAGAGTTAGGGCGTGTAGAGTTAGAAGCTTGGCTCTACATGAGATATGATAACTTTTTCAAAGTGCTAGTCTTGGCAACATTTTGCATGTAAAAAAAATTTGCGGAAGTCTCATACAAACTAACATTCCCTAGTTTAAGGGGTTGGGGGGTAAAAGTACCAAGTTTTAGAATTTTTTGTTGTTTTTTTTTTTGAAATGGGTTTGCTCTTGACTCTAGTCTAGGTCAGAGGTGACAGAGACAAAGTCTACGATGGAGTGAGCTTACCCAGAAGAAGCCTGTTCACTCTTACTTTGAAGAGATTCGGGTTGTATGCGCTGGGAAACACAAACGCAGGTAGAGAGTTCCACTCTTTTGCTGTGCGCATTATAAAGAACATTTGAAAACGCTTAGTGCGAATTGGTGGAATAGCAACTAGGCAGGGATGGTAACTTGCAGTGCGTCAGGATGTCTGAAGGTAGAAGGGGGCCGGTAGAATGAGGTCGTGGAGTTCTTGGGCACACTCACTGAAGTAAAGACGCCAGCACATCACGCTACCCGAAACTGTCAAATTTTCCCAATAAACTTTGAACCTTACGCTTTAGCGATAAAGTTGAAACTCTATTAAAGAAATTTGGGAGATTGTAGTAGGTTGATGTGCTGGCGTCTGTACAATCTGTAGAAGACCGACAAGCAGGCAACCCTGCGGCGATGAGCCAAACTGTGAAGCTTGGCATCCACCAGTTATACGTTGCCAATGAGCCTCTTAGCTCTGCGTTCCACCGAGTCAAGCGCGGCAAGTTGGTATTTCGCTGAGCCATCCCAAAGGTAGCTGCAATACTCCATGCAGTATCGGACTTGCGCTTTGTTTTTGCTTTGCTTTTGACTTGCGTTTGTGTACTAATACTAGCCTATATACCGAATTTCAGCTTTCTAGGACTTCAGGAAGTACCCTAAGAATTTTGATGATCAGTCAGTGACGAAATCGGGGTTATTTAGATATCAATAAAATCTGAAGTATAAGAGCTATGCAATTGAAACTTTATATGTTTAATAAGTCCACTATTGATATCATATCCCAGGAATTTTGCTTTATCTGGTATAATCCAAACCCTAGTTATGAGGGTTCAAAAAAACGACGAAGCGCTTTGAGTAAAGGTAGGTAGTGCCCTTGCGCTTCGCTTGGCTCATCTTGGCATTTTAATGTTACACGATCCTTTACTTCCTAAGGTATCGTAGATATTTGGCAGTCAGCGTTGATTGAATCAAAATATAGACTATTAGAAGTCTAATGTTATGACCACACATTCCAACTATCGATCAAATGATTGAACGAACTAACTTGTACAGTAAACTACACTTAACGATCCCTCTATAATAATATAAAGTAAGTAAGCGGACCTATAAGTACTGCCCAGAGCCGCCAGCTTGATGCTCGAGTCGCCAGCTCGAAGCCCGAGCCGCCACCTCGATGCCCTATAACATAATGCGAACCAGCTATCAACGATGCTTCACTTGGACTCGAGTAAATATCGTGCACGTTACAACAAGCTAGGTAAGCCGAGTTTATAATCGAGATAGATGTCAGTAAAGGGGACTCTGATCTGAAACTAGTCGTTACCTCACAAAACTGATGAGCAGCTATTTCTAATTCTTATTAGAATACTCAGGCATACACTAATTTGAAGTTTAGTCATATTGGAAAAATACGACTAAACTTCAAAATCGTTTACGTGTTGAATGTTCTTATGATCTCGACTTTCTTGTTGGTCTTGTTAGCCGCAAGTGCGACTACCGAGCGTTGTGTCGTGGGTTCGTTGTCAAGTTATTGTTTTTCTATGAGGAATGTTTCAGTAGCCAGCACACAAGTAACTTGCAGCGCCTGCTACACCTAATACTGCGATTGAATTCTATGAGGAATGTTTCAGTAGCCAGCACACAAGTAACTTGCAGCGACTGCTACACCTAATACTGCGATTGAGTTCTATGAGGAATGTTTCAGTAGCCAGCACACAAGTAACTTGCAGCGACTGCTACACCTAATACTGCGATTGAGTTCTATGAGGAATGTTTCAATAGCCAGCACACAAGTAACTTGCAGCGACTGCTACACCTAATACTGCGATTGAGTTCTATGAGGAATGTTTCAGTAGCCAGCACACAAGTAACTTGCAGCGACTGCTACACCTAATACTGCGATTGAGTTCTATGAGGAATGTTTCAGTAGCCAGCACACAAGTAACTTGCAGCGACTGCTACACCTAATACTGCGATTGAGTTCTATGAGGAATGTTTCAGTAGCCAGCACACAAGTAACTTGCAGCGCCTGCTACACCTAATATTGCGATTGAGTTCTATGAGGAATGTTTCAGTAGCCAGCACACAAGTAACTTGCAGCGACTGCTACACCTAATACTGCGATTGAGTTCAGCCATTTATTTGCACCTTATGTTGTGGTAGAGCTATATATGACGACACATATAATAAGTATGCGTATCGGTATACAACAGGCTCGGTGTATCTCACTGCGAACCGTAAACGGTTGATTTTCTGAATCACTGAGTAACCATGTGGCATGAATATTAATCATAACTTTACAACTTCTTTGTACTTCCCATTTAAAGGGAAATAAACACTACTGGAATACGTATGCATTAGATTACCATTATAAATCTTATATGTGGTAACTATATAAGAGTGGCACCTACTATTAAATCATCTGTAACAACAGTTCGCAACGAGCTTGTATTCCGAGAAAACTAAACACGGGATTAATGATAATAATGGTAAAACGTATTCGGAATATGAAAATGGGTTTTGAAAGTTTTAGACTACTTAGCTATGAATGTAGCACTGACTGGTTCAGGAACAATATTGAAGACATATCTCTCCCGTCATTATTATCTGCTAAAAATCTGCGAATAAAATTAATTACTAGGGGTAAAATGGTGTCGATCTGTATCGAATTACATTGGTATTCTTATAAGAAATATTATCAATCAGATTCCTATAAACCATAAATATCCCCGCCAGCAAGTGCTGCACACAAGTCGCACATCGTGCACGTCACACTTGTGAGCGCTAATGGACGCACACGTCGCAACACGTTAATATCTCGTCGTCCTACACGCTGGAGCACAGGCAGTAGCTCCACTACACTCCGATGCCCAGCGAAAAAACAATACCGATACAACCTGATTAGAAGTCTTTAAAAACAATACCGATACAACCTGATTAGAAGTCTTTAAAAACAATACCGATACAACCTGATTAGAAGTCTTTAAAAATAATACCGATACAACCTGATTACAAGTCTTTAAAAACAATACCGATACAACCTGATTAGAAGTCTTTAAAAACAATACCGACACAACCTGATTAGAAGTCTTTAAAAACAATACCGACACAACCTGATTAGAAGTCTTTAAAAACAATACCGACACAACCTGATTAGAAGTCTTTAATAACAATACCGACACAACCTGATTAGAAGTCTTTAAAAACAATACCGATACAACCTGATTAGAAGTCTTTAAAAACAATACCGATACAACCTGATTAGAAGTCTTTAAAAACAATACCGATACAACCTGATTAGAAGTCTTTAAAAACAATACCGATACAACCTGATTACAAGTCTTTAAAAACAATACCGATACAACCTGATTAGAAGTCTTTAAAAACAATACCGATATAACCTGATTACAAGTCTTTAAAAACAATACCGATACAACCTGATTAGAAGTCTTTAAAAACAATACCTATACAACCTGATTACAAGTCTTTAAAAACAATACCGATACAACCTGATTAGAAGTCTTTAACAAAAACATAACATTTGAGAACACCACGCATTATAGAGGTATGAGGAACAGGGTGTAAAGTTCACTCATCCCCCATAGTGCAGGGAGGATCCTCCGACCAGTCGGGTGTTGTGTCTGGCGGGCAACTGCCCGATGATTTATGTCGGGCCGTTGTATAGTATATGCTAGTTGCGCGGTAAACTCTGCTTACGAGATGCAGGATTTTGCGTGACGTCAGTATGACGCATAGTTCGCATGTGGCGTTGTAGATACTGCTACAATAGTAATCATAGTAGTTCATTAGATATCAAGGGGTTCTTAAAAGTCAAATATGCAAGTGTTGATACAAGTCAATACAAATCAAAAGAATAACAAGATAAAAATAAATTAACTGAAAACAATATGAATAAAAATAAATAACAAAATTTATTCAAAAATATAAGGACTAACTTTAAAAAAAAAACAAAAGTCATAGTTAAACACTTTGAAATAGTAACCAAATATGTATATGATAAATGATTTATTTTCTGTAAGTAGGTTTGTATCAAACACTCTTACACGTCAATCATATTTTTTAAACTAGATGAGGTCGGCGTTTCATATCTGACTATTCTGAGAAGAAAGCCCGAAACAAACTCAGAAGTCACAATCTCTTTTAAATTCCAGACAAAATCTTGGTCAGATCATGTGAAGACCATGTAGATTGGTGTCTGAACTGGTCTTTTGAGGAAAGAACCACACAGATTGAGCGGACCTATCCATTCAGTGCAAGCATTTGTCGAAAATCGTACAGCTCAACTCAGAACTTGAGGAGCTCAACGATTTGACGAACAATACCAAAGAAAGGACATTTGGGTATTGGGTAGGCCGCGTAAATCACTCAAACTGCCAGATCATGATTAAAACGAAAACAATGACCCACATAGTTTTCACATTCACAATAATTAAAATAATATAATAAATACTTTATACAGTAAATGTACATGTCATTGTTTAATTAAATAGATATTTTGAAAAAATAAAGTGTAAAATAGTAAAATAAAAACAATATTCACTGTCTAAACCTATGGGAGCAGCTCAACGCCAAGCCTTTTGTCCCCAATATATTCTTTTACAGTATAATAGGCTTTCTGGCATAGTTTTCAGTTTATAAAAGATTTGAATTTATTAAGAAAGAAAGAAAGAAAGAAAGAAAATACATTTATTTAGCACAGACTAAGAGACACACAATACACCAGGTAGTTAGATATTAGTCGTACATCAGAATAAAAAATAAGATAAAAATAAAAAGTGCAAAGTCCGATGTAAGAAATTAGGAGGAAAGTGTGCCTCACGGCTGCGCCAAAAAGGCCCAGTTCAGCAAAAATGGCTTTTTCTTGGCTTTATTAAGGCTTAGTTCTTGAATGTGGCTAGGAAGTTTATTATAAAAACGTATACATTGGCATCTAATCGAGCCACCTATTTTCTTTAGCCTTGTTGTAGGTACAATAAATTTGTGTTTGTCCCTAGTATTTATGTTATGGATGTCACTGTATTTTCGATATAAACTGTCACTGTATTATCGGTATAAAATAAATACAGAAATTCGATTCGGAATCAGAAAATCACATCATGTGTTATTACAAATCCGTCAAATCAATAGACCATAGCGTTGCGTAGCACGTAGCCCGTAGCGTTGCGTAGCACGTAGCATCATAGCGTGGAGAATAGCTATAGACCGGAGCGTGTATCGTAGCTTGTATCGTGTAGCGTTTCGTAGCTCGTAGTCTAGTATTACTTGTGCCATAGCACGTACGCATATCATGTATGACTACGTAGTACGTAGTGTATATTGTAGGCCACAGCATGAAGCGTTGCGTAGAATGTTCCGCGAAGTCTAAGTAAGCCTTCTGTGCCCTCGTTGTGCAGTGGTTAACATCTCAACAGTTGGCAAGTAAATCAGAGCTGGTTATGTGGACGTCAGTTACGCGATTAGGAACAACTTCCGGCCGCCATAATCGCGTTACAAACTACAAACTTTATCATTTGCACCCCCCTCCCCATCCCCCAGCGTGCTTCGCGTCTCGTAATTAATATTGATCGCACAAACTATTGTTTTAACTAAGGAGTGCAAGTGTGCGAGAGGGCCGAGGGGCGCTGATTCCCCGACAGGCATATTCTTCCTGTGTGATTGGCAGAGGTCAGACGGTATTGCACTCGACTCTTTAAGAAAGAACTGAAGACTAACTTACAAAAATCTTTGAAATAAGTATTTTATAAATAAGTATTTTATTTGAAATAAGTTTTTTTTTTTTAAAAAACGTTGCCCCACACTAGGAATTACTCCTGTATCGTGGGTGCGTTTACAAACATTTAAATTCACATACACAAACAGCCAGACCCGGAACAACTACCTGTAGGCAATGCAAATATTTGTTCCGTGCGGGAATCGAACCCGCGACACGCAGCGCAGCAGTCGATCACTCAGCCACTGCGACAACCGTGTCGTCAAGTGGATGTTTATTAAAAGCCTGGACTAAATAATGCAGTAATAGCTTGTGTTTGCTGTGCCTCGCTGAGGGTTACCCAAAATATCTAAACAAATGATATCTCGGTTTGTAATAGTCCGAGTTGTTTATTACACTTCAGCGGGTCGTTATTGGAAAATGAAGTAGGTAATGCTAGTATCTAGTGCATGCGTGCCACTGGGTAATATTGTTCTCAAGATAAATATCAAGCGACGTGTCATGGGGGCTCAGCAGCAATCCATCAAAATTATTCAAATGTAAAGATGAGCCGTAAACAATTGTCGCTTGTCACTAACGTGTTTATAATACGCAGGCGCAGGCGGTGGAGGCGCGTGGCGTGCGATCATCTCCGATTTCACACGAACATAGCCGAGCGGCCGGCGGGCACCCGCGCACGCGCACCACCTACAGCGAGGCAATATTCATATGGGGTAAATTGAAACGAATTGGAAATTAATATAAACGTGAGTGCTGAAGACGATTTAAATTTGTTTTTATTATTGAGTTATCAACATATTATTATTAAGCTTCAAACGTGAATGAAATGACAAATTCGCAGGACACACGATAACACAAGGACCGCAGGAACCCATTCTATTTAATGTTCTGCGTCAGTAACGCATAATAACAAATAATTCTGCGAAGTGAGCTGTCTCTGAAATAACTTCAGTTTGATTGAGCCGCTCATAATAAGAGAAAAATCTAATTACATTAAAGATAAATTCCTCTTGAATGACGTCTAGGAATCAAGGATTGAGTCTCAATCGATAAACATACCCGAGACGCTCGTAAAGTCGTTAATGTGCAAGTATCGTGTATTACGAATTTACGACGCGGTGCGGTGCGTGCGACGTGGTGCGGTGCGGTGCGGCGGCGAGCAGGGCAGACGCACACCGCGCCTGACGAATGCGGAGCGCGGAACTAATGCCGCGATCTGCGCGCGCATTACACCGCATTTACACTTTATTACGGCGCGCGCGACTTTCATTTAATTTTTAACGTGCTCGGAGTGGCGACCGTGGGACCCGTAATGACGAATACGATTCACATCGCCGCAATCCGAGAAACAAATAACTCTACAGGTTCTCATCTAATCTAATCGTTCTTCAAAATACTTGAAATTACCAGTAGGTACCTACTAGTAATATTAGTAATTAGTGTACATCAATAGTTTTCGGTTTTCCCATGGTTGCGCTATGACAGGCAAGTTTTATAGATTGATGTGTTTGTAAGTGGTCACGACAATCAGACCCAGCACTTAACACATACCTAAAACATGTTTGAAAGCAAATCGGAGAACACACATGAATGTCCTTAAGAACTCTCTGCGATGGGAGCATGACGTCCGTCAAACGTTCAAATAAATCGCTACTGAACATGATGACTGCTGCTACTGAACATGGTGACTGCTGCTACTGAACATGATGACTGCTGACTGCTGCTACTCGCAAATTAACAGCAGCCATTAGCGGCCTTCGATTGTCGCTACCGAAACACAATAGGCCTGATAAGATGCAAGTCAAAGATTTAAATCTTTGCTTTTCTATCTTTACGTATTTTTTTGTTTTGTGTGAAATTATATAAATTAATTAATAAATGTAACTTGTAGTCGATGTTAAATAAAAAGAACCAGGCTAAAATTGTGACGTCATCAACTAATTCGTAACGTTCTAAGCTCTACCCGCACACTTGCAACACACAACACTTCCAATTGATATCATAGTGCAGCTTCTGATCGATCGAGCTCCCCTGCTCGTACCTAACGCGCCCTTGTGAAAGGGTAGCATAAACTGTGGCGACAAACGCGCTGAATGCACTAATTAGAGGGCTTGTAATTACCTCACAATGTCGTATTGTGGCCACCGGTGTTACTCGTAATTAAAACTTGATTATGACCGAGGGCGCTGTGTACTGCTGAAATATGGCCTAACGCATTGCATTCAATAACTTTGTCGTTAATCGTGTTTATTGTTTGTATGTCACTTTTTTCCAATAATGCTATCTAAAAGTACTGACTTCAATTTATTTTCCATCAATCGTGAATATTAAGGCTTTCAAAATGAAAAAATCTCTAAAATATAGTCAAAATGAAAAAAAAAATGGGTAGGAATTTAAACAAAATAATTATGGCACGCTACAGGAAGGTATCGTATCTCTTTCTAGTTTACATCAACGACATTCCGGAGGCGATAGGCAAAGAGTGCATACTATTCGCTGATGACACTACAATCATTATTAAGAGTGACAATAATAACACTTTAGAAAATGACTTCATCCAAGCTCTTGACAATGCAATCGATAGGCTAGAAAAAATAACTTAAAATAAATATGACTAAAACGAACAAATTACAAATTCAGACATACCTACAATTCGAACAATAAAAAGTCGGTGTCGTTGGTTCTGTATTTTCGTTTTTGACACCGACTTTCGAAATTAAAGTTATTTTTCACATTGTAGTGTTTTTTTTTTTTGAAGTTGGTTGTTATTTTTTTTAATAAAGTTTTTCTTTTAACTTTTCAGTTGTACCTACCTACCCCAAACAAATTCATATATCACTACTTGCTATGTGAATATCAGTGACAGAAAGCTATTGAACATATCTCCCTACCCCTTTAAAGGGTACAGCCGTGATGTTATGTTGTGTGATTGCGTAAACAATGCATACATACGCTATAGCAGAAATCGCGGTTGATTTGCTGGCATTTATTGAAGAGTTCCGTTGTCTGTCTCCAAAACTCAGTATCAGATCTTTACGAAATTTAAATGGGACCACTTCGGAATAAAGCTCTATCGAACAAAACAAATATTTTAATTTACGGTAAAGTTATAATATACATTAAAAAAAATAGAAACATCCGAATTGAGAACCACCTCCTTTTTAGAAGTCGGTTAGTAAAATAGATATTCCTTATATATTATATATCTATAGATAAAATTCTTGCAAAAATAGATCGTTATTTTATATATGTTTTGAAGAGAATTAGACAAACGGTAAACTGTGATACTGCAATGCTGACTTACCATGGTTATGTATCATCCGTACTTAGATACGACATTGTAATATGGGGTAACTCAGCAGATTAAGGTTTTACAGCTCTATCCGAGCATTTGTGGAGCTCACTTTTTAGACAGCTGTAAGCCACTATTTCACCCCCTCGGTGGGTTCCCGCATTGTCGAGGCGGGGGGGCTCAGTAGCCGTGGCTTGGACACCCACGTGAAGCGAAGAGGAACCCGAGGAGGGGCCGCTCATCAGGGCTTTTGCTGATAAGCCAACGACGTAGCGGCCAAAAGTAGGTTGCAGTGCCGCTTGGGCGACATCGCAACTGAGACGGGCCGCGATGTCGTATGGGAGGCAGCGCGGCTGAGGGTTGGAGGCCGCGGCGGGAGATGAGTGCCGGTATTGCGGTGCGCCACTCTCCCTACCTTCCGCGGCCTTGACGGGGTCGCCACCGTATGATGGCGGACGCGGTGGGGCTGCAGGGGAGGAGTGTTGGTATTACGTTGGCCGCTCTCCCTATCCTCTGCAGCCGAAAATTGGCAGGCGGCGGGGCCAATGACCTGACCCGTCGCAGGGGGACCAAGGTTGCCCAGACACGGGGTCGTCTGGCGCCCATGTGCTGGTTTGGTCCCTGGGGTGGTCGCGGCGTGCTATGTGTTCTGGTGCTCCGGTGATGGGGAGTACCTACTCCCCAGAGGAGGGTCCGGTAACGGACGGCCGCGGCGGGTTCACGGATGAGTGCTAACGCGTGCCCATGTTCCCGCCGTAAGCGGACACCGTGGAGTTTTAGTGGGTTAGAGTCCCACATAACTGCACTATCTCCCCGTGGTAGTACAGTATGCATGAGCATTTCTCCACGATAAAAAAGCCACTATTTCAAAAACATAAAATTCTACCTCTGCCATGTTTATATAATATTTTTGAAATATGTATTTTTGTTAAGAGAAACAACAATTTGTTTGAAACTAGCACTGACAGGCCAAATACCCGAACACAGCATAAAGATAGACTTCGGGCTTCGGCCGCCACCAAAAAAACTAAAATTATTTAAGAAAAATGTATACTGCATGTCGATCATTATATACAATAATTTACCAAAAGTTTTCAAGACTTACCGCTGACAATCTTAAAAAAAAATACTTTTCAAACTACGAGTATTACTATTCTAAAGATATTATACCATTAAGGACTATTTAGAAGACAAATCAATAGAGGCTGTAATTTGTCAGTTAGATTAATTGACATCGCTGATTGTGAATATATTTGCACCGCCATGTTATGGCAGGATATGCTGAAACACTTACTGTAATACCTTGTGTACCATATTCTAGCAAATAAATATTTTTGATTTGATTTGACTCCCTTAAGATTAGATTACCTTGGAACCACAAATAATCTTTTTTTAAACCTGTTCTGATGGATCTTTACAAGATCACAAGAGATCCCCCTTCAAAATAAATGTCTTACAATCCACCTGCTGTCAAAACACGTCACCCCTTCAGCTACTAAACAGTTTTAAACATCGTCACGTGTCACGTCCGGTCCCATCCCGTGTCGGCCCGAGCCGGCCCGAGCCGAACCTCGCCTACTTATAACCATTTAACACCTCGTTCAGACGGAAGGGTGCGCGACACCCCGTTCTTATGCAACCCTGGCATGGAATAGAAAAGGGCAGAAGGCTCAAAAATAAAATCAAAATATATTTTATTTCACTCAAACCTATATGGGCACATAAAACGTTAGAAGCTAGGTGCACGGTTTCAATTGTATTGTCGTTTCCTAGAGCCGGCAAGAATTTCCACGGTTACTCTTTTAAAAATAATTGGTCTTTACAAAAATTCTAAATTAGAAGGACAGTGTAGGCCTGTCAACAAGATTACCAGGTACTTTACAAAATAGAAAATGGTCAACAAATCGAATCATCTGTGAGTTTACAAGGCTTACGTTCCACAACTAGAATGTTGAGCACAAATGCACACACGTACTATGTACATACACGTTATACTTATGTATATACATATAACATTTACAAGACGATAGCACTACACCCATCACTTTCAGAATGTTGAATTCAGATTCATGATCTCGCTGCGAAAATTTGTCAGTGATGCGAATGCTACGAAATTAAAAGGCTTACATGACCTAAACCGCGGTCACTGTCGGACTGCATAGAAAAAAAAGAGAAGCGCGATGACACGACGCCTGGTAATTTATTGCAAAATATGAAGCAATTAATTAATTAAAAATAATCTATTGTTTGAACGAAAAAATTAAAACACTAGTATTTTTGTATGTTGCTTGTAGAATAATCTGACAAAAAATCAGAATGATTGTAATAATATGTACATTGGTATGGTTTTTATTGTAAA
The DNA here is from genome assembly GCA_963855955.1 of Luperina nickerlii. Taxonomy (NCBI): domain Eukaryota; kingdom Metazoa; phylum Arthropoda; class Insecta; order Lepidoptera; family Noctuidae; genus Luperina; species Luperina nickerlii. Next base: position 338,196 of record OY979670.1, read on the forward strand.
AAGAAAGTTTTTAGAGGTATCTTCATGATTTTTTTCTATCGTACCAAATTAGTTGTATTATGTATTCAACACACTATCTACCTAGCATATATCCTGAAGAATATCATATATTTTTACCCGACTGCGCCATAAGGAGGGTTATGTTTTTAGAGAGTATGTATGTATGTATGTATAATTGTTTGGCACGCTCTGCAGCCTGAACGGCTCGATCGGCTCGAGCTTGAGAGGTGTCGTTAGATTCGTAATTACTGTAAAAGTGATATCGGAATAAAAAAATGGCGGATTTTTGACGCCATATTCAAATAGTCGGCACGTTTTGCGGCCAGAACGGCTCAATGAATTTTAGCTTCAAAGGTGTCGTTAGATTCTTATTAATTGTGAAAGTGACACCGGGTATAAATTAATCATAACACAACATAAGCTGGGAGTACCTCCACGCGGTGAAGGCGGTAACAGTTTAACTGGCTAAAACTCCCATAATTAAATATCAATACCTTCGGGCTTATGTTGTTGTCATTGTGTATCATTACCTTTTGATATCCACCTCCTATATGGCACGGTAGCCTACCCGGTAACGCAGGGGAGCAGCCATATAGTATACCTACCTATTAGTGTTGCCCAAAATCGGTCTTGGTCTTGCAGTCTTGGTCTTGTTCTTGCATTTTTGCAAGACCAAGACCAAGACCAAGACCGACTTATTTTAGCAAGACCAAGACTGAACCCTGCAAGACTTGAGCAAGAACAAGACTAAGCCTGCAAGACTCTTGCGTCTTGCAGTTAAGTCAAACTGAGATTTGGGCGTTATAGTAGGTATTTGGTTTCAATCCCGATTATGCGAAAAAAGATGTATTTTTTTTATGAAACAGTAAATTACATTGTTGAATTGCATTCAAAACTAAAATTATTGTTGATAATAAAAAAATATCGAAAAATTACGTGACTATCAATACACTTCTGCACGTTTTTTTAATCTTCTTTACTTAAGGCGACAGCGGTATTAGGTAGCCCGCGAAATTCACTGACCAGCAAATTGCAAAAAACGTAAGAAAATTTTAATTTCGCGGGCTACCTTAGCGCTTCCCCCTTAAATCGATGAAGTTTTAGAAAAATAATTATCCCCTCATCATTATGAGGGGATAATTATTTTAGATGAATTGAATGACCCATTTACTACTTTTATTTTAGATTCGTTATCTAAAATAAAAGTAGTAAATGGGTCATTCAATTATGTAGATGATTTAAATGCCTCATGTGACGCGTCTGTTAGATTCATTGGGATTCATGGCCGACTCGACACCGCTCGGGGATTCCCGCAAACTTCCGCATTTTTTGTCAGGTTCAAGCATTTATGCACTTTATTGTAATAATTTTAAAGTTTATTTTCAAGTGCGTTAATAATACGAGGAGACCGCTTGGCGCTGCGGTCCCTTTGTGGCGGCATTTGAAAGTGAATAGCGTAGGTACGAAGACAGTGTTGACCTCGCAAATGAACTTTAGCGATACAGCTGATCAGGTAGCCCTTTCGAGTTTTATTTACATTGCTGTTTTAAGTGAAACAAGTGAATTTACAATTTTTTAATTAAAAATCTCATTGGGTCAGATAGAAATAATGATTTTATACAGCTTAGAGTAAAAAAATTGCAGAAAAAAAAAAGTAAAAATTAAGAAAAAGCCGACGAAAAATTTCAACGCAGGGGGGGGGCCCAGAATCATGTACAGACGCCATCACATCAAGCTACCCGAAACTGTCAAATTTTCCCAATCAATTTTGAAACTTATGCTTTAGCGATAAAGTTGAAAATCTATTAAAGAAATTTGACAGATTGTAGTAGGTTGATGTGCTGGCGTCTGTACCTACTGAATCCACGGTTGCGCGTCGAAATCCCTGCCACCCTGAGCAATAGGCTAATAGGTATTTGAATGTAGTCTAGTCTAAGTAGTAGAGTCTCGCAAGACTTGCGAGACTCTTGCTGCAAGACCAAGACCAAGACTGAGAGCGCAATACCAAGACCAAGACCAAGACCAGGTGTATTGACGCAAGACCAAGACCAAGACTGGCTAAGGTCTTGTCTTGGTCTTGCATTTGGGCAACACTACTACCTATCAATAATTTATAAGTAAGTATTACATCATCGTACTGAAGACCTACCTCAAGTATTGACCATCTTGCACTTGATCGATTAAAAATGGCTTTATCCCGAAAAACCAAAAATAATTACCCGACTGCGCCAGAAGGAGGGTTATGTTTTTCGAGTGTATGTATGTCATGTACCTATGTATATTTCTTTGGCACGCTCGGTAGCCTAAACGCCTTGATCGATTTCAGCTTGAGAGGTGCTAATAGATTCGTCTTAATGGGCATTGTTCATATTTTTTTAAATGTTGTAATTGAAAAACCATTTCGAGGAATACCGTTACTGATCATTACAGGCTAATTAATTTTGAAAAAAATTCATATGTTATTGATATTCTTGATAAAATACGATTGACCTTCTTTGCCCTTTAAATTACGTACGACTTTGGCCGTACAGTTTTGTATCGTTGCCTCAGAAAATAAAAAGTAAGAGGCAAGTATTGTCTACAATCTGTCAAATGTCAAATTATTGTAAAAATTTCAAAAATATAAACATTCTTGTTTATATCTCATTATTACATTACATACATTATTTCAACACTCGACAATATTTAATATACTGGAAGAGTTATGGAATACAGGAAGTGCTTTGTTCCAACTTGCAGCAATAATAGTAATAATGTCGCCGCGTGCGTTATTATTCTATTTCTAAGTCACCGCGTCGATTGTTCTAGTGACGATAGAGATTAGTATATTCCTTGGAGGACACTTACACATAAAAAACCATTTGTAAATAAATACGCTAAGCTAGGATTCGATTACTTAAGACGTCTATTCGGCCTATTGACACTTTGACAGATGTGACATTGTTGACGTTGTGTTGACAGATTAAAATTTTTAATTATGTACTAGTAAGGCAACGGCACTTAATCTTTATGCCACTGGATGACGTCACCTACCTTAAAAACTTAAAATAATTAAATAATTTTTATTAAAATAACTATTGAGCCAATCATCAAAATATTCAAATCAGTTTCTCAAAATGCTCTAAATTTACAAAAAATAAAATAAAATATAATGGTTAGAAATTTTAGACAATCCCCATTGTGAGAGTGACACTGGGTATATCAAAATTGAACAAAATATATAATGGCCGATTTTTGGCGCCATATTATGTCTTCAAATTTTTTTCTCAAAACCTATCTATTGGGGTATCAAAATAAAGGGTTTTAAAAAGTGATTACAAAAATATATACAACTTATAATATGGTTAAAAGTAATTCGAAGTGACAAATCATAAAAAAACACGTACCAAGAACTAAATCGGTTGCAATATTACCTACAACATTTATTACAATCACAGTATTTTGTAGACTAAAAAGCTGGAAATAAAAAAAAAGTAATTTAGAAAAATTAAAAACGCGACTGCGTAAAAAACTTAGTTAATAAAAAAACAGAAAAGCTAAAAACAAGCCCATTTTAAATTAAATTAAAGTTGGAAGCAGGTGGGACTCATTTGAATTTGAAAATATAATAAAAATGGTATGGGTCCCGCCTGCTTCTAACTTGATTTTGCTTTTCTGTTTTTTTTTTATTAACTTAAGTTTTTTACGCAGGCGGGTTTTTTTTATTTTTTAAATTACTTTTTTTCTGATTTTGTTTACTGTAGTCGATCACATACTTTTATTCTTTTTAAAACTTGCGTTTTTATTGTTTAGGTCCTGTAAGCCCCTTAATAAAAACTAAAATACAAAAATTGACAGCAACGGCAATGCTATCTATAGTACATGCTACGAATAAGAGTAAGTACATGCTTCTTTTCATGAATTGCGTTTGGTGAGCCTTCGTAGCCAACCTGCGTTGTACTTTCAAGAAGGGTATGTCACAGAAGGGCCAGTGTTTTATGATTGTTATCTGGGCCACAATATGCCGCTCGTCGTAATGGACATGGTGATGGATGGCCGTGCATGGCCGTGCGCGTGTACACCACCGCGCACCGGGTGACTGGATCGGGTTCTGATTGATTGTCTCAGGGGGTGACTCTGCTTGCTTTCACGAATATAAATATGATAACTTGCTTCGTTTGCGTAGGCTCCGCGGACAAACAGTGAATTACTTTTTGAATTATGTCTTTGTCAATTCTAGCACTACATTTTTACCTCTTTATTTGGTAACACTACCAAGACCTTAAAACAAATTCACAAAGATTCCCCACTATTTAACGATTAAAGTATTTCGTTCATATACCTACAGTTTCCACCAATTACAAGGGATCCATAATTAATTATTTAAAAGCTCTTCCAGTGAAAATCAATTTGAGCTGGCGGGACTTGCTTTAAATTATATGTGTAATTGGTCGATGCGGATGTTGCTCCTGTGCGTGCTGCTGAGATACAGTAAGCGCCAGAAATACGGCGCATCGAGTTTTAGCGCGCGTTTGTGATTGGGAAGTTGTTATCGATGAGGCCAGATGTTTTAAATTGAGACTTTTTGTTGGTGACCTGGGACTAAGAGATGTGATGCGATTTCGGGTGTGGTACGCAGTGAGTGGTGGGAATATCAATACGCTGCTGACAGTTTATATTCAATGCCGATCTCGATTTCTGGGAAGCGTGAAGGGAAGCTTAACTTTCATTTGCTTTTGCTTATAATATTACGTACGGTTTTCAAATTACAATTAATATTTGTTGAATGTCCGGTGACAGGCACCGCTGCACCTGACTGCAGATGTAGTAGCAGCTGCAGCACAACCAGCCGATAATGCTCAGGCCTCCTCTCTGTGAGAGGGAGTGGGCCGTAATCCACCACGCGGATAGACACAGATATAGGCTTTAACATAACTTTCGCATTGCTTTCCAGCAAAACTACTTACCCTGATCTTTCTTGAGTAAGTATTCTTCAACAATCTAGATAACTTTGTAATAAAAGGGTTAATCTAAGACTACTTCTGTAGACAGTTAGTAAGAAAGCTTCAAAGATTAAAGCTTTATGTTCCTTGTGTATCAGCTACTTAGTGCACATACTTCCGGGACATATTAGTCCAAGGTGATGATCAAGCGAGTCATAATCGCGTGATTACGCAAACCGTTTGATCTGACCGACACAGAAGGCGCATGCCTCCGGGAGACCAGGAACGAAATACGTGATGATGCAAGTAGCAGTGCAGCTGAACTGTGCCGAAAACGTTTGGCAAAGTAAAAGCTATAAAATTAAGTGATATTTTGCACCCACATGCACGATAAAACTAACATGACACCTTTGGATACTCTGAAACCAAGGACGTTAGATACTCTTACTAGACATGTTTCAGTAAGTAGATAAGGGACCAAGGACGTTACTCTTACTAGACATGTTCCAGTAAGTAGATAAGGGACCAAGGACGTTACTCTTACTAGACATGTTCCAGTAAGTAGATAAGGGACCAGGGACGTTACTCTTACTAGACATGTTCCAGTAAGTAGATAAGGGACCAAGGACGTTACTCTTACTAGACATGTTCCAGTAAGTAGATAAGGGACCAAGGACGTTACTCTTACTAGACATGTTCCAGTAAGTAGATAAGGGACCAAGGACGTTACTCTTACTAGACACTCTGCCTGCTGCCTGGCTGTGTAGGTAGTAAGAAAACTGCTTTCTGTTTCTGCTTTCGTTATTCTAGTGTCTGGCGCAAAGGGTTCCAATTTATAACAAATAATTATGTTTTATTCAGCCACACCGCCACTGGACGACTGGATTTTCTGTCCACGTCCCTTGTACGTAGTGTAAGTGCTTGCGACCCCGCGACCTGAGCTGCGCAGGCGCATGCGTGCGCGATGCTATCGCGTAACGTCTTACTGCCAGTCATTACACCGCTGATAACAGTGATAACCACGCATACAAACACTTATCAACACTTTTACTAAAAGCTAACTAGACACGAAACAGATAATATTACTGTGGAACTACTTCCTTTGCCGTGCATTAAAAAATGCGGAACATTAACGGAGGGGAGGGTTTTAGTTTCATTGTTGTAGAAAATAATTATACGGTCTGTAATTGTATGTAATGGACACGAAAATTTACATTAAACTAAAATACTTATATTTAATATGTTGACTCCATCTACTACTTACCTATGTGTGCATTTTATTTTATTTAGATTAATTAGTGTAACAAACAAAGAATACTGGAAGGCTACTGCTGCTGTTACTATGTAACCCTTCATGTAACGTCAGCTATTTTGTTCTTCCGCAGGTTGCATCTACATAATTTATTAATAGACAATATACTTAAACGTATGCAAATATTTCTTCGACAAAAAAGCCTCGCACACTTGAAGTAAACAAAACTATAGACAAAACTTCTATCATTAACAATTCAAATACAGCTTAAAAAAACCTCGTAATGCTTACAAAGAGCTCCCTAGTGCCATCAATATTATGCCTACATCGCTGCTAATATGTCGATAAGTAAAACAAACGCCCTGGCGTCCTGGCACGCCATCAATTTTCCATTGAACAGTTTTTCTCTAGGGCTCTATGTTTCACTAATCGATGGTAATGGAGGCAAGCTAGAGGGCTGCCTGCCCTCATTTGAATAGGAGTCGTGCATCTGGCTGCAGTGAAACATTTTAATTGCAATAAAACAATAATTGTGGCTACGGACGTAGAATTGTTATAGTTTTGTAAGCTGTTTGTGTTTGTAATAGAATGACAATACAGGCAGAGGCAAATCATTTATTTTAATTTGACTATTAAACCATTTACAGGTGCTGAAAGTCAAGAATTAATTAGATGGAAAATTACAAAATTAGCAATTTAATACTTAATGCCGTTCTCTATGAGTAAGGAAAATGAAAAGGTATTCTTATTTTGAGGAATTCCAGCCTTATTTATGTCCAGGAATGAATTCTATTAAAAAAAAAAACTCAAAATTCACTTCGATCAATATATTATTGATCGATTCTTATTTAACAAAAATAAGCACCTCTAAATATTTTTTAATTTAACCCTTATTTGGCGTTAAATATGGGATGAAATTTCGTCATTTATGCTAATGGGAAATCCGACCGGGCACCTGGCTTGTAACTACAGAAGATTCTTAATCTTCTTACAAAAAATGTACCTACCTAAAGCATTTTCTGATGTCTTCAAGTCTCTTAGTATACAATACATTAGGTATAGGTACTTCTGACATCACACAATTTTGCAGTACTTACTACCGTTGATATCTCTACCGTTGACATTCTATGCAAGTCACAAATGGCACGTGCAAAAACAGAAGACCCATATTAAATTGTATTGATTCCATTTACTTCCTAACCATTTGTGAGTGCTAGCTAAGTAATCTAATGAAGGGTGTTTTTATTAATATTTCGAAACATCTGAAATTTTATTGTCTATAATTATATCCTTGCCACGTCATCGTCACTAGGTACGCTAAATATGTTTGTTTCTGAATGGTTTTGAACACATGACCTCTGTATTCACAGTCAACGCTTCAGCCGTTGAGCTATAGTCACTTCATTATTAAAACCTCTTCAAATTCTCCCAGCATCGCAAGAACACAATAATATGAGAATGATGACAGCAAAACATCACAACATTATAAAAACGGCGGCCGCTCGAGTTCGAGACAATACGTTTTTATTCCATGATCCGATGTGACGCGAGCAAAAACTTATGAGCCGCAGTCGTGAACGCACTCCCAATTATTAAATATTTATTCGAGTTTGTTGAAACTGACCGAATAATTGGAACTATAATGTTAACACAAATACTTTACGTTCGTACTTGAAGCAGAACGTCTGATAATGATCACCTGTCAGTCGCAGCGTTCATTCATAGCTGCTTTGCATCGTAATTAGCATCGACAGGACTGTGAAAGCTAATCAATGACCCTCGAGTTAATACTTGCTAAATATAGCGAGCATTGCCGTCACACGCCAATCACTGCGCCTCGTTTACATACGTGCGCATGTCACACTGTATAATCTGTGTTGTGTGGGCATGTTGTGTGATGCAACTCTATGGCCGCTGATTAGCATTCGCCGCGATTTGTCGCGCCGCGTTCGTTCGCACCAATCGTGCGCGACCTGCGCCGGCGCACGCTAGTGGGAGACATTTGCATACAGAGCGTATGTGACGAAAATGTGAGACGAAGGTGCAATAGATATGAGAGATTAAATTGTGCTTATTTAAAGCAAAGATATTTGATTTGGTTGATAATCCAATGTGAACAAGGAACATCAATCATCATTAGTTATGAGGAGCTAGACGTACTGTTATGTGAACAATCTATCTCACGAATGTTCGAGTGTCTCGTGCTCTTGCATTAAGTAGTATGTGTTAGTGACAATGTACACCGGTGACCTGATGCTGCGTCAGCACATGCACAGCTGCAACAATGGCCGGTGTGGTGTCTGTTCGTCTGTGGCTAGCGCGTGAGGCGTGCGCGCACACTCGTGCATGCGCATTAGCATTAGATAGCGCGCGCTAGAGCGGCAGGCGCGGGGCGGGGCGCCGAGGGCGTGTTCTCGCTTCGCGATTGGCCGCCGCATGCAAATACGCCGCGCCGCCTGCGCGCGCGCAATCACGGCCGCTGCCATCGTGGACTCACCATTGTTCCCGAAGCAAAAACTGATGAATTTGGCCGAGCTCGTTTGTCGGGAACATGCACGAGCAAAAACTAAGGAATGCGCATAACAAGAAACTGCAAAAAGGCCGGACGACGACGACGCGGCGCTTTTTACTTGCGATTTATGTCCCCGCGAGTCCTCTCACCGTCCTCCTCCCCTCCCCCCGGAGGAGCGAGCGAGCGCACGCGCAGCTCCCACTCCTGCTAGTTATCCTAACATCGTTTAGCCTGTCGTCACTCGGCCGCATTTTCCCGGCGGCGCAAAAACGCTCGGTCCGGGTACTGAACCCGGCGCGTTTAAATTGCACAGCTCTTAGAGCATGTGAGCAGTCAATTGGCAACAGGGCCATTACTTTTAAATCACATTTACATTGAATGCGCTGCGACGGCACTGCGCGCCGCCATGCCGGCCGTCGGGATGCTACGTCAATTAAAATACGGCAATAAATTAACGGACGCAAGTACGTGACCGAGCGATTTGTTACATTATCGCGCTCCGCAGCTAATATACCGAAATATAGACAAACTTACAAAGTAATGCTAATAGTATTATATTACGATCTGAACACAGCAGCGTCTCGTGCCGCAATCTAATCGTCCGTGTACCTACTCTGGTCGTTGCGGGCCGGTCAATGGAGCTATTTCGTTCCATTGTGCAATTCCGTTGCGGCGAGGATTCCTAAATTAGTGCAGTAAGCAAATTGTCTGGCGGGCAGCGCGGAGCGGCGCGGCGGCGGTGCAGCGCGCGCGTGCCGCCGCCAGCGCGCGTGGCTTGTATTTGTTTCACTAGTACGTTAGTAACACAATTATGTGCTTATTTACATTGGCCGGTGTACACAAGCCGTACGTTTTGATTCCTGATCGGTTGGCATCAATTCCCCGGTGCTGGTTGTAATATTGCTGTGTAAACTTGATTAACTTTAGTAATAGGTACCTACTGGACGGTACTGTGGTGTTTGCGTAGGTTTGAATTGTAAATAGCGTATTGTTGTTAAATGAATAATAAAATATATACCAGTTTGTTTACCCTTAACTTGTATGGTAGGTGGGTACGTACAGTATATTATGTCACAGGTTTCTTCTTGAGTCACATGAGTCAGTCACAGTTACCCTGATGGGAAATACTAAATATGTTAACACGATTTATGACATGTGATCACATCACTCTACTTACCTATATCATATAAATTGCTTTGCTAAGAATAACATTTACATATCTAATAACATAAGTATGCAATTATGCATTCAATAACATTTTATCCTCTTGATACAGAATTATAGACCTTGTTTGGGGCTTTACCCGCTATAACCAGACTGCACGACAAATACCACAAGAATATTACTGTGTACCTACCTACTAACTAAACAGATAAAAAATCTCTACCATCTCAAGTCAATGCACCTACCTACCTACCTACCTACCTACCTACCTACCTACCTACCTACCTACCTACCTACCTACCTACCTACCTACCTACCTACCTACCTACCTACCTACCTACCTACCTACCTACCTACCTACCTACCTACCGGATGAGCATCAAACATTGCAGCAGTTCTTGTGCGAGCTTAGTAATGTTGTTATGAATGCACCTTATTAAAATGCAGCCGATGTCGCGGTGAACCATTAGACCACAAGGCTTTTAATATCTAACATCACAGGGAACACCACGCAAATGTAGTTCACAACAGACTGTGACAAATAGAAACAAAATATTAGAGCATTTTAAAATACTTAGTAGGTATGTAGGTACTTAGTAGTACCTACAAGAATTAGGTAGTACAAGATACCCACCAATCCCATTGCAGAATCCAGCAGAAGCAAAGATCGCCAATTTGTTTGACCAGGATCGTGTTGCGTCTGGAAGGAGTCGCTATGAGAGGCTAGCTAGATGTATTGGTACCTTATTCCTAAGTGCTTCATCAGGGGTAACCGGCTAGCAGGCAGTACAGCCCAGTGCAAGTCCAGGCGTCTCGCGCCTGCATAAATAACGTTCATTACGCGTTTCATCTGAACGCATTAGAATCCTTCCGAGTACGCATTCGTATTCAATTATGCGCCTGCGCAAAAACTAGTCGCGCATTTGAATGACGCGCGCTCGGTCTCGTTACCGCCGCGTCCCCGCGCCGCGCCCGCCCCGGAGCCGCGCCGCCACCACCCCGCGCCCGCGCCCAATTTACAAATAAAACTCGGGGAACGTCCGGCCGCGCAAAAACTGACCGCACTCCTCCCCGTGCATATGAATGGAGCGATTTTTTGCTCCCGCGCTGCAGCGCTAAGACGTCGCCATGTCAATCACTGCACTCACTGGACGACTGATTGTTGATCCTACTATGATAAATCCCGAAGGATCACGAACAGTCGGTGTGGCAACACTGGCAACTCTTCGGGGAGTGGCTTGTGTCTAACAATGGAAGACTTTGGTTTAAACGATACTGAATTCCTCCAGATACGTAATAATACTAACTGTACAGATTCACATAAGACAGTATCGATGATTTCTACAATATTTTGACTTAAAAAGTGTCAGTGGAGTTTCTCGTTCGTTCTTCTCCATAGGACCGACTCCTTGACAATTTAAAATTCTTCGAGTTTGCGCTCTGAACTTGCCTGAAAATTGGCAACTGGGAAGCCGATTTAGGTGGCATTAAGGCTTTTACTGCTACACTTCTTGTCAGGTAAAGATCATTATTTGAGCGTGATTTGTGCACGATTCCTGGATCAAAATTATGTTTGTAAATCATTTCAATAAATCAGCTCAGTCAGTCTTCAATCAAGCCTCTAACATGTGTCTGTACCCCAGCTGTCTTCAGCAAGTCTTCAGGTAGATCCCAAACTATGTACTTAATCACCACTCGTCGACTCGTCTACTTCAACGATCGTAACAAGTCAAAGGACAATGCTAATTCTTTAGCCAAAGAACGACCCAGCCTTCTGGTCACGTGAAGTGTTGCTGCAGCAGCGGCGCCAGCACAGCCCGCCGTGCTAGGAGCATGAGATGGTGCAAGGGTGTCGAATGTCGACACAGGTTTATTTTCTTTAATTAGGACTGTAGAGGTTCTGCACCAAACAAACTAATACCACTTTTATAAAACATTGAATTCAACATGTAAATGATACTTTTAAACACTAAGTAGAGCAATCTCAAGTTTTTATTGCTCTAAATGAAACCATTCTTAAAAACCTAATAATGTTTTCAGTCAAACAACACATTATAGTGCTGTAGAACTCTTGTTATATAAAATTTCATTTCTTGTACCTAGTTAATAGACTTTTTCCGTGAGATGACATTGCTTTCCCATTCTAGCTGTCACCCTTGATGGCCGATTCGTTTGTCCTTTAGGTCGTAGGCGTACAACTACCCACCCCGGTGCTCCTCTTTGCAACAGCGTCAGCTTAGCGGCCCGGCCGCGGCCGCGGCGGTCGGCGACAGCAATCGCCTGATTATGTAACAAGCTCGGATTCACCGCCGCTCGTTTTTACCGTGCTGCCGACGACGCATGGAAAATGCAACAGATTATCTCTCTCAACCTGCCACTGCAGCCGCAGCCTTCTGATATGAATTTATAATCACAGCATTGTTTCTAATTTCACTGTCATCTCGTACGCCTCTCGTACGATCATATGCGACGTTTTTGCTGCAAGTAATCGAAGTACCGATCTATTCAATTAGTTAAATGGATTCTGTGAAAACAATGTTCACTTATACGATGTATTAACTCTCTCTCCATGTCCTACAGTGTATGATAATGCCAGTTTTAGCGACACACCAGCATGCACGGGCATGCACGGGCACGCACGGTGATAGCGACACTAGCAAAGCTAATGCTTTGTATGTACATAAGAAGTTACCATTTATGTTGATGAACCTGTTTTATACATCAGGGAGGGAGTTCAAGAAATATAAACATTGCAAATATAAACTTGGCATGCAATGCAACAGACAAAATTATTTTTCATTCCACTTAAGGTTTTCCGAAACTGAAGTCCGAAGAGAGGGAGACAACTCGAAATCCTCAAATCCGGAAACTTGCCCTATTTGCGGGAGGGCAACCGGCAGCCCCAAGGTGGTGTCGGGTTTATCGTCCATAAGTCCCTTGTGAGCAACGTGGAGAAGATCGAGAGTGTGTCGACCAGGGTGGCGTACCTTATACTTAGAATATCCGAAAGGTATTCGCTGAAGGTCGTACAGGTTTACGCCCCGACCTCGTCACGCACCGACGATGAGGTAGAGACCATGTATGAGGATATTTCCAGAGCCATGCATGGTTCTAAAACTCACTTTACCGTTGTGATGGGGGATTTTAATGCGAAACTGGGGAAACGAAACGATGATGAGCTGCCAGTGGGGCAATTAGGAGTTGGACGCCGGAACCACCGGGGTCACCTACTGGCCAATTTTATGGAGAAGGAAGGCCTCTTTATGATGAATTCCTTCTTCAGAAAACGTGAGCAGAGAAAGTGGACCTGGCAGAGCCCGGATGGTGCAACTAAAATGAGATTGACTTCATTATGTCGACGAAGAAGCAAGTATTCAATGATGTCTCTGTGATCAACGCGGTGAAAACCAGAAGTGATCACCGCATGGCACATTGAACTTAAATATCAAGCTGGAAAGATCTCGACTGATGAAGTCTACGCTCCGCCCAGCACCGATCTAGGTCCAAAACCGCGAGAGCTTTCAGCTCAAACTTCAGAATCGTTTCGAATGCCTAGGGAGCTCCGTGGACGATTATAACGATGGGTTCGTGGAAACTGTCCATACGGCCGGGTCTAAGATCTTCAAGACCCGTCGTACGAATTCAAAAAATAGGCTCTCTGTTCCTACTTTACGGCTCATGAACGAGAGGCGCGAGATGATCCTGCAGTCTTCAGATGATGCGCTAAATTACCGGCAACTCAATAGACGAATCTCTAAATTCTTGAAAAGCGATCTTCGCCGCTTTAATACAGACCGTATTGAGGACGCGATAGAGCGGAATAAAGGGTCCAAAGTCTTTACTGGAGACCTGTCTATTGGGCAGAGCCAGCTTACAAAACTGAAGACCGATGATGCCAGGATCGTATCCGCCAAACCTGAGCTGTTGAGAGAGATCGAGAGGTTCTATGGACAGTTCGCTCCCCCCACCGAATAACATGGTAATGTGGTACTACGACAGTTTTCGTTTTATTGCATATTCGGTGTCTAAAGCATTAACTATCATCTTGTAATTTTTTTTGTATTTTTTCTATGTATATTTATAAAAGTACAATAATTTCAATGGTACCGTAATGAACATAACAACATTATTACCTTAAAATCTAAATACACTTTTTGCACGAATAATACCATAACATGTTATTACAGATCATGCAATCGTTAACTTTTTCGGTAAGCGACGATTACCATTATATTCGCGTAAGAAATACATGCCTTTTTCCACGTAAAGTATAAAACAATTATATTTGTGTATTATTTTTGTTTACAATATAATAGAAACGGCTCATTCGATTTAGATGCGGTTTTCACTAATATATTGCAGTAAGCTTCACTTAACATTTAGTGTTTATTTCATATCAATCGGTTCATAAATAAAAAAGTTATGTCAATTTAAAGAATCACGGCGGACATTTTTAAGGTATACTATCAGAGTACGTACATGGACGCGCACTCTCGAGGCTAATTGATGAACAGCGTTTGATATTTGATCTGGTGAGCGTTGATAGTACTTTGGAAGAAATGCTATTTGTAGATGCACCCGGTGGGACGGGTAAAACATTTCTTACGAAAGTTATTTTGGCGAAGGTACGAAGCCAAGGTAAAATCGCGCTTGCTGTCGCTTCATCAGGCATAGCAGCCACATTGTTGCCAGGTGGGAAAACTGCTCATACAATGTTCAAAATTCCGATCGATTTAGACCGCACAGAAAGCCCTGTTTGTAATATTTCAAGAAACAGCGATAAAGCTAAGGTTCTTCGTGATTGTAGCCTTATTATATGGGATGAGTCCACAATGGCCAATCGAAAAGCAGTAGAAGCAGTAGACAGAACGTTGCGTGATGTCAAACAAAATGATCAAACCATGGATGGCATTACTATGCTTTTTTGTGGCGATTTTCGTCAGACTCTCCCTGTAATACCACGTGGAACAAGGGCTGTTGAAGTTAGAGCCTGCCTGAAGAGTTCTCGACTGTGGCATTACATTATACCTTTGCATTTGACATTAAATATGCGTGCGCAAATTAGAGGCAACGAAAATGCTCAAGAATTTGCAGATTTGCTACTTGAGATTGGTAACGGTGTGTTACCGCAGGAACAAGGAAAAGTTGTTCTTAATGAAAACCTATGCAACATAGTTTCATCAATGCGAGACCTCATATCACCTGTGTATGGAAACGCAACGCAAATACCAACTTGCGAAAATTTCTGGCTTTGCGAAAGAGCTATTTTGACGCCACGAAACGACCAAGCAGCAACAATAAACGCTGAAATTTTGAGCTATGTTCCGGGGGATTATGTTGAGTATATCTCCATTAACAGAGTCATGGAAGAAGGAAAATCTACAAGCTACCCAGTAGAATTTTTAGAATCGCTCAATGCTCCTGGACTACCAGCACATAAAATAAAATTAAAAGTAGGCGTACCGATAATGCTTCTTAGAAATTTAAGCCCCCCAAAACTTAGCAATGGCACCAGGTTAAAAGTGACCAATTTACAAAGAAATCTGATAGAAGCAGAGATTTTAACAAGGTGTGGAAAAGGTAAAAGTGTTTTCATTCCTCGGATTCTTCTCATTTCCAACAATTTTCCATTTAGTTTTAAACGAGTCCAGTTTCCAGTCAGTCTATGTTTTGCGATGACAATTAATAAAGCCCAAGGTCAGACGCTGAAAGTTGTAGGTGTAGATCTAAGTATCAGCTGTTTCTCGCACGCTCAGTTGTATGTGGCTCTGTCACGGGTTATCAATCCTAGGAGCCTGTATGCTTTCATCCCCGATGGCCATACGTCAAATATCGTATACAGAGAAGCATTACTGTAAAGTAAATTTTTAGCTACCCAAACGACGGTATATGTAATTCAAAATATGCTGCCCGAAAAGTCACTATTCCACGCTGACGAAGTCGCGGGCACAGCTAGTTAGTAAATAAAAGGACTGATTATGATAAATAATAAAACCTTTGTTTTATTTCATAAATTTTAATAAAACGCTATTATAAATTATCCAGTATTAATATCAACTTCCTCTATTATTGTTATTTTTCTGCCAAATCAAATAATAAGTACTGGATTATTTAATAAAACATGTATTTGCAACATTATATTACTGTTAATCTTTTGACACCACACATCGACGAATATTACTGTAATGTAATATTACATTATACACTATCGCTTGGATTTCACACGAATAATATCGTAATATCATATTGCCGTTAGGTTTTTTGACACTGTATTACAACGAATAATACTATAATGCATTAATATTGACTACGATATTGTTGCGTTTACACGCGAATAATATGGTAATGATGCGTTGCATACTATACTTTTGCCATTTAATTTCAGTAACATTATTTTTGTGAATAACTTAATTTTATTAAAGTATTACAAAAAAATCATAATATAAATTAGATTGTAAAAAAATTAGCTTTGTTTTGACGTTTAAATGTCTACCTTACGATCTACCCGTGCCGAGATATACGCATAAAACAGTTTTTTATTTTTCCTGTAAAATTTAGATTTATCGATTACCATATTATTCGGTGGGGGGAGCGAGTTATACAAGTCAACAAGTAATCCCGTTAAGAATCTGGCAAACGACCCAATTGATCCGACACTATACTAAAGACATCCCGGACGTCAGCCTGTACGAGATTATGATGGCTCTGAAGCAGGTCAAAAACAACAAGACGCCGGGGTGATGACGAAATTACGGCCGAGCTCCTGAAGGCCGGCGGAAAACCCGTTCTTAAGGCCCTTCAGAAGCTGTTTGGTTCCGTCATACTCGAAGGTAAAACACCACAGGCATGGAACATAGGTGTGGTGATACTTTTCTTTAAGAAGGGCGACAATGCTCTTTTTAAGAATTATAAGCCCATCTCACTTCTGAGCCATATCTACAAGCTGTTTTCGAGAGTCATCAGGAACCATCTCGCGCGCAGGTTTGATGACTTCCAGCCTCCCGAACGAGCCGGATTCCGTTTTTCCGTAACAGCACCGTAGACCGAAGAGTATAAGCTGCCTCTCTGCTTAGCGTTTGTGAACTATGAGAAAGCCTTTGATTCGATCGAGACATGGGCTGTACTGCAGTCTTTTCAAAGGTGCCAGATCGACTATCGGTACTTCGAGGTGCTGAAGTATCTGTACGAAACCGCCACTATGTCAGTTCGACTCCAGCATCAGAACTCGAAACCTATTCTTCTGGCGCGAGGTGTGAGACTGGGAGACGTAATTTCTCCGAAACTGTTCACCGCTGCACTGGAAGACGTCTTCAAGGTTCTGGACTGGAAAGGGGCTGGCATTAAAATGAATGGCGAGTACATAACTCACCTTCGGTTTGCCGACGATATCGTATAGTCATGGCTGAGACTATGGAGGACCTCAGTAGAGCCTCCG
Source organism: Luperina nickerlii (assembly GCA_963855955.1). NCBI lineage: Eukaryota > Metazoa > Arthropoda > Insecta > Lepidoptera > Noctuidae > Luperina > Luperina nickerlii. The sequence continues at coordinate 355,481 of OY979670.1, forward strand.
AAAGAGTGGGTCTTAAAATGAACATGGACAAAACGAAGGTCATGTCAAATGCCCATGTAACACCCACTCTAATAAAGATCGGGGACGCTACACTCGAAGTCGTGGGCGAGTATGTTTAACTAGGACAAACTGTCCAGTTAGGTAGGTCTAACTTCGAGAAAGAGGTCAATCGTCGAATCCGACTCGGCTGGGCAGAGTTCGGGAAGCTACGCAATATCTTCTCGTCCCACATACCACTGTGTCTCAAGACGAGTCTTTGACCAGTGCATGTTGTCAGTGATGACTTATGGCACTGAAACGTGGTCGCTCACGATGGGTCTTATAGGAAGGCTAAAAGTCACCCAAAGGGCAATGGAGAGGGCTATACTTGGAGTTTCCCTGCATGATCGAATCAGGTATGAAGATCTAAATTACAGACTTTTTAAAATTAAATTGTGTAACTGGCTGAATGAACATAGTTTTTATAGTGTTAAAGATTTTCTCGAGCATAAACTGTAATGTTGATACCTCTATAATTTTGCATGCTTTAATATTGAGCAAAACATGATTGCATGGTCTCATTTTGTATTGTAACATCTTTTAATACCGTGTTTTTTGCAAATAAATATTATTATTATTATTATTAAGAAATCCACAGGAAAACCAAGGTAACCGACATAGCCCGAAGAATTGCCAAACTTAAGTGGCAGTGGGCAGGGCACATTGCTCGCAGAACAGATGGCCGATGGGGCCGAAAGGTTCTGGAGTGGCAACCGCGTACCGGAAGACGCAGCGTTGGAAGGCCTCCCACAAAGTGGTCCGACGACCTTGTGAAGACCGCAGGAACCCGTTGGATGTGATAAGCACAGAGACGGTCCAAGTGGAGGTGCTTGGTGGAGGCCTATGTCCAGTAGTGGACGTCTTTCGGCTAAAATGATGATGATGATGAATGTCAGAGGCGTCATAAACCATTTCTTGGTGAAGCACTGTGGGTGCTTGCTAATGGATGAGTGGCAGTGCCCTATTGTAGAGCCAATTTTTTTTTTATTCCTTTATTAAAAAGAACCAGGATCTTAATATTTAATTACAATCTAGCCTATAAGACTAATAAGCAATTTTAATCTAATTTAATTTGTAGACCCAAATGAATATAAGTATAGTAACTCGGTAACTTGCTGTTCGTATTTCCTCATCATCAATCAATCATGGTTGCACTTCGTCAGAGGATTTAATGACAGGTTTTAGTTCTATCTCTTGGCAACCATTTCTTCAGATTCCTTGGACAATCAAATCTGCTAAACACTGAAAATTCTACTATAAGATGAGTACGAACACATTGAAACTCAGCTGCGAAGGGTTCAGATGTGTAGCTATAGTTACAAGCATAGGTACAATATAACAACACAAAGTTTCACTCTTCCCTGGAACAAAACAATATTTCGAGCAGTTCTAGGACTCCCAGGGGAGCACCTTCCACTCGCGAGACAACGTACCGCGCGCCGTGACGTAAGCCAACGACACAAAACTGTACCTAACTAGAGACACTAAAAGCTAATCATTAAAATTAAATAGTAGTTTAAATTAATTTCTGATATTTCACCCTCTTTCCTCCAGCTTAGAATAGAGTTCGTATTTTCTCTCGGCTTTCTAAGATTATTGTTACATGCATTTGCTATTCCCTAAAGTAATATCTAGTTAGTATGGCATTACCAAAACTTGCCTATATGAGAGTTATTTTTATTTCTCTCCTCTCCGCAGCATTCGATTTACCAGCCGAACTCAACGATAAGCTAAGTTTAATTGATATGATATATGATATTAATTATCGATGGATATCGGCGCGCGGTGAGAAGCGGCGCGTCACCGGCGCGGGCGCGGGCGCGGCTGCCGTACGTCAGCCGCTCGTGTCTGATACACATCGCAAGCACGCGCGACCGACAACCATAGAGTTATGATGATGCGGCTGCTGATGGAATAGGCTACCAGAGAATACTAAGGTGCCATTAGGTATCAATGTCCTCACAGATTTGGCATCCTCTGCCTCACTGTGACGTAGTCAGAAGGGTATTCAATGTAAAACTCTGATACTGCCTTCAATATCAGAACATAACATCACGCCTGTACCTTCTAAAGGGGTATGCAGATGTGTTCAGTATATCACGGAACACCCTCATTTCTGTCAAAGTTGTTATTGGGGTATCTCTGATCTTGCAAGTAAATTCGGGCATAACTTTTTTGTTTATGAATTGATTTAATTAACCGACTTCAAAAAAGGAGGAGGTTCCTAAATTGGTTTTATATTTTTTTTTAATGTGTGTTCGGAGTCAGGCTTGACTCCGTCTAGACGGATTTGCAAAATTCCCAAATTTGAAATGGATAAGGTATGCCTCAGGGGTGGTCCCAGTGTTATACATATGAATTTGTATGGGGTTGGTACATTAACTAAAAAGTGAAGAAAAATAAAAACGTTTTTACAAAAAACAACCGAATTAATTTAATTTCGGAAGACGGTGTCAAAAAACGAAAATGCGGAACCAACGACACCGACTTCCGAAATTAAAGTTATTTTTCACTTTGTAGTGTTTTTTTTTATTTTGGAAGTCGGTTGTTTTTATTTTCTCTGTAGTGTATTCTTTAAAGAGTGGCATTGAAGAATATTTATGTATATACTTCAAGAATACCCATAAACAGAGTAGGTAATTGAAATGAACGACTTGGACGTTAACTTGGAAGTTATTCGACATGGATATACATAATTATTCAGTGTTCAGCTTGTTACAATTTATTACGAGTTTTATTCGCACACGTTTAGTTGAGTATTTCCGTGTAATGAAACAACTGTGAATTTGTGCTGTAGTGAAACATTGAACAGTTTTTTTGTGAATTTATGTTGTGTTCGAATTTTAAACCGTTATTCTGTGAAAGTGTTTTCAACACACTTGCTCGTAAAGTGAGCCTTATTATATCGTTCTTAGGGCCATAAACCGAACTATAACATACACGTGCATAATAATATTACACACTAGTGCATAATAGAATGATCCCTACAAAGTTAAGTTAGTACCTAACTGCAAATTATATGCGAGTAAACAGAGCATTTTCAATTTAACCGGGTAATACAGTTTTTTTTTTTTTTTTTGTAACAACAATGAGGTTTTATGCCACCGAAAATCTATTTACATTTTTGAAATAAATAAATGTGTCCCTAATTAAGACGAAAAAACATTTATTATTATCAAATTATTTATAATTCACAATAATTTCTTATAAAATATTTGCATTTTATCACAAAAATTATCATTTTGAAGTAGGCTGTATGGCTGTAATCAATCAACTTACATTTGGCGCGTGCAAAAAAAAAAAAATTGCGCGCCATTTCCCAATTTTCCCCTAATTTTCATATTTTGTTTGTATCGCATTTGTTGCTGTGTGGTAAATAATTATAAAAATGTCAGGTTTTAGTACAGAAGATGAACAATTGATTGATTTAACCCCGCCAGAAATACTAAATGCAGCACAAAATGCAAACGAAAGCCTAATACCTGCAAAATCTAGAGAAAAGTATTTAGCTGCTTACGATAGTTTCCTGCAATGGAAGAGCAACAAAAAAACCCAGTCATTTTCTGAAAATGTGTTTTTGGCGTATTTCTCTGAACTCGCCAATACATACAAACCTAGCTCCCTGTGGTGCATCTATTCCATGTTAAGAAGCATGGTTAAGCTCAAACATGGTGTTGATATCAAAACGTACTGTAACCTGATGGCATTTTTGAAGAGACGCTCGGATGGATATATTGGTCGGAAATCTAAAGTTTTGTCACCAGCCGACGTTGAAAAGTTTTTGAATGAGGCTCCGGATAGTCAGTATCTAGCAACAAAGGTACGTTTCATATTTTTAATCGAAACGAATCTACAATATACAAGTGTGTAACTTTAGCATAATTTCTTAGAACTAATTAATTGATTTCTTTGCAGGTTGCCTTAATATTCGGTGTTACTGGTGCTTGTAGACGACAAGAGCTGTACAATATTACAACAAAAGATGTAGAAATCCACGGAGATATGCTTCTTGTCAAAATTACCCAGACTAAAACCAAGATTCCACGATCTTTTACAATCCAAGGAACGTTTCGTGAAATAGTGAAAAAATACCAAGATCTCCGTTCAACAAAAACAAAGAATGACCGCTTTTTCCAAAACTTTCAGAAAGGAAAATGTACTGCACAAACAATCGGTATTAACAAATTTGGTAATATTCCAAGAGAAATAGCGAAGTATTTAGGTTTGCCTGAGGCCGATTTTTACACTGGACACAGTTTTAGAAGAACGTCGGCTACAATGTTGGCTGATTCGGGGGCTGATATACTAACTTTGAAGCGACATGGTGGATGGCGTTCTGACGCAGTCGCTGAATCGTACATAGAAGACTCAATTCATAACAAAGCAAAAATCAATGACAAAATAACGCAAGCCATTAATTTGGAGCCAAAGGCAAAAAAGTTTTGCCCCGAACCACAACCATGTACATCTACTAGCGTGAGTTATTTGGTGCCCTCTCCTTCCAGTAATTTGTATGATTTACCTTTGTCGCCGACATTTACACAAGAAGTAAATGAAGGTACTAAAGAAGTGGCAAGTACCAATGTAACACAAACTGTGAAATTGCCATCAAAAACAATCCAATATCGTTTTGAAAATTGTACATTCACCAATTGTTTTAATAATTAAACGATTTATGCAATACATATTTGTTTTTTCCTCGCAAGTGTGTTGAAAAACGTCGTATGATACACGTGTGTATTGATGATTACCGTCCTCGGCTCTCTTAAGACCCTCACCTGACGGCTCGGGTCTCAATGGCGCCTCAGCGGTAATCACCAACATTACACACTTGTACCATAATGTACTATAATTGAATTAATAAACTGTTATTTGTGATTACGTCGTTTCTACGTGTTTTATTCCTGACCTAAAAGATGCGTAGTAGTTCGCATGAGGCGATCCTCATGCGAACTACTACGTATCACATTGACGTCACGCAAAATCCCGCCCGTGCTCAGTACCTATATTACCGCGCGCTCCGTATCTCCTCATCCCGCCCGTGCTCAGTATATTACCGCGAGCTCCGTATTGCCTGATCCCGCCCGTGCTCAGTATATTTCATACATAGCAGAAACAGTTTGAGATATCTGATAAATATGTGTAGGTACATTTTCATAATTTTCACGTGGCGGTAGTTAGCACGGTTCGTGACCGGCCCGTATCGCGATCGGTCCGGCACGGGCGGCGCGGCGCTGCGCCTGCGCATAACTCGCGATCATTATTGCGATACAACCACACTGACTTATTGATTCCACCTTCAATTAGAGCCCCGGTGCGCGGGAGGCCCCTATCTATCGAAGGGCTCCCTAATAAATTGCAATAACGAAAATTAACAGTTTATTTAAACTATAAGAAGCGTCACAGGCGCACGCTCCCTCTGATAAGATTCTTATTAAACTAATTCTACAGCTGAAGCAATATACATATAATACTCATAAATACGGTTTTAGACATTTATTTTCTCAAAAGATTTATACAATCACTTACAGAGAAAATACAATATTATAACTTAAAAATACATAAAGCCGATTGGCGTAGTGGGTTAGGAGTTAGGACTATGATAAAATTACATTAGGATTTCGTAACAGTTTTAGTAAAAGGGTAATTGTAGAAAATAAGTGCACGACGTCGTATGCGTATCGCCACTGCGGTTAGGTGTGCATGAGTTGAGGCCTTGAGGGATACCATACATGTTTGTTAAGGCCCATGACCACAGTATAAATAAAGACATACAGTACGTCGTCTTCATACAAACGGACGAAACGCGAGCTATACCTACGCGCCTCGACCACGGCATGCGCTCAGCATGCAGACAGTCGCGACTGTGCTGCAGTGACGAACGGACGGTGTGTTGTTTTTTTTAACAATAACCGCGCGATTTTTTCACTAAAAATAAGTTCAAGTACATATTTAATATGACGAGTAGGCTATATTGTGCTGTTTTTGGTTACATGAATTCGTCAATAACGCATCCAGAGATAACTTTTTTTAGATTACCTGGAAACTCTGAAAGGTAAGACTATAAAATAATTTTTTATCACACCTGCTCTGAAAATACATACTAATTATACCAATTAGAGGGAAGAAACGCCTTTATCCCGCCCTTCAAATCCTTTCATCCCAAGGTATGGAAGTTTGTATGAAAATCCTTCCGACCCAAGGGTGGGAAATATGTATGAAATTCCATTACATACCCGGTTTTTCTTTTTTTTTTAATTTGTCAGCAGTCATACTGCCAAGAGACTTTAACTGTCTACTAATTAAATTTCAAGTAAATTGTTACTGGCCACATACAGTTTTTTTTTTACCAGTTACCAACCTCCTTGGTGCATACAGAAAATTAAAAACGAAATTATTTTTGTATATAAAACGCGCGGAATCACGGAAGAAGTGGCTGCATGACCTTATGATCTTAGCCTACTCCAAAAACGGGCGAATAAAAAACTTTTAATAATTGTACTTTTAACTAAATATAAACATTTCTATGCATTTATGTCCATAATTTTCCTCGTAGGTGTAATAAAAAGCACTATACATCCCTCAGGATAAAGTACAGTTCCATACCTCAAATGGTTTGACTGTCACTTTCTTCCCTCTGAAGTAATGTACTATTACTTACTTGTAGGTAGGTACATAATGTGTGTATTTTTAATGGATAAGTATTTCATTTTATGTCCCGAAAAAAAATTATGTCTGGATTAATAAATGAAGTGAATAGAGTAAAGGAAAGTGATAAACACGAGTGAGGTAGGTAGTTATAGGCGGTTCATGAATCATTAAACGGTAGGTACGCTTGTGTTAAAACCTCGGGGCATGTGTGTTTTGTTAGTTTGTATAATTCAAAGTAAAGACGTGGTTTTTATTATTAATAATAGTTGTTTATTGAACTGTGTGTATGAATAATACTAGAAAAAAATTGGTTGTCTGTAAAGTCGATTTACGGACGATAGTTTAACGTGACAACATCATAACAAAACATTAATGAAATGATTGCATACTTTTATGAATAAAATTTAATTATTTTTATTGAATTATTAATATTTTGTATGAATGAAGGAGAAGGAGGAAAGAAGGAGGAAAGAAAGGAGGAAGGAGTGAAATGAAATCTACAATTTAATTGATAAATTTGCTTTTATTTGCACTCATTAATTTAAATATGTTTATTACTTCAATGAACAGATTATTTTAATTATAATTTTTATATTATACATGTTTGCTATTTAACTTCTTCCAATCTGTGTTATTCTGTTAAGGATAGGACGATGATAGGAAAGATTAAAAAAACATTAATATACAAATTTTTAATTTTATTTGTAGTTCTTGAACGTTTGATTTAACTATAATAATAATAATAATTTAACATAATTTGTTTAAAAATACACATGAACAAATTTTCATAGAAATAAACTGTAATCAGATTAATGTTAAATAAATGGTTAATTCGAAATGACGAATTATTTTATTATTTATGTACACACAGTAAAATACAATAACAAAACTAAATGGAAACACAAAGTAGGCAAATGTAATTAAAATGCTGGAGGCGGGCAGCCCTATCGCATGTTTACGTACCGCGCGGCTGTAGGCATTTAATTCAAGGTTACGGCCGAGATACAATACTGTATGTCTTTATACTGTGCCATGACACAGTGATTGTTTCACTGTGTTATAAAAGTACCTACTTAGATGGTTGTTATTATTGTGTTCATAACTTTTTCAATATTATCACTGTTAAGTTATGATGATATACATACATATAACTAAGTACATAGAATGTATTTATTATGATTACTTGAGTTTGTTTATGTATACGTATTATTCTATTATATATAGGAATAATAGTTAGTGGGTAGTGTCAAATACGTATGTTAAAATATTTAAATTATTGTTATTAGCAGATATATATATGTTTTTTATATGTATGTGTGTTAGGTTTAAATGTTGTATACTATAATAATGTACTTATGTGTATTCCAGAAGACTTGCAAACGTTATACCTACAAAATGAGTTCGAAAAGTTATAAGTACAAATCAAAGCGTTTAATGTATGTATTAGTGAAATGTAATAATTTATCAACATTGTTATAAAATTATAGATATGAACGGCTCGCCAACATGCAGATAAACCCTGAGAGGTTTTCGTTGTGTGGCTAAAACTAAATGTGAATTAGGCTAAGTGTTTTAGAAATTAAATAAATAATATTCATCTAAGACTAATTGTTTAATAAGAATGTAAGATATATTTTTGTGAATGCAATTTGTGAGTGAATATCTTTAGTAAGGATTTTTCTAATAAAAATGCATGTATTATATAATATTTATGTTTGGGCCAGATTGAGTAATTTTGTTTCTTTATAAATTTTGATAGTTGGTGTTAGATAATCGTATAGAAATAATGTTTTAATAATCCTATTTTGTGCAACTTGCCGTTTATGCAAGTTTGATTTAGTTGCTGAACCCCATACCTCTACTAAATAATCTATACGAGACTTGACTAAGGAGTATCATGTAGGTATCGAACATGTCTCGGGAGACATCTCACTATACCTCTTAGTGTGCCTGTTAGTGAATTTATTTTTCAAACTCAAACTCAAACTCAAAGCATTTATTTCAATTAAACCATTTACAGGCACTTTTGAATTGTCAAAAAGTCGGTCAGTCAGAAAATATGAAGCTAGTTGCCCATTCCAAAGCGTAGGTACCTATGGAGAAGAACGGGCAAGAAACTCCATGGACACTCTTTTAAATCATATTTTTACAAAAATATTAGTTACATACATCAATGTGAATTTATAATTATATGTGAGAACGATGTAAAAAAGACGTACGCGTTAAAAGAGTCCAGAGTACAGCAAATAGAACAAAACAACAATTCAAAATTAAAATAATTAAAAATAAGCCGAGGCAGCTAAGAGATGACCAGCCCCAACTGACGGCGCCCGTTCACGAACATGACGCATAGATCAGCACCATTTAGCTCAACCATTTTGAAGGGAGCTAAAAGATCCAACACACACGCCACCGTCAGCGAGACATTTGTGTGAGCATGACATACTATCAGCCGCCAGGGCACATTCAGGACAATGAAAGACACATTACCCGATAAATGGTACATAGGGTATAATATACATAGAACTCACATATGTGCTATGCAATTATACAATATCAAGGAAATTGAGTTTATACAATGCAAAGATAGTCTTACAATCTTCAGCAGCTCCAACAGAATTTTCAAGCGTTAATCAATCAGTTGTGGTTGTGGAGCAGGACCAGCATTAAGCCAGGCATTTTTATCAGCGATGTAATCCCCTAACTTATAATATGCCTGACTGCATAGTGTGCGTTTTATACAAGACTTGAATTTTGTCTCATTCAGTTGAAGAATGTGGGGAGGTATTTTATTATAACATTTTAAACAGTACCCCATAAAAGATGAGTCTACTTTAGCCAGTCTGAAACCTGGTTGAACTAATAGGTCCCTATTTCTAGTATTATAATTATGTCTTTCAACTCTTTTACTAAAAAGATGTAAGTTTTTTCTTACATACATGATGTTTTCGTAGATATATTGACAAGGTACCGTCATGATGTTAATTTCCTTGAACAGTTCCCTTACAGAATCGCGCCTGCGGAGAATATAAATGGCTCTGATGGCTCTTTTCTGCAGAATAAAAATAGAATCGATGTCTGCAGCCCGTCCCCAAAGTAAAATACCGTAAGACATGATACTATGAAAGTAAAATAGACCAGTCTCGCGGTATCTACATCAGTAAATTGACGGATTTTTCTGACAGCATAAGCTGCTGAACTTAGCCGTCCTGCAAGAGATGTTAAATGAGGACCCCATTGTAGCCTTGAGTCAAGCGTGATCCCCAGGAAAACAGTTTCATCAACGAATTCTAGTTTCTCTTGATTCAATATTATCTCACAATCACTACTCTTGACATTAGGTAAAGAAAATCTTATGCACTTAGTTTTTTTTCCATTTAATACTAAATTATTAGCAGTGAACCAATTTTGGACCTGCAGAAGGGCGTTATTTACGTCGTCAAAATTTGTAGCACGTCTATTTACCTTGAAAATTAAGGAAGTGTCATCAGCAAATAACACCATTTGTGGTTGATTTTTTAATAAATGGAGTAGATCATTCACATACACTAAAAAGAGGAAAGGACCCAATATCGAGCCCTGTGGCACACCCATTTTCACTGTTAAACCATGCGAATTGACACCATTTATTTGAACTTGCTGTTGTCTATCATTTAAATAAGAACTAACTAAACTGAGCGCAAGTTTTCCAAGTCCGTAATGCTCAAGTTTCAAAAGTAAGGTTTTGTGATCGACGCAATCAAATGCCTTGGAGAGGTCACAAAAGATACCTATGGCGTCATGGGCCTCTTCCCACGCGTTAAAAATGTGTTTTAATAAAGTTACACCAGCGTCGGTCGTACAACGTCCTTTGGTGAAACCATACTGTTGATCATGTAGGATTTTATTCGAGTTAAAATGATTGAGCATTTGAGTGAGCATTATCTTTTCAAACACCTTGCTGAAAACCGGCAAAACGGATACGGGTCTATAATTATTGGTGTCTTTACTGTCCCCGGATTTGTAAAGTGGTATTACCTTACTGTATTTCATTAAATCGGGGAAGACTCCTTGATCAACACACGAATTAAAAACTAAGGCTAAGTAAGGTGGCAAAAGTCTCAATTATAGAGGTACAGACTTTAATGGACATTCCCCAAAGATCTTCGGTCAATTTGATCTTAATTTGCTTAAAAGCTTTTATAACTGCTACGGGGTTAATATGTTTAAATTGAAATTCAACCGGACAGGCTGGAAAGTTCGCTCTTAATAAATCAATTGATACGTCGGATGAGGAATTTAAGGCTTCCGTCGTTTTTGATGGAATATTAGTAAAGAAATTTACAAATTCCTGAGCTACTTCTAATTTAGAGCTTATGGCACCCCGTGAAGTCTCCAATGTGTAATCAGTGTTTCGTTTTTTTATTTCTACTAGTTTCGTTATTTATAATTTTCCAAACAGTTTTTATTTTATTTTCTGCTGATTTGATTTTATTGCTAATGTACAGGGCTTTGGCTATTTTACAAGTATTTCTAAAAATTTTGGAATATGTAGCAACATACTTGCTGAAAGATTCAGTATTGATGTAAGGCTTAAGGCCATACAGCTCGAACAGTCTTTCCCTACTTTTCCTAATACCTCTAGTTGCCCAGTCACTAAATATAAAATTAGGGCAAATGTTTTTTGTTTTCTTTTCAAACAAAAAACATTTGCCCTAATTTTATATTTAGTGTTATTTTTTTTTATTGTGGATTTTCGATTTGCGGTTTCCAGGTAAGCTGATTGTCAAGAACAAGGCCTAAAGGCCTTTTCACTTTAGTTATTTTTTCACCGTTAATAGTAAGAGGACTATGATTTTCATGTTTTTTTTTTGTTTTTATCAGAGAATATTGAATATATAATATTTTGTTTTCGAGGCATTCATTTTAACGTGATAGATGTAGATTATGCTGAGCTTGTTTCATTACTGTTTCCAAGCAGTGACCAGAATAGAACAGGCTAGTATCATCGGCATATAAAGTAATATGTCCCTTCAGTCCAATCTCGTATATATTATTGACATAAGGAATAACAGGGGTCCCAAAATTGAACCCTGAGGAATGCCACAAGTAATCAATTGAGAGCCACTTTGGTGGTTATTAATTTTGACAACTTGAAATCTGTATGTAAGGTATGATTTAAAAATCTCACATGCTTCACCGGGGACACCAATGTCCTTTAGTTTCGATAGTAGTATGTCGTGGCTAACGGTATCGAATGCTCATTTTAAATCAATGAAAATTCCTAAAGTAATTTTTTTCTATCAATGTTAAGTCCAATATTGGTTACGAAGTCAACAATTGCGGAAACAGTGTTCGATTTGGGGCGGAAACCTTATTGCTTTTTGTATAGGTAATCAATAGTGGTTAGGAATTCATACAATTGTTTATGTAGAATTTTTTCAAATTTTCGACATCACTGGTAGTACCAATATAGGTCGATAGATACTAGGCTCCAGTTTGCTGCCTGAATTAAATGTTGGGCTAACCTTCGCAATTTTAAATGCAAACTTAATAGTAGTTATTCGCTTCGCGTTATTACTTGGCAACGTACCGTGTTACCGAACTTGGACAAAGGACGGTGTAACATTTAAAAGAATGCAGATAAGCCCGGAGACATTTTACATAATATCAAACTATAACTCAAGTTGAAGCCGATAGCTATCTCGTCTATGAATAACGAGGCCGAAGTGTCGCGGCAGAAATGTGCCGTTTATTTATAAACGGTGAATATTCAGCTGGACGCGGTTAATAGTTCATTAATAAACTTATCGTGAACGGTTTAATCGCGATGTGCCGAAACGCGCTGCGTGTGGCGTGGTGGCGACGGCGCGGGAACGTGGCGGCCGCGGCTGCGCGGGCGCAGGTGCGCGCTAAATGTCACGGCGAGTAAGGCGCGCGGGACACTTCACACACTACATTATACTGTGCCGAAGGATCACTCCATTATGATCAACAATTCAACTCAATCTAAATCCAGCCCGACCACTGCTAATTTAACAATGGCGCAAATAAACTTAGCCTACAATCCATGCAATTCCTGTTTAGTCTGATGCTTCAGAATTTAATTTCTTCAATAGAAAAGTATTTAGCAAATGCATGTTTCATGCGTGACCACTTACTGAACTAGTGTAATTCAGGGGCTGCTTGTAAGTAGATATTTGTAATGTTTTATTTGTATGAATTAAATATCATAATTATGAGCTTATTGTCACACTTTGTTTGAAGCAGTCCTTCTGCCCTACCCTCCCCTGCGTATTCTCTGGCGCTAACGGGGACTCCTGCGCACACTGATGAGCATTTTTTCCGCCATTTCTCCTTGAGCGTGAACTTTCGTCGCAACTGGAAGAAAGTAGCGAAATTACTATTATTGCAAATATCAAGGCAGTTTAAAGAGACTTTCTTTATATTATTTTGCACCTTGATGGCAGGAGTCAGTTAATAAACGTTTTCAATTTTATTATAAATGAAAAATTGAAGAATTAATAGGTCGTCGAAATTGTAACGTTATTCGTAATGTTACCTATCAGTCAAAGTCACACCGTGCAAACCGTTTGTACCTATCATGTTGCAAGCGATGTCAGAATCAGCTTACCTAAAAATATGACATTCTGAAGTATTTTGTTTTTCCGTCCGTAGTAGGTACGCAACAAGTGAACCGATCTGGCAGCAAAGGACGGGGTTTCCTAAAACATTGTGGTAGACCTCGTGGTTGTCTTGTAGTTGTCTAAATCTACCTAACTCTAGTGTAAATCTTTATAAAACAGCTCTGTGAACTAAACATAAAAAACCGGTCAAGTGCGAGTTGGACCCGCACACCGAGGGTTCCGTACTATGTAGGTATGTAAATAGTTTAACACGGGTTTTTTTAATGCATCTACAAATTTACGGTTTTCGGAATTTTTCCTTTACTTGTACTACATGATCTTGCTTCTTGCCAAGTTGCATGATTTTAGGTCAACGAGAAGTACCCTGTAAATTTTGATTCCCTTGAGAGTGTCGAAATATACGTTTCTTGCGGCATAAACGGCCGTATCGATTTTTTCACAGCTTCAAGGGACTGTAGAGCTGAGTACTTATATGGTGGTTTTAATTTCAACTCGATACCTCCACGCGTTCCCGAGATAAAGGGTCTTAACAGACGGACTGACAACATAGTGATCCTATAAGGGTTCCGTTTTTTCCTTTTGAGGTACAAAACCCTAAAAACAGACGACTCTTTCCACTATGGTAAGAATTAGCAACAAGTAAACAGACAAACGAAGGACTAATAATGGAGTATGGACACGACGTGTTACTCAAAACTTCTTTAAATCTAAAGCTGATCGCCTTGCAACTGAAATAGAACAAGATTCGCAGTCGTGCTAATTACCAATTAACTTTGTAACTCACCCAGTACTCGTGAATGTACGGACTGTACGGCGTCATCGTGTAGTGTGGGCAGTGTGGCCAGCCTGTGAGCAACGCCATTTACTATCGCATGCTCTGCTAATAGTTCTAATATAGTGTTGTCAATACCAGTTCACACTCAAACTTCCGATATTGTTTTGTTCAATTTATCATTAAATTTAAATCCCCGTCTTTTATGATTAAACCATCAACAAACAATTTAGCTGTCAATCTTAGAGTACCTAATCAATGTCTTCGATGTTTGTTTGCCGAGTTGTCGTTTGATCGAGTTTGGATGCGCGGGCGCAAAGGGCAGCGCACACGGACACACGGACGCACGGTGCGCTTTCACTGCGACTGAGCGGCCGCGCGGAACTGCGCGCGCACCGTTACATATCTCTTCAACGAATTGAAGATAATGAGCCCAATGTTATCGTTACTGCTTATTGTAGTGCTTATCATAATAATACTGTGAGGTAGTCCTAAGGGTTCACATTACTTTATTATATCCTATTAACTTCTTAATAATCATGTAGGCATGACTTGGTGTGAAGTTAGCTTTGAGTATGGACGTGGAGGGCTTTAACAATAGGAGCAAAGAAACGATAGATAGATGTTGTGGTGTGACAGAACACATGGATGGGAAGGTGGCGCATGCTGGCATCACGACTCAAGGAGATCTAGGAGAATAGACATGTTGTGGTGTGACAGAGCATACGGATGGGAAGGTGGCGCATACTGGCATCACAAATCAAGGAGATCTAGGAGAATAGACATGTTGTTGTGTGACAGAGCACACGGATGGGAAGGTGGCGCATACTGGCATCACAAATCAAGGAGATCTAGGAGAATAGACATGTTGTGGTGTGACAGAGCACACGGATGGGAAGGTGGCGCATACTGGCATCACAAATCAAGGAGATCTAGGAGAATAGACATGTTGTGGTGTGACAGACCACACAGATGGGAAGGTGGCGCATACTAGCATCACAAATCAAGGAGATCTAGGAGAAAAGACATGTTGTGGTGTGACAGAGTACACGGATGGGAAGGTGGCGCATACTGACACCACAAATCAAGGAGATCTAGGAGAATAGACATGTTGTGGTGTGACAGAGCACACGGATAGGAAGGTGGCGCATACTGGCATCACAAATCAAGGAGATCTAGGAGAATAGACATGTTGTGGTGCATCAGAGCACACGTATGGGAAGGTGGCGCATACTGGCATCACAAATCAAGGAGATCTAGGAGAATAGACATGTTGTGGTGTGACAGAGCACACAGATGGGAAGGTGGCGCATACTGGCATCACAAATCAAGGAGATTTAGGAGAAAAGAGATGTTGAGGTGTGACAGAGCACACGGATGGGAAGGTGGCGCATACTGACACCACAAATCAAGGAGATCTAGGAGAATAGACATGTTGTGGTGTGACAGAGCACACGGATAGGAAGGTGGCGCATACTGGCATCACAAATCAAGGAGATCTAGGAGAATAGATATGTTGTGGTGTGACAGAGCACACGGATGGGAAGGTGGCGCATACTGGCATCACGACTCAAGGAGATCTAGGAGAGTAGACATGTTGCGCCAGCGAGGATGATGCTTTATGAAACTTTCTTTATTTGAAAACATTAAATAAGTACCATAAAGATTCTTATATTTAAACTGTTCACATCATAACACACGTTGTCCTACTGTCTATACATACAACATGTACGTACTGACCTACCTATGTGTAATCAATAATCCTAGATACAAGCATTATCTACTTAGTCATTCGAGTCCAATTCATCCATATTTAAAACGATACATTTCGATTGAGTGATACAGATCAAACAGAAAGCTGCGATATCCCACAGACGTGGAGACAAATTGAGCCAATAAATAAACAAATTAAAACATTGATATTAATTGAGAGCGGTCACCCTCAATTATGCGTCAGATCGACACTTAATTACATAATGGTCGCCAGTATGAGGTAAATTGTGTCCCGTCGCGCTGGTCGACGGGATCGGTTGTGCTACGGCTGAGCCACAGCGAGCCATAGCTAGCCACAATGAGCCACAGCGAGCCACGACGAGCCACGACGAGCTAGGCCGAGCCGGGACACAGAGCAAATAAATATCGCTAACAAATATAACGGTGAAGAAAAACGCGGCTAGCGTGCGTGCGGCCACCCGGCCGCGAACCCGCGCGCTGCGACACACCACACATATATTATCGATAAATATACGCCATTTCCACTCGATAAACAACGTCGATAACAAATGATATACCTACCGTTATTTTAGTTTTACAACAATTTCTAACGTTCTAGTAATTGCTGATTCAAACGATGATAAACTCAGTTCTTTACGATCCGTGTTTGATCCGTGTTATCTGCGATTATCGACGTGTTTCACTAATAGAAACCTAATCTTATATCTATATCGGTGATTTTATCGACGTGTCCTTCAAGTTTACTTACATATGTCAGTCTCTATGAATATTAGTTGTCCTAACTGCAATAACGTATAATATGATTGTAGGACAATGTCGAGGTTAGTTAATGCGGCGCATCGATAGCATCGCTGTGCGCGCGTCACATCACTACGGCTGGCTCGCTAGACGGCGCGCGGCGCGGAGCAGCGATACAAAAACCATCAAACTACCGCCAATTAGAGTAGCAACTAGTTTTTAAGTCGCGAGAACTTTCTTCCATTTCCATATTCATTACAAAGAAAGGGTGAAATTATACTTGCTCGCCATGAATATGCTAACGGCTGCGGCTGCGTGCTAAATGTTAAAGTTGAATAACACTGCGTCAGCGCGCGGCGCGGGCGCGTCCGCGCGTTGCGTGCGCGTCGTGTGCGCGCTGACGGACGCAGGATCGTGCGCCGCAGACGACGGGCCGGATTAGACATTCGCACTACTTATAGAAAGTAATCTACATATTAATTCTACCGACTGCTTCCGCAACCACCATGAAAAACTACAATTAACCGAGTTCTGTTTTGAATAATCGTTACATTTCATGTTGAGCGGTCACAACCACTAATGCTCTTTGGGAACTGCTCAAGTATTTATGTTCTCATAAAAAGCTTCGCCTGGCAGAAGCGAAGGCGCTGAGCTGTAGCGGCTGAGGAATCTTCGTGTACTTATGTGAACGTAAAATTTATCAAATAAAATTTAATAACTGCTGTCATGGAAGTTTACAAACAAGGGTAAGCAAATAAGATCGCCTGCTCGCCCGCTGTCCGCGCTGAGAGTAGGTGTGTGTCGGGGCCACGCGGAGGTAGCCGGCCTGAGGGGCTACGTATTGCACCTTTAACAAACTTCTATTGTGTTTGCGCGTTCCGAAGTCGCCAGGTCGAGGGGGTGAGTCCGGAGCGCCGTGCGCGCGGGGGGCGAGGGGGTAGGGGGGGTTTAGGTCAAGTAATGATACATTCGCACGCCGAAGTGAGGCGCGAGGTAATAATGAGTTATGTACGTGATCCAATTATTTGGGCGCGCGCTCATTACGCGCTAAGTGTGAAATATGGCCGGCTTTATTACTAGCATCGCTGACTTCTTACCACCCTGGGGGTGGGCCCCGGGCCGCCGGCCCGCGGGGGGCATCTGCAGCGCTGCAACTGTGCTCCACTAAATCATAATAATGTAAGGTGGACTATTTTTACGTGATATATAGGAAGTAGGAGGCACCGCCCGCCCGTCCCGCGACTCCACGACTACGTTACTCGGATCACGAGAATTTTCAGTTTGTTAGTCTGAGATGTGCTGTGGTGTTTGATATACATTATTATGTCGACGTTCAGTTTGAAGCTACATAAGTCTGACGAGTTTTTTGTTTTATGAACCTTTTTCGACGCAGCATCCAACACCAAGGCTCGTGCCCTTAGCTTAATGTAGGAATGTTGGTAACACTTTCTTACATTAGGAGAATTTCACTTCAAATTATGAATTATTGGTGCATCAGTGAACAGGTCATTAAACAGCATAGGAGCTACTGCGAGCTTGCCGGCCGGCAGCAGCTCGGCGGTCAACTCACTGATAGGAGCTACTGCGAGCTTGCCGGCCGGCAGCAGCTCGGCGGTCAACTCACTGATAGGAGCTACTGCGAGCTTGCCGGCCGGCAGCAGCTCGGCGGTCAACTCACTGATAGAAGCTACTGCGAGCTTGCCGGCCGGCAGCAGCTCGGCGGTCAACTCACTGATAGGAGCTACTGCGAGCTTGCCGGCCGGCAGCAGCTCGGCGGTCAACTCACTGATAGGAGCTACTGCGAGCTTGCCGGCCGGCAGCAGCTCGGCGGTCAACTCACTGATAGGAGCTACTGCGAGCTTGCCGGCCGGCAGCAGCTCGGCGGTCAACTCACTGATAGGAGCTACTGCGAGCTTGCCGGCCGGCAGCAGCTCGGCAGTCAACTCACTGATAGGGCCGATGGCGTCATGAGTGATGAGCACCACTTCGTCCATAAATCGCACAAACGCATTAGTTGGAGGCGATACTTTAAAGATTTGCCGTCGGTGTGCAGCGAGGGGGGGGCGGCCGAACTCGCCGGAGTTATTCCATTAATTAAACCCGGCGGGCCCCGCGACCCACCCCGTCGGCCCCGCCGCCGGCCCCGGGCCCCCCGCCCGCCGCGCAAAAACAAAGCAAGCAATAACGAGCGCAGGGTTGCCACACTCACTACTTCACAACTATGTCGATTTATGATAACTGTTTAAAAGTAAGAACATTCTTTCCGAACAATTAGTTATTATTGGTTAGTTTATAAGTTCACAACTATTCAGTAACGACTGAAGTTACCGGTGCGGTGCAAATATTTTGATATCTTCTGAGAATGCGAGCGAATGTTAATATCAACATTTAAAGAAGATATTTATTTGACGCCATTTGACGTGGCTCATTGGACAATCTGGGTGAATTTTCACTTCAATAACAAACCTTGCATCTTACCTAACGACTACGCTAATACTACGAAGTATACCTCCGCTATGATCTGTTAATTAGCTTTGCTTAATTTGTTTTTCTATCCTATACATATAATTAATACAATCATTTTCTGTGGCCTTTGCTGACCTTGATGATGATTGTGCTGCTAACCC
This sequence comes from Luperina nickerlii, assembly GCA_963855955.1. Lineage (NCBI taxonomy): Eukaryota > Metazoa > Arthropoda > Insecta > Lepidoptera > Noctuidae > Luperina > Luperina nickerlii. The sequence continues at coordinate 374,668 of OY979670.1, forward strand.
TACACCACAGCCGATAGGTACCTACCCCTATCAACGGAAACTTGATATCAAGATAATATCGCAACTGAACACTGCGACATTTGTACACAACTAACACTGCGACATTTGTACAGAACTGAACACTGCGACATTTATACACAACTGAACACTGCGACATTTGTACACAACTGAATACTGCGAAATTTGTACACAACTGAACACTGCGACATTTGTACACAACTGAACACGGCGACATGTGTACACAACTGAACACGGCGACATTTGTACACAACTGAACACTGCGACATTTGTACACAACAACGTGCGCACCAACATTACTCACGTAGACTTACAAATTAAAATTAAATACCAACTGTTACAGGCAACATTTAGACATTATTAGCGGTCATAAGCAGGTACAATGAAACAATACTGTCGCATGCTGATATAGGTTGTAACAGATCTGCTTGCTCCTATTAAATAGAGGGTAAGCAGACTTGTTCAATAAATTTTTATTTAGGGAAAGATAAAATACTACCTAGCACGCACTCTCGGAAGTTTTATAGTTCACACACGCACGCACTCTCTGTAGTTTTATAGTTCACGGTTTGGAATCAGCTCAGCACTGTAGGGACGGGAAACAGGCGTCAGGGTAGCAAATTGTACGTGGATAGCTTCCGAAGATCGGAGTAGAAGCCCCAGGTGGGATCTTTAGCTGGATCCCCTGGGTTAATTAAAGATGTGACAGCAAAACCAAGCGGTTTTCTGATGCTTATCGTCTCAATCCCAAGACTCGAATGCCTCCAGCCGTTCGTGAGCTCGTTTTTCCAAGTGGTCTTCCTTTTTCAAATATCAGTTTTCTTTCTTTGTGGCCATCATCTCATCTGACGAGTGTAGTCTGCCAAGACATATCCACGAGTGCGTAAAGAATTTTATAAATATAATTTAAAATTAAGTTATTTAGACTAAACAATCATAATAATCTTTATAATACAATAGCTAAACATATTGATAAAAATAATTTAACTTATTTAGACCAAAAAGTAATTACCATAGACTAAGCCAGAAAGACATTTCAAAAGTAACTGACAGTTTGACAATTTGACGTGTCACAACATGTAAATTGAGTGAAAGTATTTTATCGATATTTTTCGATCCGATCATCACATCATCACATCATCATCTCATCATCATATTTTTTGGAGACACATCAGCCGCAGCTGTCTCACGTGTCAGAGAGATTTAATTTTTTCATTCAGTGGATTTTAGTACCTACGTGAAATTGGCAAAATTGTGGTGTTTGTTCCACAGAAGCCATTAATCAAGAGTTGAAGTTGAAGTATTTTATCTCAGCTATTTTATGATAATGAATCGTATTTAGAACGATTTGCTGAGTGTAAACATATAAACAAATAAAAAGGATGATAAATAGTATTATGCGTGATGAAAGTAAAGTGTAGGTAAGTAAGCATAAATAGTATAAGGTATTCTATCGTTCATACAGATGGATGTACCTATCTATTCACTATATTTGGATAACCTTGCTCTTTAATAAAATAACAATTTCACCTATCTCCGTAATTTAAATACAAATGAGCTCCACATTCACAGTGCGCACAGCCCTGAGGCAGCGAGTAGGGGGGGGAGGTCGCACGCTCTTAGAATAAAACATTATTCATAAATAGGATATTACGGCAGGTGGCGCTGCACCGCCCGCCCGCCCTGCACTGACGTACTGTTCAACACATTATATTACAGCGTTTAATGCGACTACTTGTAATTTATTATTTGTTTTTTTTTACTCTTTTTCGAGCGTTTTGTCAATCGTTTTACACGTGCAGCCTGTGGGTAAGGTATACGCAGAAGGCTTACAACGCTCTGCGCGTTCAGTATAGCAATGCTTTGAGGATATTGCTGGGGCTACCTCGGTTTTGTAGCGCGTCTGGCATGTTTGCTGAAGCGAAGTTAAACGATTTTCATGCCGTTATGCGCAAGCGATGTGCGAGTATGCTGAAGCGATTCAGGGGTAGCTCCAACAACATACTGGCTACACTGGCGGACAAAATTGATGGGCCTTTCATTAGGCACTGGGCAGGTAGACATGTGTGTACTGGCGTACATGTCGCCAATTAAATTAATTTAAGCTTTTTATTTTTATGTACTAACAATAGGTTAAGATTTTACTAACATTATATGGATCAATGGTCTGAAATAAATAAATTATTATTATTTTATCCTTTATTCGACTAAATACATATAAATTATATTTTTAAATATTAATATAAAAAGAAATATAAAAACATTTAAAAATATAAAAAATTGTAGCCCACCGGTATCGGGAACAGGGTCCAAGCTACCGGCGGTCAGGGCTCCAGAGAGAGGAACCTCCTAACAATACGGGCCGTGTCCAAAAGTACCGCTTTCTGAATCAAGCCCTTGATCCAGCTGCCCAACGAGAGCCTCCTTAGGTGTTGGTCGAGACTCTTGGCTATGAAACCATTGGCTGTCACGACTATCGGCACAATGATCGCCGAGTCCACATCCCACATGTCGACAACCTTGCGAGCCAAGTCAAGATACTTATCTTGATCTGTTTATCTTTCTCGGCTTTCACGAGGTTCTCATTATGCGGGATGGTTATGTCAACAATCATTGCACGCCGCTCTGATCGATCCACCACCACTATATCAGGCGTATTGGCAACAATAGTCCTGTCAGTGATGATGGATCGATCCCAGTACACTGTGATATTACCATTTTCGAGAACTGGGTCGGGCACATACCTGTAGTACGGCACCTCCGATTCCACAAGGCTATATTTCAAAGCAAGCTGCTGATGGATTATCCTACCATCATAACTTCGTCCATAATTGCACAGACAAAACCTTCGGTTCCTCCAAAGAGGTCACCGAAACGCAGCCAGGCTACGGACGCTGGTAGATCTACATCGAGTCCATGTAGGGCCCGGAAAAAGCGTCCGTGAAGCTCCTTACTCTGCCATACTTCCATGCGATCATTAGTGTCAAGCACTACTGGTTTGCGCCAGTTCTCTTTAGCCAAGGAGAGCGGGGTGAGGCCCTTGTCCACTATGACTACATCTCGATGCATCCCCACGTCGGTTTCTAGGAAATATTCCCTGAAACTGTATATCTCGCGATTGTGGAGGGTTTTAGCGTTTAAAAACCCTTGACCTCCACACTTTCGCGGGATATACAGCCTCATTACCGATGACCGTGGCTGATTCATTCGATTTGCAGTCAGCAATGTACGGACCCTCCTGTCCAGGATGTCGAGTTCGGTCTGAGTCCATTTGAGTATGCCGAAAGAGTACATCAAAACCGGCATGACCCAACCGTCGAAGGCGCGCACCTTATTTCCGCCTGATAGAAGACTATTAAGTAGTTTTTTCAGGCGGCCAAATTAATCCCTAACGCTTCCGACATACCCAAATACTTATAGGTTTCGGATGCGGAGAGGGCTCTAAGGTTTGTGGAATCCGAGAGTTGAATTCCCACGGATTCCATAATCTCCCCTCGATTTACATGCATGACCGCACATTTGTCTACACCAAATTCCATCCTGATGGCGCTAGCGCTACTGAAAGTTTGAGTTACTTTCAGTAGCTCCATCAGTTGCAAATTGTTGGGGGCAAAGAGTTTTCGGTCATCCATGTAGAGGAGGTGTGATATAACCTGACCACCTCTCCTCAGCCGATAGCCTAGACCGGAATCCTCCAGCAGTGTGCTTAGAGGATTCAAGGCTAAGCAGAACCAAAGCGGACTCAAACTATCACCCTGAAATATGCCTCGCTCGATCCTTATCGGTTCGCTATTCCTCTGAATATTTCGATATCCTGGATAGCGAAGGACCGTCCTCCATTGCCCCATACACGACATCAGGAAGGTGCGCAGAGTTGTATCTACTTTATACAACTCTAACACCCTCATGAGCCATGTATGTGGCACCGAGTCATAGGCCTTTTAATAATCTATCCAACATGTCGACAGATCCTTTTGGGAACGACGAACCTGTTGGCTAATGGCTATATCAATAAGGAGTAGTTCCTTAGTACCGCGGGACCCGTTCCTACATCCATTCTGAGAGGCAGACATGATGGAGTTGGTGTCTATAATTATGTTTGTAAATTTTAGTTCTCAAAATGGATGTAAGAACTTTATAGACCGTCGGTAAACATGCGATCGGTCTATAATTTTTGGGTTCCGTGGTGCTACTTGATTTATGGAGCAGGTGGGTTATTCCTGTCGTTAGGAACTGGGGTAGCGAACCAGACTCTAAAGCAGTCTGGAACTGATCTCAGTTCCACACTGCTTTAGAGTGGTATCTGGCCATCTGGCTTGGCATCTGCCAAGCGAGCGTGCGACCTTGAAAACCATTTGATCCAAAAGTTATGCAGCCCGTCCGATCCTGGAGACTTCCAGTTAGGTAACGGACGAACTGCACGAGCTACATCTTGGGGGCAGATGGTGATAGCCCCCATTTCTGGTATTGGATCGCAGGCTCGCTCGACTTCCCGAGCCCAATCACCTTCGGCGTGACTGACAGGCCGACCAGATACTGCGCCAGAAGAAACAAATGGCATCATCATCCGGCAGGCACGTCTCAGTCACACTTTTCCGGTCGTTCCCAACCCCTATAAACCCACCTGTCATCGCTCTGGAAGGTGCGATGCTGAGTGTATCGCTCTACTCGCCGCTTATACCGACGAATACGATTCACCCATGCATACACTTTCTGCTTCAGGAAGTCGATGCGCTCCGTGACACAAGAAATATAGTCTTGAGGACTGATATCAGTCCTCGAGAACGCCCGCCTCACAAAGCGCATCACTCTCGGGCGAGTATTCCCCTCTCTGAAGCAGATTAGTATGCCGATGAGCGTTCTGGCCCCAACAGTTCAATCCTGCATTGCCAAGCTGGTACGGGTGGTTTCGGTCGTGTAGCTCTAGAATCATTGGGAAATTTGACGTGAGCTACACGACATGCCGCTATAGCCGCGCAGTACAGAATCGAATGAGTATCGGTGAGGTCTTCGCAGGTATCAAAATATTTTGACAACTGCGAATCCAAGATCGCCACCAGCGCCTTATTTTTGTTATGCATGGGCAAACGAGGTAAGCGTGGCCTAAGTTCTGGCAACATGAAGCGATATTTCTGAATCGCATTCTCCTAAGCACTCCTCATTGCACTGGATACTTACGTTTGTAGCCCTATCATTACTCCCCTCGTCAACATGACTTGTATTAGGCTGCGGTAGTATTACAGCAGTCTGCGACTGGGGGGCGATGACATGGCTACTCTGCATTTCACTTCGCAGACGATCAAGTACAGTGTCATCCAACATATGGTTACGCTGGATGACCCGCACCTGATCCGAAAGTCGTTGTGCCGAAACGTTGACAGCTGGTTCAAGCACCTGAAAAAGAGAGAGCATCCGAACACGGTACGCGGTCAGAATGTTTCCCCCATCTGTAGCCCCATAGTATGAGCGCATGACATTTTCATTGATGGATCGTGTCCATCTCATGCGCTGCACACTTCCGCCGGAAGCTGGGACCCTATCAGAGGCCGGTGGACCTCGAGGTCCTAAGCCGTCCGGTGGCCGGCGTCTTCCCCGTCGACGAGCTGGTGGTGGCGTCGTGGGCGGAGAGAAATACTCGACGCTCGAGCTCGACGCAACTGCCGCGGCCGGTGTCGTCACAGCGCTCACAGTGGGGCTGGGTACCGGCGGCGGCGAGGCGGAGCTGAGCGACGAGTCCGGAGGTGGTAGGCGTGCACGGCGAGCTGCTAATCTCTTCAACATTTTTCCATAATTATATTGTAATTTTCATGTTTTTATACATATATCGGGGGTGACATGACAGATGTCACCTCCGGTTCGGCAGTTTTTATGTAAGTTTATGTTTATTTCATTGTATTTTTGAAATTATTTTTTGATATTTCGATTTTTATTTTTACATTAAATACAAAAATTATAAATAATATGTATAACTGTGGTACTGCTTCTAAAAATTAAAAATGTGAAAAATATAAAGAGATGACAAGATATTACGTGTTGACGTTGTTGGTGTTGCTAGTTTAAGCAAGGAATAGGAATATTCCTATAGCTTATTATTATTATTATTGAATTGCTGAAAAATGTCACTGTTGTTGTTTTCATTCGTGTTGAATATAACTTAACTTATGTGATGTTTAGTCAGGAGTGTGATGACTTTATAAATACTTATTGTACAGACGCCAGCACATCGAGTTACTACAATCTGTCAAATTTCTTTAATAGATTTTCAACTTTATCGCTAAAGCATAAGGTTCAAAGTTGATTGGGAAAGTTTGACAGTTTCGGGTAGCTTGATGTGCTGGCGTCTGTACATTATTAGTTTCGCAATAGATGCCTGCAGTTTGTGATTTTTGTTTGATTTATGAATCATGATGGTCACTGCAACTGACTGTTGTGTAGTTTATTGTTATCAGTGTTGTTTATTAGAATTGCCTGTAATTAAACTAAGGCCTAAGTTAAGATTTCTAGGAATCGACTAAGTAAGTAAGGAAAATCGTCATCGAACGAGTTTCGTAGAGTATCCACTATGCGCCGTAAGCAATGTATTCGCAGTGTGAATGCCAAAGATTTCCCAGATTCATTACTGACTTTCGAAATTAAAACCACTTTTACTTACTGATTAAATTAACTTATATGAGGTGGGTGGACCATGGAAGGCCATGCTCCTTCGAAGGCCAATTATTAAAATTTCGTAGTTATTGCCATGTGATGACAGATTCCTTCTATTTACACAAACACCCATCGAACTGGAAATCACAGACGCGGCGGCGAATCGCTGGCGCTACTATTTTGGCAATACGGTCACTCGCTTCTTCAGTAACATATAAACCATTTCTTTTTATTGTAGATTTAATCGCTATTCAGTAACTTTTAGTGTTAAATGACTGATTTATTATAATGGCCTTCTAAGGAGCCTTGTTTTCAGCAAGGCCTTTTGGAAGAGTTCAATGAAACTTAAGTTCAATCAATATTGATTAAATATGCAATTCAAAAAAGTGGTTTATATGTTACGTAATAAAACAAAGTATTACCTACTTAAATATTTGTTAGTTTTATTTATCCACTAAATAAACGAATAATAACTGTTTATTTGTTAGAGTGGCCTTCCATGGTACACCCACCTTGTATCTTTTGTTTACTTGGCTCATATTTTAACATTTTTAACAAATCTTTAGATGAAAAACCCATAGTTATAGATAGGAAACACTCTCATAAATGTACAGTCAACGGCCAAAAGTCCACTTACACCGCAATGACGATTATCGCCAGCGCTATACGGGCTGCGGCGCCTATACACACATGCGCATATTTATCCGTGTGAGTGATGTCCAACGCTTACAAATTAACATGTCGTGTAGCATCGCTACGAGTAGTTAAAGATGTGGTCAATGCTAGACAAGGATGACGATATCAGTAACTTGTTTTTTATCGCCGTTTGATTATTTTTTTCATAGTAATGCAAAATTTCGACAATATAACATAAGTTAACATTAGCTAGATCGGTAACGAGGCTGCACTCGCTAATGTGATCGGGATAGATATGAGTTCAAATCCGAGTGGGGTCAGTTTTTTTTTTATGTTGTATATAATTATTATTATGTTTTAGTAATTTATTTTTGTAAATTACTTTGAACAAATATATATTACAATAAAGGTAATTTATTATTATAATATGATAACAAATGAAATAAATTTTGATATGGTAAACATTGTAATATTTTTTATATATTAAGAAATCCTTTACACTTACTTATGTTATTATTATAGTATTGAATGTTAAAAAACACATTTTAGGTTACATATTATGGATATTATGAAAATTCTGATATCATTTAAGAAGTTACAGCTTAATTATTCATTTTCTCAATGAAAAGAGGATTGAAACTTAACCTCAATATTACAACAATATCTATAAATACTAATTTGGTAAGTTACGGCCACTATGTCCCCTGACACAAAATTACCAGAGAGATTAAAAATTATTAGAGGTTTTTTAGCTGGCGTTCGGTCATGAAGACCTTCGGCATGGAGTATGCGGCGAACGGTGCGTACTGATGTGCCGAACTCATCGGCAAAACGCCTTGTTGGGATGAAACCATTCGTCTCATATTCAGCTACCATATAACGTCGCTGAGGCTGGCTAATAAGAGGTGGTCTTCCGCTCCTCTTACGACTCTTCAGGCTACCGTTGAAATGAATGAGACAAAATTCAAGTCTTGTATAAAACGCACACTATGCAGTCAGGCATATTATAAGTTAGGGGATTACATCGCTGATAAAAATGCCTGGCTCAAGACTGGTCCTGCTCCACAACCACAACTAATTGATTAACACTTGAAGATTCTGTTGGAGCTGCTGAAGATTGTAAGAATATCTTTGCATTGTATAAACTCAATTTCCTTTGTATTGTATAATTGCATAGCACAGATGTGAGTTCTATGTATATACTATACACTAGAATCAATTCTATTTGTTGTAATTTCTGACGTTCAAAAGTGCCTTTAATGTGCCTATTTGAAATAAATGCTTTGACTTTGACTTTGACTTTGACTATGTACCATTTACCGGGTAATGTGTCTTTCATTGACTTGAATGTGCCCTGGCGGCTGATAGTATGTCATGCTCGCACAAATGTCTCGCTGACGGTGGCGTGTGTGTTGGATCATTTAGCTCCCTTCAAAATGGTTGAGCTGAATGGTGCCGATCTATGCGTCATGTTCGTGAACGGGCGCCGTCGGTTGGGGCTGGTCATCACTTAGCTGCCTCGGCTTATTTTTAATTATTTTAATATTGAATTGTTGTTTTCTTACCATTTGCTGTACTCTGGACACTTTTAACGCGTACGTCTTTTTTACATCGTTCTCACATATAATTATAAATTCACATTATTGATGTAACTAATACTTTTGTAAAACTATAATTTAAAAGAGTGTCCATGGAGTTTCTTGCCCGTTCTTCTCCATAGGTACCTACGCTTTGGAATGGGCAACTAGCTTCATATTTTCTGACTGACCGACTTTTTGACAATTCAAAAGTGCCTGTAAATGGTTTAATTGAAATAAATGCTTTGAGTTTGAGTTTGAGTTTTTTGACCTTCTTCCTCAAATCTCTTCACGCAATGCCTAACAGTCTCTCTCTAAAAAAAAATCTATATTACACACTTGCAACAAGCGATTAATCGACCATTATATTTTGTAGGTATCATCACATAAAATTAAAAAAAAACTATCTTACGCATAAGCCGGTTTCATTCGATATTTGATATATTAAGGCCATTCGAATATAGGGCCACAATATTTGCCTTGGCTTCAATACTAATATTAGCCTGCATATTGAATTCAGAAGAATACTAAAATAGCAACGACAAGATAACACAAACGCTCGTAACTATTGTAAGCCTAATTAGTATAATGTACGTCTGATTAATATTATACTATATATCCTGGAATTATTATACCTCTAATAGATAGATGTTGTATTGACTGTATTAAGTAGCAACAGGTAGGTAGATGTTAAAGTTTTAAAACATTTTTAGTTTTATAGTGAAATATATTACATTGTGAATCTAAATGATAATAATTAAATGTATTATTAATTATCAACTAATCGTAGATGAATAATCGTTTGTTAATAGCCATTATATTAATTTAAGATATTGTATTCATAATCGAAGTCAATGTTATAACTGACAGTCGTTGCGATAGTCAGACATCGCGCAACCGTTGTACGAGAAAGTGTAAGTTTTGTGATTAAAGTGCTGTGGAGATATTACTGGATTTTTATTCCTGCAACACTTCTGAGGCTGTGCCCGATAGCTTCAGAAGTGGGATAAACGAAAAGTATAACTCTTTTCGACTTACGCCTACGAGAAAAACGTAAGTACAATACCTACATTTATTTGTATTGTACCAACAACTTAATTGTTTGATTCGAATTTTATAACGATGTAAATCAAATATTAACACAAATATTTCGGAAACATTTATCGTTGCCCGCGATTGGCAAGGGTACTGGGGTCGATTCTTGCAATCGAAGAGAGTAAATGTTTTTTTTTTCTCTCCCTGTTTCTGAAAGGATTGTGTATTTCGAGATGAACATTATGTGGTGTGCTACGGTGGTAGTAGCTTTACTATGTGATAAAGATCGAGCTTAATCAGGAGTGATTAAGTTACTATTATCGAAAAATATTAAACTATACATGTATACAGCTGCATAAACTTAATATTATGATAATGATGCTAAAAATAATGGTTTACTAAGCTGTCATCTGTCAGTTTCAGTGCTTGACATGGAGAGAGAGAAGAGTCAAACCCGAGAGTATAGGACTCTTAGTTTGGACCCAGGAGTACCCAGGTTTGAGGGTCAGGGTCGGGAAGCGGTAGACTTGAGGCGTGAGTCTAGCTACGCAACTTGGCCAAGAGTACCCATGTATGAGGGTCAGGCTAGGAGGACACATTCGGAACAACCAGGGGTATCACGGGTGCGTGATACTGAGGTTGATAATAATTATGACAATATTGACGGAGAGCGTCAAGGACGAAGGGTGCTTCGTCCACAAAGGGTTAAGGAGAGATTTCTTCGTACGCCTTCCAGGTCAAGGCGTAGCCGTTCGTCGAGCGCTGGATCCTATAACTGTGAGGGTACCAGAGAGACAAGTACGAGTCGACTAGGTAGGAGACCGGAGGACGGTAAGGATTCAAGGTCGGGTTCTAGACGTGACCGGAAGAGGAGCCATCATCTTGAGCGAGGAGACGAGGGTGAGCACCAAATGTCATCTACTTCTAAGAAACCTAGGAGTGTAGACTCCACTGAGAATATTTTAGATAAATTTTTGTCAATTTTGCAATCGGTTAAGAGTTCAGATAAGTCGAAGTTGCCTTTTAATACTAATATTGTTCCCGAGTTTAATCCTATGACAAAGGAGCAAACTATTTTGACTTGGTTGACAAAGGTAGAAGAATGTTCAGAAATTTATGGCTGGGAAGATAGAGAAATAATTCACTACGCCCTACCAAAGTTGACAGGGGTAGCGAAGACTTGGTATCAAAGTTTGCCGACAATGATGTATACGTGGAGTGAGTGGAAAAAGAAGTTGATTGAATCTTTTCCTGTTCGCGAAGACTATGCTGAACTCTTGACTGAAATGCTGGGCAAAAGGGTTAAATATGGAGAGTCACTTGAACATTACTATTATGCCAAAATTAATTTGCTAAATAGGTGTAAGATCTATGGGCGTCAGGCTGTCGATTGCTTGCTATACGGCGTTGAAGATAGGGCTGTTAAAATAGGTGCGCAGGCTGCACAATTCTCTGAGCCAGAGCAAGTGCTGAAATATTTTAGAACTGTGAAAATAGGGCATGGTCGGGAAAATCTTGATTCTAGTTTTAAATCTCGAAACGAACGTAAGGGTACAACTCTTTTATCAAAATCAGCGGGTTTGAAAATGACGTGCTACAATTGCGATCAAATTGGTCATCCAAGCTTCCGTTGTGACAAACCTCCAGCTAAGTGCGTCACTTGCGATAAATCGGGTCATTTGTCAATTCACTGTTTTAAAAACAAACGCTTGAATAAAGATCGCGAAAAGGAAACTAGTCTGAATGATAATAAAACCGAAAAACAAGTGTCCCAATTATGATCTGAAGACTTGACTGCTAAGTACATACTTGAGATCAAAGTCAATAACCATAATTTAGATTGTCATCTAGATTTAGGCAGTCAATGTTCTCTTATAAAGCTAACAAAAGCTAGGGAACTCAACTTAGACATTGTAGTACCAGAAGATTTACCTGTTCTTAGGGGTATAGGCGCTAACCTAATCTCTCCAGTAGGTATGACGACTGTTTCCGTCGAAGTTCAAGGCATAAAGGAGACGATAAAATTTATATGTAGTAAACGATTTCGTAATCAACCAGTCAGTTCTATTAGGACATTCCTTTACCGAGAAACCAGATATCGTTATTACAAAAACCCCTACCGCTGTAATATTTAACAAAATTCCGAGCGTTAAAATGAGTCTTGCAATTAGCGGCGATGCTGAAATTCCGTCGAATACTTTACGCGCTGTGCAAGTTTCTACTGATCCTAGCGTAGACGCGCGAGTTTATGTTAATGGTTCCTTGCGGGGGCCAGAAGGGAAGGAATACTACCTTCTCCCTGGAGAATATGAGGTAAAGGGTGGGCGTAGCGCGCTACTGATTCACAATGCATCACCCAGTTCAATCACGCTTGAGAAAGGAACCCTTTTGACACGAGTACAATATAAGTATGTTGACAAATTGGAAAGTATCTTAAACTCGTGCAATGTCACAATCTGTGAATCCCAAAACAATGACGTTTTGAACTGTAACGATGCTCTAAGTGAAGACGATAAATTAAATTTAAAACAACTACTTAATAAATATAGTAACTGCTTTTCAAAGGGACTTGATGATTTGGGGTTCACAGATCTGACAGAGATGGTGATTGAGCTTGAGCATTCAGAACCAGTTGTTTATAGGCCGTATCGTATGTCTTACGCGGATCGCGTTTTGGTAAGAAATATGGTGCAGGAAATGATCGAACACGGTATTGTTAGAGAATCTACCTCTTCTTACACGAGCCCTATTGTCCTCGTACAAAAGAAAAACTGAGGCAGTATCTAAATTTCCGACACCCAGGAATCAACATGAATTGAGACAATTCCTTGGGCTATCAGGTTATTTTAGGCGATTTATTTTGAATTATGCATATTAGCGGCCCCATTAACCGATTTATTAAAAAAAGATATTAAATGGGCATGGGACAAGGGTCAGGAATTATCATTTAATAAAATCAAAGCTTTCCTGGTTGATAGACCCATTCTTGCGCTCTACAATCATAATGCGGAAACTCAATTGCATACTGACGCTAGTAAGGCCGGACTAGCTGGTATCTTATTACAGGCTAACTCATACGGTGTGTTCCAGCCAGTATCGTACTTTAGTCGAAAAACTAACGTAGATGAACAAAAACTTCACTCGTACGATCTAGAGACATTGGCGGTAATTGCGTCACTCAATCGTTTTCGCGTGTATCTCATCGGAATTCCCTTTAAGATACACACCGACTGTAACGCATTACGGGCAACGTTAATCAAATGCGATTTGATCCCACGAATAGCCCGGTGGTGGATACAGTTACAAGAATATGACTGTACCATTGAATACCGTTCGGGATTGCGCATGTCTCACGTCGACGCGCTCAGTCGCAATCCAGTCGATGGAAGCGAATCAGAGCCGCCAACGTGTTTTGATGTCCTAACTATCGAAACTTGCGAGCAAGACTGGATTGCTACTGTACAGTCTGCTGACGAAGAGGTCAGGAAGATAAAAGATACGTTATCGGATCCTGGTTCAGAGCAAGTGATGGATATTCACAAAAACTGGTTGTCAAATATCAGGGTCCGTACCGGGTAGTAAAAGTACTTCCCCACGATAGATATGTCCTCGAAGACACTCCCCTATCGCGCAAAAATAATCGTCGTTACGAAGCCGTCGTAGCAATCGATAAAATGCAGCCCTGGTTAAATTTTAGTAGAAATTTGGAAAATAGTTGTGAAGAAAGTGGTTTAGATAATGAGTAAAAATAAATCTTATAAAAACTAAATAAAAGTTATGTTCTTGTTCGTAAAAGTATTTATTTGTATTAATCTAATATATTGATTATTTATATTGATCTAATAGAAATAAATTACTATTAAATTTAATTTACTATGATTAAATAACATTATTTCGATTATATTAGATTAGTGTATCACGTAGTGTGATTAGTGTATTATAAGCCTCGATCAGCATTTGTGCTTGTTTCATGTCTAGATGTCAGATCCGTGTAGATGTTTATGTCGGAACTATGTCAGAACATAATATATTATTAATGTTTTAGTATCAGTCTGTAGCGTCTACAAGCTACAGGGTCTGTTTGATTTGGGTTCTATGACCATGAAAATAATTATGTCATTGCCAATGGGGATTGTCCAAAATTTCTAAACAATTTTATTTTATTTTTTGTAAATTTAGAGCATTTTGAGAAACTAATTTGAATATTTTGATGATTGGCTCAATAGTTATTTTAATAAAAATTATGTAATTATTTTAAGTTTTTAAGGTAGGTGACGTCATCCAGTGGCATAAAGATTAAGTGCCGTTCCCTTACTAGTACATAATTAAAATTTTTAATCTGTCAACACAACGTCAACAATCTCACATCTGTCAAAGTGTCAATAGGCCGAATAGACTTCTTAAATAATCGAATCCTAGCTTAGCGTATTTATTTACAAATAGTTTTTTATGTGTAAGTGTCCTCTAAGGAATATACTACTCTCTATCGTCACTAGAACAATCGACGCGGCGATTTAGAAATAGAATAATAACGCACGCGGCGACATTATTAATATTATTGCTGCAAGTTGGAACAAAGCACTTTCTGTATTCCATAACTCTTCCAGTATATTAAATATTGTCGAGTGTTGAAATAATGTATGTAATGTAATCGACATTTGACAGATTGTAGACAATACTTGCCTCTTACTTTTTATTTTCTCAGGCAACGATACAAAACTGTACGGCCAAAGTCGTACGTAATTTGAAGGGCAAAGAAGGTCAATCGTATTTTATCAAAAATATCAATAACATATGAATATTTTTCAAAATTAATTAGTCCGTAATGATCAGTAACGCTATTCCTCGAAATGGTTTTTCAATTACAACATTTAAAAGAAATATGAACAATGCCCATTGTACTGTGGTATAATAATGACAGCAATGATTCCTTTCTCAATTCAATCATGTTGTAATTGTAATAAACGTATTAAAATATATATATTAATAATACTGTTTATCCCGATAATAGTAACGTCATTCTTTTCGCGAAGGGACTCGCTTTCACAGGAAGGCCGAGCTGTAAGCCTAATTAGTATAATGTACGTCTGATTAATATTATACTATATATCCTGGAATTATTATACCTCTAATAGATAGATGTTGTATTGACTGTATTAAGTAGCAACAGGTAGGTAGATGTTAAAGTTTTAAAACATTTTTAGTTTTATAGTGAAATATATTACATTGTGAATCTAAATGATAATAATTAAATGTATTATTAATTATCAACTAATCGTAGATGAATAATCGTTTGTTAATAGCCATTATATTAATTTAAGATATTGTATTCATAATCGAAGTCAATGTTATAACTGACAGTCGTTGCGATAGTCAGACATCGCGCAACCGTTGTACGAGAAAGTGTAAGTTTTGTGATTAAAGTGCTGTGGAGATATTACTGGATTTTTATTCCTGCAACACTTCTGAGGCTGTCCCGATACTATGTTCACCAACCAACAACAGCGAATACTTAGTGGAATAATTTATGTGAACTAGTAAAGTAGTTAAAATATGAGGGTAGATTTGAAACATAGTGAACTTAACACTGTTTGTAATCTACCCTCATATTTTAAAAACGACGCTAAGATTGAAAATAATTGTAAAACAGAAGAATCTTCGTTTAGTTGTGGAATATTTAAAATAATAATTATTGGTTAGCAACTCGGCATTCTTATTTCACATGTAATACTTAAAAAATATTTTTCATGTTTGATGTGAGACTCGAACCTGAACGCTCGCCATGCGAGGCACAGTGCTAACCACTTTGGCCACCGTAACGCTTACGAACCTTATTGAAATTTGTAATAACAATCATGTTGCCAATTTGTAGTGTTGTCAAACGTTCTTATAGAAGAAGGTCATAAGTACTAATATTGCTATGCCATAGTTTTGTGAGATTGCTAGTCGACTTCTGACTGTTATAGTACCTCAGTTGGAGTTGATTAATTAATTGATTGAAATAACTTTATAATTACGATGAAACAAAGAAACGGACCTACACACATATAAACATATTTACATACAGGTCAAATACATAACCCTCCTTTTGGGCTTCGTCGTAGTCGTGTAAAAATAATAAAACCATACTCCATACTATCCATATCCATACTTAATATTATAAATGCGAAAGTGTGTGTCTGTTACCTCTTCACGCTTAAACCGCTGAACCGATTTAGATGAAATTTCGTATAGAGATAGTCCTATGTTGCATTATTACTTACAAGTTGGTTTTTTTTATGTATTTCTAATATTATTATTTTCATTACAGAGAAAAACAGTTCGTAGATGGATACAAAGGTATCAAGCAACGGGTGATGTGAAATGTGATCGCCAACGCTCTCGCCCGATTGCTTACACTAATGAATCGGAGCGACAACGTAATATTGTGAAAGTTCACTCAGTGGCACCCTTCAAAACTATGCGTTCAAGTGCTGACTTCAAGAAGTGATGGACAGTGACGGCCATTCTATCCGTTATGAATAGGCAACTCGGCAGATTGACTGTGTAACTTATTTAATAAAATTGCATTGGAACATATATATGTTCCAATGCAATTTGCAATGAGCAAGTGTTAATCCCAATATGTGTGGGATCATTATCTCATAGTTAATCAAAAATAAACAACCTTTATTATTATCAATCCAGTTAAGGCTCCTTCAAACAGGCGCGACACGACACGCGACACAAAGGCACCGCAAGTCGCGCAACGAGCGGTGCCTTAGTGTCGCGCGCGATTTGCGTTGCGCTTCTCGCCTGTTTGCAGGAGCCTTTACTCTTGTTTACGTAGTCTAGTTATGTGTTAACGGTGCACCATCTGACCTCACATATTTTTCTAATGTTGTGTTAAATAAGGGTTATCAGAAAATGTGATAATAGAGAAAGATGTATATTGCTATACTGTTATAGTTTAGCATGTTGGTTCTTCCTCTGTAATTCACAGGCACAAATGACATTTCATTTTTTAACCAGGCTTGTTTCCGATAAGATCATACTGAGTATAAAAAATGTATGTTTTCACAACTTTAAATAAATAAATATTATTGTAGTTATGTTTCTAGAAATATCTATAAACGAACCGTTATCTAATGTTAAACGTTCTAAACCAAACTAGGGTATCTATTTTGTGTTTAGTTAATATTCTAATTTCTAAGTAAATAACCCCAATTTAACACAGACAGAAATCTGTATATTCAACCAGGAAGTGGATTCCATGAAGTCCTAGAAATGTTATTTAAAAAATAATTAATGAATATTGTTTATGCAAAATGCCTAGCTTTTATTACAAACCTCCATTTGATTTTTTAATAATAATTAACGAAAAAAACTAAACTAACTACTAAAGAAACTAAAAAATAATAATAAAGGTAAATAAATAAAATAAAAAAATCTTCTCACCCGCGGATTGAACTCGAGACCATCGCATTGCTAAGCCGCAGTGTTAACCACTAGACCAACGCAACGTGCCACTTACGTTACATTACAA
This sequence comes from Luperina nickerlii, assembly GCA_963855955.1. Classification (NCBI taxonomy): domain Eukaryota; kingdom Metazoa; phylum Arthropoda; class Insecta; order Lepidoptera; family Noctuidae; genus Luperina; species Luperina nickerlii. The sequence continues at coordinate 392,104 of OY979670.1, forward strand.
AAAACTTAAGTAGGTTCGATATCATTGCCAAGGGGTAACTGTTTCTATGAAGCGAACTGTACCATGTATTTGGAATAGTAAAATCAAAATGTAAATGAACTGTTTACGTTTCTGTCGGGCAAAATGAAGTTTACTGCATAAAGCAAAAGTAGGTACATATATTATACATGTCGCAGATGGATTGTAGAATCCGCTGATTTATTTACAAAACCGCTAGTTGTTTTACAAAACAGCACCGTTATGTAAAACAACTTACCAACGTTCAGCGGTTTTCCATAATATTACGGAACTTGAACACGCAGAATTACACAAACGTTTTGCATTTATCAATGCTGCGGGTCAAAGATTAGCGGTTTTGTAAAACAGCGTGAAATGAAACTTGAGATTGTAAAATTTTGTTCTAAATTTTGTCGCTCGTGGCTCTTTGTGTCGTAACGTAACAACAATAATGGTGCGGAAGCCATTATTTATTTCATTATTTATTTCTGTTTCTTAAAACAGAAATAAATAAAACGAGTAATACGAGTAAAAATTACCTTAACTCAAGTGAAAACAGTGATTTTAAAGACAGTATTAATTAAAACTTATCAGAGTTTTCATGATAGACGCTCATTGTGATTGCAAATAAGCCATTCTGCATTATGTCTTAGCATTTATAAAACGTAGGTACCTAGCGCAATTACAATCCAGCTGAACGTTGTTCAGTTGTTTTACATAACGGAGCTGTTTTGGAAAACAGCGGATTCTACAATCCATATAATGCGAAACATTGTCTACATTATTATCGGTTCTCTTTCTCAATTAGGCTTTAATCACCAATACTTAAACATGGATGTATTAGCTACATACTCGTACATATAGCTACCTACAAAGCTCTACTCTAAAATTTTAAAGAAAACCATGATCAAAAGTATCAAAATTAATATGCATTGATGGAATCAATCAATATTTGGTGTGATCTGTACGCACAGCGCATTGGCAGGCAGTGGCGGGCATGCGCGAGCGCATGCAGCCGACGTTTAAGGGCATCTGTGCCGTGGGAATCGCCGTGAGACCATACCGCCTCCGCACACCACCACCATCATATCACAAGTTCTCGTAACATTGATTGTTCTCTTCCAAATTGGGAGAAGTCTGACGTTACTGACAAGCAATGTACGTGGCTATATGATGAATGTCGCGCCTGCGCAGCACGGTAGTTAGCAGAATGTCATTGCAAATGTTTAACATTCACGTTGCGCCGACTGGCATGTTACGTATCGTGGCGTATTAATATTGATACTCATACACACAGCGTGTATGGCGCTCATAAACCTTATGCGTTACCTAGATTAATGGCTAACATTTACATGTCGCGCGCTTTTTGCAGCTGATTTATACTTCGCTAGATATTGAATACTAAACAATTACACCGTCACTCAAGGTTTATTATGTTTGCTTTATAGCCCAAGATTATTAATTGCATATAAGTAAGTATAAATACTGATAGGCGAGCAAGTACCACCACACGCAATTCCCGGAGTTTTTATATCTTGTGATGAAGAAATACATAATGTGCATTTATAGCTCAAGTTAACGCTATTATTATAAAATAAATGCAACCCCTGCATGCACCACAGGTATCTACATTTAAAATAGACAGTCATGAAACTTCATCCATAAACCAACTTAGATAAACAGTTGATAATTTCAACTCATTACAGGAAACATTAGAAACGTTGAGTATATAGATCTAGTGAATGTATTGAATTAATCGTTAAGTAAGTATTCTTTATAAATCACGAGATCTCAGAACAAGATCTCAGAGGCCCTCAGAGGGCCCCGACTGGCCCCGACCGACATCTTGACATATTCGCTACCGTAATTGACTTTTGCAGATAACACTATCTAAGCAAAAAGTCTAATGGGAAATATCGTTTCAATCTCATATTATGAAGGCTCCGAACCTCTCCGACGAATGGCAGCTGCATTCCAGCAGGCGACACAGTGTCGTGTAATGTATCCATACACGAACATTGTAGCAGGTAGCTCGATGGGCGTGTCGGCGGTGACACGGTGTCCACTGTGCGAGTTAATCTCAGACTGTATTTCAACGCACGAGGCGCGGTCACGTCGGCGTTTCAGATTAAGATAAAATTATTATGGAAATGTGTTGTAAGGTAACTTTTCTTCTGATATAATTAAAATGAAGGCTGTTGCTTTCGGTGAGTTTTGATCCTTCGGTCAACGCTTGTGTGTGAGTACCTGAATGTCCAGTTCCTGGCGTGTGAGCGTGCGCCGGCGCCGCTGTTTCCCAGTACCCGTTAACAGATATGATTGACAGACGAAGAAAAAATATAATTCATTAGCAAGTGTGCGCAACACGGAGAATGTAGCCGGCACTAGGAATGAGATCGTTTGTTCCGCGGCAAAAACGTCTCATGCCGCGACACACATAGAATATAATTATCTAAGCGCTCTATTAATATTTATGGCGCACTCTTAGCGTCCACTTCAATAATTGTTTGACGTTGGAGTGAGTCTGTCCTGAGAGCGGGGTTAAGGACCAGTGATTGCAGATCTACATTCCATCGCGTTCACTTCTTCGTATTCAAACTCTGATTCTTTCTTCTTTGATCTTACGCACACGTAAAAAGAAAAATCCATCTTCTCATATCGTTTGAAGTCTCCGAATGGTGCAGGCATATCGGTTCTCCAAAGATCTTCCATCACAAAACCTTTGATTGATCTTAATGGTTTACGAATGTTAAACCCTATCGAAAATCTACAAGAAAAAGAGACAAGTATTTTGCCTCTCAACCTGACAACACAACACTATCATAGAGCACCGAGCAGTAGGTTGCCCCCGCGTCTACACTCCTGGTGGTCGAGTGGCGCCGCTCAATGGACGTCCAAGTATGTCATTCATGTGGTGGGGCGGCGCGGCGGCGGCGTCGCGCGCGGTTCGAGGAACCGCGGCGTTTCCAGGAACCGCGGCGTTTCCCGCGCCAGGCGCTGGGAACCGCGACCATTACCCGCGCGGCCACCGCCCGCGCCTCGACGCCTGCAACCAGCCTATGCACATGCATGAGACGGTCACCCACCATTTGTCAGGTGCACCTCTTGGGAAAATATTGAAACGTTTCCTACTCGATTTATTATGTTATAATGTCAGTATTTATTACTTACAGTCGTAGCGGTCCATGTTCGATGCGAAGCTGCTTTCTAAACATTCGTCTTTAGCATTCAGGCGGACTGTTATTTGGGAGCAATTTACCAAATTACGAGCAACTTGTTAGGATTAATGTGGGATGTGAAAAGGGACTGGGAGCTGCTCATTAATCAAGCTACGTATTCAAATTACTATAATTTGGGTCGATGTGAGGCGAGTTGAACTAAATGGTTCGCTATTCAGCCATCGATTACCATATCTCGGTCTGCATGTTGGTTTAATTCCAGCGACCGTCTGGAGGCTGTATAATGTGATTAAATATTGCCGAACGTTCGTGATCAGTAATTACTAGTGTCTGGGATAATAAAGCTATTAAACAGGACTTATTAACGAAAGGAATTATTAACATCATTGGCCTATTTTAAGGTTATTACGAGTGTATTTAGTGTCAATAGGTTTTCGTAAACGATACTTTAAGTGTCATTAGCTCTAGCACCAGATCAAGTTCGTGTTCATCTCGCATGTTGGTTTTATAGGGATCATTAAAGGGAAAACAGTACGTACATGTTAAAGTGTATTATTGTGTAAGATTGTAAACAGGCATGAAGCCAGTATCATTTGAAGACGTCGCATAAGTCTTGAATATGATCCTAATGCGATTTTAATAACGCCACCTGCGGGCCGAAGGACCACACAATGCAAAATCACTTCTCGGATATATAAAACAGAGATTGAATTCGTTTGGAACAGGAACGAGGTCAAAAGAATTACTGTAGGTATTAATGAAGGTGTTACCGAATTTAACTATTGTGTTTATGCTGCTGTGATAATTGTTACAAATTAAGCTTAATTGATGCGCGCGCGCAAGGTTCGCTTCGGGCCGCGCCATTACGCACGGTGCCGCGAGCTGCCGTCCGGTGCCGTGCCGTGCCGTGCGTGCGCCTTTGAATACGAGCCGCTATTAGTATAAAATTATACTATTAGAAGCATTATTGGCTGACGGTCCATTTTAATTATACAGACATGTTTTATATAAATGATGATGGATGTTCTACGATTTGGAAGTTTTTGTTGTGCTGGCGTAACTGACGTCATTTCTATTTGTTTGTTCACGCTTTACTAACTTACAAGTAAGTACTCTCTACTAATGATGCCTAGGTATGTAGGTACCAATCAATTTTGTGCTGTTACAGTAGTGTAGCTAAGAAAAAATAACGACAGATTGATACACATTTTAGATTAATTATCAAAATGTTTATATATTATTTAGTTTTTTTTGACATGATTACGTCTTTAAAATTGCTTCCATAGTGGGAGGCAAGTCAAAAAAACCAATGGTAACAAAAGCGGGAGATACAGTTTGGTATTGCAGCTTCATATCTATCATCTCCATCCTAAATTCAATTACACCATTGGATAGCTAAAGGATCAAAGAATTCATTACGCCAAGTGAGGACCGTGACGCATCGCGCGCGGTGGAGGGGGAAGCGCCGCCATTTTGAGGTAATTTTGCTACGTATCGAGATTTCCACTTACACTTAGTACCTATAACTTTTGACTCGGAAAAGCTACGAAGTTAGTTTAAGTTTAAATCGTTAGCTCTCGTCAAAATCTATCGATTGTACACAAAGCATTAGTGTAAAATAGTGACAGTGAATATAATGTGTTAAAATAAAAAGAAAAATAATATCAAAAATATATAATGTCGGCCTATACGCGTCAAAAAGCCAAATACAGAAATTGTATACGGTTGGAAAGGGCTTCCCAAGAGCAATCGAATGATACCAATAAAACACCATATGACCGATGAATGCGACCGAGCAGGTCAACCCCGTTACGTAAATATTTTCACATACAACATACGGCCGTGTCCATGACACAGCCACACCCCATTTTTTATCTTTTTGTATTTTATATTTATGTTTTTAGGGTTCTGTACCAAAATGGTAAAACCCTTATGGTGAGACTGTCTGTCTGTCACAGCCGGATATCTCATAAACTACTAATGCTATCAACTTGAAATTTAGAATAGTTTTAGATGACATTTGCCCAACTATTTTGCAAATTAGAAAGAAATAAAAATATATGTGTATTTTTTTGCAACAGAGATTGAAAGGGGGCCAGAGTAATTCGAAGTGGGGCTATAAGGGCATGTGGGGTATCATATGAAAGAGCGCAGTCTCAAACATTTTTTTTAGGCCGCATAGTTTTCGACTTTTGATGAAAAATGTAAAAAAAAATACCGTTCCCCCTTATCTCCGAAGTTTGCAAAGAGAAAAATCTGAAATTATTCTATATGATAGAAGTGAATGTAAAGATTACAGGAAATATAAAACGAAGTCTCTAAATAGAACACTTTTTCAGAAATCATCAACAAAAGTTACATTAGTTCCACTAGCGGTCAAGAGATGGCGCTTACATAAAACTGCAATATTCTACACCACAGTGCACAGTGTTAAAATTCTCTGACAAATATACAACGACGAATATATTATAACATCTATTGCGGGGCGGCTAAGCTCGGCCGCTTATGTTAGAAAGATAAGACAGTTAACAGATGGAGAAACCGCGCGTTTGGTCTTTTTAGTTACTTCCACAGTATTAAGTCATATGGCATTTTACTATGAGGTCGGGCTGCTGACATTGAGTCCATTTTTACTTTAGAAAAGAGAGCTGTTAGAGCCATTTATAATCTACGTCGCCGCGAATCTCTTAGGGAACTATTTAAAAAGGTTAATATCATGACGGTACCTTGCCAATTCATTTACGAAAATAATGGGTGTCTCAAGTAAGAGTGCACTTTTTAAATCTAGAATATTTTTTTTTTCGTTCAAGTGGCAACTCTGAAATTCGACAGCCGTCACGTATGTTTATTCCGATTATTAAAAATGGAGCGCTTTTCGAAAGAACAACGCGTTATAATTGTGAAAGCTCTTTACAAAAATGGAAAAGTTACGCTGAAACCGCTCGAAAACTCTTTTCAGCCGAGAAAGTGCACCTAATGTGTCAACCAAATCGTGCGATTTTACGCCTTGCAATTTTTTTCTTTTGAGTTTTATGAAATCTCGGGTTTATACGAAATAACCAGAAACAATTCCTGAGCTCAAATCAGAGATCCAACGCGACATCGGTGAGATACAGCCACAACTCTGTGGAAAAGTCATGGATAATTTCATGAAAAGAGCGATGGCCTGTCATCAGAGCCATGGGGGCCATTTGCTGGATATTTTATTCCATACTTAATCGGAACATGTCTTCTTTACAATCCAATAAAAATATCACAACTCTCTCATAAAATACATGCTTTTATTTTAAAATGAAAAAGTGCACTCTTATTGAGACACCCTATATAATGTATGTGAGAAAAAATCAACATCTTTTTAATAAAGTAAGTGATAGACATAATATTAATACATACTAAAAATAAAGATAAATTAAATCAACCTGTTTTCAGATATCTAAAGAACATACATCTTTTATGGGGTACTGTGTTAAATACTACAACAAAATACCTTGTGACATAGGTATTGCAATTAAATGAAAGAAAATTTAAAACTCATATTAAAAGTACACTATGTAAACAAGGATATTACAAATTAGAGGATTATATCGAAGATAAGAATGCTTGGAAATATGCTGATCCTGCTCCATAGGACAATCTAGTGTCTAGACAAAATCAAACTGGTTCCTAATTTAATTTATATTTTTAAAATTTTTATGACATTGATTTTTACAATCTGTGACTACAGTAACTCACACACTTGTTAAAATTCTAGAAAAATCATCTACTTTTCACATATTTGTAAATAATTTGTAAATATGTGAGCACCATGTATCTATCAAATAATTGATTTACCAATTGCTTCATTTTTAATTATTTTTATTTTTTTGGGGTAGTCTTCTTTTAGTCTAGCTGCATCGTCTTCACATATAATTATATTATGTAGACAAACCTTGTAAAACATTTTAAAAGAGTAACGGTGGAGTTTCTTGCCCATTCATCTCCATACGAAAACTACCTTTTGGAAGGGGCGACTAGAATCAATTCAATTTTACTGTAAGTTTTGACGTTCAAAAGTGCCTTTAATGTGCCTATTTGAAATAAATGATTTGACTTTGAGTTTGACTTTATAGGCCTCGCCGATAAAAGAATAAAAACATGATGGTACGGAACCCTCGGTGCGCGAGTCCGACTTGCTCTTGACCGGGTTTTTTGTTTCTTCACTTTACTCAATGTTTCGTTGCATCGATTTCATTTTTGATGCTCTTTCTTGGGCGCCAGGGTACCAGGTGTATCATACACCTGGTACCCTGGCACCGATACACCGTGTATCGCTTGTTCACAATAGACGTCTTGCTAATGTCTTACTAAGGTCCGGTCCGTAGTAAACCGGTCGTCGCTCTCTAAAAGTAATAGTGCTACATAGCTACGCAAGACTATTTCTTTGCTCGATTCAGTCCCCATAGGCTGTCTCATAACTTATGTGTCGTCACAACAGAACATTGTGAGCGACGTACATTTAACGCGGTGACGCTGTGACGCTGCCAGCCGTCAGACCGCCATGATTGATGACGAAAGTGTTGCGCTCGGGTTACGATAAACATCGAGAGGTTACCCACCCCATCGATGTGGCAAGCGAGGCCAGGTGATTTTAATGTTGTTTTTATCAACATATTTGGGAGTAGTATGCTCCAGTGTTGAATAAAGGTGACCTCCATAGCGCCCGGCCCCGACATATTTCACACATACTTAATTATTATTATACCTAAGGACAAAATTCAATTAATTCTCATTTAGCTCTACTTATACTGAATATACTGATACCTTAAATGTACAAAAATACTACAATTTACTGGAAAACGAACACTCAAGGTTCTATTTTTTCGGAAATTAGTAGAGCTTAGCTGTTAGGTACCTACCATTTTTGTGAGAGGTGGGACACTAAAGTCGAATCTTAAAAATACTTACCTACCCATAGCGCATTCAGCTGACACGCTGTGATTTTAGTCCTAAAATAATTAGTCAATATTTTTCCCGGAACTTGTTAACTTGGTAGAGTAGACTATAGTTTCTACAAGTAACAAGTTGCGGGAACAAAATGTAAAAATTTTGAAATATCATCATCATCATCATCGCCATCAAATTAGCCAAATACGTCTACCACTGGATGGAAGCCTCGTTCAAGCATCGCCACAGCGAGCGAATATCTTTAAACAAAACGTTCTGAATAACAAACAATGTGGCAGCGCTTGAGAACAAGGTCAAAGTTAATGTGCCCACACAAAAAATGGAGCAATTTTTGTCGCTTAATCCAGCGGCGAACCGCGAGCGGCAAGCGGAGGCATTCCAAATATGAGTAGCGATGATATTTAAATGACCGGCGGCGGTAGCGCGGGCGCATCGCTTTGACACACCGCGCCCTGAACGCGACGCATTCCATGCGTCCGCGCGTCCGCAACGACCTGCTGTTTTGCGTTGCCGACCTGTCTACCGGGGACGTGCTCGTGTTTTGATGAGAGGAATTCTAACTCATTTGAATTTGTCGCCTATCCATTGTTTGTCATCATCTGCCTTGCCTTTTCCCAACTACATATGTTGGGGTCGGCTTCCAGTCTAACAAGATGCAGCTGAATACTAGTATTTTACATTGAGCAACTGCCTATCTGACCTACACAACCCAATTACTATAATAGGTAATACGATACACCTTGGTAAGACTGGTTGTCAGACTTTCGGGCTTCAGACGACCCGTGACGAATGTCAAAGATCAACGTGCTTTACGAGGCACGGAGAGGTCTTGATATGTAAAGATGGTCACCCATCCACGGACCAACCGCGGCAAGCGTAGCTTAACCTGATCAATCGACCCGTGTCTGTTATTACTTAACCTGATCAATCGACCCGTGTGTCTGTTATTACTTAACCTGATCAATCGACCCGTGTGTCTGTTATTACTTAACCTGATCAATCGACCCGTGTGTCTGTTATTACTTAACCTGATCAATCGACCCGTGTGTCTGTTATTACTTAACCTGATCAATCGACCCGTGTGTCTGTTATTACTTAACCTGATCAATCGACCCGTGTGTCTGTTATTACTTAACCTGATCAATCGACCCGTGTGTCTGTTATTACTTAACCTGATCAATCGACCCGTGTGTCTGTTATTACTTAGCCATTTGTTAGCCTGTCCATTGTTTGTGCGGATCGCAAATTGTTGTATACGACTTGTTGCTTTGGTGTAAACTTAATGTTCTTACCTTGAAGCGATCCTGCCGATGCCGTGGGAAGCTAATGAATGTATTACAGTTAGCGCTGATTGGTTGACGTTTAGTGGAAAGTGTTGGGTTAGAAGGAATGTTTAAGGTGCTACAGAACTTCAGTACTGTTCGATCTCACACTCATTTTCTATTCTCAATCAGCCCTAGAGTGATTGCAGCGTTGGATGCATAATTGTGCAGTAAATGAAAGCCTATTACGAGTAGGATTTATGTTAATTGCTTAACAAACGTAGCTGCTTCCTTTCATCAGCCGACATTAACCACACGCGGCTGTTCTTGGTGTTCAATTAATTGACTCACATGGACATGGTTATCCTTATCTTCTATTATGGACAAATTGTATGTAGATTCCTGCGGTGCCAAACCAATTACACCTTATAGGCGTAAACGATCCACTGCTGATGATTGAGGGCTAAGTGGATGCTAATTTACAATATTGCTTTTAATTTGTTATTCACTGCAGCTCCCAATTCAGAAAAAAAATGGTCCAGAACCATTAATAAATTTTAATAAAAACGAGACCGCGAGGAAATCTATATACAGGGTTATTTTGCAACCACCATCCAAATTTTCAGAAATGATTTAGAATCGATAACCTTATCAATTAATGAAATAAAAAAAAATAAAAAAAATTACATGATTTTCACCATTATCCGCTACTAAAATCACAACGTGTGGAATAAATACAGTTGAACAATAGGTTGTTGAACTGTATGACCGCACACGCGCTTACCTCAAAATTCGGGAAAGAACCATGCACTACGCCCCCCTCCCTCACACGTCGCAACCCGCGCAGCCCCCGATCGGCCCTGCGCCCGCGCCGGCTGTCAGTTGACCGTGACCTAGTTACGTGTGAACGTGTGCCATATTTTTTTGTCACTCTCGCTGCATTTTCGCTTCAGAATTCCGTTCGATCATCATCGCACACATGGCGACTTTTTATTCTAATGCAGAGTATTATGAAATGGTCAGGTGTTATCTTTTAAGTGGCGAAAGTTTAAATAGTGCGCAAAGAATGTACCGTACAGAAAGTTTACCGCGTTTACAAAGACGAGGAATTAATTCGCGAGTGCCTAATAGACAAACAATTTTAGCAGCAAATCAAAGGTTGTTAGATTATGGTCAGTTTACCACACCAGCCCATGCAACAAGTCATGGCGGTCATAACGAAATAACACCAGCAGTCGAAAATTCTGTACTCGAGTTTTTCGAACGTGACCCCTGCGCTAGCACTAACGAAGCTGCTCGGCGCTTCGGTGTCAGTCAGTATTACGTGTGGAAGCTGCTGAACTCTTCTGGTTATCACCCATACCATTACCAACCAGTGCAATCTCTTCATGATAACGATGGACCCGCTAGAATGGAGTTTTGTGAATGGCTGTTAAGAAACATTAATTGTAACATTTTGTGGACCGATGAAGCATTATTTACGCGAATCGGAATTTATAACAGCCGTAACGAACATTATTGGGCGTTAAGCAACCCCCACGTTATTAGAAATAACTACCACCAAGTGCGTTTTAGTGTAAATGTTTGGGCGGGTATTATTGGTAATGTTATCGTGGGACCGATTTTTATTGAAGGACGCTTGACGGGTACGAATTATTTAAACATGTTACGTGGTGTTATTGAAGAGTTACTAGACGAGGTGCCACTTTCATACTACAACAATCATTATTATCAGCATGACGGTGCACCACCTCATTACACAAGTGCAGTGCGTGACTTTTTAAATAATAAGTATGGCGATAGATGGATTGGTCGCGGAGGGCCTGTACCATGGCCTCCCAGGTCACCAGACTTGACTCCGCTTGATTTTTTTTTATGGGGTGAAGTAAAAAGACGTGTTTACGTTGAAGAAGCACAAAGTGTTGAGGACCTCCGTAGTAAAATAATAATAGCATTTAATGACATTAAAAATCAAACAGATACTTTAAACTTATTAAAAAATAGTTTAGAAAAACGTGCACGTTTGTGTATTGAGAGAAACGGACTCCATTTTGAACAATTGCTGAAGTACACGTGATTTGTAGGTTAATCGAGTTTATTTGGTAAGTTTAATTATTGTAAATAGCTAGTTGATTCCAATTTTTTAAATACGCCATAATAAAAACTAATAATTTCACATTCCTTATTTTATTATGTCGGTCCTAAGCCCGTAAAGTATGAAGGGAAAATTGGAATCAACCCTTTTAAGAACGCGTAGGTACCTACATCAGTCGCACTCGCAGCGAGCGAGGTCAATAACCTTGCTGTGTCTCTCTACATTCTGTTATTTTTCGGATATTTTCTTTTGAATGTTTTTTTTTTGTTTTTGTTATTATTTGATTATAATGTTTCACATATGAAAATAAGTTAATTAAAAGTCCTCGATTTTAAAATTTGGATGGTGGTTGCAAAATAACCCTGTATAAAATTCAAAGTCCTGACTGACTGATATATCAGCCTAAACCGCTGATCCTGGAGAATGAAATTTGAAGGGTGTGTTCTTTGTGAAGAGTAGGTAACCCTTAAAAAGGGTTTTTGGAAATTCCACCCCTAAGAGGGTGAATGGGGGTAGGGTGAAATTTCACGCGGACAAGGTCGCGGGCAGAAGCTAGTCAGTTGTAATTGGAAGTTTCTGATTAGTACAGTCCTGAGTCAACACTTCCTTTTACCTCTCTCTGAACAAGGAGGCTAGTGCGCGAAAGGAAGCAGTTCCCGGCTAAGCAACATGTTCACACCTTAGCGGGGGATGCGCGTGCGCACACCAACTGTAATGATGCTAACGTTAGCGCGCATGAAGCCATTTGGACGACACTGCACTGAATGGGGTCGAACCCGCTCCTAACAAGGGCGCATCGTTTGAATGCGTCACTTTTTGTCGCCGAGCAGCCGACATGCGAGCCGAATGTTCCGAGCCAGTTTTTGGGCAGTTTAAATAAATAAAATATTCATTGTATGCAAGTTATCGGAGTGCATAAATTCATATTAATGTATGGCAGGTATGAAGTTTTTAGCATAAAGTAACTCATTTATATTTCATGGTCGGGTTTGTGTGACATACGATAAATCTGATGATAGATTGTCGGGTTGAGGTGAATTAATTAACTAAACAAAAACTCAACTGTTATGGACAGACTCAGTTTTAACACTATTTCTTATTTTATAAGTGTACACTTGTGTGTTGTGCAGTAAGTATGCTCTGTATTGTAGAGCTACTTGTGGAGCTCGCTCCGTATGGTTTGGTTATTAATACGTTGCACCTATGTATTGTGATCTAAATCGTCTCTATTAAATAAAATAACATTAAAGACTCATAATAAGTAGGTAATAAGCCTACATAACTTAAGTAACCGATGTGCATATGCCGCGTAGTTATCCAGAGTCTAAAGCTTAAAAGGCTTAAAGGTAGATACTAAATCAGTAAGGAGTTTATTTTTCGAAGTTCAATGTAACAACCAACCAACAAGAGCGCTTGGCCATGCTGTTTGCGCTTCTAAATGGTTAGTGTCTCATCATCCGCCTAGCCTTTTCCCAACTATGTTGGGGTCGGCTTCCAGTCTAACCGGATGCAGCTGCATACCAGTATTTTACATGGAGCGACTGCCTATCTGACCTCCACAACCTAGTTACTGGGTAATACGATACCCCTTGGTCAAAGTCAAAGTCAAAGACGAAAAGACGGCAAACACACCGGCTACAGACCAACCGCGGCAAGCGTGGCTTAACCTGATCGATCGAGCTGCGGCTGTTATTATTTAACCACGGGTGTCTATTTAACATTAAATATCTGAACACAAACAGAAAATAATGTAGCAACACCTACAACTACAAAGATTTCCATCGCTTGAACGTGCGCCGCCGCCGGTGCAACATCGCCGCCAATCATACCAACTTCAACGTCCCCCTCCCAACTCCTGCTGTAACGAAGCATATTTGAAAATTCGTCAGTCACATATTCATATGAACGTCCGCGATGAAATGTTAATTCTGTACTGACGAGAGAGAGGGTGAGCGGGAAGCGCGGTGAGCGGTGTGCGCGCGCTCCGGTCGCAGCTCCCACGCCGCGGGCACGCCGCGCATGCGCAAAAAGACGCGCCGCGCGCCGGGCCAACACATGCGCCCACGCACACCGCACAGTAGTACAGCTGCAGAGGCTCCTCAGAAATATGAACCAGGTGAGCATATTGGACACTGACTATTTGTACTGTACGCAAGATTAATACAAAAAGAAGCTTACATTTTTTTGGGTTTCAAAGATATCCTCCTTACTTGCTCACGGTGGGTTATTTTATATTATGAACATCAAGACTTCAAAAACATGCAGGTACCGAGATTATGATCGGTCATCTTCGACATTATGTGTGCCACCAGTTCTATTGGAGGATTCACAATGCTCAATTATTAAATTAACTTCTGAGTTCAGACAACATGTCACGTGTTATCATTGCTGTGCTTTTCATCATCGTGGTGAAAAGATCCGTCATTCTTGCATGTTCTTGAATGTATCTAGTATGGAACATTTTTAAGCTCTGTCCCTATTTTGGGCAGCAGCAGAGATGTTACTTTTAGAATAGAATAGAATATTTATTTGCCACTTTTGAGATGTTACTTTTCAACAAAAACAGTGTGAAATCATTAGTGTGCCATTTCTAAAGACGCAGCCGACATGTCCTGCTGTGCTGCGGCGCGAGGCGGCGCGGGGCGCGAGCGGTATTCGCGCGTCTGCCCCGTGCATACAGATGCGACGTAATTGTCGCGCGCAAAAACTAAACGCATGATAATCGAGGAAATGCCACCTGAACCGGACGCCGCCGCCGCGCCGGCCGTCCTCGGCCGGCCTGCACTGCCGCCGGACCGGTGCACGGTGCGCCGAGAGAGCGGACTTATGCAATCCTGTGTTATGTCCAACTGGATTATTATAATTGGGGCTGGTCTATGGGAAAGGTGTGCGAACGTCTCTAGTTTTAATTATGTTTTGTTGTGTGTATTTTTTTGCTATTGGAGGTGGAAATTTCTATAGGTTCTTGTGTTAGAAAACATTGTGCGAGGAGTGGAGTAACTCTATGGGTATCTTTACAAAAGTGCACCATCTTCCAATTACAAAAGGGTTCCCATTGCTGCAAAATATGCTTTTAGTAACTGTTAACTTAACGCAAGTTATAATTCGTAATTAACTAGGTATTGTCAGAGAAATAGCAAACTATCATGCTGAGGAAGATCGACTAGCTGAACTGGGTGCGCCAAAGTTCACCTAAATTTTCAACTCCGATAATTGGAAATCCGAAAATGTTCTTCCTAACATTTTTCATCCTAACAATCACAATTCCTAACTACTCTGTCTCTAATGTTCATAATTCCGAAGCATTCAACTTCATAATGACAGTAGCAATAAACATCTATTATACTTTTATTTGTTTTCCTATATTTTCTCAACATAACTATCTTTTACACTATTATTCAAAGTCATATCTTATTTGTTTAGATTCCTTTTTATTCATAATAATTACTGACCGACCGAAAGTTCGGTTTCGGTTTCGGTTTCGGCCAGTTTCGGCCAAATAATCTAGTTTCGGTTTCGGCCAGAAAATGGCCGAAACTTTCGGCCGCGCCGAAACTCGAGTGTTCATGAATTATCGTCCATCGTTCGGCGAACTTCGCGGCTAGCTCGTGCTCGCTCGTCGCGTCGCCGGCCCAGTTCGCCGCCGTCCATCGTTAATCGCATGGAGTTGAGGTTGTGTTTTGCACATACGAGGGCGGTCCCATAATGAATTGGCCTAACTATGAACTAATGAAGGAAATGAAACGAAACCAATTTTATTTTTCAATATAATCACCATGAATACCTACTACTAATACACTTCTGACATCTGTGAATCAATATCTCTAAAGCTTTATAAAAATAATCACAATTTTTAGCCTCAAAATGACCGAAGACGGCCGCCTGCAACTCTTCATCGCTTGAAAATTTTCTTCCTCTTAAGTCTCGCTTTAAATTTGGAAATAAATAATAGTCGGACGGAGCCATGTCTGGACTGTGAGGTGGATGTTCAACTTCTGTGAACCCGCATTGACGAACTGCATCCTTTGAAACACCAACGTTATGAACAGGGGCGTTGTCATGGAGCAACAGGACACCTTTAGACAGCTTGCCTCTTCGTTTTTCCTTTATCTTAAATTGTCTCGTAATTTATATATTAAAGAAGCATAATATTAGCCGTTCACGACTGTATTTCTTTAAAATCCACCATTAAAATGCCTTGAAAATCCCAAAAGATTGTGCACATCAGTTTTTTAGCCGATTGTTGCACCTTTGCCTTTCTAGGGGGCTTTTCACCCTTATAACGCCATCCTATTGATTCGCGCTTGCTTTGTGGATCATAATACAAGATCATAGTTTCATCACCAGTCATTAGCCGCTCGATCAGTCTTTGAATTTTCGCCACAAAGATCCATAAACTCCGAAGCGCAGCGCACTCTTTCCTGTCTCTGTACCGCTGAAAGAAGTTTCGCTACCCATCTTGCACTCACTTTTTTCATGTGAAGATGTTCATGGATCGCACGATGACGTACTTTAAGAGAGCCCAAGCCTAGCTGCAATTTCTCTAATCTTCAAACGGCGGTCACTCAGAACCTCCTCTTCGATAAGAGCAATCGTTTCGGGAGTGAGCACTTCCACAGGTCGACCGTCGTGGCAAATGTCTTCGACGGTTTCTCTCCCGAGGCAAAACTCTTTGACCCAATTTTTCACTGTGCTATAGGAGGAGGCAGACTCCTTATACACGTCATCCTACGCGACTCTCGTTATGCTAATGCCTGCTAAACTAAGACTAAGCATTTCATGTCGATGCGTGTTTCTTATAATTATTAAGTGCACGATAAACGTACTATTTAATGCAACACAACATGTAGCGACATGTCGCGTAGAACTATACCAGGGCAGTTCATTATGGGACCGACCTCATAAATGATTAGATAAATTCAACTGTCTGTATGTATAATATACATTGTACCTATATTCAAATAAATGTGTAAAAAACACACCAGATTTCTGTATACGATAGAAATTTTAAATATATTTAAGTAAGTTTCGGTTTCGGTTTCGGCCGAAACTAAGAGCAAGGCCGAAAGTTCGGTTTCGGTTTCGGTTTCGGCTGAAAAACCTGTTTCGGTCGGACACTAATAATAATAAGTATTATATCTAACGCTAAAAGTGTCTTGGTGTTTTTTATCTCCGACTAACCGTTTGTCGTAAAAACGATGTGGAAGGGATCCATAGGTTAGGTTAGGTTAGAACAGTGACCAACTACGCGCGAGCCGAGCGAGCGCTACCTCGAAATTGGTCGCGCAATGTTTCTAAGTTTTTTTTCATAGTGCCTCCAAGACGACACTCTGACCTGAATTTCATTCATTTAAGACAAAAATCACTTGATAAATGTTTCTTTCTAAGTATGAGTGAAAATATTATGGTAATTATGTTTAGGGATAAAAGCGTTATGATAAAAAACAGTAGGAGTTTAAATATATTTACAGTAATGATATTATTAATTACAATTTTCGGAAACATGAGTGTTATGAACATCGCCGGTAGGACTACAAATAGTATGAATGAAAACTTTAGGATGAAAAATTTTAAGAAGAGTGATCATTCGGATTACAAATCATTAGGAAGAACAATTTCGTGTAAAGAACTTTAGGTGAGCCAATATGGACCCAGCTGAACTAGATGGTGGTGAAACCTTGGAACACGCAGCACCCTCGGCTAAGTTATTGAATCAAATATTCTCTCTTTGTGATATCTTGGGTGAACGGATCTCAGGCATCGCATTCGCAACAAATATTTTTTTAGAAATCGATTAAATTCTTGCAGTTCCAAGTTGAGCATTTCTTACGTGCTTAAATTACCAGTATTGACATACCAAAGTGGTATTGGGTGAATTTCAACAAATGCCATTTTTTTATCATATCGCTGGACTTTTTTATTTATATTTTTTTTGTATATTATTCAGGTTTTTTGTAATCTTTAGGATCTTAAATATCCCCAAATTTAATATCATCAACGTATCATTTAAGACTAAGGAGAAAATTCAATTTGAATTCTGGTTTCCACCGATATGACCAACCGGAACCGATTATTTTTTCTGTACACCGATATGATAAGTTTATCCACCGAAATTATGTACATATCCAGCGATATGATAAACTATCCACCTTTGAACATCAAAAAGGAAATAGTAGGTACCTACCTATATATTTTTACAAGGGTGACTTAGAACTGAAGACCTGAACGGAGGGTCTTATGTAAGTAGATCACATCCAAAGAGAACTGAGTTCTTAAAAATGCAATTAAAATATATTTTTTGAAATTATATACCTATTTTATTATATTTACTATAGGTACATAGAATTAAAAAAATGATTATTTTTATTATCATTGTCTTTATTAAAATGAAGTATAAAAAATAAAAAATCTCATATAGGTTAAAATTGCACAATACACATTTATTACTGTGGACGATCCAGCTAATTGTTTTGCCGTGTTTACTCTTAAAACATTGTAGCCTTCTAGGTTTAACAATAATAAGAATAGGAACTTTATATACCTAATTAATCAGCCTTTTAAGTTTAACATTAATCACAACCACACCGCCGTGGGCTACGAGGTCTTATTGGTTCTTGAGAAATAGCAGGCTTATTATTTAGATTTTTCATTAGCGATTCTGTTACATCGTTGGTCACTGAAACACTTGTTTGGTTGTTTCGGGCATCATTTGCCTTAATTAGCTTTTTTCCTCTGATAATATGCACGGGCACTGATTCGGTTTTTTTTTTTTTGTGGAATGCGACGTGCATGTGCAGTCATTTGGCTTCGGGTTGGAATAAGTCCGGCTGCCTTTCGTCTAGCTAAACGTTCTCTATCTTTTCTTAAATGCTCCTCCTCTCTTAACACAGGATCGCTTTTGATTTTAGCTTTTCTTATTCTTTCCAGCAACTTTTTTCTCTCTTTTTTCTCCTCCTCATTTAGTTTTGGCCTCGGAATTCTTAAACAAAATTAAGCTATTATGATGTTTTCTTTTTATCTATTTATTATTATGTACTTACCATTTTTTTAACTAAAAAATATTTTCTAGAGAAACCTTTAATGCGTTCAATTGCTCCACCTCACCATCATCATCTCAGCCTATAGACGTACATTACCGAATACAGACCTCTCCTAATGATACATTTATACATCTACTACTCAGTGGTATCGTGGTAATGATTTTGGCAGTCTATAGGTAAGTATGTATGTGTTTGTATGTATGTTTGTATGTTCCATTGTTTCTTTGTATAATTAACGAAATGACACGGGATCTACCGATATGATAAAACGACTCACCGAGATGATAAAATATCTACCGATATGATAAAGCAATCCACCGATGTGACAAAACTGTGCGTTGATCATGAATCAAAACACCGATGTTAGATATAAGACACCGATTGATTTTTTCTTATAATTTCGGTGTAAATTATCACATCGTTGGCAATAAAGACCACCGATTACAGCGATATGAGAACATAGACCGGGAGATGATGACACATTTTGGTAAGTCATTTCTTACAGGATGGCGCTTTCGGGGGGGTTCATATACGTAATAAGTGAGAGGAAAATGATGTTCTTACCGGTGGTGCGCGGGACGCAATTGCAGAATAATTAATTGAAATTGCTCGAAAATCCGGAGGTGTCAAACAATTTCTTTCACAAAATTTCTTCAATTTATCGGTATTTCAACAAAAAAAACCCGGCGGTCGCTATGTGCCATACTTCTCCGGTGGGTGTTTAGACCCGCCATACTTTTTTGAAAATGTTTTTTTTTATTTTTTTTTTATTTTTTTCTTACAGGCTGATTTTTTTTTTAACAATTGCTTTTTATTAATCTTGTACGAAAATCACCATGCCATACCATTCCGACGGTTCAAAATACCCGCCATACCCCCTCAAACATGTCATTTTTTTAAATTCGTGAAACCATTTCTTTCACCTTAATATTTGGTCTAGTAGTTGTTTTTATGATTAGAAACGTAATTGTTATAATGTCATATCTGTAGGGTGGGTGATATACGTACAATGTTATGTAAAATTGTATGCAACATTTGAACAATTTCTTACAGTATGGCATCATTTTTTTTTTAAGTTGGATATGTGAGGTACCTAAATACGAAATTTCAAAGTTGTATGTAGGGACAATCTTGTTTAATTAAATAATCTGTTATGTCGTATAATATTCTACGCTCGAACGTCTTCGAACTATTTTCCTCAATACAAATTCCAACGCAGGTATACAGCAGCTGCTGGTCAGGCGTACTGTAGCTGAAATACGTCGCTGAAAATCGGTTTTCCGGGTATGGCATCACTTTTGGACTTCATGATGAGTATGGGATAATTTTCCTGAATCATACTTTTTATAAACTTTCCAAAAATTAAAATGCCATACTGTAAGAAATCCTTTCATTTTTTTAATTTTTTTTACACCGCAGCGTGCGTATGACGGTCTTTCGTACCATGGTCACAGTATGGCATATTTTTTTCAACTCATAATAGTATGGGAACAATCTGATTTCATTTATGCCATACTGTAAAAAATAATTTCACGGCTTCTATAGGCGTGTTTTAAAAATGGTTAAAAAATACAATTTTTCAAGTATGGCACCACTTTCATACTGCACTAGAAGTATGGCGAATATAATTTTGTCTCACTGTACCATAAACTGACCACGACTTAAGTGCCATACTGAAAGAATGGTTTCTCGAATTTAAAAAAATGACATGTTTGAGGGGGTATGGCGGGTATTTTGGACCGTCGGAATGGTATGGCATGGTGATTTTCGTACAAGATTAATGTACACACCTGGACTTACAGCTTAGTACGGCCGTTATTCCAAGTGCGTACGATGTGACTACGGTTGAGACAATTGAGCCTGAACCAGTACCTAAGGCCCAATTGACGCCGACCTAGCCCTACAGTAATTACCTAGCACCCTAGTTATCCTAGCCCTATAGTAATTACCTACCTAGCACCCTAGTAAAAGTACCCTAATGCCCTAGCCTACCATACAAACCATACCAAACGCAGGTTACGTTGGTTACGTGAGAGGGAAGTCTGTCACAAGGAGACCTACGGTAACAGACGGAATTTGGGTAGGAAGAGGGTTTTGTGTACGTCGTGCAATGTACACAGGAAATGGTTTACTTACTGCCGATCCCACAGACTCATAGGACCGATGATGGCTAAAGGTGTCTTGGCCACAGTAAGAGGAGGTATAGGAGATGAATCACACTCGACTCCAGCTTGATGACTAACTTTATTACAATAATAGACTTAATTATATACAATTTTTGTGGTCAATACACATTGATACCTATTTACATGTGTGTCGTGTGTGTATTGAGCCGATGAAGCGAAGATCTCAGTAGGCCACCTCTTAGTGCTGACGGTGTGCTGGTGTTGCCGGCGCGTAGACCGTATGTATGTCGCTCTTAATGCTGACGCTGTGATGCTGTTGTTGGCGCGTGTAAATAGTGGTATGTTCATGGTTGAACAATTAATAAAAAACAATTGTTAAAAAAAAAATCAGCCTGTAAGAAATAAATAAAAAAAAAATTAAAAAAAAACATTTTCAAAAAAGTATGGCGGGTCTAAACACCCACCGGAGAAGTATGGCACATAGCGACCGCCGGGTTTTTTTTGTTGAAATACCGATAAATCGAAGAAATTTTGTGAAAGAAATTGTTTGACACCTCCGGATTTTCGAGCAATTTCAATTAATTATTCTGCAATTGCGTCCCGCGCACCACCGGTAAGAACATCAGTTTCCTCTCACTTATTACGTATATGAACCCCCCTGAAAGCGCCATACTGTAAGAAATGACTTACCAAAATGTGTCATCATCTCCCGGTCTAACAGCGACGTGAGAAATAACACACTTTTTAGAAAATTACAAAAAATGCATAATATCTAGGATAAATTCAATAACAGTCAATGAAGCTAATTCACTTACTACCTCTGTTAGAACCAAACAACAATAATCAAACTACTCATTACACTAGAAAAATGCAACCACCGATAATATAAAATAATTGTCCGGGAGCTACTGAAATGGCGTACTTACGTTAGTGGCGGGAATATGCAGCGATTTGACACACGTCCGTCCTGACTGCGCACTAGTACACACTAACGAGGGAAATAAAATAGGGGTAGGGACGCTGTCAGACTCGACGATGTAAAGTTAGGTTTAAATTACTTTTATCCAGCGATGTGAGAACATTTTGCAGGACAAGTACGTTTGTGCCTCTCAGTAATAAATAATAATCGTTAATTATGTAATAAAATATGCTGTATATTAATAACAAAACTAATATTCTATGAAATAGAATAAGTTATATACTTAAGTTACTTATTTTTATTAGTGTATAAGCTTTTTTGTTTGTAAAAAAAGTAGAGGGACAGCACCGATTTGAAAAAAATAGAGGTTTATGTATTTATTTCTACCTTTGTAATAGTCCTAGGCAAATTATATTTTTGCCACAACCCAATAACTAACTATTGAATATAAAAAAAAAATAATTCAGAACAATATTACTTTTTTCAAATACTAATTTCACCGAAGACAAAAAAATAAGTCATTTGGGAAATTCACCCTATTACGTTTCTTTCTTGTTCACCGCAGACATAAGAAGTGCTGCAAGCTGCCACAATACCTTCTCTCGAGCACTTCCTGAGAACAGTGGCTGGTACCTATCACCTGCAACATTCCTGACATGGCTGCTCTATGCATCATTACCCTAGCTTTTTCAATAACCCGCAAAATTTTAGATCAATTGTCTGCGTATTCATGAGGACTCGGATGCGCGCACACAAGTTTTTGTGTCCTCCCGCCCTTCCCCTCGCACGTAGCGTCCAATCGGCGGCGTTTTAATTGCCGTAATCACCGTCTTGTCATTTGCCTCCGAGTGATTTAAGCCGGCGACTTTTTGTCCGTGATACAGTGCCGTAACCGTAACATCAATGGCTTCGTCGGAAACGTTTCTGTGTTGAATAAATTAACCATTCACATTCATTCAAACGTGAGATTTCGTCGAAGATAAAGTGCCACCGATTATATCTGATCAAGTATTTCGTGTAAGAAATATGTATCGATTGTGACGCGCTGGTAATTATCAAGTTTTACTTATAACTATGTCAGTGAAACGGCAATACAATATATAACAATACTAGCTTCTGCCCGCGACTACGTCCGCGTGAAATTTCTTGTTACTCCGACTCACCCCATCGCATCGCATCGCCTGCCCGCACTATTACTTCGTTTTTGCTTAGCGTTCTTTCTGACTTTTTTTCTTTTTGCTCGGCTCCTAAAGGTCATAGCGTGATGTTAAATAGCCTATAGCCTTCCTCAAGAATTGGGCTATCAAATGCAAAAAGAATTTTTCAAACCTGACTGGTAGTTCCAGAGATTAGCGCGTTCAACCAAACAAACTCTTCAGCTTTATAATATTAGTATAGATGTCACGTTCTTCATTTTTTAGTTAGGTATAAATAAGGTGGGTAGAAGTTTAACTTTTTGGTCAAATGGTTGCAGCTCCGTTGCTGTTGAATTCCATTGAATTGTGCAGCAAGAAAGTCCGAAACTGCAGTTTGAGATTGAAATTGAGTCTGATAAATCAGAAAAGATGGTAGGCAGAAACAAACTTAAGGGTGCTAAGAAGTTAAATCTGATATTAAACTTTATTTCAGGGTGCCTAATAGCCCCAAGACCGTTGTCAGTTGGTGTAAACTGCGCCGGCGCACATTGAGAGCAACCGCTAGATCGTGAATCGGCTTTTATAAATAATATTTGTGTAAACTCTGATCAATTTAGCATTGTTACAAACCACGTTACCTTGACCATCAACGTGGACAGTATCACGATGACATAAAGTTTGTTTTGGTTTGATGCAGGTGCAGTATTGTTGAGCATGAGCTTGCGCAGTAAAGGAATGGATCTTCTCACGCGGCTGCGCGGGCGCAGCGGAGGCGCGGAGTATTGTAATTGCCTGTGGTCCCTACGACCATATAGCATGTGTTTTGGACTTGAATATTGCTATTGCAAGCCGGACGCAGATTGTAAGTAGTAGGTATCTACGTAACAATATTGTGTTCATTACCTATATTGATTCATTAAGATATCTTTTGGGTTATCAGATCTTATTAGATTTATATAATTATCGTGATTGTGATCTTCGCAGATAACATCACCTCGGCGCTGCAAATAAAGTAATATGATATCACGTGTAGTTTACATTAGACAATATAAAAGTAAATATAAACGAATAACTCGTGTTTTTAATTTCAGTGCTTGGCGGCGCAACAGGCAGTAAGTTACAGTGTTGCGCCTGCGCAGGCGGTCGGCCGCTGATAATCTAGTTAAATTTATTTATTGAGGCCCGCGGGCATCCTCGCGGCCCCACGCCGTTCATTACCAGCACTTCAAAAAGTGCAACAAAACATAAGAAAGTGCTACGAAAAATAAAGCCAACCACAAGTATTTTATAAACGACATGACGAAAACAGTCCAGATTTTTTAAACAATAACAAATGCACAATGAGCAGAACAATGAGCCAGGCATGACTGTGAGCGCTGATTTCATGAACAAAATTTACATAAATAATTAGTAGTAATTAGTAGTAGTACATCAGGTTCGATTGAACCACCGCTTCGCCACCGTATCGACAGATAAGTGAACATATCGCGCGATGTGTATCAGATCCAAAGACATCCGATCTGCGGCGACTACACAGCTAAATATGTTAAAATATGTAACGCGACGTGTTTCATAGTGATAAGGGTATCAGGTAGTATCAGGGCTATCTATTGCAAACTGCCGGGATCTTGCACTGATTCCTGCCTACCTAAACCAAATGTATTTATCTTTTTTCTCCTCTAACTCTTGTATTGGGGTTCAATTTTATTTCAAGTTACATTTTGTGAATTATTTCTAGCGCAGATTTTTCTCCAGTTCCCAGATTTATGAAGCAGAGCAGCAAGCAACCTTGCAGCTGCGCGTTTTATGAATATCGGTGCGTCCTCGCCGCGGGCTGTGGGTCAGCTATCGCGATGCGCTCGCGCACGCCCGGCCGCGCCTCATAACACGCCACGTGATTTACCGCACCGCACCGCACCGCATCGTCCAGCACCACACCGCACCGCACGGTACCGCCCCAACGCGGTTATCTAACGCCTGTCACTGCGGCTATTACTTAGGTACCAACAATATTGGGCAGTTCGGTGTTCTGTCTTCATTTATTGCTAATATTTTAGTTGACGGTAGAGAAAAGGCTGCTTCTATATTAGATGTGTGAGTGCTCATCATCAAACCACCCACTTTAATAACTCACCAAAGTATTCCTGTGGGCTAACCCCCTAGATAGGTAGGTATGTAGGTTTCTAATATTTACGAAAAATTATGAAATCAAAATGTCAATAAAAATTCTCAATTCGACATAATAGTTTCGGAAAAAATAACCTTTGTGACATGTCGTATACGATCTTATAAACCTTTACCGATACTCTCGCCATCTAGTGACGTTTACCGCACAATTGAAACAATTTACCTCGGTTTTTTTTTTTTCAGGATGGGAAATTATCAAATGACCCCTCCCGCTCTGGATGGAGCGGAAGGGAGTGTCAGACTCTTACTGACTAAAACCCACCCGTGTTCCTTCCTTAGCCCTTTATGTTCCGAGCCAGCGGTAACCCTTTCGGACAATCCCGCTGATTTTACCTCGGTTCAATCATAATGTAAGTATAATCGCTAATCACTATCTATTAGCATTATTTCTGTTTTTTATTCTTATTATTTCATCAGTGACATAGCTAATTGTTGAGTTAGAAGGGTGTTAATACATATTTATGCGCCTCGAGTGGAGACATACAGAGTCAAGTGTTTTATCGACGCGCAGTGCGACTATAGACTTGTAGGTTGCTCGCTTCTCTCTATATATGTAATTCAACCTAATATCATTTGCAGATGATAACACATCAATTGTTTCATGTGTCAATAAAGAATTAGTAGCAATAATTTAGTTATTGATCGACAAAAAACTAAAACCATGCACTTCTTACCAACGAATATCTGCGGGAAATATGGATATAAACTACAATGGTCAAACTATAGAAACAAAAATTTTAGGAATCATAATTGACAGCCAGTAACTTGGCAGCCGCAAGCAGAAGATATACTCGTATGTAAACGTTTAAGCACAGCTGCGTATGTTGCATAATCTATCAACAAAAGTAAATTTACCGACAACATTAGTGGCTTACCATGGTCTAGTAATTTCCATCTTAAGATAAGGTATAATATTTTAGGATCACTTTAGTGAACGAGAAAACATTTTCAAAACTCAAAAACGCTGCCTGAAAGCTATATTTGGTCTTAAAGTACCAGACAGTTGCGTACCTACGTTGTATTTAAGTCTCATAAATGATTAACCTTCCCATGCCTTTATATGCTTGCCCCCCCCCCCTTCCGTTAGGTGAAGATACACCTGGTGGGCGTAGGAACCTAATAGTGCAAAGTTAGATGAAGATACGCCTGGTGGTAGGAACCTAATAGTGCAAAGTTAGATGAAGATACGCCTGGTGGTAGGAACCTAATAGTGCAAAGTTAGATGAAGATACGCCTCGTGGGCGTAGGAACCTAATAGTGCAAAGTAAGATGAGATACGCCTGGTGGTAGGAACCTAATAGTGCAAAGATAGATGAAGATACGCCTGGTGGTAGGAACCTAATAGTGCAAAGTTAGATGAAGATACGCCTCGTGGGCGTAGGAACCTAATAGTGCAAAGTTAGATGAAGATACGTCTGGTGGTAGGAACCTAATAGTGCACAGTAAGACATAAGTATAGTCAACATCATCTTAACATAACTTACTAAACAAATCTATTTTTTACGATTAATTGAAACGACTTAAATATCGCGTGGTCGTGACTTATCTCCGAGCTGATTTGGTCAATTTTAATGTGGCTAATGTAAGTAACTTGTTGTAAAAGCAAATATTACGTGTGTCAGTATATCAGTGTATGTACGGAGCGATAATAAGGTTATCTGCACAAACTCGGGGATTATCAACAACTCACTTCGCTCAATAGGGAGTGTTCCGGCGAAGGACATTAACTGGAGATATAGAAAAATTCAAGAGAGCACGTTTCCATGCTAAAGTAGGTAACTGTTACGAACGCTTCCTACAAAAATACATACAAGAGAGCACGTCTCCTTGCTGAAGTAGGTAACTGTTACGAATGCTTCCTACAAACATACATACAAGAGAACACGTCTCCTTGCTGAAGTAGGTAACTGTTACGAACGCTTCCTACAAACATACATACAAGAGAACACGTCTCCTTGCTGAAGTAGGTAACTGTTACGAATGCTTCCTACAAACATACATACAAGAGAGCACGTCTCCTTGCTGAAGTAGGTAACTGTTACGAACGCTTCCTACAAACATACATACAAGAGAACACGTCTCCTTGCTGAAGTAGGTAACTGCTACAAACGCTTCCCACAAACAAACATACAAGAGAGCACGTCTCCTTGCTGAAGTAGGTAACTGTTACAAACGCTTCTCACAAACAAACATAAAAGAGAGCACGTCTCCTTGCTGAAGTAGGTAACTGTTACCAACGCTTTCTACAAACATCCATACAAACATGTCATCGTCATCATCCACAGCCCGACCTCGCCCACTGCTGGGCATAGGCCTCTCTGTGCTTGTGCCAATCCTCTAGAAAGCTCCTGTGCCAGCCTCCTCCGGTCATCACACCTGTAGTTCATACAGTCTGAGGTGTCCTGGTTCATCACGCCTGTAGTTCATACAGTCTGAGGTGTCCTGGTTCATCACGCCTGTAGTTCATACAGTCTGAGGTGTCCTGGTTCATCACGCCTGTAGTTCATACAGTCTGAGGTGTCCTGGTTCATCACACCTGTAGTCAGGGCCCGATCTAGCTATTTAGCTGCTCCGGGCAAAAAATACATTCGCCGCCCTTTACACTAACTCCATATATCTAAATTCAAAAATCATTATATCGCCACAGAATAACTAATATGACATAGCGAAAGAGTTTGTTCCTGCTTTCCTATTTAGGTATTTCTTCTTCTTTCTTTCGACTTGGCTTACTTAGTGCTGTCTTATAATTGTCTCAGGAGACAGGATTAAGTCACTAAGCAAATTATAAGACACTAGCACTTTACTCGCGATTTCGTTCGCCTGTAAGTATTTCGTACTTTTCTCAAAAAATTTCAAAATATATGTTTATGATCTTTATCATTTATTTAGATAAATAAGATATATAAGGAAAGAGATATATGAGGAGATATAAGGTATTCTGGTCAATTTTCAAGTTTATTAACCAAATGAATAAGATTTTTCATATAAACTCTATCCCCTCTTTTTAATCCCATAGGGGTGGAATTTTGAAAAATCGTCTGGGATGTTTGTATAACTTGACTTAAACATTATTTATACCAATTTTCCAGTTAATCAAGCCACGTAATAAAGTACTCCCCTGTGAAATTGACTACCTGTCTTCACCCCGTTAGGGGCAGATTTTCGAAAAACCCTCATAACCTTTACTATTTATTTTGGTCTTACATACTGAGTTTCGAGTTAAGGCTCCTTCAAACAGGCGCGACACGCGATAAAATCGCGCGCGACACAAAGGCACCGCAAGTCGCGCAACGAGCGGTGCCTTTGTATCGCGCGCGATCCGCGTCGCGCGTCGCGCCTATTTGCAGGAGCCTTTAATTGGACCGTGCGTTAAAATTCTTCCACGCAAACTTTAACACCCCAAAATAAGAGGTTTTGGGGTGTTTTGGGTTTTGGGGACTTTCTTACATCGTAAGAATGTAAATTTCTCACTTTCTATAGAAAAATTGTATCTTGCATTAATGCAATGTTAGGAAGATATTTTTATATGAAAAGGTTCATGAAAAATAAATGCAAAAAAAATGGTATGAATTTTTAAAGATGTCGTTAAAAAAAAAAGAATATTCATATCTCTTAAACTATCAAATATCGCGGAACATACATGGGGTATTTTCAGATATCCCTAGGTATGAGAAATCTAATTTTTTTTAATTGACGTCACTATTTGGACCATCCTGTATATAGAAGATAGCACTTGAAAATATGTTGGCCCGTCTAAAAATTTACAGCCGCAAAAATAGTATTTTTTAAAAAGAAAAACCATTAAAATACTTTTTTGTCGGTTTGATAAGCATGGTCTTTTTTGTAAGATTTTTCTGTCCTGGTGAGAAAATTAAGGACTCCGTGCAACTGCCCGGTGCCCTCAATTTTGCCGCTCCGCGCATTTGCCCGGCTTCCAATAGATCGGGCCCTGCCTGTAGTTCATACAGTCTGAGCTGTCCTGGTTCATCACGCCTGTAGTTCATACAGTCTGAAGTGTCCTAGAGTAGTTCATACAGTCTGAGGTGTCCTGGTTCATCACGCCTGAAGTTCATACAGTCTGAAGTGTCCTAGAGTAGTTCATACAGTCTGAGGTGTCCTGGTTCATCACGCCTGTAGTTCATACAGTCTGAGGTGTCCTGGAGTAGTTCATACAGTCTGAGGTGTTCTGGCTCACCCTCATTTTACCAGACGTTACATTACAAGCCCTATGCATGTAATGGGAACAAACTTTTTGCATTAACCCTTTCTAATGAATCATCTCAAAAATGAATCTCCTAATGGGATAACCCAACAACGCTGCCTACTTTATTCCATTTAGAGTTTTCTGGATTCGAACCCAGTAGCACATTCTTGGCAGTAGTGCATAACACTACTCGACCAAAGCGACGTACAGACTTCTTTCTAAAAATTCAAATCCCAAACAACCTTGTCATATCTTACATCTGATTCAGTCATTATTCTTTCTGTTGGATTTTCAGAATATTAAGTATAATTTTAATCCGAAATATATTCCCAATAAACTGCATAATGTAAAGTAGAAATCGTCACGATAGTCATAATATCTACAGATAAATCAGCTCCAACATAAACTGAACTAGTAACTAACTCACCGAATACGGAGTTATCGGCGACAACATGCGACCAGCCAGTGAATATTAAATCACAGACAACTTGCACAATACAGCGGACACGGAAATGTCAGTGTCGTCATTCTCGACCTACTTATACTGCGTGCACGTCAAGTCTCACATAATTCCACAAAAACAAAGAATCATGTTTGATTATGCATACGTAATGTAGTCAAATGATAGGTTACGAGCAATAACCCGAAAATTGTGCGTGTTGGTCGCCATATCGCACGGTCGCGGTCGCCGCCGCCAGTCGCTGGTCGCCGGTCGTCGGTCGCTAACACAGGCTATCATTTGTAGCGCTCACCTGCACATTACTATTGCGCAACTAATATTAAAGAATATTCTGCATCGGTTATATTTATCCCGGGCCCTGGATGTGAAAGCATTGATTAATATTGTAATGAGCACGACGAATAACTTCCTCCATACCAACAAACGATGGTTCCACTGCAACACTATTCATCACCGGTTAAGTTATCGACAATTTGAAGAATCTCATACATATGTACCAATGGATGTTGCCTATATTGAAACTACAGTGTTAGTGTATTGTCGTAAGCCAGCGTGTGGTCGCGGCAGCGGTCAGTAATTGTGTATAGTTTGAGATAATGGCAGCGCGGCGCGGCGGTCGCGGGAGCAATTATTTTGATCCGGCGTCCGGTCCAGGGCGGGAGCGCCGTGATTTGCGTACGCGCATTATGCGCCGGCCCTTAATAACACGTTCACGAGCGATGCGCCCGCGCAGGCCCCTGTCCCCTAAATTACACTATTGTTGTAACGCAACATTGTTGCGCACATTATCGCTCGACACAAATGTGATGACGTCGGCTCAATGTCTCTATAACTATCAGGTGCCACCTGTCGCCCGGCGCGGCGGCATCATGGGACTCATGGGGACTTTATTACATCATTATAAAAAAGAAATAGGTGAATTGCCCAAGCAAAAAAAATACACGGCAAACCTGAGAACGGTAGTGCAATGTGCTGATTTTTAATTTTATATATTTTTTCTCAACAACGTAACTACTTCTCTACCTTGGCAAAAAAATCATTGATTATACAAAGTGTTATTTTATCATCACGGTAGCCTGTCCTGGACCCAATTCCGCTTATAAAATACCTTCCCCTGCAAAAACATTTGTAATATGGATTTAAATCGATTTTGATATCATTAAATTATAATATATTCGATCAAATAAAACTATTTTTGTTTGTTTATCTTCTTTCTCGTGGATTTGACAGGCAGTCAACTTTTGTCTGGAAAAAGTTATCATTTCAGAGGACAGTAAGTTTTAGTAGAATAGCCATGTCAACATTGCGTTGTTACGCCCCTCTCACCTTTCCTCATTTCGGATCAGTCCGGCTCAAGCTCTCGGCGCGAACGCATCGGTCCCAACGTCTTGCGGTTTCCCGCCAAAAAAGTAAGTTTATCATATCAGTCATATGGGGACAAAAATAGTTTCATTTCGGTGGCTGTTATAACTCGTGCTAGATTCGTAAAACCATAAAGTTTTAGAGATTCTTGTGTCAAATACAAAGTCATAGTTTTGTAATGTACTTTTATCTAGAGTGTAGATTAGATTATTCGGGTGTATTTGTTGTGTAATATTTGTGTTTAAGATATATAATACCTACCTATATTAATAAATATTACAGTAATATCATTCTTTGAGGTTATTGTAACCTCAAAGAATGATATATGTAATACTAACTGTAATATCTGTATATTAATGATGATATTAAAAAAAACTGTGTACTGTCCTGCAAACCTAACAAAGTACGGAACCCTGGCTGCCCGGCACGGTTGTTCTTAGCTGTATCATTTCGGTGCATTTATTTCATTCCGGTGCACAGTTTATCATTTCGATGGTAATTTTTATCATTTCGGTAGACACTTTTCATTTCAGTGGACTCTTAAAAATTTATCCTTAAATATTTATGTAAGTTTTGATGAAATTTGATGTTCGCTCACGCACAATGTTATGAAATAGGCTAAAGTATTATTTGTCACTAAAAATATGTAGATAGCATTGAAATAAAAAAATCCCACCGAAATGACACATAAAAATCTCTTGTTGAAATTCAGCCAAATACGCTGTGACACCATACTATTAGTAACGTTCTCCTCAAGTTGTTAATGAAGTCTTCTATTACCAATAGGTTTATTCCCAAGAACATGATTATTTTGGTCTAGATTGTACACTGTAGAGTAGATATTTCTAATTAAAATAAGTGATGCCTATCACTAATATGTAAAGATCTTGATATTTAGGTCCGTGTATCTTCGTCGAGGTCGAGGCTCGAGGTCGTTAAATGAAAAGAAAACCAAATGCATTAGATTTAAATTACCTAATTTAGAAGTAGTGAATGTGACATCATTCTGAATGGAGAAAAACTGGAATTTGTAGATCAAACTGTTTTTCTGGGAATCACGCTAGACTACAAATTACAATGAGGACCTCACATAACATCTCTTGCAGGGCGGCTTAGCTCGGCTGCTTATGCTGTTAGAAAGATAAGACAGTTAACTGATGTAGAAACCGCGCGTTTAGTCTATTTTAGCTACTTTCACTGCGTTATGTCGTACGACATTGAATACATCTTTATTTTGCAAAAAAGAGCTGTCAGAGCCATTTATAATCTACGTCGCCGCAAATCTCTCAGAGAACTTTTTAAAAAGATTAATATTATGACGGTACCTTGCCAATTCATTTATGAAGATATTATGTATGTAAGAAAAAATCTACATCTTTTTAATAAAAATAAGCGATAAACATAATTTTGATACTAGAAATAAAGACAAAATACATCAACCATTTTTCAGATTAGCTAAGGTACATACATCTTTTATGGGGTACTGTGTTAAATGTTACAATAAAATACCTTGTGATATATTGCAATTAAATTAAAGAAAATTTAAAACTCACATTAAACGTACCTACACTTTGTAACAAGCATACTATAAATTAGAAGATTATTTATTTTATTTTTTATTTTATTTTTATTTTATTTCTTAAGAAAACTTACAGCTAGGATACAGATAATTGAAAGATAGTGAAAGAAGGCCAATTAAAAGTTTTCACTGACATTATAAGAGTAGCACAAGAAACAGTAGACATGCAAGAGAAAGTAAGAATTAAGCACTCGTAGAGAATTAAGAAAAAAAAATTAACTGATTTTAGTGACGTTCAAAGAAGTTATTACAAAGATTTTTTTAAAGTTTTTGAACACTGGTGGAAAATAAATCAAGATCATCAATACTCTGACACATTGAGTTGTATGACCTGCTAGCTCTTATCACATAGGAGTTTTGTCGATAAATGCACCGCACAGCGGGAACATACAGAGGTTGATGGTTCCTTAAGGTGAAGGATGGAACACGCAACCCAATTTTCCCCATCAGTTCGGAACAGTCAGTTGCACCATTAGCCAAATTGAATAGGAATACCATGTCGGCAATTTTTCTCCGCTCAACTAATGGAAGAATGTGGAACTTCCTGCAGCGGCTGTGGTAATTAGGTAAATAGGTTTTGGATCTATACTGAATGTACCTTAAGAATTTCTTTTGAATGCTTTCAATGCGATTGATGTAAGTATTATAAATCGGATTCCATACTGGTGAGCAGTATTCGAGATGACTGCGTACAAAAGCGCAATAGAGAACCTTGAGTGTTTTGATATTTTTGAAATCGGCTGAAATCCTCAAGATGAAACCTAGCGCCTTAGACGCTTTTTTAGTAATATTATCGATGTGTGTGTCAAAAATAAGTTTCGAGTCAAAAGTGACGCCTAAATCCCTAATAGTATTAACTCTGGCTATAGAAGTGTTGGCTAGTTTGTAATCGTAAGTAATAGGTTTAAGTTTACGAGTGAAGGTACATGTATAACATTTCGAGACATTTAGATCCAAGCGGTTGGCCACACAATACTCTTGGAATCTGTCCAGGTCATGTTGGAGACGTTCAGCATCTTCATCAGTTCTAATTTCACTTAGAATCTTCATGTCGTCAGCAAATAAAAGAACTGTCGAGTTCAAGAAACATGAAGAGACGTCATTGATGAAGATATTGAATAATAATGGTCCCAAAAGCGATCCCTGTGGAATTCCGGAGGGGATAACCATAGTTTTCGATGTGTACCCATTAAGAACAACAGTTTGACATCTGTTAGCAACATAAGATGAGAACCACCTGTAGAGATTTCCACTAATACCCATGGCCAAAAGCTTACGTAGAAGTATAGCATGATCCAAGCGATCGAAACACTTGCTGTAATCTGTGTAGACTACATCTACTTGTGTGCGATGTGCCATACATTCAGTCAAATAGTCCCCACAGACAACAAGATTGGTGGTTGTGGACCGACCTCGTAGGAAACCATGTTGACGGTCACTGATACTTAGTTTAAGACAAGCATATAGTTGCTTGTATATAATTTTTTCTAGGATTTTAGCGAATATGCATAGTTTGGATATGGGCCTGTAGTTTTCCACGAGGTCCCTAGGTCCTTTCTTGTGGATCGGAGTGATTAATGCCGACTTCCAAATTGCCGGTACCTCGCCCAAATTTAGGGACCGCCTGAACAGAAGTGAAAGAGGAGTAGTCAGACTTTTGGCACAGTTGAGTATAAAAACGGGTGGAATATTGTCAGGTCCTGCAGATTTAGATAAGTCAACTCCTATAAGTAGATTGAATAATTCTGACTCATTAACTTCGACTGAATGTAGGTCAGAAACCAAATCATTTAAATGCATGTTTGAACCCTGCGCGCAGTCGTTAGAATGATCGCCGTCCCCGTCGTTACTAGTGGTAGAACCGAGAAAGTTAGAGTAGAAGTAGTCACTAAACATGTTACAAATTTCCTCTCCTACACTTGAAGTGCTACTTCTATATCTAAGTAAGGAAGGATAGGCATTTATTTGATTTTTTGACTTCACGTACGACCAAAACGCTTTAGGGGTCTTAGATATGTCTTCCTCAATTTTTTTGATGTAGCAGCTAAACATTTCACTTTCAACTTCCTTGGCACGCTGTCGGAGGAGAACAAAAGACTCATGATCGGAAAGGTTTCCGTATTTTTTAAATTTTGCGTGGTACTTCGCTTTCTCTTTAAGAATTTTTATCAGAGGCTGCTTGAACCAAAGAGGGTATCTGCTGCTAGGAACTACTGTCTTAACGGGTACAAAAGTATCACGTAGTTCATTAAGAGTACTATAGAAAAATGATACGGCATCTTCGAGTGGCCTAGTGCGTACTTCGTTGGTCCAGTCGATCTGGCTCAGCCGATGATTAATGGCCGTGTAATCGGCCGACCGATATAAAAATTTTAGACGGGGACGCGCGGGAAGAATATGCAACTCCACAAAATCAGTAGACACACAGAGAGCCCTATGATGTGGATCTTCAGGCACCAGGGTATCGGCGCAACTTGCCACTGAGACCTCGCTATTAGATAAAACTAGATCTAATATTTTGTTGTTGACATTTACGTGTGAATTGTATTGCGAGATATTGCAGACGGTAAAATTATCAAACAAATTGACCTGAACATGACCTTGGATGTTACTAGGGCACAAAGACTGACCATCGTCATCTGTTTGCCAGTTTTTATTTGGAAGGTTAAAATCACCAAGAACTAAAAATTTATCCGCGGGATGCTTCTGAACAATATCTGTTAGGTTATCAGAAAAAATTGTTAACTGACCTGCTTGGGAGTGACCAAGATTTTGATTGCAGATGTACACTACACAAATATGCATTTTATACGACACTCGCGGTCTCTTTCGGTGAAGGGTGAGAGTGATCCACAAGTCTTCGGCAGACGAAAACCATTCACTGCGGAGATCACTGATAAGTTCCCGTCGCACTGCAATAAGTACACCACCCCCCAAAGTTTGTTTCGTGCTAGAATAATTTCTGTCGCGCCTCCACACTGTGTAACGGTCGTCAAACAATTCACTGTCCTTAATACCCTCAATAAGCCAAGTCTCAGTTAAGCAAATGATATCATAGAAGTTAACACACACATTACGATAAAACATTAACGTTTTTGTACGCAATCCCCGAACATTTTGATAATATACACTAATAGGTGACATCGCGAACCGAAAGATTAATTATTAGTGCTTCAATAGAAATTGATTTGTAGGGTACATTCAGTTTAAAGCAAAAAGTTAAGCTACGAAACATAAAGAAAATGAGCGAGATCAAGCTAATTATAACCTTAGCTTCATGCAGATAATATTCAATAGAGAAATAGTAATGGTCAACACCGAGCGATAAGCAAACAAAAGGCCTGCGGTAAAGGAATGCGCACAAAAAACTAGCACCAGTGTTTCTCAAACTATTAGCGTAGTGCGTGCGAGTACACAAGTACGACAACTTATAAAACGGACACAACATTATTAGTTCAGGAACTTTTTTAAGTCTTGTTCCGTTTTTATGTGATGGGTTGGAGAAGTGGTATTTTTCTTTATAAGGATTTTGCAACCAACCACCCAAGTATATAAAAAACCTCGTTCTTTAGCTAGTTTTTTCGTTTTGTTTAACAACATTTTGTTCTCAAAAGTTAAGTGATCATTGACGTAGATGACACTGTCGGACTGCAGACCCAACTTGCTCGCAGTTATAGATGATTTGAGTTTTTTTTGCCGCAGCCATGAAATCATTTTTGAGGTATCTGTTGTGAACTGAGCAAATAATATTTTTATTCTGATCGTTGTTTCGCATCGGTACTCTAGCAATGAAGTTTATTTGCTCCTTAGGGATATTGCATCCAATGATATCACCTATCTTGCCAATGATTGCGAACAGATTTTCCGAGTTAGTTATTGGAACACCCTTGATTTCCAAGTTGTTCATTCTAGACCTTTGCTCAGTCTCACGATGCAGATCCTCTATTCTGGAGCATCGATCATGTAACGCCGCCATCTCCTCCTTAGTTTTTATAAGACAGTTCACTTCGCTCTCTAAACCCGATACTTTGCTGGCTAATGTCTCCACCGAATGGTCAAGAAACTCGACATCTGTTTTAAGACTGGAATATTCCAATCTGATCGACTTAAGCTCCGCCAGCTCCGATTGGATAGCTTTCACGTTCTCCATTAAAGCAGGTAAGTGTTCCATCTGGGCTGAGAGAGCCTTTAGTTCTGACATAATGGAGTCCATGTCAGCTGTTACGGGCGTCACTGCAGCTGTAGTTATGGGGCGAGGGCTGGATGCTGCAGAGGATTTACAACCACTGCATTTCCATGTGTTCTTGCGATCTCCCAATTTCCTCCATCCTCCTTCAGTTATGCCAGCGCAGGGAAAGTCAAACTGTCCCAGGCATCCCACGCATTTAGCGCCGTCCCTACTCTCAGCCTGGCAACGTTTGCAATTAAACATTTTAGAAGGTGTTAAAAACTTTGAGAATCGTAGTCAGGTAATTAGTCGTTCACCGAGTCGCAAAGCGTATGCGTGCGGCCGATTTGATGTCTACCGTCAAACTGATATCTATCCAATCCGATATAATATCCGAATATCCGATATAATATCCAATATAATAATATCCGATATAATATCCAAGATAAGAACGCTTGGAAACATGCTGGTCCTGCTCCATAGGACAATCTAGAGTCTAGACAAAATCAAACGGGTTGCTAATTTAATTTTAAATTTATTCTTTTTTTTTACATTGATTTACATTCTGTAACTACTTCAACTCACTTATTAAACCCTAACTTATTACTTGTATTTTTTTTTTTTATTTAAATGAAAATCGTTTACTTTTACCATGTTTGTAAATATGTGAGCACCATGTATCTATCAGATACCTAATTAATGTATACGTCATGGTTTAATTTTTAATTATTTCACCTATTGTAGTATACTCGTAGTAATTTTATTTTAGGTGCATAGTCTTCACATATTATTATATAATTTATGTATGCAAAATATTGTAAAACATTTTAAAAGAGTAACGGTGGAGTTTATTGCCCATTCTTCTCCATACGAAAACTACCTTTTGGAATGGGCGACTAGAATCAACTCTATTTTGTTGTAATTTTTGACGTTCAAAAGTGCCTTTTATGTGCCTATTTGAAATAAATGCTTTGACTTTGAGGCGTTTATCCATCTAGGTATTGCAAAAAAATCCCGTTCTCTTCGAATGTCTCCAATGTTCAAACTGTCGAAAACAATGAAAGTGCAGTTCCCAGCACACCAGCGAGCACAGGAAGCGCCCAATTTGATTACGTAGCAAAACAATAGGTAACATTATCTATACACATGTAACGTAATAGGATAATAAATGTAAAGCCACGATACTGGTCATTATGCAATCTACGACGGACTGCCACGCAGAACAAACAACAGAAAATCCAAAACATACGGATATAGAATTCACCATAGGTGGCCAAGGTCGAAGAAACCAGGAATATTCGAAAGCACGTTGGGGACGCGTAGAACTGTGAGGATGGCAGGCAAGAATCGAGGTGATGGAGCGGGCTATGCTCGGAGTTTCTTTTAAGGATAAGATCAGAAATGAAATTATCTGGAAAAGAATCGACATAGCTTGCAGAATAAGCCAGCTGTAGTGGTAGTGGGCTGACTATGTTTGTCGAAGGACCGGTGGCCGGTGGAGCTGACGAATCAATCAGTGGAGACCACGTATCGGTAAGCGTATAACGTGGGATGCCCCCCAGCTAGATGAACCGATGAACTTAAAAGGTGGCTGGGTCGGGCTGGATGCGGAAGGCGGAGGGTGCTGAGGCACGGCCTGCAGCAGTGGACTGCGATAGGCTGAGCTGATTCCAAGCTAAACGATGATGATGATAATGATGCAGAAGTTGAAATAAATAGAATAATCGAGCTCAGAGAGCTTTTACTTCAATAACTTTTGAGAGTGATGTGCCAGGAAGAGTGTTGGTAGAAAGCATTAATGTGAATGATGGGAGACAGTTTTGTATGTAGTGGCTATTCTGCATCTATCTGTTTTGTGGCACAGCTTAGTTAAAACGAACTGCGCCTGAGCATCGCTCACCGATAGAGTTGCGTCGAAATTGTAATTGTATCCTATTCATCCTAATTGGTGGCTATTCTTAGCTCGCCAGAAATGGAGCAATGAATTTGACAATGTACGATCTTAGGTACATGACATTTATCAATTGGCCTTATCCATTGTGAGCACGGTCATTTCTGTATGCCTAATGAAGTGCGCTAAGAAAAAAGTGATTATCAACAGGAGTCATTGAGTAAGTAGCGTAAACTGAACCTTAGCGTCAAATCTAGGCAAAATGATCTTATTGGTTAGTCCCATATTTATTTCCACTGAAACACCAAATATGATCCCATCCCGCTGTCGGCGCGTATCAAGTGTTACAAGATAATACCTTATCATTACATCTCCTGTCCTGTACTTAGGCCGTATCAGGTAATCAGCTGATCCCAGCAGGAAGCGGCTCTGACGTAATGCCACAATATCTCTAATTAGTATGAGCCGAGGCGTCGGCTGATTGGATTCAGTTTAATAAGCATAAGGCACACGCGGTGCGCGCCCGCATCTAACCACAGGCCCGCGCAGGAGATGTAATGGAGTGCGGGAATACAACGTGGAGTTCAGAAGGTCTATTCTATAAACTTACTGCCGTAACACCCCAACTAGCATTTTGGTAATAAGAATTGGTGATAAAAGAGTTACTTAAAAGTGAATTTGACAAGCAAGAGTTATACAATGGTTTTAGCAATTGGTGTTAGAGCACGCTCTAACCCCTTACAAACTCTCGATTGGGCCCACGTCTTATAGCGCTATAAGTAATATAATAATTTTAATGCTCACTCTTTTAACACTGAGAGTTACATAATAGTTATAGGGTGGCGTTAGTGGCAAACAATTTCTTGTATCTATAATGGTGGTATAATATAAATCTAGCTACCTCAAGCACTTTAAAGTCTGTATTATGGTTATAATAAAAACTATAGGTGGTACACAAGTTCTGAAGTCTACTGGTATAAATTTTATAGTAACATATTAGTTCCTTTTTAGGTCCATTTTT
Source organism: Luperina nickerlii (assembly GCA_963855955.1). Lineage (NCBI taxonomy): Eukaryota > Metazoa > Arthropoda > Insecta > Lepidoptera > Noctuidae > Luperina > Luperina nickerlii. The sequence goes on from OY979670.1 coordinate 431,674, forward strand.
TTCTTGGATTTGCTTTATGTATCTTGATCAGTGTTGATTAGCAACTCAGGGCTGTAGCGTGTTTTCTTTTTCTATTGTTTTGCATATACATTAGTTCCAAAAGTGTTACTTTATTTCTCAAAAATGATGGCAAACTAAGGAGGTGAAATTAAGTGAATTTCAAGTTACGGATTGTCAATAACTCGATGAGTCAAGTTTGATTTCTTTATCACATGGCTAAAATTTATTGCGAGGGTTACTTTATTGAGAAAATAATATATGTTTTGCGTCTCAATTTTGCAGGGCCTTAAAAATAAGTGATATTTAAAGTAAAAATAAATTGCATTTTATCATGCGGGGCATACACTCAATCTAAATTTAGATAAAAACAGGATATTGGCTCTGTCTTTTGCATTCATTGTGTATTTTAGTAAATATTTTGCGTTTTAAAATGAAAAAATTAAACGAAATATGAGTTTTAAACTAGTTTTTTTCTGATTTATTTTTAGGTTATGTTTGATTTAGAATGGCGTCTACTCCTTATTATCCTAGGTTCCTATTATTACTATTAATGAACAAGAAGTACTGGATGGGCTGTAGCTAGAACTATTGTAGCACTTGTTATACAAGAAAATTATAATTTATGATTTCGAGTGAAAATAAAGAGTTACAATGTTTAAATTCCGTGTTATTATGGCTTAGAATAACATAAAAGTAAATTTGAACCCCACTGTAACGATTAGGGCTCTAAAAATAACTCCATAATACCAATTGCTATCATAAATAGGGGTTTCTGATTACTAAATTAAGTAGCTGTAAATAAGTTGCAATTAAGAGTTTTATAGCAACGTAGGTGGTAAAAATATTTTGCTAACTATTTTCAAGAGCTCTTGTCGGTAGAAAGAGTTATAACAAACTATAATATTACTTTTAGTCATTTCTGTTACTTGAATTTATAAAAGCAGGTGCTATGATGGTTGCGACTGTACCGTTTATACCTCCTTAAGTAATAATACGTTTCCTAGGCAAGTTAGGTGGTATAAAACATTTACTTAGCACTCTTTAAGAACACTTGAAAATAGTGAGACTTATTAGAAATCCAACTGTTACCTTAGGTACTTATAGTTACTTGAAGTTACTATACCGAGTGTTACTGTGGTTCAGCTTTTATCTTTTATACCTACCTTAGTCATATTATGTCTTCTTGTTACTGTTACTCATCTTGATGAGTTATTTAGTTATAGTCATGACCATTGAATAAACAAAAGTTTTACTGGGCGCTTTTATACACCCGTTAAACCAATACAAACGATAACAGAGGTAGAAATTAGCGTCAAAATGTTGGATGGGACTGGTAACACATCTAAGGGCCAGAGACTAAGCGACATTCTATAAGTGATAACGATGGCGGAAGGCTAATTCAAAAAGTCACTAGTCTACGACCATGACTCGTAAGTGATGTTAGCTTACAGGCAAAGAAAAAAAGTTATAAATTTTATTAACGTTTTTTTCAAATGATCCCTCACAAAAATCATCTATCTTTTGTTGGGTGTCCCACTTCAATGACATACTCGTAGTCATCCTCACTCTCTCATATGCTAACTAATTTCTAAATTTTTCCATTTCTGTCACACTCCACTCATTCACATCTTGACACCCCAACATTCTCACCTCCGATTATATTTTCACATTATAGTAGTATCCTGTTAGCTAGAGGACATCAAGGAGAGTGATCCATAATAACAAAAATCAAAAAACCTAAAATTGTTTATTTTTTCAACAAGATTACAACAATTAGTTTGTGCTTGGAGCCTTCTTTTAAGCAAACAATGCCTGTAATAGAAGACGCGGAGTCCTCTAATACTTCCATAACAAAAGAAAGAAAACTATTAATAACATATTTAACATAGGTAAGTAGACAAGATTAGCATAAGTATAGTTTGTGTGTGTGAGTGAGTGTGTGTGTGCATGTGTACGAGTATGTGTGTGTGTTTGTGTGCCTGTGTGAGAGTATAGGTTATGTCGTGGGTTTCAAGAGCTCTTCCGTTTCCTTATAATTAAGTGGTTTGATCTATTTCAGTATTTTTTTACATTCGCAATACGGGTTTTCATATATACATATTTCTTTATTTATTCTATTATATAACCGAGAAGACCGTGTATTAAATTGCATGGAGGCAATAAAGCAAATAGTTTGGGGGGACTTCTGCAATAGCATATATGCTTTCTTCGCTTTGCTAGTTTAGATGCATCGTAGGGTCTTGTGTTTCTTTAATACCTATAGTTTGAACTATGTATAATTTTCTTACTGAGAGTAATTCGCTTAACTTATAAAGACTATCTGTGGAATATCTAATTTTCATAAAATACATAGTTTTGATCAGGGCACATTGATCAGGGCACATTGTGCGCGCACTACTTCTATGAATTTAGTTTTTGCTGACCCTCCCCAGTTAAGAATACAGCGGTGCTATTCTGTAAAAATCTTACCGTGAAAACTTAGGTGAAGTGAGCGTGGAGTGAGCTGTCAATAGTGTAAATTCTAATTATCTAAGTTTTCACTGTGAGATTTATACAGAATCGACCGGCTGTAAACTAAGCAGGGTTGGAACAGAGACACGCTTTTTTTTGGACTAAGAAGACAGTAGTAACACATTTGTTGCCACTAACGTAATAATACCTACACGTAGAACTGAACTTTAACCCATGTGATTTCTAGTTTCTTATTAGTCCAATGTTCTTCCCTTTTCTTCTTAAATGTGAATTACGAGTGATTTCCGCATTATTGCTTTGGATTCGTTGTGACCGTCATGACGCGAGACAGCTCTGAATTCAGATCACTCAAGATTTATTTTTTATTATGATTTCAGTAGTCTGTTACATAAAAATGGTAAGTGCGTGATAAATCCATCCAAGGATACGTTCTTCGCAAATGAATCTCCGCTTTTTAACCAATGAATTATTTTTTCCTCACTTTCCTGTGTGTTGTGCCTTCTCCGTCCAATCGGTTAGGAACGAGTCCGGACCGTCGCGCCAGCTGCCTGCCTCGGTGACGACGCCCGTCTTCAGGCACCCACTGTGTGACAGCTCCGGCCCATTTATCTGGGGGCCTAAAAAGGCCACTTAGGCAGAATCATAAAAGAATAACATTATGAATCATAATGGACAGTGAACTGTTAAGTTAATCGTAGCAAATCCCATTGGTGAAGAATTTTTCAGTTAAGTATATTTTTTGTCTGTGCTAAAATACCAATAAATCCAATCCAAATCCAATCCCAATCTCTTTGATTATACCTACGTAGTGCATCGAAAAAAGAAAACACGGACTGTCTTCGCCATATTATGATTCATAATGTTGTCCTTTTATGATTCTTCCAAAGTGGCCTTTTTAGGCCCCCTGGATGCATCCTATAGGCGTGTCCCGCCCAGTCCCACTTCAGCCACGTAGACTTATCGCCAATATCGGCGTTTCCTGTCTTGGAGCGTATTGTGGTGTTGCTAAATTTGTGAAAGTCGGTGAGTTTAATTTTTAAGATGCTACGCTCCACGTCTTTTTGGCCACAAACTTAATAAAAAAAATCCTGGGTCACTTGTAGCTTGGCGGTGTAGACTTCACAAATGGTGCAACGCATCTGCAAATAGTCAGATGGTGTTGTAATCTCTGTGTAACAAGATCCGTATAATCTTTCGATCGGCCATCAACGTATGTATGTATGTGTGCGCATCACTGCGCATGCGCGGTGGGCTGCGCGCGCGCTGTGATTAATATGATTATTTGATTGTTTAATCACGGAGGCACGCAAACCTCCGATATGGAGCCGGCACCGACAGCGAGCGGCTTGTGAAGCTAGCTAGCTATACAGATAATCGAGTTTGAGAGTCAGATGAGCTTTTTGAAGCCTATTGGTATATTAGGTACAGGTATGAAATGGCATACCCTTGAGCCAATATTGCCTTATGGACTTTGAAATAAAATAGTGATTTCTAAGTCAAAGTCAAAGGTCAAAGTAACCTCTGCGCTGCCACCGACAACGCCGTGGAAGTGGCAAAGTTTGGGAAAACAAGATTTAAAATACAGTCGTGCCAGAGACACGAAGAACTGATTTCTCGAAAGGCAAAAGCCAAACTGGTTGCAGCTATCAACAACACAGTCAAAAGATTGTACTTTGAATATCGCTTCGAAGAGCAAGAGAAATTGCCAAACAAGAAAATTATGAGTTTTCTTAGACATAGCTCTAATAGTCCTGTCAGGAGTAATTAATTTAGAGCTAGCGGGCAAGAATACTCCGCCAAGACGGCGCGATGGCGCACTCATAAAAAAATACACATATTTATGTAATTCCAATCAATTAATAGTAACGTACGGCTGCGGAAAAACGCGGGGTCCGCGATAAGGCCGGGAACACTGCGAGAATCCCGGACACGCGGCGCGGCATCCCGGAGCCGGCGCGCTTCCCGGTACCGGCCCACCACGCAGCATCACTACAGCCAAATTAGTTTACAATTAATTAAACAGGATCATTACAAATCGTTCTTAATAAAGCTTCCGCTTAATAGAGCTTCCCATTCAAATGACTGCGCAGACTCTTGAGTAAAAGCTCAATACAGGCTAGCGTTAGGAACGCTGTACACTTGTAGCGGAAGGGTTTCTATGATTATCAAAGTTTACATTCACTTATTTGACCAATCTGTTGGATATGGAAACACTCTTGCAAGTGTCGTTACTCGATTAATTGACAATTTAAAATAAAAACTCGTAAATTATTTAGTGAGTACGAGAACAGTGACGCAGCCTTCTGCCAGTTGTACCTATTACCGTCTCTCGTGGTCCGTGCTGCAGTGGTACAGTGGTACAGTGGTACAGTGGTCTATGCCACATGTGTGTGGGTGGGCCGCTTGCGACGTCGACACCGCGCGCAGATACCCGGCATGCGGCACCACACTGCTACAGCCCCAAAACATAACTACATATGTTTAAATTAATGAGGCATTCATAAATTAACTCTTAATTAATGGATGTATTCAATGAATTCAATACAAAATATTGTTATGAATTTCATGATTTTATAATTGCTTCCATAAATGGATGTAACGTCGAGATGTAACGTCGAGAGAAACATCCATAATGGTGTATCATGCTTATGTCTGTTCAGTCATTCGCTACGGCATAGTTGTATGGGGTAACTCATCAGAAATAGATCGAATTTTCATTGCTCAAAAAAAGTGTATCCGCGCAATTTTTAATATGAAATGGTCTGATTCGTGTAGACCTATATTTAAGTCACATAACCTTTTGAATGTACCCTGCATATATATCTTTGAAGTTGCCAAGTTTCTGAGATCCAATCTTGCATTATTCGAAAGAAGGGATAATACAAATAAGAGGAAAGCTGCACATTTAGATTTCGAGATACCTGTTCCTAAGTTGCAACTCTTCCGGAAGAGTTGTATCTACATGGCTCCCCTAATTTATAATGCTCTGCCGAAGTCAATTACCCAACTACCCTTCAAAAAATTTTGTTCGGCACTACGGAAGTGGTTGTTGCAGGAATGTTTTTATTCAATTCACGAGTTTTTTGTAAAATGTCCCTGTAAATTTTTTTCTCTTGATCTGGCATCAAAATACAGGCATCAATAATTATTTAAATTATGTGATAATAATTGTTAAATGTATTGTTTTATTTATTAATAATAATGTAGTAAAAATGGAAGTATGTATGTAGTATCTAGGTATTATATAGGTAATATACTAATTGTAATAATATTTAAATTTTAAAATGAATGTAATGCAAATGCACTTAAATTGGTATTTTGTGCCTGCCTTAAATTTTGTAAATTGTAATTTGTTTTTGCATACCGTTAAAACGGTGAGACATGTAGCACTATGCAATGTATTATGAACACCTATGTAAACACCATGTTTCTGGCAAATAAATATTCTATTCTATTCTAATTGGATGGCGACCTAACAATTAATAAGTAGATCGGCACACATGGCTGTGCCGAAAAACTTAATTATCATCGTTGAGACAATAGCCAAGAATAAAATATAACGCGCTGTGTCCATTCCTAGAGGCGGTTAATCGCTTTGAGCCAATAAAAGTTTAAGTTAATTGATAATAGTGAGCCTGCGCGCGCGCCGCTCGCTGCGTAGTGACGCATACGCAACTAATAACGCTGTCCAACTATGATCAATGATCGATAATAGCTGGGGGCCCGGGGACCCGGGGGGGCTGTCAGGCCTGTCAGTGTTATTAGTTAAATGATTGTTTGTATTTAAATCAATTGGGAGACATTGAGAAGTTTTATGAGGCAGTCGGTATTATTTGGGAAGGTGTACCTACTGAAACGTTTCTCCTTTCAGTCTCTGTTTACCTACATATTAGTACTTATTATTGTAGTTTAGTGGGATCAGCAAAATGGAACATAATATTACTTTTTCCGAATCTAACGGTTCCATGGCACATCTAAACCCGGTGCTCTATGGCGTTTACCTAATGTTCATTGAAATCCCATCAAAACGTCGCGTTCAGGTGGGTGGTGGCACCACGTCCACGTCCTCCGGGAACCAGGTGTCCACAAAAACTAAACAATGCGTCAATGGACCACGATAAGAAACGATCATCGTCCATTGATGACAAATACTGGGAAATTGCTGGTATTTACCATTTAGCGGTATACCTCCCCGCGGTAGGTAGGTCCCGCCGACGAAGACCACTTGAGGCTCATTAATATTCGCAGATTGCAAATGACTTAAAACGACTCTACAACGATTGGGCAAAAAGTGTGATTGCTTAAAAGTGATTAATTCGTGCTTTAAGTACGTTGTTTAAATGTTAATATTATAGCTTCACTGAGGACTCAGTCGTTCTCACACATCAATTGAATTTCCTGGGTGGTCAATTAGTGGCTTTCTGAATCAGCTTGAAGAGATGGATTCCCTTCGAAGCAGCAACTGTCTACGACTGATTTTTTCATGGTGTGCTATACTATGACTCGTTTTTTTGGGATGCTCATGTCACAGAAAGCCCTTGCCTTATCTATTGTGTATTGTCTTGTAAATCAGTAGTTATAGAATTACTTTGGCAGATCAATATGTGTAGCAACATTAGCTAATAAAATTAGTTTAGGTTCCCAACATGCTTGAGTGGTTACATGTTTCTATATCTATAGCATCATTAGCAACTTTTGAGCATAATTAAGTATACCCACTATCTTAGGTAGTTTAATAAATCCATACTAATATAATAAATTCGAAAGTAACTCTGTCTGTCTGTCTGTATGTTACCTTTTCACGCCTGAACCACTGAACGGATTTCGATAAAATTTGGCAGAGAGATAGATTAACTAAATGCATTAGATTCGCTTTACGGAATGTTAGAAGTAGTGAATGTCATGTTGTATTGAATAAGGAGATACTTGAATTCGGCGAAAATACGGTTTTCCTGGGGATCACGCTTGACTCAAAGCTACAGTGGGGTCCGCACTTAACATCACTTGCAGGTCGGCTAAGTTCAGCCGCTTACGCTGTTTGGATAATTCGCCAATTAACAGACGTGGATACCGCGAGACTGGTCTATGTTAGTTACTTGCATAGCATCATGTCTTACGGTATTTTGTTGTGGGGACTGGCTGCAGATATTGATTCTATCTTCATTCTGCAAAAGCGGGTTTTCAGAGCCATCTACAAGCTCAGCAGAAGCGAATCTCTATGGGAACTGTTTAAAAAAGTTAACATCATGATGGGTCCGTGTCAATATATATATGTATATGAAAACATTATGTACGTCCGAAAAAATCTACATCTTTTTAGTAAGATAAGTGACAGGCATAATTTTAACACTAGAAATAGGGACAAATTAGATCAACCGCTTTTCAGATTGTCTAAAGTAAAATCTTCTTTTATGGGTTACTGTGTAAAATGTCATAATAAAATACCATTCGATATTCTTCAACTAAATGAGAAGAAATTTAAAACATGCATTAAACGCACACTATGTAAACAAGCATATTATAAGTTGGATGATTATATCGTTGATAAAAATTCTTGGCTTACTGCTGGTCCTGCTCCACAGGCACTTGGGCTCACTAGTTAAAATTTCAATAATTGGAAGAGGTGCTTCCCTTTTTCTTTTTAGGGTTCCGTACCTCAAAAGGAAAAAACGGAACCCTTATAGGATCACTTTGTTGTCCGTCTGTCCGTCCGTCTGTCAAGACCCTTTTTCTCAGGAACGCGTGGAGGTATGAAGCTGAAATTTATATCAATTACTCAGGTCTACTGTCCCTTGAAGCTGTGAAAAAATCAAACTTCTAAGCCAACGCAATCAAAAGATACAGCCGTTTATGCCGCAAATTTTCGACACTTGCAAGGGAATCAAAACCTACAGGGTGCTTCCCGTGAACTCAGAATCTTGAAATTTGGTACGAAGCAACGTCTTATAGCATAGATAAAGGAAAAATTACGAAAACCATAAATTTTTAGTTACATCACATAATATATATTTTTTTAATAATTTTAAACTTACTACCCATTTCCTCATAAACGCGTAGAGGTATTAAATTGAAATTCATACCAAATACTCAGGTCTATAATACCTTTAAGCTGTAACAAAATCAAACTTCTATGTCAACGCAATCAAAAGAAACAGCAATTTAAGCTGCATATTTTGAAACTCGCAAGTACTCGCAAGGGAATCAAAACCTAAAGGGTACTTCCAGTCGACCTAGAATCTTGAAATTTGGCATGAAGCAACGTTTTATAGCACACATAAAGGAAAAATTCCGAAAACCTTAAATTTTTAGTTACATTACAAAATATATATTTATTTTTTAATAAATATAAACTTATTACTTTTTTCCTCATGAACGCGTAGAGCTATCAAGTTGAAATTCATATCAAATACTTAGATCTAATTGCCTTTAACCCGCGAAAAAAAAAAAATTCTAAGTCAACGCAAAAACGCAAAACGCAAAAGTACAACCATTGATACCGCATATTTTGAAACTCGCAACTACACGCAAGGGAATTAAAACCTAAAGACCACTTCCCGTTGACATAGAATCTCGAAATTTGGTAAGAAGCAATAGCTTACAGCACAGGTAACAGAAAAATTCAGAAAAGCTTAAAATTTTAAGTAGTTATACCACCAAAAAAATTGTGATTGTAAACATAATGAATTTCATTTTGCAATAAAAATACCATAGTTATGACTCGATTGTCGTAATGAACGAACTTTGTAAACCTTGCAGGTTTGTACGGGACCCTCGGTGCGCGAGTCCGACTCGCACTTGGCCGGTTTTTTTTTTGTGTTTCTGACATTACGAAGATAATTTATTTTTTGTTTTATTCAATCAAGTTTTGAATTGTTGAATAATTCATTCTTAAATATCTCTTCCTATTTGGTAGTAAAATTCTATTAATCTCTTAAATAAATTGCAAACTATAGTTTTGTATAATTTAGAAGCATTTTTAGGGTTCCGTACCTCAAAAGGAAAAAACGGAACCCTTATAGGATCACTTTGTTGTCCGTCTGTCCGTCCGTCTGTCAAGACCCTTTTTCTCAGGAACGCGTGGAGGTATGAAGCTGAAATTTATATCAATTACTCAGGTCTACTGTCCCTTGAAGCTGTGAAAAAATCAAACTTCTAAGCCAACGCAATCAAAAGATACAGCCGTTTATGCCGCAAATTTTCGACACTTGCAAGGGAATCAAAACCTACAGGGTGCTTCCCGTGAACTCAGAATCTTGAAATTTGGTACGAAGCAACGTCTTATAGCATAGATAAAGGAAAAATTACGAAAACCATAAATTTTTAGTTACATCACATAATATATTTTTTTTAATAATTTTAAACTTACTACCCATTTCCTCATAAACGCGTAGAGGTATTAAATTGAAATTCATACCAAATACTCAGGTCTATAATACCTTTAAGCTGTAACAAAATCAAACTTCTATGTCAACGCAATCAAAAGAAACAGCAATTTAAGCTGCATATTTTGAAACTCGCAAGTACTCGCAAGGGAATCAAAACCTAAAGGGTACTTCCAGTCGACCTAGAATCTTGAAATTTGGCATGAAGCAACGTTTTATAGCACACATAAAGGAAAAATTCCGAAAACCTTAAATTTTTAGTTACATTACAAAATATATATTTATTTTTTAATAAATATAAACTTATTACTTTTTTCCTCATGAACGCGTAGAGCTATCAAGTTGAAATTCATATGCAATAAAAATACCATAGTTATGACTCGATTGTCGTAATGAACGAACTTTGTAAACCTTGCAGGTTTGTACGGAACCCTCGGTGCGCGAGTCCGACTCGCACTTGGCCGGTTTTTTTAAATTTTGTAAATGTGCCAGAACCATGTTTCCGTTTATTATGATTTTCTTGATGTTGACTTGAAAGAGCATGGCAGTTGAGAACGTGTCATGCTCACTTAAATGTCTAATCGATGGTGGCGCGTGTGTTGGATCATTTGGTTCCCTACAAAATGGTTGACCTGGATGGTGCTGATCCACGCGTCATGTTCGTGAACGGGCGCCGTCGGTTGAGACTAGTCATCTCTTAACTGCCAAGGCTTATTTTTAATCTTATATTTTGAATTGTTTCTTCATTTGTGTCTTTTTTTTACATTTTTCTCACATATAGAAGCTACAATAATAATGTAAACTTTTTTTTTTTTTGATTGATTGATTTTGTGATTTAAAAGAGTGTCCATGGAGTTTCTTGTCCATTCTTCTCCATAGAGATCTAAGTTTTGTCGACATGTTCGCATAACTCGTCAAAATGTAGGAAACTGCTGATTCTTTTTCAACTTTTTCAGCAATGACCCCTTAAGAGGTTATCCATTAATTACCGGACACCCTGTAAGGAGATAAACGACGTAAAATTAACTTTATCACACACTTTTCACACCTAAAACGACATTACAAGCACGTCATACAATCGATCATACGTTTTTTCAAACAAAGTAAGAAGCGCTGACATTGAACCACGTCCACGTTTTGATGAAGCAGATAACTAACCCTCGCTAACCAGCGCGCGCACAGCGGGACAGTAATGAATTAATTGAAAACATAAACAAGACACATTTGGGTTTCGGCAGGACGACAGGCTGCTTATAGGGGTCGCCACTTGACAGAATTAAAAAGCCATAATGTACCCATGGATGTCACCAGGTAGTTAGTTAAATCAATGGGGTCTTACGAAGGGGGAACGATAGGAATCGTTAAATTAGTTAAAAGTCCTTAAACGGCATAATGTGTAGTTTAGTATTCAATTAGTTATTTTGTGTCGGCAATTACATGGCGATAGGATCACGCGCTTAGAAAGATTAATGATCAATGAAGGTTTTAAATGGAGTTTGTGTATGTAGGTACCTACCTAGAGTTATATGTTTGGTGTTAGTTAACTAAATCAATATGTAGTCATCTAACACCCGGTGGCCCGGTGTAAATTAACTATTTGAAGTTTACAATTTGACAATCTCCTTTACTTATGGTGATTTTTTTCAATATAGCCCGCGGAATTTAAAATTTGAATTTATAAGTTCTCAACTCAGCTGGTAAGTGTATTATGAAATCCTACTGTTTATTTAAAACTAACTGTTACCCGCGACTTAGTCCCCGTGGAATTTAACAAAAAAGTTACTGTTCAGTTCGCAGAGTTTACGGTAACTTATTAATTCTGTATTCCGCGTAAAGAAATACCTATCCTAATTTTAATGAAATTATTCTAGTCTGCCTTTGTACCTTTTTGTGCGAAAAGTTTAAATAAATAAATAAATATTTTGTTTTTGTACATGTTTCTCCATTTATTCATTTATTTTTCGTTGTTGTGAAGTGTGTATGTTCCTTAATATTATTTAGTAAGTATGCTCCTTTAGATTAACGTGTCATATTATTGTTTACCTAGCGCTATGTAGTACTTGTATGCACTAATGTGTAAGTTTGAATATCATTATACTTTTACGATGGGAACCAAGCAGTAGCCTTCTTATTTCATACCCGAACCTTTTACATACACACAACTCATGGTGATCTGCCTAGGGCTACACACATCTCATGGCGACCCTGTCATGGCCTACGTTTTTCGGTAGCTAAATAAAACGTAGGTACATCGAAACTATAAAAAAAAAAATGTGTCGGTCTGCGGTTGAAAAAGACGAAGTGTTCATCACCCAGAACACAGCTGGGAACAATGAAGCAACATTAAAGGGTGTCGGTGAACACGTGGAGCGGATGAACATCGCCGTCTACATAATGCTGGCTATCTTTATCGGGGTAGTCTGCTACTTTTTGGTACGTGTCTACAAAAGGTGCCATCAGCGGTGGATCCAGGACGAAATTGGTCTACAAGCTATTCAACGTATCCGCGCATCACTACGAGGACGCCAGACTGCAGAAACTGCGGCATAAGGATCAGTGCTTTCCACCTTAACAGTGAGTTACTTTCAATATATTAAATTGAAAACAAAGTGAAATAATCGAGAAAACGACACTAATGTCGATTACAATATCGCGAGTGAAAATTCAAAATAATATTCGACTATAAGAACTTTAAGTAATTCAGAATAGTGCTAAAAATAGAAACGACATTTACAAATAATGTTATTATGTTCTTCGGTAAATTGTCTAGAATAATGCACAAACACTCATGCAATTTGATACTGTGCTGCAAATATGAAAACGTATGACATTCTTACGCCGATGCATTTCATATTACACTTTTGTTTTTACGTAGTTCGTACTATAATGTAATTGATTATGTTAACAAAATATATTTTTAGATTATGATTGAGACATTAGTAAAGAATTATAATAATTTGAAGGACATAAGAAAATATTTAGTTAAAAAGGGACAATCTAGATATATAGGAAAGACTATTGAAATAAGGCTAAGTGAAGCAAAAAATATTTTTGAAAAAAGCGACGAATTGTTGTTGCTATTGGTATCAAAACAGGATACCAAGATAATATCATCAGCAACAGAAATTTTCAAAAATATTAAACTACTTTACGAGGAGATTAATAATTTGTGTACGTATCCAAATAATAAAATAGATAAAATGGAGTTCGACTTAAAACCGACCCGAACCTTTTACATACACACAACTCATGGTGACACTGGTTATCATATTGGTGTTTCAGCTATAATACAACCGTACACACAGCAACTAAATATCAGCCGTTTGAGCTTGTCTTTGGCAGACCATGTAATGTACCATCAAGGTTATGTAATGAAGTCGATCCATTATATAATCCTGAAAATTATTGTAGTAACCTAAGATATAAACTTCAAGTAGCTTGTAAAGACGCTAGAAATAATTTAATTTTAAGTAAATGTAATCGTAAAACTAATTATTATGATAAAAATTTGAACGCAGTTCACTACTATAAAGATGATTTAATATTGGTAAAGAACGAAGTTGGAGGAAAATTGAGTCCTTTATTTCAAGGTCCATTCACTGTTGTAGAAGACTTAGGATGCAATGTGAAAATAATAAAAAACAACAAAACAGATATTGTTCATAAAAATAGGACCAAGCCATTTGTTACGTAGCAATTGGGCATTAATGTAAAGAAAAAAAAAATAACGTACGAATTTTTTTTTTCTGCATTGCCGGAGGTGAAGTGTGTATGTTCCTTAATATTATTTAGTAAGTATGCTCCTTTAGATTAACGTGTCATATTATTGTTTACCTAGCGCTATGTAGTACTTGTATGCACTAATGTGTAAGTTTGAATATCATTATACTTTTACGATGGGAACCAAGCAGTAGCCTTCTTATTTCATACCCGAACCTTTTACATACACACAACTCATGGTGATCTGCCTAGGGCTACACACATCTCAGTTGCATTTTTAGTTTAATTCTTTATTCGACTAAATACATATAAATTTTATTTTTAAATATTAATATAAAAAGAAATATAAAAAATAGTAGCCCACCGGTATCGGGAACAGGGTCCAAGCTACCGGCGGTCAGGGCTCCAGAGAGAGGAACCTCCTAACAAAGCGGGCCGTGTCCAGAAGTACCGCTTTCTGAATCAAGCCCTTGATCCAGCTGCCCAACGAGAGCCTCCTTAGGTGTTGGTCGAGGCTCTTGGCTATTAAACCATTGGCTGTCACGACTATCGGCACAATGATGGCTGAGTCCACATCCCACATGTCGACAACCTCGCGAGCCAAGTCAAGATACTTGATCTGTTTATCTTTTTCGCTTTCACGAGGTTCTCATCATGCGGGACGGTTATGTCAACAATTATTGTGCGCCGCTCTTATCGATCCACCACCACTATATCAGGCTTATTAGCTATAATAGTACTGTCAGTGATGATGTATCGGTCCCAGTACAGTGTGATATGGCCATTTTCGAGAACTGGGTCGGGCGCATACCTGTAGTACGGCACCTCCGATTCCACAAGGTTGTATTGCAGAGCAAGTTGCTGATAACTTGTTGTTGCTGTTAGTTTAATTATTATTAATTTTTAGTTTTTCGTATTAGCTTTTTTATATACAATATTTGGTGTACGATTTGCTTGGGCTAAAACAAAAACTATATTATTTATTCAATCAATTTCTACGGAGATTAAGAAATCTTCACGTATAGGATTCGCTTATAAACATAACTATACTCCGTTTCATTATTATGATTTGTTTACATTTGGTTAAGTACCGAGTATAATACAACTTCCCTGTTTTCATTTCATTTCATTGGTTTTAATTTTTTTCCGTGAGAACCAATTTTTTTTTTCTAAATTAAAGTAACCTAAGTTACTCATTATTACATCAGCTCCTGCTAGTGAAAGTCCCGTCAAAATTGGTCAAGCCGTTTCAGAGATTAGCCGGAACAAACAAACTGACAAAAATTGTAAAAAATGTTATTTTGGTATATGTACCGTGTATACTCCATATGCATTTAGTAAAAGCTGCTATTTTAATATCACAAACAGACACTCCAATTTTATTTATTTGTATAGATTGCTTGCAATATATTTACAATTTTGGATCCACGTTTAGTGATTTTACGTTTCATTGGTGCTGCTGGGCGTGAGGTTATTGTGTACGATCGCCAGGTCGGGCAAGGTACTGTTACGTATTAGTGCTGCTGAGCGTGAGGTATTGTGTACGATCCCCAGGTCCGGCGTGGTACCTACTGTTATGTATTAGTGCTGCTGAGCGTGAGGTATTGTGTACGATCCCCAGGTCCGGCGTGGTACCTACTGTTATGTATTAGTGCTGCTGAGCGTGAGGTATTGTGTACGATCCCCAGGTCCGGCGTGGTACCTACTGTTATGTATTAGTGCTGCTGAGCGTGAGGTATTGTGTACGATCCCCAGGTCGGGCATGGTACTGTAATGTATTAGGTTCTAATTAGATTTGTTTACGTAACGGCCGGAGTCAGGGTCTGTGCCCGGTTCATATTGTCCTTTACATCTGAGTAGCATCTAGCTTAGTTTATATTCAGAATCGATTGACCTTCACACCTATCGTCAGTATTTTTTCTCCATTACTTATCTAATAATATTATCAGTGTCATCTATCAACAAAAACACACGACTGGTCCCCACATCCCGAATACTTGCATACATATCAATTGCGCATCGTTTACTAATCAAGCGGCGCGGGCGCTGCGCCATCAAGCGCATCAGATAAGGGCACAGTTGATCATCAGCATCTCTTACATCAACGTCGCAGCAATGGAAACAGATGAGCATCAGCAGGGGTATGCGACTGGCTGGTATTAGAGCTTTGTGGGTCATAGCTTACAGCGGGAAAGTAGTAAAGTCGTCTTTTAATTGGATTTAAACTTATACGTTGATAACATTGTTTAATTTTTCGATTCGATTGTTGTAGGTGTCAATTTATAAAACGTTGTAAAACTTTAATTTAGGTATTTATCAAATAGGTACATTTGATTCAAAAAAATGTTTTGGTAGTTAATTACAGCAAAGTCAGCAGGTAGGTATAATAGGTACACAGTTTTCGGTCAGAAGTTAGGTATAATTGTATACCTAAGTAGGTAATTAAATAATTATAGGTACATACATTGTGGCAATTATGGAATCGTTTTATAGAATTGAACTATTGAGTAAAAATATGTTTCATGAAACATCTATTCTTGCAGTCTGTCTATTGTAGAGAATCAATAATTTTCAAATGTAGTCTATTATCCATGTTATAGGTATTACATGTGGATTTGTATGTAAGGGTTATTCTGAAAAGATAAATTAGGTAAACTATTTTAGCTTTATTATATTTCATAGTATTAAACTAGATATACCTACTTTTAGTATCAAAAACTATATTTAGTACCTCACCTTAGTGTAATACACAAATTATAAGCAGCATTCTGACTGAGCGATGTGAGAACGATTACGAGCTATAAACATACATTAAATAACTCGAGTCTACATTTAACCGCTATTACCATCTTAACGATCAGTGTCGCAACTCAGATAGCAATCAGAGCCATCCGCTAATTTATATTACCTTATTAAACTAATTACCCCAAACAATGGAGTCTGCATTAATCCGCTGCAATTTACATTGAATACATTGGGATTCTGAAACATCTAGTATTACCACTACCAATCAGATGCGGGGATTTTGAACTAGGAAGTCTGCGCGGGCCAATGGCGAGGCGGCAGAGTGCGCGCGCGCCGCCTCGGCAGCACGGCACGCCCCCTCCCCCCTACCCAGGCGGTATCTAGCCGACTAGTTTTAGTCTTAACTATAAATGTATTTGAGTAAAATGATGCCTGTTGACTGAGAAGCTGTGCCTGCCCCTTCAGGTTACGGCACACTGTTGGATAATCTAGATGGCTTATGGTTAGGATAAGTAGGGCTTTACAAAAGGTATGCTAATTACAAACAAGGTACAATACCTACGCACACATTTCACACAATCACAACAACTGTCTACAAATCAATACTTTTCTAATAGCCCTGCTGGTCTATTCTGCAAAGTTCTCCTTAGAGCTGACATTCCTGCTGATGCTGGGGATACACAGCCTAATTCAAACTCCTAAGTTTTAACGATGAGGTTTTTATAGAGTTGACCAACTGGTCTAGAAACGAAAGTTGAAACTGCTTCAATTTCCACTTATATCATAACTAACTGGCTTTCATTAGTCCTGCTTCATATTATGAACCAATATCACTGCATATATGTATCGGAATTCATTTAGTGTCTATATCCATTGGTGCAGACGAGACACTTTCTTTTTAATAATGTGTTGTTAGTTGTACTTGTGCCAGGTAGTCATTCTAAATACCACAACGAGAGACATGTACGCATGTACTTACATAATTATTACTACAACCTATAACAGGCTGATCTCAATAAATTAAAATGTTATATTACTTATTTAATTTTAATAGCATATCTTTAATTATATAGCTTATTGTTAATTTGTGTCCTAAATTTATTTTTATTTTAAGAATTAATTTTATATTTTTGCCGTGCACTATACCTACAGGGTAATAGTTGTACCTTGCCTTTAAGCCATCGTTAAACCTCCACAACATTATGGAATGCAAATAAATATATGAATTTGAATATATAATATGTACGCTTCGAATAAAATCAAGGAGTAACAGGCGATGGACCATCATCTATTGGAAGTCCTGAAAGTTTCATGTGCAGGTTTACAGTACATATCTGATACAGTACACATCTGAAGGCCAATTCCCGAAATTAAAAACGTTCAAAATCTAGTCGCAATCTTAACTCAGCGACAATCAATGTCAATAACTTGTAAAAAATTTAGGGGAATTAGAGGTAGTCTGATCTCAGTCTCAATCTGTCAAAAAGACAGATTGAGACTGAGATCAGACTGTGAACGTTCTTAAAATTACGAGAAGTGCCCTCAGATAGGTACCTATCAAACCTCAGATACCTATCAAACCTCAGATACCTATCAAACCTCAGATACCTATCAAACCTCAGATACCTATCAAACCTCAGATACCTATCAAACCCCAGATACCTATCAAACCTCAGATACCTATCAAACCTCAGATACCTATCAAACCTCAGATACCTATCAAACCCCAGATACCTATCAAACCCCAGATACCTATCAAACCTCAGATACCTATCAAACCTCAGATACCTATCAAACCTCAGATACCTATCAAACCTCAGATACCTATCAAACCTCAGATACCTATCAAACCTCAGATACCTATCAAACCTCAGATACCTATCAAACCTCAGATACCTATCAAACCCCAGATACCTATCAAACCCCAGATACCTATCAAACCTCAGATACCTATCAAACCTCAGATACCTATCAAACCTCAGATACCTATCAAACCTCAGATACCTATCAAACCTCAGATACCTATCAAACACAGTCCAAATCTTTGCCTAAACAACATCTGGTCATCTTGAAAGCAAAACTCGAATCATTATCTGCTTAGCTCTATAATCGACTTCTAGTCTCACCGGATGCAGCTGGAAACCAGTATTTTACATGAGCAATTGCCAAGCTAACCTCCACAACCTAGTTACTGATTAACAAGATACCTACCCCTTGGTAATACTGGCTCTCAGAAGTTTGGGCTTCTGACTACTCGTAAGACCTACAAATGATAGCCGTGCTTTGCGAGGCACGGAGGGGCCTTCCGTCTCAATATGTAATGGCACTATCCTCGGACCGAACTCGGCAAGCGTAGCTTAACTAATTTCCAGAGCTGCATCGACGCGTATTAGAATAAAACAAACCAAAATACCATACCTACCAATTGTTTCAAATGTAACCAGTGATACTCTCAGTCAATCTCCTCCGACGACTACCCAAGCTCTGCGTTATGTTTAAATTACGTGTAGTCTTGTAAGTAAAATCAATTATTCACAACATTGTTCTGAATTCCCCGACTAATTATCATCAAAATGGACTGCCGACAATACAAGCGATACCCCCGATGGTTACCTGTACAAATATTCGCGATGCAGCGATAGCGCGGTATCAATCATCGCATTATACCGCTAATTGTTGATACCTGTCGGTGATTCCGACATGGTGGGGCCAGTTTGTACCCCAGCACCTGTGCCCATGGGCCGGTATGCTAATGTGGCGCCCCCTCGCGATCAAAACCGACACGTGCCGTGATAATTAGTGATAACACACACGAACGCTTTGTTACTATCGTGATACTAATTCGCTTAAATGTGCATTCCCGACAGTGATCTTGACTTGAGTATGAGTGATGCAGCGAGTGATGATGACTATCTTTCTGCAAGAGCAACACGATCTTGTTATGTTGATGTTTGTAATAGTTACAATAAAATTGTACTACAAGTTGATTGATGAGCTAGCTGCTAGTTCGTAACATCTTAGATTCTTAATCAAGTTTCATCGTTTTAACAAACTGACAAAAATGTAGAAAGTGTTCGTGTTTTAATCAAATATGAACTTAGGGCACCGAGAACCACTCTAACGCTGTTCTTGAAACCTTATCAGATAACACTAAGCTTATTATTAAAATGTTAATACATACATAAACTGACCCCTTCTGCGCATGGCGGTAGGCACAACCTACAGAACGCCGCCTGCTGCGATGTTTACGTACCTACTCTCTTTGCCTCGTTTGCGTTCGTACATAATGTTAATAATACAGGACAGTATCAGTAGAGCCTTCCAATGCTAACAAACATCACGACTAATGTGTATCTGAAGGTGCATCCAGACAGGGCGAGACATGCGGCGCAAATGATTTTTTTTTATGTGTACGGTTGCCTCAACCTGAGGCTTTTAAATTTTGTAAGCCATAAATAAATTATCTACGTTAATTTTTAACTTTCATTAGAAATTTCAGAGGTACAGTCGGTGGCCAACATTATCTAACCCACTTGAGTGATAATGAATTTGAACCTTATCGTGAACATTTGGAATACTCCGTGCAAGCATTTCGATAAATCATGTTGTTAAGCGATTTTAATCATTATATTGTTGGCTTTAAGGTTGAAAGGTTAATGAATAACACAACTACTAAAAATAACCACGGCGAGGGTATATTAATAAAAAAAAATATCGCGCATTACATACATTAAACGTACACTTACATTAAACTTAGCTAATTCCGTGATCCATTTTAATAGCCGCTTGTGATTGTGCGATAATGAACTTTATGATTCAAATTCTTTAGAATATTGCTTCTAGCATCACCCCTAAGGTCAAGACATATTATAAGAGTTTAGTTGGTCCCATGGTCACTAAGGCAGTTCGATATTCATCGTTGACTGCGTTCGAAACCAGGAATACCTAACCTAAATACAGCTTTTTGTTAACAATGTTTTGTTTATAATTATTATCTTTTTTTACTTTTCTTTAACGAACGAAGTCGTGAAATTTCTTTTTAAATGGGCAGTTTGTATAGAAATGAAACAAAATCATTGCAAGTAATGAAAATATTTATTATTTCATTAAAATATACTTATGTAAAATAAAGTAAGTAAATGCTTATTTTATAATATCATATTCAAACCTAACCATTTATAAACATTTAAAAAAAGTCATGCTAACGCTTGGAAGTTTGTTATCGAGAAAACATTGATGTTTAAATGCGAGAAAATTAATTAATTTGTGAAATGTTTTTACAGATTTATAGCTACATATATGTAGTGAATCAACATGTTAATTAAATAGAAAAATGTATTTCCATTTATAACAATAACATCACCTCAGAATCTATAACATTTTAATGGCTGAGCATTAATTAAATTGAGCATTTACATAAATAGTGTTTCAAAATACTTATAAGTAGATTAGTTAGCGGAGTGGCGCACCGTCTCCTTCTATAACTTGCTATGCATACCGCAAATCATGTTCCAACACAAATATTTTCCTCTCATGTGCTCCCATGTCGATGACACGATCTCAGCCAAATTGTTTTTATTTCGTACTTTGGATGTGTCCCAATTTAAAACCATTTGACCCTGAAGTGTAAGAATACAATATGCATGCTCCTTTACTATTGTAAGTAAGCACACTCCTTTATAACTGAGCATGCATGCTGAGCTTGCACTATACCTCATATGCGGTTACTTTATAATTCTTCATACAGTCATTAAATAGTACCTAACAGATGTGGTTGTTTTCCTTAATACCACCATTTAGGAACCCCAACATTACATGGCGACCCTGCCATGGGACTCTGCCAAGGGGATTTTTAGTAGTTTGATTAGAGTTTTTCAGCATTTTATTTCAGCATTATCACCTCAATAGTACAATGTGTCGGTCAACTGTGGAAAAGGAAGAGGTTTTCCTCAGCCAAAACGCGGCTGGAGGCAACAATGACGCCACGTTGAAAGAAATCGGAGGCCACGTGGAACGGCTTAGCATTGTGACCTACATTGTTCTGGCCATTATTGGAATCTTAGCAATTTATGTTGGCCAGCGGATGTACAGGAGCTGCCATCGCACGTGGATCCAGCAGGAAATCGGGATGAGTACCATGCAGAGAATTAGATCATCCATCAGAGGGCGCACGGAAGGTACCGAGAATCAGTAATAATCGAGTGAATAGTGAAAGTGTTGTGTATTTTATCATCTTTTCGTAAAAATATAAGTGAGAGAACTAGTTACGCGGTATCATATTTCATAACGCAAAAACTTAAAAGCGCTAAAATCATGCGAGGACACTCAGCCATAAGACACCGAACGGAAACAAAATGCAACGTCGGACATTTTTCTTTTGCTTTGTCGCATTATGTAGTGTGTTACATTAATGCAATTCTATTATTAGATTAAGAATATGATAGACATTTTGGAACAAAATTATGTGCTATTAGTAGAAATACGTAATTATTTAGTAAAGAAGGGACAAGCAAGATATAAAGGTAATGTTATTTCAACGAAGTTAGAGCAAGCAAAAAGTGTTTACGAAAAATGTTGTAAAATAATTATACTACTAGAAAAAAGTAAGGATATTAATTTGGCATCAGCAATAGATCTATATGAGAGGATAAAACAAAAACACGAGGAAATAAATAAATTGTGTATTCTTCCCATTACAGTAGATGTAGGAAAAATGGATTTTGATCTTAAGGTAGCGTGTAGTTTGATTCCAGTAATGGACGGTGTTGAGGCCACCACCAAGCGCCTAATAGACTCCGTGGAGATGTATGCTGACATGCTGGACGGCCCAGGTAAAACATTATTAATTACTTTCGTGTTAAAAAGTAGGCTTGATGAGAACGCAAAGTTAAGAATTTCAGGCTCATACAAAAGTATTCAAGAGCTAATTGATGATTTGAGGAAATATCTTTTACCCAAAAAGTCATTTATGGCCATACAGATGCAGCTTCAAAATATTCAACAGGGTTCGAGGTCCATTGAGGATTATGGTTCAGAGGTAGAAAAGTTATTTACGGAGCTGACAATTACCCAGGCAGATGGAAAATCGGAAACATTTACTATTTTAAAACCGATCAATGAAA
This sequence comes from Luperina nickerlii, assembly GCA_963855955.1. NCBI lineage: Eukaryota > Metazoa > Arthropoda > Insecta > Lepidoptera > Noctuidae > Luperina > Luperina nickerlii. Next base: position 454,115 of record OY979670.1, read on the forward strand.
GCTTTGCTATAAAACGATTTTCAGATGGCCTGCGTAGCTCGAAGCTGAGCACCATCATTTCGGCACGCGGCTTCAGCAGCTTGAAAGATGCCATACAAGCAGCAAAAGACGAAGAGTGCACGTCTTTTCAGCCATCAGGTAATATTTTGCATGCATCTAAAAATGGACGAGTTTCACATAATTTGAGGCGCACAAAAAGTTATCAGAGAGGTATAACTTTTGGTAGACAATATGGTAACAATTACCCTCGTGGACATCAATTTAATAACAGTTACAACCGTGGACAAGGTTCTCGTGGAAATTTTAGAGCAAACTATCGCTCATCATTCAATCATCAGCGAGGTAATAGGGGTTCGAGATACGTTAGGAACCGTGGACGAGGCCATAATTCGTTTCCAGTAGAGAAAGTAGATGACACGCCTCCATGCGATAAAGATGATAATACAGGTACATCAAACCAGTTTTTTCGATCTTAAACATTTTATATTATCATACCAGGGTAATGCTAAGTATATAACCTTTTATATTAAAAATATTAAGTACTATTGGCTTATTGATACGGGTGCAACATTGTCAATTATTAAACATGAAATGTTACCAAAAGATATCGTTGTTCATAGAGATAATACTTTAATAAATGGAATTGGTGGTCAGCGACGTTCTCAAGGTTACGTAAATTTATTATTAAAGCACGACAATGCCACGTTTCAACATAACTTTCTTGTTTTTAATTCGCTACCACTAAAAGCTGACGGAATCATAGGCTTAGACTTTTTGAAAAAATTTCGAGCTAATATTGATATAGATTCAAATAATTTAACACTCTTTAACAATAATAAACAACATTATCTACATTTAGTTGATGAACATGACAGGATGAAAAATGCTATCATTATTCCGGCACGTTCGGAATCAATTCATTCTATATTTGTGAATGAGAATGTAAATGGAGAAGTTGTAGTGTGTAGTAGAGAGTTAGTGAAGGATGTGTTTATAGCAAACTCAATAGTAAAGGTTAGTAATAATAGAATTCCAGTCAAGATACTTAATGTTAGTGACAAGGAAGTAAGTTTGCCATCTTTTACACCAGATGTGAAAGATTTGGAAGACTATAATATCTGTCAATTTAATAAGACCAATATTAACTCTACTAGGGTTAAAACTTTGTTGTCAGAATTAAATCTAAATTATTTAGACGGAGAAGAGAAACAATCAATTGAAACAATATGTGCAAAGTATTCAGACGTTTTCCATTTAGAGGGAGATAAGTTAACAACAACGAATATTTATGAGCAATCAATAGTTATAAAACAAAGCACTACTCCAGTCTACGTCAAGCCATATAGGTTACCACAGGCACTAAAACCAGAAATAGCTAAGCAAGTCGATAATATGTTAGAAAATGATATTATTGAAGAGTCAAATAGTGAATGGTCCAGTCCAATTTTATTAGTACCCAAGAAAAGTAGCAAAGGTAATGAGAAAAAATGGCGTTTAGTTGTAGATTACAGAAAATTGAACGAAGTTATTTGTGACGATAAATTTCCTTTACCAAATATTAATGAAATTTTGGATACGCTTACTGGAGCCATTTATTTTACTCACCTTGACCTTCACCAAGGCTATTATCAAGTAAGTTTAGAGCCTAGTAGTCGTAAAATAACAGCTTTCACTACAAATACTGGCCAATATTGCATGAAACGTTTACCGATGGGTTTAAAGATCAGTCCTAATGCTTTCAGTCGTATGATGTCTGTAGCAATGTCTGGTTTAACTTACGATAAATGTCTAGTGTATCAGGACGATCTCATTGTATTCGGAAGAAATCTATCTAGCCATAATCGAAACTTAATAAGTGTAATGGAAAAATTGAGAAAAGTAAACTTAAAACTAAATCCACATAAATGTGAATTTTTAAAGAAAGAAATTCTTTATTTAGGACATCTGGTTTCAGAAAAAGGCGTCTTACCAGATCCAGATAAAACAAGAGTATTACAAAATTACCCAACTCCAAGAAATGCAGATGAAGTAAAACGTTTTGTAGCTTTCTGTAACTATTATCGTAAATTTGTAAGACATTTTTCGGAAATAGCGATGCCATTGAATAAGTTAAGTAGGAAAAATGAACCATTTGTTTGGTCTGATGAATGTCAACACGCTTTCGAATTTTTAAAAAAAGCATTAATAACGTCACCTATTCTACAGTATCCCGATTTTTCCGAGAATCATGAATTTATTTTACAGACAGACGCTTCGGGTACTGCTATTGGTTCAGTATTATGTAATAAAGATCTCAGACCAGTTGCATATGCGAGTAGACCCTTGAATAAAGCAGAAAAGAACTATCCGACAATTCAAAAAGAACTATTGGCAATTGTATGGTCCGTTAAGTATTTCAGACCATATTTGTATGGAAACAAATTTACAATAATGACGGATCATAAACCTTTGATATATCTTTTTGGTATGAAAGATCCATCAAGTAGATTACTTAAATTCCGATTAACATTAGAAGAATATAACTTTAAAGTAGTCTATGTGAAAGGAAAAGACAATGTCGTGGCAGATGCTTTATCTAGAGTTTGTATATCGTCCGATGAACTAAAGAACATGAATGAGCAAATAATGGCTGTAACGACCAGGGCGCAAAAGAAAAAGATGATTGAGCAAAGTAAGAGTAAGAATGAAGATGGAAAGAAGGCACTTAATAAATCCACTAACAACTGGACTGATCAACCAAGAGTTGTGGATATATTAAGAAAACCGTGTGATTCAGTAGAAATGTGTTTGATTGAAGGCAATAAATTAAAAAGATACAGAGAAAACGACATGATAACAGAAGAATTTGAATGTTTTGCATTAGTAGATAGTAAAAAGACATTATACATTAATCTTGACTTCAAGGCGCATTTTTCGCGAGCCGAATTTGTGCAGAAATTAAGCAATATTTGTAAAAAGATACGTATCAATGAAGTATGTATAATTAAGAATAAAGATAATATAGAATATATTAAAAGTGTTTGTGATGAGATAACAACACTTACTAATCGGTCCGGACCACGAATTTGCATATTACGAGGCGTAAAAAGAATCATCGATGACAATGAAAAGACTATAATTATGAATGACTTCCATTTACTGCCATCCAGTGGTCATGCTGGAGTACGCAGAATGGTAAATACCATCAAAAGACGATACTATTGGCCAAGTATCGACAAGGATGTCCAAGAATATGTCAAAAAATGTACAAAATGTCAAAAATCTAAATATTTTCGTTACATTAAAGAACCGATGGAAATTACCACAACGGCTTCCTCGGCATTTGAAAAGATTTACTTAGATGTTGTGGGTCCTTTAGATAGAGACGAAAGTGGTAATTGTTATATATTGACTATGCAGTGCGAGTTAACAAAATTTGTTCAAGCTATTCCTTTGAAAAACAAAGAAACGGTGTCCATTGCAGATGCATTTGTAAGACAGTTCATATTAAGATTTGGTATTCCGGAAACAATAGCAACGGATCGAGGAACAGAATTTATTTCTGCAACGATGGAACAGGTTTGTAAAATTCTTAACATTGAAAAATTGTCTTCTACAGCCTATCACCATCAGTCCATTGGAGCTCTAGAAAATGCTCACAAAACTTTGGGGGCATTTTTAAGGATCCAGTGTGGCAATCATACGGACACATGGAGCTATTGGTTACCATTTTGGTGCTTTAGTTTTAACAACACAGTCCATTCAGAAACAAACTATACGCCATATGAACTTGTCTTTGGTAAACTTTGTCGAATACCTGATAGCATTAGCGACACAGTAGAACCATTGTATAATATAGATAATTATCCATTACAATTAAAATACAGGTTACAGTTAGCTCACGCCAATGCAAAGAATAATTTGTTGAAAAATAAACATAAGCGTAAGGAGATACATGACAGATCACTCAATTCTATATTATACGAGAAAGATGATTTGGTGTTATTAAAAAATGAAGTACGTAGTAAATTAGATACGCTATTTGAAGGTCCTTATACAGTTGAGGAAGATCTGGGTTGTAATGTAAAAATAATTAAAAATAATAAAATAGAATTGGTACATAAGAATAGGACTAGGCCTTTTTGTCAGTAGATATGATGTAATTTAAGATTTAATTTTAGATAACATTGCAATGTATAATTAGTTAATGTTAAGGATAAATGGGTATAATTACAATAAGTAACTATATATTTGTAATGCACTAATAACTTGAAAGGTTTTATTTTTAAGTAACTAATATTAACTAAGTAAAAAAAAAAAAAAAACATTTTTTTTTTCTCTGTCCCCGGGAGGTGAAGTGTAAGAATACAATATGCATGCTCCTTTACTATTGTAAGTAAGCACACTCCTTTATAACTGAGCATGCATGCTGAGCTTGCACTATACCTCATATGCGGTTACTTTATAATTCTTCATACAGTCATTAAATAGTACCTAACAGATGTGGTTGTTTTCCTTAATACCACCATTTAGGAACCCCAACATTACAACCCCATAAGATTTCTATAGGGTTCAAATCGGGACTTTTAGATAACGGTTACACTTTCTTGAGCAACTAACCAATTCTGCACAAAACCTGCACGGTGGATGGAGCAGTCATCTTGCACGAAGTAAATATCTGTATTTGGACGCAGAATCTCCAAATACTAACTACTATTAAATCGACCAACTACTTCTACTAATTCATCAGGTCCCATAGACGACATCCAGCCAGCAATGTTTTGTATAGTCATTAAGTTGCGACATGACGCTTTGATTACACCAAATTCATTAAAAACAATGATAAAAATATTTTTCACGATTTACGTCAAACGTTTTAGAAATGTTTGTGCGCAGTCACTGTTAGGCGTAGGTAGACTGACACATATTGTCACTTATCTACCCCACGAAGTAAAATTTTACTTCGTCATACTCATTTGTGGACTTATAGTTTTATTATCCGACTTCAAAAAAGGAGGAGGAAGTTATCAATTCTGATCTTTATATATTTTTTTTTAATGTATGTTGTTCGATCATAACTCCCTCATATACATAGACGGATTTGCATTTTTTTTTGTCGAACGAGTTTCATTCCGAAATGGTCCCATTTAAATTTCGTAAAGATCTGATGAGAAGTTTCGGAGACAGACAACGGAACTCTTCAATAAATGCCAGCAAATCAACCGCGTTTGCTGCTATAGCTTAACTATGCATTGTTTAACCCTTTAAAGGGGTAGGCTGATGTGTTCAATTGCATCCTGTCACTGATATTCACATAGCAAGTGATAAATGAATTTGTTTGGGGTAGGTAGGTACAACTAAAAAGTGAAATATAAAAACTTTTTTACAAAATAATAAGCAATCAATAGTCTGATCCCAACTGCAACAGTTGTAATACAGCAAACAAAAACAAGAAGACCCCTCCGTGTCCTGCTCCACGCTCGGGCAGTCAGTGCAGCAATGTGTCACGAGTGATAGCTGCAGCATTCGCGATGTGTCAGCGGACACATTAGTGTCTCCGTCTATAGCCGGGCGATAGCTGGACTTATGAAGTATAGCCGCTAGTGCTGGCACTGCTCCTAATGACCTCGCCTGTAAGAGTAGTTGCGGACTTACTTGCATTGTTGTTACTATGTATGGATAATGTGGTCTTTCCAGTGGGCTAGTAAAACCTATCCACTGTGTACCTTTCACACAAAAACAAAGATATTTATTCGAAGGAATGGTACAAGGCTGTTAGGTAAGTACAGGTTTGGTTCTCAGGCCAAGAAATTGATAAAAATAAATTATTATTTACGGTCACGTGCAGTGATTATCTCCGACAGAGCAAGTTAAACTTAACTGTAATAACGAAACAACTTGCAAGCTCTGTGGGATTCAACTATTGTTGACTGTTAAAGGATCTTGGGATTTATCTCTAGGATAAAGCACTAAAAGCATAATCGCAATTTATCACAACTGTAAGTTTCATAGAGGTAGGTAATAGGTATAGGAATTCGTGCCCTCTTTAAGTTGGTCTGTCTTGTTATGTTTCAATCAACAAACCAGCTTCTGAAACATGGCTATGACTATAAACCTCAGGTATCTAACATTAAAGTCCACGCTACACTGTAAACTATTTCATGAACATCCAAATAAACACAGACAAAGAAATAACACATCCACATAATTATGACTAAAGAATCAATGAGGAAGTACGTTTCCTCAAGTTTCCTGTAGTTTATCTTAATACCTATTCAAAGCCGAACCGCGAAATGCAATAGATCACTTATGCGCGATAGCGTCGTGTCTTGTACATGTATTAGCCTAATTACTTGATAACATCGGCACTTGTTCACCGTCACTTGTGAGTTGTTTGTCTTCGAACCTATCGGTCATGTTAGCTTGACACTATCGCTTCGGAGAAAATTAAATGAGTCTTTTCAGACACGCCTTTATTTAATGTTCTACCGCGGTATGGCTACATTACATATAACACCAATTTGTTTGTTCAATTCAACTGAAATATCAAATAATTGATACCTGCGTTTATTGATATAGAGAAAATTGTGTGTTTACGCAGAAAAACTCAATTTTCCAAGAGGTACAAAACCGACTTGTTGTGACTTTATTCGACTACAAATATTTCTAAACGGTGAGAATTTTTTTCAGATAACAATAAATTAAATCGCTTATATCTATGTAAATTCTACAAAATTACATTAAAATTTTAATTAAAACTTCTTAGACTAAAAAAATAAAGACAAAAAAAGGAGTAACATTAAATTTGTAAACAAAACAACCTTATACATAAAATTAGAAACTAAAGAATTATTTCTTCATATTTAAATAAATATACACATGTTTAGCGATTGTCCATTGAGAGTCAAAAAATAAATCTGCCTCAAGAATATTTCAGAAAGTCATTTATTAACTTAATTGCTCTAGCAGTAGGAGTGTTATTGGTTCGGGGAGCACGCCATGTAGGCGGGTAGCAGAGGAGTCTATATTGTCGTCTTACAACGCCATGCATTATACTGGTCAGGAACATAAAAATGTATTGACTCTTGTAGAACGGAACTATTTATTTCATCTACTAATATTAGATAATAATTAATTATATGTGTGGATTCTCGCCTGAATTTGAGTGTGTGTTTGTGTGTGTACATGTGTGTGTATGTGTGTATTTGTGTGTGTGTATCTGACACGAACAAAGAAGGATATAGAAAGGGCTAGTATCCATATTGACGTTTGTACAGGTATCTACAGAATTTACGTTGAATTTTTTCTATCATAATAGTGTACAATAACTCTTGAGGACTGCAAACTATTGCATTATATGTCCCTAATGTTTCTCAATATCCAAACGTGGTCTTTAAAGCTTAGTTTGGAAGACTTCTTCATCTTTGAGATGAGTTAAGTGTTTATTCTTTGGTTAGAAATTAAGTATTGAAGCCCTTCACCTCACTCAATACTTTTATTGCATTCCACATGTAGGTAATCTATTCTATACTACTTACATGGCAAGATGAAATGATTCATGAAGCTGTACCTATAGGTACCTAAAACACTAATGTATTTATGTACTGTATGTAAATGGTGGCAAGAATAGTATAGAGTAGAGCCATCAAGAAAGGATTTGCCAGTTCTGCTACTCGTATAACAACACAGTTGATCCAAATACATTACCTAGCAATAAATACTTACATTATCCCAATCTACCTATCTATACATCTATACAAATAAATAAAATTGGAGTGTCTGTTTGTAATATTAAAATAACAGCTTTGTACTAAATGCATATGGATGCATTTGTATACACGGTACATATACCAAAATAACATTTTTTACAATTTTTGTCTGTCTGTCTGTTTGTTACGGCTAATCTCCGAAACGGCTGTACCGATTTTGACGGGACTTTCACTGGCAGATAGCTGATATAATAAGGAGTAACTTAGGCTAAATTTATATTAGAAAAAAAAATAAAACCAATGAAATGAAATGAAATCTATACATCTTCTATACAAATAAATAAAATTGGAGTGTCTATTTGTAATGAGAGCACATTCAGCCGATTCAGAATTTAGCAAAATTCTTCTTGATGTTGGAGAGGGAAAGTGTCTAGAAGTGATAGTACTCATGATAATATAGAAATACCTACCGGTCTTTGTCAGGTTGTGGCGGACACTGCAATTTTAATACATAGTATTTATGATGATATTTACAATCTCAATATCAAAGAAGATTCGTGGTTGTGTGAAAGATCAATTTTATCACCTATGAACGACTACGCTTAATCAGCGCATTTTAGATAAGATATCTGGTGAATCACAAACATACCTTTCCATCAATACAGTTTGCAATCCGGATGAAGTGGTTAATTACCCAACAGAATTTTTAAACAGTATAATTGTGCCTGGTCTACGCCCTCACAAACTAGAACTTAAGATTGGCGTGCCCATCATACTACTCCGTAATTTAAACCCACCGAAACTTTGCAATGGTACTAGGTTGCGAGTGCTCGTTGCATAAAAACGTTATAGAAGGTAGTATAATATCCGGATACGGAAAAGGTGAGATAGTATTTATACCACGGATTCCTATAATACCGTCGAATTTTCCATTTGAATTCAATAGATTGTGATTCCCTATCAATGTCAGTTTTGCTGTGATAATCAACAAGTTACAAGGGCAAACGTTAAGCAAAGCTGGCATAGATTTAACTAAGGGATTGCATTACCCATGCACAACTATACGTGGCATGTTCACGTGCGAGGAATGCCAGTAGTGTTATTGTTTTAGCCTAAGAAAATCGTAAACCAAATATTGTTTACACCCTTACATTTTGATCGTTTTAATTCTTAAAAGGGGTCATTGTAGTCATTATGAACAACTTTTACTATGGGAGCAACCCTCAAATCGTGAAAAAAATCAGCTGATCCATACATTTAAAATTAGGATAGATATTTATTTACGTGGAATAGAACAATAACTTTTTTGTTAAATTCCACGTGGACGAAGTCGCGGGTAACAAACAGCACTAACAGCTAGTAAATAATAATTCTTCACAATACTTTCGACCTATATTTCACAAGTCGCAAAGGGCCGCGTATCGCTAAGCAAACATGGCTTAGCTAAGAATTTGCGTTAAACCCGCGAAACTGTATCGAAATCAATATTCACGTGGATATTACAGAGTTATCGTTGAATAAACATGGCGATAACGTAAGGTGCTTGTTTGTGCTTTGAAAAATAAAAAATATATGGGTCAGCGACACACCTGTGACTGTGAGCGACAACCTGCCACGAGCCGTGCACTGTGACTGTCAGCGACAACCTGCCACGAGCCGTGCACTGTGACTGTCAGCGACAACCTGCCACGAGCCGTGCACTGTGACTGTCAGCGACAACCTGCCACGAGCCGTGCACTGTGACTGTCAGCGACAACCTGCCACGAGCCGTGCACTGTGACTGTCAGCGACAACCTGCCACGAGCCGTGCAATGTGACTGTCAGCGACAACCTGCCACGAGCCGTGCACTGTGACTGTCAGCGACAACCTGCCACGAGCCGTGCAATGTGACTGTCAGCGACAACCTGCCACGAGCCGTGCACTGTGACTGTCAGCGACAACCTGCCACGAGCCGTGCACTGTGACTGTCAGCGACAACCTGCCACGAGCCGTGCACTGTGACTGTCAGCGACAACCTGCCACGAGCCGTGCAATGTGACTGTCAGCGACAACCTGCCACGAGCCATGCAATGTGACTGTCAGCGACAACCTGCCACGAGCCGTGCACTGTGACTGTCAGCGACAACCTGCCACGAGCCGTGCAATGTGACTGTCAGCGACAACCTGCCACGAGCCGTAAACTGTGACTGTCAGCGACAACCTGCCACGAGCCGTGCACTGTGACTGTCAGCGACAACCTGCCACGAGCCGTGCAATGTGACTGTCAGCGACAACCTGCCACGAGCCGTGCACTGTGACTGTCAGCGACAACCTGCCACGAGCCGTGCACTGTGACTGTCAGCGACAACCTGCCACGAGCCGTGCACTGTGACTGTCAGCGACAACCTGCCACGAGCCGTGCAATGTGACTGTCAGCGACAACCTGCCACGAGCCGTGCACTGTGACTGTCAGCGACAACCTGCCACGAGCCGTGCACTGTGACTGTCAGCGACAACCTGCCACGAGCCGTGCAATGTGACTTTCAGCGACAACCTGCCACGAGCCGTGCACTGTGACTGTCAGCGACAACCTGCCACGAGCCGTGCAATGTGACTGTCAGCGACAACCTGCCACGAGCCGTGCACTGTGACTGTCAGCGACAACCTGCCACGAGCCGTGCAATGTGACTGTCAGCGACAACCTGCCACGAGCCGTGCAATGTGACTGTCAGCGACATCATCATCATTGTCATCATAATATCTATATTTATTTTATTACATCGCAATAATAATCAAAGTGATTTACAAATTGTAATAATTATTCCACGATATTATACCATGATCATAACACAGATCAGTTTGGTGAAAACTTGATAACGTTTCCGCTGTTTTCTATCAGATAACGTATCGCATCGAGTTTGAAGCTAATTTATTCATTCGATGGATTTATCGGAATTGGGTCACCTGAGGTTGGCGCCACGGCGAATTGGAAATAAGTAGGTGCGGTACATACCGCCCGATACCTACAAGATTATACACTTGTGATTCATTATTCACCTCATTTTATAATACTTATAAATAATTGAATAGATAAGGACTAATGTGCTGGGATTACGATGATAGTTATTCATAACAAGGGTCAAATAAAGGTCAACTGAGTGAAAGTTAAAACTCTATATTACTAAGCCTTAGTGGCCTGAAACCAACAAGTATTAGCCTTTCAAAGACGAATTGTACAGTAGGGGCGATCACAAGCTCAGAGCAACGTGTCGTTTAAGTAATGCAACTTGTTGTGTCGCTAACCAAAACCTAATCTAGTGTCAGCGGGCTGGCCCGGAACATAAAGGGCTAAGGAAGGAACACGGGAGGGTTTTAGTCAGTAAGAGTCTGACACTCCCGTCCGCCCCTCCCAGAGCGGGTGGGGTCATTTGATGATTTCCCATTCTAGAAAAAAAAGACCTAATCTAGTGGTAATGATGAATCTAGATTATCAGCAAAAGATAGGTAATAATTTCCTTATGTAAATGAGTGCCAGACAGTACTAGAATAGGTACTAATACATTGCCCAGCGGTTTCACCCGCATAAGTGTCGATCCCGTTCGAAAGACACGTGGCGCCATCTATTGTCATAATAACGTTATTGTTGTTTTCCTCGAAAACATCACTTTTTATCGGGATGAAAGGTAGCCAACGTCCATTTCTGTACACCTGACAACGTATATGCAAAATATCAGAATTATCGGTTCAGTGGTTTAGACGTGAAAAGGTAACAAACAAACAAACTTACTTTCGCATTTATAATATTAGTTAGGATAGTTAAGATAAAAGTAAGAAGGTTCGTGCGTTGCAGTGGTTTGAGAAAAGGCTGAGAATGATGATGACAAGCATGATGGACTGGAATGTAAGATGACGACCATGACGAGCTGGAAGGTAAGATGACATCCATGACGGGCTGCAAGGTAAGATGACAACCATAACGGGCTGGAAGGTAAGATGACAACCATAACGGGCTCCTAGAAGGTAGGATGACAACCATGACGGGCTGGAATGTAAGTTGACAACCATGACGGGCTGGCAGGTAAGATGGCAACCATGATGGGCTGGAAGGTAAGATGACTACCATGATGGGCTAGAAGGTAAGATGACAAACATGACGGGCTAGAAGGTAAAATAACAACCATGACGGGCTAGAAGATAAGATGACAACCATGGCGGGCTAGAAGGTAAGATGACTACCATGATGGGCTAGAAGGTAAGATGACAACCATGACGGGCTAGAAGGTAAGATGACTACCATGACGGGCTAGAAGGTAAGATGACTACCATGACGGGCTAGAAGGTAAGATGACAACTATGACGGGCTAGAAGGTAAGATGACAATCATGACGGGCTAGAAGGTAAAATAACAACCATGACGGGCTAGAAGGCAAGATGACAACCATGACGGGCTAGAAGGTAAGATGACAACCATGACGGGCTAGAGGGTAAGACGACAACCATGACGGGCTAGAAGGTAAGATGACAACCATGACGGGTTAGAAGGTAAGATAACAACCATGACGGGCTAGAAGGTAAGATGACAACCATGACAGGCTAGAAGGTAAGATGACAACCATGACGGGCTAGAAGGTAAGATAACAACCATGACGGGCTAGAAGGTAAGATGACAACCATGACGGGCTAGAAGGTAAGATGACAACCATGACGGACTAGAAGGTAAGATGACAACCATGACGGGCTAGAAGGTAAGATGACAACCATGACGGGCTAGAAGGTAAGATGACAACCATGACGGGCTAGAAGGTAAGATGACAACCATGACGGGCTAGAAGGTAAGGTGACAACCATGACGGGCTTGAAGGTAAGATGACAACCATGACGGGCTAGAAGGTAAGATGACAACCATGACGGGCTAGAAGGTAAGAGGACAACCATGACGGGCTAGAAGGTAAGATGACAACCATGACGGGCTAGAAGGTAAGATGACAACCATGACGGGCTAGAAGGTAAGATGACAACCATGACGGGCTAGAAGGTAAGATGACAACAATGACGGGCTAGAAGGTAAGATGACAACCATGACGGGCTAGAAGGTAAGATGACAACCATGACGGGCTAAAAGGTAAGAGTACTAACATCAATATATTCAATACTAACAGCGCCCCGCGGTTTCACCCTCATAAGTGTCGATCCCGTTGGAATATCGAGATAAAAGCTATCCTATGTCCTTCCCCGGGACGCAATATATCTCTCTGCCAAATTTAATCGAAATCCGTTCAGTGGTTTAGGTGTGAAAAGGTAACATACAGACAGACACAGTTACTTTCGAATTTGTAATATTAGTATGGATTATATCAATTATTAACTCTTTATGTAGATAACTCCTTTAGGACATTTGTCACCGCAGTAAGGAAACACGTTTTTACTGTTAAGCATGAGTAATCGATACTTCTAACGTTATCGGTTCAATCAGCTTTTAAATATTCATATTTAAATAAACTCGTTGAATTCCTGAAAGTTTCAAGTGTACCTTGATAATATTCAAATGAATTCAATTCTTTAGGTATTACCGGCTTTATTGTAGTGGTTTACGGAGTGTTTAGTCCTAGGTTACGGAAACAGAAAATCTTTAGGTCACCCATATAAACACTTATCTAGATTCACTATACGATAGGTTTAACTAATTACCATTTACAAGAAAAAATACATATTAATAGCTTTTACGTATATAACAGCTTTTACAGCTTACAGCGTGCTGTATTTACATAAAAAAACCGGCCAAGTGCGAGTCGGCCTCGCGCATGTACTTGTAGGTAAGTACGTATAAATACATAGTTTACAACGGGAAAATATTTTTTTTTTTGCAATGTAATTACAAATTTACGGTTTTCGGATGTTTTCCTTTACGTGTGCTATATGATGTTGCTTCTTGCCAAACATAATTTTAGGTCAACGGGAAGTAACCTATAGGTTTTGATTTCGGAACATAAACGCCCGTATCCTTTGATTGCGTTGGCTTACAAGTTTGTTTTTTTTTCCCAGCTTCAAGGGATTGCAGCTTTGAGTAATTGATATTAATTTCAACTTGATAAACACACGCGTTCCTGAGGAAAAGGGTCTTGAGTGACGGACAGACAGACGGACAACGAAGTGATCTTAAAGGGTTCCGTTTTTCCTTTTAACGTACAAAACCCTGAAAATGCAAGAAAACTGCTTTGCGGGGGTATCATTCTACATATTAACAAATTATGACATATGCGACGAGATTCTGGTGCAAAGCGTTTTTATGCGTGATGCGGACGCGTTAGGTGAACGCATCTAGATAGATGCGATGCGATGATCACATCGCATCGCTTTGCTTAGATAAGTTCTTGTTGTAATAGTTATAAATGAATACATTTGTAATTAGGTCGATAGTAGCACCTGTCCCGATTTACATAATAACGTGATATAATTACATTTTAGCTGCACTTTCAGTAATCTACGAGGATATGTTAATGTAAGACTGTATCGTCTGCATACCTACTATTTTGACATTTGCATGCTCACCGTCCATATGTTACAGGGATATTAATTTATTACAATATATTATTAATTGTCTTCAGAATTTAATTATGGCATGAAATAATGAGCAAGGTTATGTTGCATAATTTTGCAATAATTTTAATGTGAAAGTTAACGATCTCATCTGTCCTTTGCTGAATAGACAATCTTGAAAAGCTATGCGAAACATATAATTAAATTATCAGCCAACATTAAAACTAAATGCATAGCACGCTTGACAAAATAATCAACAATAATAGGTAATTGCCTATTATTTATTCTTGTGCAAAGTAGTTACTATAAAATCCATTAGAAAAATAATGTTGTGAAATACACTTTATTCAATATTCATGAACGGTTCATAATTTCTGAATGCCTGCCTAAATTAATTATCATCTAAAGATGGCGATAAAGGAAATCAATGACGTAATAACTTGGCATTAACTGAACATATTTACTTGATAGCTACTCGAATAGTGCATAAAACATTATGGTGTAATAATTGTTGGCTCAGCTCTGTGGTTGAGGTTCGATTCCTCATTCAGTTTCAAAGGACTATTTCTGAAGAAATTCTTATGAAAATAGGAAAAATGTTGACGTATTATTTATTATTATGGCCATATTATGTAAAAGCATAAGTGTAGGCAATGCAATGCAATCTATAAGTATTTATATTTGTGAATCTTGACGTTTATTGTATGTAAACGATATTATCTGTATGAGACTCATTTAGAAGTATTTCTATCGCAGAGTAGAATAAAATAGCAAGAAAAATGTGCTCATTTGCATATCTCCGCTCATTGAGACCTCAACCTGAAGCCTTGCTAGAACATATCTAACTATTACTATCCGTCACCAAAGAACCCAAAAGTCCTACCTGACTCAAATCCATAGGCACAAATCAGCAGGGTCTTGTATCACAGTCACTCGTCTCAAGTCACAGAATGTTCAGTCACAGTTATTCTCTGGGCGGCAATCACAGCACACAGGTGTGGTTGTGTGGGCGACACTGTGCGTGGTGACGTCGCGCACTCCTGCGCATCACAACTAGCGCGTAAACTGTCGCACACACGACGCGCGCGCAGGATACTTGCCAAACTTTCCTATTTTCGCGGTAAACGGCTCCTTCCGATTAAGAACGGTTACCGCGTATTTGCGTTTTGTTAATTAATTAAAATGTATGAGGAGTTAATGACACGACATGAATATGTATATAGCGTTACTATTGGCTGTTAATAGGTGAGTACAGTGCGTGCCACGTAAGAAGAGACTTGACCCCGCCTCCCCCGCTCTTTCCGCCGCCCCTATGACGTCCGGTCCCGTCCCGCACTCAGACCTCATACCGCTAAAGATACCTAAAATCGTGTACTGCGCATGTCAGACCACGTGGTGTGTCAAGTCTCTTCTTATATGGCACGCACTGTACTGAGTAGGTGCGCCGGTTTTAGCAATGTTTCATGTTTGTGCACCGGTTTGTTACCGGGGCCACGCTGTTTATGAAATGGTCCTTTTTATCTTTTACATGATATTGCTGCTCATTGGGCTATGGAGATAATCAAGAATAATCATCTACCAGCTTTTATTTATTATACAATTCAAATCTAAAATTACCTTATAATATCCAAATAGTATTAGCTACCGATAATTTCAATCATAGTAATAATACTACTATAAAATGTCACTGATGGAGTCATACCAATAAACGTGGCTCAGTCAGCATTTAAGTAACTACTGAAATTAACAACATCATCATCTGCCTAGACTTATCCCGGCTATTTTAGGGTTGGCTTCCAGTCTAACCGGGTGCAGTTGAATACCAGTATTTTACATTGAGCGACTGCTTATCTGACCTCAACAACATACCTCTTGACATAACTGGTTGACAGACTTTCAGGCTTAAGTCTCCAAAAACAGGCGCGACACGCTATATAAACGCGCGCGACACAAAGGCACCGCTCGTTGCGCGACTTGCGGTGCCTTTGATTCGCGTGTCGCGTCGCGCCTGTTTGAAGGAGCCTTTACTCATAACGACTGTCTATGATCTTATATTAGAAAGAGAACCGGGACCGAAGGCTTGACCTGCTTGCCGAGGCACGGAGGACTCTTGATAAAAAGTGTTGGATAGTCACCCATCCATGAACCGACCTCCGCAAGTGTAGCTTAACATTTCATCGACGCCTTCTGTCTGTCGTTACTTAGCCACGAGCTCCTTATTAACAGTAATTAAAAAAATATAATTTTTCAGTGAACGTAAAGTTTACGTACTATGGAGGTGAACATAGCCAATGTTTGCTCGTTCGATAAGCGCGGGTATCGAGAAAGTTATCGCAAAGTTATCGCGAGCAAACAGCTTGCACGGGGCGCATCCACCGAGCACTCATTATCATACGAGTGCCAACCGTCACCTGGCCACGCGCACGCGCACCGCCAGGACGTGTCACATATCAGGGTCAGTCAGACACCTTTCAGCAAGGATTTCATTATCAGTCCTATCATTAGTAAGATTAAATGGCTAGGACCGAAGTGAAAACTGCTGAAAGAGATCTATGGAAGAATAAGGCTGTCGAGGTCGAACCAAGTCGTTCCTTGGTTCGCCTGCGACAGATTATGGTCATCAATGAGATGAGAAGCCTTGATCCTATCGACAATACTAATTAGTTCAACGTTCTGCCTGGCTCGTTGCTCTGGTGCTCGCTCGCGCTACTGATGAGCATCAGTTCAACGTTCTGCCGCTCGTTGCTCTGGTGCTCGCTCGCGCTACTGCTGAGCATCAGTTCAACGTTCTGCCGCTCGTTGCTCTGGTGCTCGCTCGCGCTACTGCTGAGCATCAGTTCAACGTTCTGCCTGGCTCGTTGCTCTGGTGCTCGCTCGCGCTACTGATGAGCATCAGTTCAACGTTCTGCCGCTCGTTGCTCTGGTGCTCGCTCGCGCTACTGCTGAGCATCAGTTCAACGTTCTGCCGCTCGTTGCTCTGGTGCTCGCTCGCGCTACTGCTGAGCATCAGTTCAACGTTCTGCCTGGCTCGTTGCTCTGGTGCTCGCTCGCGCTACTGATGAGCATCAGTTCAACGTTCTGCCGCTCGTTGCTCTGGTGCTCGCTCGCGCTACTGCTGAGCATCAGTTCAACGTTCTGCCGCTCGTTGCTCTGGTGCTCGCTCGCGCTACTGCTGAGCATCAGTTCAACGTTCTGCCGCTCGTTGCTCTGGTGCTCGCGCGCGCTACTGCTGAGCATCAGGTCCTGGCTTCGGTTCCCGGGTCGCGCAATGTGTTGTTGGGGTTTCCCATCAGGAACAGCCCGGAGTCTGGATTTGTGGCGGTTGATGTACTATAGGAACACTTCTGTCTGACCCTTTGGGGCTTCCGGGGAGGATGTTCTGTGTACGACTTGCTGTAGAACGTCAGGAGGCCTCTCTATTACAGACATGCGTGTAGATCACCTCCTCGGTGAAATAGAATACTTCACCGAGGAAATCATCTATCTATTCGTTGGTCGACATAAATAACAATTAATTGGTACACATAGTTCGTTTTCTCTTCTACAGTAAATATAAAGCGTTTTTTTTTATTATTTATCTATTTTTTTAGCAATAATCGTCAAAAAACTCATGGAGAGCTGATTTGAGAGCTCTAATTTGCAGATTCTGTTGAATATAACCCATTAAAACAAATGTTCTCATATCACAAATATATATGTACTTTTATAATAATATAATATATTTTTGTTACATTATATGCCTTATAAATAAAGAAAAACGACTGGACCTAATTCGATTTTCTATAGGAAACAAGTCTGAATGTCTCCGAACTTCTAGATCATTTTCACGTAGTATTTATACCAAAATAGTCTCCAATAATTGCTTAAACAATATCAATTAAAAATATACATACATACATTGTTATTGATACTTTGATATTGTTTTTTTTTATAAAATAAATGAACTACTTATATGTATAATTATGTATTTCACTGCGCCCGCGCCGGCGATGCGCGCTCGCCCTGGCTGGAGAAGCATCCCACTTGACCGATTGCGAATTCGACCATAGACGACGTCACGCCACAGGCAAGCCTGGTTAAGCAAACGACAACTTCATAGATTGAACTGTGAGATGCAATTTATATTGTTGCGCGCCACAAATAACGCTTGATACATGGCGACATTAGTTACCACTAGCGCCATCTAGTATCGGGTAGCAGAACTAATACCTTGGTACTAGTACCTTGACCCTACTAGGTAGGTACTAGTAATTCCGAGAACTATCGACGTCGAGTCAGTCGGGACCGCTATGTACTCGAACATACTAGATGTTTATAGATTAGCTCTGTGGCATTATATAAGGCGGGCGCGAGCCACGAGACACATTAGTTTTGAATAAGCGATACATGCGATAACATCAAAGCGATATTCAAGTGCGACTTAAGAGTGATCAGTAAGTGCAATTGTGTTTCCTAATTAGTGTGTTTGACTTGTAATTAGTGTTGGTGAGTAAAGTGTCATTTTTTTGGTTATTAAATCGGCAGTTCTTATTGTCACGAACCCCAAGCTCGTAACAATATTTTATATAAATTGCGCGCTCAGTAACTTACCGAAATTTAAGAGAGCTCTTAATAAGGCAATTGTTTGGAAACCACTAATAGGCAGTAAACTTATACCCATACAGTAACTCTTCGAATGGTAGTCTTCCCAAAGATAACACGACGGAAAATACACGATCAAACTATTATTATTCTAGTTTAACACAAACCCTGACCTAAGACTATAAGGTATCCTATTGCTATCTCTCTCGGCCTGGCCCATCTTTGATAACAGTCGTGATTAAAGTTTAATCGATAATGTTTGCAAATCTTGCGCGTTACAAGTGCGGTACATATTCATGAAGTACGTGCCGCAGCAGGCAGCACCGCGCCATCAACCGATAGCGCGTGCAAATATTGACTCGCCTCCATTAGTCGTTATTGGCACAATATCCATAAGTGCTAATGTCTATTGTTTAGCACCTGAACTCGTGTTTTAATCAAGTACATGCTTAGGGAAAATACCTTTCTGTATTCATTGATTAAGTAGATAGTTCTCTCCGGCAACTTTTTTTCAGAAGGAAATTATCTTGGTGGCTTCCTGTGTGGGTAAAAATAAGGATCCTATCGACTAACAACACGTCCTCGAAAATATCAATCGTATCTTCCTAATCATACAACATTCTGGTTATTTCACCTTCTCGCATTTCGATAACGATATAATGGGCCAGAATCCTCTACATTCCCACGCCACATTCCAAAACTTGGGAGAAAACAAAAACAAAAGGCATGGTCAAAGTAAACGTCTATTTGCAACATGCACAATTATCGGCTATAATATGTTCAAAAACTATCTGATTAAAATGTAAACAAATGGATTAGAAAACGTACCTGTGGATGTCAATTTGTGGCACTACTTACAAATTGAGTGCTTTGGATTTCTTTATTTGAAAACTTAAACATAAAATTATAATTTTTAATCACCCTAACGATGTTTTTCATTTGACAATTGAGGTTTATAACCGCAATTTTCGTCGATGATTTTTACAATTTAATTATGATATTCAAACAATAAATACTTACTGGAAAACGTGGTGAGATATAAAGGAGAAACCTTCTAAATACGGATAAATGTGATAGAAATTTCCTTTGATGAGTAAATGAGTTAAAATTTAATCTGAACAGGGTTTGTTTACACTTTCACCAGATACTCTTGAAACAAACATTACAGACATATTGGCCGGCTACTGTGCTGCGCTGGGCGCTGTGTGGGTGCAGGCGGCGGCAGGCCTGCGACAACACGACGGCAGGCGTGACGTGAGAACTGCTGCGTCACGCAGGTGCTCGTACTGTGGGAACCTGCTCTAATCACAGCCAGAGTAACGAGATGTCGCCCTTTTTAACCGACTTCAAAAAAGGAGGAGGTTCTCAATTCGGTTGTATTTTTTTTATGTTTGTTACCTTAGTACGCCGTCGTTTAAAATCGACTTGAAAAATTATTTTTTTATTTTAAATTATATACTTCCAGATTGGTCCCATTTTTTATCAAAATCCAGTTCTGATGATGGGATCCATGAGAAATTGAGGGAACTCCTCAATTATTATAAGCACACCTATAGCGATTTGGGTATTTTTTATAGAAACATGCATTTGCTCTCGGAAACCACCATTTGGTGAAGTGGAACTAATGAAGAAACCACAGACGGCCACCGGAACTACTCAATAATAAGTACCTATGTATTTCACGGGTTGCGATACTTTAATATGATTGCTAAGTAATTTATGTTCGTCACAATGCGAATGGTGAAATGGAGCTGATGATGGAATACTCTGCATCGGGAAAAGCACTATTTTGTAAAAGGCGATGGGCAAGTTGATATTATAATATTATATATTAATATATTAATTATAGGCTATTGTAACTTAGAAGATACATTGTAAACAGACCCACTAAAAAGCGAGAAATAAAAACTAAAAAAAACCGACTTCCAAAAAAACACTACAAAGTAAAAAATAACTTTAATTTCGGAAGTCGGTGGCAAAAACTAAAATACAGATCCAAAGACACCGACTTCCGAAGTTAAAGTTATTTTTCACTTTGTAGTGTTTTTTTGTGAAGCGTTGTTCCTTAACAATTAGGGCGATGGCTTTAAATCCAGTACTACGATTATCATTTCGTTTCGGGACAAAATTTCACAGGCTAGTATCATTCAGCATTTAGTAATAAATGTATTTTAATTTGTAGTACACAAATAAAATAGAAAAAAGGTAAATATATGATTAGCAGTTAGTACTTACATTCAACAAAACTAATGCAACGTTTCGATAGTGGATTTTGTTGGATATGTAAATCGAACTCAAGACCACAAGGACTTTTTTATTTTATTTAAAGGAGTGTCCAGTCCATGCAGTTTTGTGGTCCGTTACTTCTATAAGAACCTTACTATGCTTTCTAATGGGCAACTAGCTTTATCTGTCTAACTAGCCGATTCCTTTGGCAATTCAACAGTGCCTGTAAATGGTTTAATTTTAGACCAAGAGCTACTGCACGGTGTGTCTGTAAGGCTAGAAATTCTTATGGTGATGAGTCATAGTAGCCTATGTACAATGGCCATCGCCTGGCACGCCTCAGCCCTGCAAGTCATCAACCCCTATATTTTTGAAAGTGTAGGAAACATTTGAAAAAAAATAACACTGGCACTCCGGTAGTGCCGACAGAAGTGAAAACTTGAACAATTACGAGTGTATTTTGTGAATCGTCTTATAATAGGCGGGGAGCCACCAATCCTGAAAGCTCCGTGATCACGGATTCTAATATTTTTAATAAAAAATAAAAGTTAACGTTTAGACGAACAAGATTTGCTTGGTCGGCGTGGATTTGATTGGCCGGAAATATTTTAATTAAATTATTTATTATTAAATTTCCATAATTTTTTTTCCGTCATCACGGATTTTGAGCAATCTTATATAGAATTTTGTGTGAAATTATGTTCAACAAGAAAAAATCCGGCCGACCAATGATTTTTAGCCGGAAAGGTCACGCATACCTATTTGAATGGTGTGATAAGGGGTAAAATTTATCCATTATCACGGAAACCTTTTTCTTTTTTTTTAATTCACGTGTTTTAATGTCGCATTTATAATTATCTTGGTATGCGTGCTTACAAACTGCCGAAAGTATCGCGCATACCAAATTTTATTGTGTGAGTGAGGATTATACTGTTATAGATTTCACTTACTGGATGACATTTCTTTTAGGGTCTTTCTTCTACCTCTGGTCTCTTCCTTAAGTTTTTAACTATTTATTATACTAATTAATATGGAAAAGAGGAAAAACAGGATTTTTTTTATTTGGGTTGATTATATAATAAATGAAGGTTGATACAGAAAATATGTTCAATTCAAGTTTATTAATCAATAATCATCTACATCATTATCATCAAAATTATCATTCCTCTCTTCTTCTGATTCTTCGCTTTCTTCCTCATTCTGTTGGCAACTTAATATTTCCTCAACCTTTAACGGTGGCGATGGGCCAATGTACCACAATGGTTCGAGTTTACTGGATTCATTTACTTGTCATCCACATTCTGTTGGATCGTATAATGTACAAATAGGTCAGGTAGCATTTTGCCACATTGCGTTTACAAAAATGGTGCGTAATATTTTTTGCGTTAAAGTTTTCCAGCATGGTGGAATATTATATGAATTGAAATTTATCATTTACCTTTGTAAAATTTTTCTTTGTCGGTTGTACTTGCAAAAAATTTTAAGAATAATTCAAATCTTGCAATATTAGTTTCATCAGTCTGTCGAGCTCTACCGGGCTTCCATGCTTTTACAGGTTGTGATTATACAGCAGCTTTTGTTCGTAAAAGAAAAATTAAAGCCTACAACCTCCTGTTAGAAAATGAAAAATATCAGAACATGTTCGAGCATTTAACAAATCCGGAAGACATAAATGATAAAGAAAAGACAGATTTAGTTCAAAGATTTACAAATGAAATGTATAACGTAAAAAATAATGATGTTTATATTGCAAGATTTGAATTATTCTTGAAATTTTTTGCAAGTACAACCGACAAAGAAAAATTTTACAAAGGTATGATAAATTTCAATTCAAATAATATTCCACCATGCTGGAAAACTTGAACGCAAAAAATATTACGCACCATTTTTGTAAACGCAATGTGGCAAAATGCTACTGAACCTATTTGTACATTATACGATCCAACAGAATGTGGATGGCAAGTAAATGAATCCAGTAAACTCGAACCATTGTGGTACATTGGCCCATCGCCACCGTTAAAGGTTGAGGAAATATTAAGTTGCCAACAGAATGAGGAAGAAAGCGAAGAATCAGAAGAAGAGAGGAATGATAATTTTGATGATAATGATGTAGATGATTATTGATTAATAAACTTGAATTGAACATATTTTCTGTATCAACCTTCATTTATTATATAATCAACCCAAATAAAAAAAATCCTGTTTTTCCTCTTTTCCATATTAATTAGTATAATAAATAGTTAAAAACTTAAGGAAGAGACCAGAGGTAGAAGAAAGACCCTAAAAGAAATGTCATCCAGTAAGTGAAATCTATAACAGTATAATCCTCACTCACACAATAAAATTTGGTATGCGCGATACTTTCGGCAGTTTGTAAGCACGCATACCAAGATAATTATAAATGCGACATTAAAACACGTGAATTAAAAAAAAAGAAAAAGGTTTCCGTGATAATGGATAAATTTTACCCCTTATCACACCATTCAAATAGGTATGCGTGACCTTTCCGGCTAAAAATCATTGGTTTGCCGGATTTTTTCTTGTTGAACATAATTTCACACAAAATTCTATATAAGATTGATCAAAATCCGTGATGACGGAAAAAAAATTATGGAAATTTAATAATAAATAATTTAATTAAAATATTTCCGGCCAATCAAATCCACGCCGACCAAGCAAATCTTGTTCGTCTAAACGTTAACTTTTATTTTTTATTAAAAATATTAGAATCCGTGATCACGGAGCTTTCAGGATTGGTGGCTCCCGGACCATAAACAAAACACGCGTGTTAAGGTGTGTTCCTTATTTTATAGGGTTTTTTGCAAATCAGGTATGATGACCAAAGTGACTGGTTTATTCTTCTCGTGAAAGGAATTTATTCAGATTTACAAATAAGCACACAGGATAGACTTCAGTTCGTGGTGTTGGTCGCGGCAGTGGTAAGAGAAGCAAGCCGCTCGCATGGAGCTCGTCGTCAGTTATATATCCGTGGTTCAGCGCCATCTCGTCGTTGTTGGATGAACTACGTAGTTAGTACGCGAGGCCCTCGTAGTTCTTCCCGATGTGCATAGATGGCGCTGTCCTCAACAACGCGCGTCTTACGTTTTACGTCTTACGAATTTTCGATCAGGGTCACGTGACCTGACGCGAGTTTAGAAGTTTTTACCCATTCCAAAAAAAGTACACAGCGCCGCTAAAGAAGTTTTCACTTTAAAAACTTGTTCCTGTAAGCTTGAATTTTTTTTTACCATTTTGTTTATTTGCTATTAAGTTCAAAAAAAAATTGACAGGCGTTTTCGATGAGCACAAGTACCTGACAGGTGAGCCTGAAGGTGTATTATGTGTAAATTAAAATAAACTTTATTCTGTAAAGTTGAAATTTACAGGTATGTTTCTTTAAACGATTTAAAGTAAGTTGATACAATGACAGGCGGTTCTGGCTAGCATAAGTCCTTGACAGGCGAGGGGAAAGATGCTATGGGAGTGCGAGTAAGAGGCGTAGCATGAAAAATCATATCGTTGATGCAAATTACATTAAGTAGAAATAGAAATTATACTAAAATGTATTAAAAAAAATAAAATGGGTAAAATGTATTTTATTAGTTGTAACATAATGTACATAAGACTTTTAAATTAATCATCATCATTATCTGATATGTCATCATCACTTTCTTCGTCATCAAATGATTCTTCATTGTCGATTTCATCATCTAAAATGAAACAAATTTGAAATATATTAATAATAACATTAAATCTCGGATCTTGCGCTCAATTATATAGAATTCCATATATTTTTAGAAAATTAAGAATTTGTTTATTACCTTCAATGTGTTCTTCAGCTTCACTTGACTTATTCTCAGTGGTATCAGTAGGCTGTTGTAATAATATTTCGTAGATAGAAGAAGGAACTGTATTTCCCTCAAAACAATTAAAAACATAGCTTCCATCGATTAAGTTCCAACCATTATCTTCAGGTTTAAGAGCCGTTGGCACTTTTAAGTGATTATTTCTCCAGATATTTGTAATGTATGCAGACCGCAATAATTGTTGTTGCAGTTCTCGGTGGCATGGAGGCAAATTTGAGGAATCATAACTGATCCGTTTTTTCTTAAACACCTCAGTACCACTTGTTTTATATGTGGCGATAAACTTATCATATCGTGCTTCATTTACATTGGCAGATTTCATTCCATACAGTTGACAGACGAACTTTTCGAGTATTGGAAAAACCTCATCCTTTTTCTCTATTATTTCAGCATTTCCTAATGCTGCAAATGCCTTCTGAAATTGAATATTTTTTTGTAATAATCGATAAGGTTTCTTCTTGCCTCTTCTCACAAAACATGGATTAAAATCACATCCGGTTAAATAAACTGTCTCATTCGCATCTGCGTTCACGTTACGCCTCTCACTCGCACTCCTATAGCATCTTTCCCCTCGCCTGTCAAGGACTTATGCTAGCCAGAACCGCCTCTCATTGTACCAACTTACTTTAAATCGTTTAAAGAAACATATCTGTAAATTTCAACTTTACAGAATAAAGTATATTTTAATCTACACATAATACACCTTAAGGCTCACCTGTCAGGTACTTGTGCTCATCGAAAACGCCTGTCAATTTTTTTTTTTGAACTTAATAACAAATAAAGTGGTAAAAAAATTTCAAGCTTACAGGAACATGTTTTTTTTTCAAATGTTTCCTACACTTTCAAAAATATAGGGGTTGATGACGTGCAGGGCTGAGGCGTGCCAGGCGATGGCCATTGTACTTAGGCAACTATGACTCATCACCATAAGAATTTCTAGCCTTACAGACACACCGTTACTCGGACGGTCCAGTAGCTCTCCTACTATTTAAATAGATGCTTTGAGTTTGTGTTTCACCGAGGCATAGTAAAGCGGCTTAGTTATAAGCACAACCCTGACTACAATAATATGCACACGCGGCGAAGCTTCTTGTGTATAAATGTGCCGATGTTGATCAGTAGTACCTAAGTGTAGGACGCGGTACTTGTAGGGGGCGGTGCCGGTACGCACGGTTTGCGTAAAACTCACCCAGGTCAATATCAACAAACTGAATATTTTTTCAATTTTGGTGGCGAAATTTGTATCTTAATACAAAAATAACAAACAATATTTGTATTGAACATTTAATGATTTCAGATGTCTTACACAATGTTAAGGGTCAATATCAACAAACTGAATATTTTTTCAATTTTGGTCGCGAAATTTTTTCTTCAGTTTACGTGAAAAATAAGGACCGGTGGCGTGAAAACGCCACCAAAACCACCAAAATTGAGCCACCAAAATTGAAACCAGATATAAAAAAAATCTCTAAAAATAGGGGTTTTTAGTTACAATTAAATTAATATCACTGATTTATGCGTAACCCAAATCACATCTATAATGTGTAGCTTACTATTAAAACACTTTAAAATTAATAGCAAATCGATCCACCAAAAATTGAACAATTTTTGTCCCCCGTGCCACCCAAGATGATAATTACGTTTTTGGCGGAAAATCATAGCACTAATCACACACCTGTTACGCGCAAGTGCACAACTGAGAGATGTGAAATAATAAAATGTGATTGATCGCACACGCACGAACACGAAGCTTCATTTTATAGTATGTTGAAAAAGTGCCACAAAAATTTTGATTTTTACTTGGACAAACTTTGATCGACTACCCTGTGCTTTTAAATTAGATTTTCTAATATGGTTTAATTGTTTTTAGATAATGTGTCTTAAGCATATACTAACGAATTTATTTATTTTTTATTGTACAGCAAATTGTTGCTTTGGTGAATGCAATTATATCAAAAAATGGAGCTGGGACAAGCCACCTAACTTGAATTTTAAGGCGATTTATTTTTTCCCTATTTATTTAAACACACAGTTATTAAAAAAAAATGTGGCCCTAATTGAAACAAGTTACGTAGCTTACTATAAAAAAAAATAAGAAACATCCTATCATTTAACACCTCGATTCTCAACGTGGACGCGTAAAATTTGCTGCTGGGATATTCACCCACGGTCCGGTTTACACACGGCACGGGAAACGTGACGGTTTTGAGCGATCTAGATTGAGCAAAGCCTACATTTTAATTGGCTTGGATAATCGATTAGCTACAACTACAGTTGTCAAGACTTCCCTGACTCGACTTGCATTACTTAGGTACGCTTAGCTACAACTACCGTTGTCAAGACTCCCCTGACTCGACTTGCATGACTTAAGTACGCTTAGCTACAAGTACAGTTGTCAAGAGGCAACTTAGGTACGCTTCAGCCTGAAGGTAGTCTAAAGCGTAACCTTCTTTGCAGACTATTGACTTCTTGTTCTGTTCGACCTACCTCTAACTACCCAGGTAGATAGATCTCTGCCTAGATACCAAAGTAGGTACTCAATTACGATGATCTGGCGACCTTTTACATAATTACCAGCAGCGATCAGCATCCCTATTTGGAAACTGCAAGATAACTGGTAACAGGACTGCCGCTAACTGCAAGATAACTGGTAACAGGACTGTCGCTAACTGCAAGATAACTGGTAACAGGACTGTCGCTAACTGCAAGATAACTGGTAACAGGACTGCCGCTAACTGCAAGATAACTGGTAACAGGACTGTCGCTAACTGCAAGATAACTGGTAACAGGACTGTCGCTAACTGCAAGATAACTGGTAACAGGACTGTCGCTAACTGCAAGATAACTGGTAACAGGACTGCCGCTAACTGCAAGATAACTGGTAACAGGACTGTCGCTAACTGCAAGATAACTGGTAACAGGACTGCCGCTAACTGCAAGATAACTGGTAACAGGACTGTCGCTAACTGCAAGATAACTGGTAACAGGACTGCCGCTAACTGCAAGATAACTGGTAACAGGACTGTCGCTAACTGCAAGATAACTGCCGCTAACTGCAAGATAACTGGTAACAGGACTGCCGCTAACTTTAGAAGCAGTACCCCTTTGGAGCCATGGATAAAAGTCTGTTACGTACAGACTTATTAGTCGTTTTGAATTATCAACACCTTCCCTTCCCTAGTGGTCGATGGCTAGACTTAGTGTTTCAAGAATTAAACTTAGCTGAAGAGTGTCTAACAGAATGTTTATTTATTTATTTATTTTACTATTTATGTACACACATACATAAACAGACAGAAATGTTGCGATTAATTCGCTAATAAGGTAGCAATTTTGTGTCCGATAACGATAGGTTTACTCATAATACACCTGTGTTGAATATTCCGATGCTCACTGTCCCTAGGTATGTGTAGAAGACCCGTCACAGATTAACAAAACCATCATCGATAGATTACAATTCATGCAGTAGTATCCGTCTGCAGGCAGGGTGCAGAGCGCGATGACAAATTTATCGCGCGCCGCGACAATAAAACGCGCTCGTAAAAATATTACTACATAGTACCTACACCCCCCCTCCCTCCTACATCCCCTGCCCACCCCCACCCCCTGAGGAACCCTGCGCCCCCTCAGAGGGATCCCGCGAGAAATAACACACTTTGTCTTAGAGAGAATCGCGTCCAATCGCGACTTACAGGTCGGAACACGCGACGCTGTTGATATGGTAAGTGTTCCTGTATCAGCCCTCTTTGGAGAGAATCTAAAATATACCAGATGCATAATAATGTGCTTCTTGCCAAGTAAGAGGAAACTGTAACAGATATAATGACCCATCTACATACTGCCTTACACCCTTGACAGTTTTAAATCTTTTCTTGTAGCAGCATCGCAACAATCAAGTGTCTCTTGATAGATGCGCACCTTTACGGGGACCATGGGAACAGGAGAACTAAATTCTTGGTTGTTCACATTAGTTTATCTATTCTGTGATCCAGATGTCAAGAAATACCGCATCGCAGTTTTACTACTCTTGGCTCGCGCACGTAAAGTTCGGCGCGTTATGATATGATATCGTACTGAGCGAGATCCGGCGGCTCTCGCGGATCCGGCGGCTCTGACCGCCGCCATCGAGCCCGCTTTACTGTGATTGAACCGATACAACACTAACCGGCATTTGATCTGCTATTGCTCGTATTTTTCCCCAATAACTGCGAATAAACTTGTTTGTTTACCTAAATGCCTCGGCTTCTCTGACTCGACTGCGAACGTGAATGGAGCACCTTCCAGCCGTCACCGCCTCGCCATCTGTCGATTGATAAAGTAATAAACTGTATTATTTAGTAAAAAGCAAATGTTTTATTCAGGAACCTCTTCCTCGGGATGGGGAGGTAAAAACGGCGCGATAACATCATACCGAACATTGTACGGACAGGCAAGGCCTGAATATCATTCCTAGTTACCTGATATGATTGCTTGTTGAATGAATCAACCACCATACAAGTTCTCAATGAAAACAACATACAACCAGATTTTAGAAAAACTTCGCACGAACGTCTTATATTATAATACTTTTTGTCATGATTCGGCCTTCATAAGACCATAATGTCACTTATGTATATAAATATTTCAACTGCAGCATTAGCATTACCAACGCTGTGTTCGGCGCTGTTTAGTGTTATATACCGCGCTACATTGTAGGTAATCATTGTAATGTGTCAATAAATAAACATCGATGATTTACAAAAAGATATGCGTCACATTGTTCTCCCCTTCACGGGCCGACTACGGAGTGAAACGATGAGGGGTCTTGACCAACAACATTGCTGGTTGATGTCCCCATAGATACTCCATAAAACTTTTTGTAAGATTAGTCTCTTTATTTTCTAGTCAGGTATGTAAATTACAACCTAACTACAATAACATAGCTGTAATACTAATTACTAAGCGTCGCTCGGCTGGGCGGCCGCGTGCAGAACGTTGGTTGCTGGTCGCGGCCGCCGCTCGCTCTCTTTACGACCATATTTATAGCGCGCTCGGACACTTGGCCGTTTTTTACGATATACATAAAAGCTGCCGTGAAAGATTTACGCCAAATATATTCCGGCTAATGCTGATTGCGCGTTTCATTGTACTAATGTTATTGCTACGATTTATTGACAAATTACCTAAATGTTCATGTAGATTATATTGTTTGGGCCTCATAAATCATGCACAGTTTTGCGTCCATGCTTTACATATCATGTATGATCCTAGGTGTGGGTACTGGGTACGAGCATGGTCTATCCTTGTTCGGCTGATTACAGTACTGCCATCGTAATTTCTTTTCGTAAGTTTTGGTATTCTAAGGTAGGAAACATTAAGACTGCCTGGCATCTGTCTGTCTGTAATAACTATTGTTAAGTAAAAACTAACAGTTATAGATAACTCCTAACCGTACCTTATTATCTGATAGTCCAAGGTTTGTTCAGTATCTGAGTATAGGCAGTAATGTGATTGTATTGTAATTTCCGACATAGCCTGCAGTGGGAACTATTACCGAACGATCGTGCCTTCATAAGCTGGCGGACGATCAATTTTTTGATAGTGTCAGTCGCGGCGACAAGTCATTTCTTACGACAACATTTGATTTGAGTCCCCGCAAATTCAATTTGTAGCACAATGCCGATAAAAGTGAGCTCGCCGTCGCCATACATACATCCATACACACATACATACACAGAGGATGAGGCGCGAGGCGCGAGCAAATGGAAAGCAAACTGAAGCCCAAATAAATATTCGCTTTAGCAACAATCGAGCTCGCAACTCACACAATTACGACGAAATGGAAAACCTTAGATAAATAAAATCGGAAGCGGCGAGGGCGCGGGGTACGGGGCGCGGGTCGCGGGGCAAGGGGAGGTTTTTTTGCAAGAACAGAAAAAGCGAAGGCAGCAAACACAAACATCGGGCGAATGTAGCGAATTTCCAAAGTCCATTCGGTTTATTGACAGCGGAGGGGCCGAAACCGAATTCAAATCCCCGCCCGCCGCGATTTACAATAAATTTCAAGCGGAGAATATGTTTGCAATATGTCGGAGGTAGGGCTTCGCCCCTTGCTGCCGCTCTCGAGACCAATTACTTTGCCCTTTCGCCCTCGCGCGGTGCCTCGGGTGCCCCGGCTGCTCGGCGGCTCGGCTGCGGCGCTACTTTAAACACTGCGTGTATGTCGGCAGTTGTTTACAACGTAATCGCATGTCGAGACCCTCTCGGCTTTGAATTTTCATTCAATTCTTTGAATGGCGCTCAAATCATGTGAATATCCAATTTTCTCGGCGGACGATTTATAGTGAAAATGTTTTATCTTTATTTATAGGTTGTTTTGAATTATTGTCGCTGCAGATAAAGTAGTTTCTGATGTTAGGTAGTGAATGAACACGAAGATTAAGAATGTGTTTGTGTTTACCCTTGAACATTTTAGTTTTATGTTAAGTATTAATTTGAAGGTATTACCTATTCACTGCATCGACTTATCTGTAAGCATAGAATCTGCACGATTAAGGAACTGTCAGATTAATAACTTTTCAAAAGGGGTCAAAATCTTTCTTCGCGTCAAGTCAAGTCATGTCGAGCAGTAACACGCGTTTCTGCCACCCGACCACGGCCAAAATGAAGAAATAAAAACAAAACACGATAAAGTCATAAAAAGTGAGGGAATCGTTACAAAGAGCGAGTAGAGTCACGGCTCGAGCGGGTAGAGTCACGGCTCGAGCGGGTAGGGGCGGCACTCGTATAGAGAACGATTACAAGTAGAGATATGCTGAGGGAACATGACGTTGCTTTGGCATTTTTTAACTTAAGCAGGCGGGACCCATAGGTACCATTTTTATTATATTTTCAAAGTCAAATGGGTCCCGCCTGCTTCCAACTTTAATTTAAATTAAAATGGGCTTGTTTTTAGCTTTTCTGTTTTTCTTATTAACTTCAGTTTTTTACGCAGTCGGGTTTTTTATTTTTTAAATAACTTTTTTTTTATCTAGTCATGATGCTCATATTATTTAGTTACATTTTGTTTAAACATACAGAATTATTCAATTAAAATACTTTTAATTAAAATAAATGTTATTATAATGTAGATAATGTACAAAAATAAAATGAATTTGATGGAAAGTGTCTAGCAGAGTTGGCACTGCGATACTTGCGATAACCTAAATTATCAATATTAATCACAGAAAACACGTTTCAGCCGTCAGACATTTTATTATAAACAGTTGTCATGGCTACATACAAAATCACTGTGACAGATTATATACCATGAAGGTATCAACCTCCAACAGAATTGTTGAGAAGCAATACCGAAAGAAAATCTAGGTTGAATAATTTTTAAGAAGGATGAATAATATAATTTATTCTCCTTATTTGTATGATCCGTAAAGACTAGAGAGCGGCAGATGTATTCATGGCTACTCGCTACCGCGGAGCAGCCACCCGCCCCGGGCGCGGCGGCCCCGGGCGCGCCGAGCTAGCTCATACAGATTGGAAATATTGATGTATTCATACCGAAGCTCTTTGGGTTTTTAATCCGAGTGAGGAAAGTTATATTTATTTCAGAAGAGTATTAAATGATGAGATATAGATTCATTAAATATTATTAAGTTTCATTCGAACTGTGCTACCCCTGATTGATTAATAATCATTAGAGTTTTGTTGCATCAAAATTGCATTCCAACCCCACAATAAACAAAGCCGCGCGACTAGCGAGAGCGACTCGGCGACGACAGTTGCAAAGTTTCCCAACTACGCTCAGTCACCGCTACGAGTCTACGAGCCTGTAGCACAGCCTCATTACGTCGCGAGCAGAATTCCACTCTTTATTTATGAAATAAAAATGAAAACATTTCTGCGGAGAGCTGACGAATGGCTGTCCCCCCTCTTGCCCCCCACTTTGACCCCCCGGTCACCCCCACCTTGTCCACTAAGGATAGGACTGGGTTGACACGACGACCCACCTTATAGTAATATGACAGCTGTGTGCTTTTCAAATTACCTATGCTACGGAATTCGTAGCATAGGTAATTGATAAATATACGAGTAATGATGGTACGACATTCCGTAGCATAGATATTCTAATGCGCTACGGTGTTTAGTTTTCTATGCTACGCTACGAGTTTTTTTGACTACGCGCTTTCGTAGTAGGGTTTTTTAAAGTTTTTCAGTGAGACGAAATAGGCTATAAAATAAATGATATTATTTTGTAAGTAAATGAGTTGTAAGTAACACTTTATACGTCGTATTATTACTATATTTAATATATTGTTGAGCGTTATTATTATTTTTTCTTTTTGTAGTATTCAATAATTAAAAGAACAGATGGAGAAGATTGAGAAGAGTTTGAATCCTTAAATGATACAGTAACACAAAGGTTTTTGGACCCACCTCTTCTCTGGGTTGCGGGTTTCAAACCAGCCATGGATGTACCAAAGAGTTGACAGACAAGAACACAATTACGATGAAGGAAATACTTAGGAATATTTATTATTTTTCCGGAAATAGAGACCCAGAGACCCAGGGTTCGATTCACACGCTACTTATAGGACATTTCTGGCCGCAAATGAGACCAATTATATGAACTTGTGAAAGCCTAGCCGAGTCCCCGGCAGATGTGAAAAAGTTTTGTGTGCGAATATCTCATGGAAGCCTTCGAATAATAGGCAATTGCCCAAAATTAATTTTATCTAAAATCATATTTCATTTCCAGACAGTTGTTCCTAAAATCATCAATAGCAGCCAACTAGTGAAGCCTCCCTACCTACCTAGGTACTCGACCGTCTTGTAGGTACTTG
The DNA here is from genome assembly GCA_963855955.1 of Luperina nickerlii. NCBI lineage: Eukaryota > Metazoa > Arthropoda > Insecta > Lepidoptera > Noctuidae > Luperina > Luperina nickerlii. Next base: position 487,809 of record OY979670.1, read on the forward strand.
TGCAAGGCGTTTTCCAATTAAACAAAACACATGTAATTACAGTTAAGTTTCATTCCCGGCGGGATGCGGGTGCGCGGGGGGGGGGGGTGCGGGAGGGGGGAGACCGGAAAGATTTTTCAATTACCAACTTTGTGCCGTTCGCTCCAATCTCAGATTGTAGAGTAGTGTCGCGGCTCAGAGACGACGTCATTCGTCAAATGAGGGGAAGATACGGTTTGTTTTTGTGTGTGACGTTTCAGATACTAAGTGATGTTTTAAAACCATGGTGTGATTGTTCTTCCTTAGCCGATCAATTTTCATATTAATTTATTTTGAAAGCCAGTTTCGAAGTCAAGCATGAATAGTTTACACAATACTCAATGTGAATAATTCGATGAATCAAATTCAAATTAAGTTTAGTTTGTGTTTAATTGTCAAACTATACTCGTGTTAGCGTGACACGGTGTCACTGGCAATTCATTAGAGACGGCTTGTCTACATTTGTATTTGTTTCAGTTTGTCGGTCTCTCCCATCCCATTAGCCATTCATCAATGCATTATTAGAAATAGCATTGTTATCCTCCTCAAAACTGAAGAAACGCTACTAATACTATCAATGGAATCAAGCCACTAACTAACACCAAGTAGGACATACTCTTCAGGTAAACGTTTTTAAACTACCCTACTCTGTGCGCTGTGGAATTCTTAATATCAGTGCGCGCTAACTACGGGCGTATTATATTGGCTGTTGGGCGGCTGACTCCCCCCTCCCCCCCAGCCCGGCCCGCCCGCCCTACGCCCCCGCCCACCCCACGACGCGGCGCGTGCACTGACTTAGGCTGGACGCAGATGCAAGATGCAGCTTGCATCTTAGAATACTCACAGCCAGTCGAGGTCAGGTGGAAAAGTGCAATTTGATATGCATGCATGCATATTACATACCTTTAAATATGTAGTACCAGTGATGGATGGGAACTCTTGAAATACTCGTATACTTGCTTGTCGGTCTTCTGCAGATTGTACTTCGGTGAGTGTGCCCAAGAACTCCACGACCTCATTCCACCGGCCCCCTTCTACCTTCGGACATCCAGACGCACTACAAGTTACCATCCCTACCTAGTTGCTATTCCACCAATTCGCACTAAGCGTTTTCAAATGTCCTTTATAATGCGCACAGCAAAAGAGTGGAACTCTCTACCTGCGTTTGTGTTTCCGAGTGCATACAACCCGAATCTCTTCAAAGTAAGAGTGAACAGGCTTCTTCTGGGTGAGCTCACTCCATCGTAGACTTTGTCTCTGTCATCTCTGACCTAGACTAGAGTCAAAAGCGAGCCCATAACAAATAAAAAAAAAAAAAAGAAAATACTATTTTTTTCAAATTTATCGAAGGAGCATTCATGTTTGCGGAAAACATGTGCATAAACTTTAAGCCTAAAGCAGAAAGCGGACAAATAGTTCAAATTGAAATGTAATTCAGAATATTTTACCGAAGGCAGGTATATCCACGGTTACTCTTTTTTTTAAATAATTGTCTGCCTGTCACCAATAAAAACAATATTAGTCGGCTAAGTCTGTCACCAATAAGTACAATATTAGTTCGCTAGGCCTGTCACCAATAAGTACAATATTAGTCCTCCAGGCCGTATTTCGGCCAATCTCAACGGAGATTAGCCCTCGGCGCGCGAGATATAGTGCACCAGTGTGTACGCAGATACAGGTGCACTCTCTCTTCCTTTACTCTCATAGTCCGATGGGACGGCAATCCTACATGACCGGAATGACATCAGGCGCAGGCGCAGCCGCTTAATGTGCGCACCGAGGCACGGGGTATCACACCGCCAACTTCCACACTCTGGCCTGTTACTGAACAATTCCTAATGAAAAAACACTATGCCCGACCTAGGCGTCGCACCCACGACCCCACGACCTGGGCATCGCACCCCCGACCCCACGACCTGGGCATCGCACCCAGAACCCCACGACCTGGGCATCGCACCCACGACCTGGGCATCGCAGCCAGGACCCCAATACCTGGACATCGCACCCTCGACCCCACGACCTGGGCATCGCACCCCCGACCCCACGACCTGGGCATCGCACCCAGGACCCCACGACCTGGGCATCGCACTAAAGACCCCACGACCTGGGCATCGCAGCCAGGACCCCAATACCTGGACATCGCACCCTCGACCCCACGACCTGGGCATCGCACCCCCGACCCCACGACCTAGGCATCGCCCCCTAGGACCCCACGACCTGGGCATCGCACCCAGGACCCCACGACCTGGGCATCGCACCCCCGACCCCACGACCTGGGCATCGCACCCAGGACCCCACGACCTGGGCATCGCACCCACGACCCCACGACCTGGGCATCGCAGCCAGGACCCCAATACCTGGACATCGCACCCTCGTCCCCACGACCTGGGCATCGCACCCCCGACCCCACGACCTGGGCATCGCACCCAGGACCCCACGACCTGGGCATCGCACCCACGACCCCACGACCTGGGCATCGCAGCCAGGAACCCAATACCTGGACATCGCACCCTCGACCCCACGACCTGGGCATCGCACCCCCGACCCCACGACCTGGGCATCGCACCCACGACCCCACGACCTGGGCATCGCACCCACGACCCCACGACCTGGGCATCGCAGCCAGAACCCCAATACCTGGACATCGCACCCTCGACCCCACGACCTGGGCATTGCACCCACGACCCCACGACCTGGGCATCGCACCCAGGACCCCACGACCTGGGCATCGCACCCACGACCCCACGACCTGGGCATCGCACCCAGGACCCCACGACCTGGGCATCGCACCCACGACCCCACGACCTGGGCATCGCAGCCAGGACCCCAATACCTGGACATCGCACCCTCGACCCCACGACCTGGGCATCGCACCCAGGACCCCACGACCTGGGCATCGCACCCAGGACCCCACGACTTGGGCATCGCACCCAGGACCCCACGCGCAGCACGAGTCCGACGGGGCAGTTGTTTGCCAAATACAATACTAAGATCACAAAAATGTAATTGTAATAAATTATTCAACGGTTGTTTTCTAGTTGTTTTCTTTGCTTTTCATTCCTTTCTTTCAAAAAGTATAGGTCCGTGAAAAAAGCAACCGAATCAAATAACAAACTTTAAGAAGTATTTTTTAACCATTTCTCGATGTCCGGGCCAGTGAGCGCCGGTCGCGCGGCTGCCGGCAGCCTACCGTCCACTAACGTCACACGCCGAAGTAAACGCTACTTTTAAATTGGATTCCGGCAACTAGGGCCTTTTGTTCAACGCCACAAAGGAACCCTTGAAGCCGAATTATTGCGACGCGTCGCGCGTGGTCGGCTGCCTCGCTGCCTCCGCATTGCAACCGTGTGATGTTGTCATTAAATTACAAATAATAAGAATACCTCAAAACAGCTACCGACGAGCAGTTGGGCTGAAAGGTGACTCTATCATACTGAAGATTATATATTGCCCATGGGTCTGATTGCAACGGTTGACCAAGTACCCAGCACCACCACTTATAATATTGGTAGTTACTCTGAAAAGTTACGCGTACAATCGCAAGTTCTCTGAATCTTTGAGCGTAACATTCGCGTTAATGACACAATATTAACAATGAAATCATGAAAGCGCAGTAAAGCGTACATAAACGCCGCACGCCCGGTCCAATATCGGAACGGCGTTAAACAGATAATAAAGAAAGTCATTTAATAAAGCGACGGAACGGACCGGCCTCGTCCGGCACGGGGCGACACCGGGCGGTAACACCGTCGCTGTAAAATGCACTTAAATTTATTATTATTGCGGTTTATGAAAGATTTAAGTTGTGTAGCGCTGCCGGCGACCAGCGACCGGCGGCCGGTGACCAACGGCGTCGTAAACACGGCTATGTTCCAGCGATGACCATAGCTTCGTCATTTAATTGACCTCGAGATCATGGGAATGGGTCTTCTAGCTTGTCTTACAGAAATTAAGACGTTATTGTAAAGTAATTAAGCTTTGGATGTCTCCTGAAAGAGTTTTATCTAAATAAATATAAATAATAATTGTAGATTTACGCCTAACTTTATAAAGATCATTTCTGAAAACTATTTTCGAATTTTTATACAGTAGGTACCTACAGCTAACTGAGCCTATCGTCTAGTTAGGCTGAGTCAGCTGTAGGTACCTACTGTACTATCATAACTGATAAAATTATATTAAAGACCAAAATGCCACATTGACGAATAGATACAACGTTTTTGCATCTAAATACCTATTATGCACCATTCATCTCAGTCAGTGGTAACGCACCCCGCTAGCGAGGGGCAGTGCATACATTACGCATGCAGCCGGTCGATAGCGCACGGTATCGCACGGTATGGCACGGTCGCACCCCAGCGCGAACTATTTGCATAAGCTGATGAGATGCGTTCATTATGTGCCGACGCTCCCCCGCGGTCGATATGTGCACACGTTGGGGAGAAACTCATGAGAATCGCACATTTTTGAGATTTGATTAACAAATGTGATTTTCGCAACTATGGGAATAGATGATGTGTTTGTGTTTGGACGATAAACTCAAACGTTACTTTGGTATTTTTACTTTTTCCGAGCTACCAGCTAGAATTCCGTTATCACTAGGGTTTAGTGTTATTTTTTACTATTCGCAATCTACGCAAGAAACACGTCATATAAATAATATTAAGGTAAGCCTTGCATACAGTTTACAGGATCATCAATATCTTTGATGTTTTAAGAACTCATATTCTCGAAGTAGAAATGAATAGGATGCGAAACAAAAACGAATCCCAATATGCCAAAAAAATCGCATGAAAAACTTCAAAAGTCTACTCCAATGTTAATAAACCCGCTGATGAGTAGATTTATCAAGTATGCATGAGTTTAAATATCCACGCGCTCCGTGTGGGTATTAACGAGTTCAGTACTTGGCCATTCGGTGTCAATCAAACTCCAAAAGCTACTTATTACTGAAACCGTGTGTAACACTGCATTGCAAATTAAGAAGATATTACCAACTTAACCGTTAAATGCAAAAAGGCTAATTATAGTCTTAATAAAGAATTGTGGTGTGTGTGAACGTGGCCCAAATATTATAAACTAACCAAAAGTCGTTGAACAAAAGTTGAAAACCAATCTCAATCTGCCTCACATTGGCCACATGGAAATAAACAAAGCATCTTCGGTAGGTACGACACAACTTACAGTACATCCCTCGACACACGACCCCCGGTGCCTCGACCCCCGGCCCCCGCACCCGCCGCCTGCCCCAAGGCAAGTAATTAAGCCTCTCGCGACACTTAACAGCTCGTTACGGTAGGTCCGGCCTGTGCTTGAGCGCTTTGCATTTATGCAGCCGCCACTCCGTGTAAATGGACGCTTTGCTCTAGGGCCGCGTCAAGAGCTCATTGAATCGATGCGATCCATTTTCAAGTTCATTCAGATGTTATAAACTTATAACAGGACAAAGTTCTTTGAAATCGATTCTGGGTCGGTCATCGTTTTATGGATACGTCTTATTTTTAATTTAAATGTGAATTAAGTTTCCTACGTATACTTCATAATAAAATAAATATATAAATTAAACTACAGATTATTATATAACATTGCATGACACATTCAATTATGAATCGATGAATTATGAAAAAATACTTTTGTTACTCTTTTTGCACGGTAAACAGATGAAGGAAAATAGTTGCAGACAGTCCAGTTATTACCATAGTTAGCGTATCATATAGAGCTATCTACGAAATGAATAATATTTGGGCAACGCTCGCCGACACTTGCGATAACATCCGTACCAAAATAGTTTCACACAAATACTTACTTCCTTGGAAGCGTAACAAAAACATTATTCATATCAGTTCCTTATACTCGTAACTGGTGCTAGACGGCAATATAATCAAATTTACAAATATAAAGATACATTGACAGTCAATCGTTGTATTAGAGTTCAAATCCTTGTCAACCATCAGAGGTCCCAAAACCAATTCTACGATGTCACAACTGCACGACTCCATCTTTATCACAAACTTCAATCACGTAGTTACCAAAATAAGGATCATTGAATCAATTTAGGTGGCAGGTGGGGGCGGTGGGGACAGTGGGACAAGGGTGGCTCATAATTAGGCTCGAGGATTAGCCTCCAGCGAGGAAATTAACTTGAAACTGGATGGCTTCCGGCTTGGGGACCCTATTTTAGAGGCTCACAGACAATCGCCGGCGCCATTACCGCGCCAATTAAGACAGGTATTCGATTGGCTCCGTTCAACTGATTGAACATATTTCGTGTGGCGGGAGCCGAGTTTCATTCTGAGATTTAGGATGTGCACCAGCTTCATGTTGAGACAAATACACAAGAGCGTAGTGTTGGGTTGGTTGTGTTGAAAGGTTACGGATTATTTCCGAATTTACGTTTCGATGGATAAACTTACAAAATTTTGTATTAATTCATCAACATAATGTTTCGTTATATTTTAACTCCGACATCATTATATAGTTCATAATATTCATAAGTATTGTAAGTATATTTTTACTAACACTATGAGTCTTGTTGGTTGAAATAAAATTATTATTATTATTTCCTTTATTTATTTTTTAACAAACTTATTATATTTTAAAATATTCTTTACAAAAAAAATAAAAAAAAACATTTTAAAATATAAAATATAAAAAATTGTAGCCCACCGGTATCGGGAACAGGGTCCAAGCTACCGGCGGTCAGGGCTCCAGAGAAAGGAACCTCCTAACGATACGAGCCGTGTCCAGGAGTACCGCTCTCTGCATCAAGCCCCCCTTTTTTTTTTTGTTCCCGGGGTGGAAAATCCTCATGGATGTCCGCCGCCCTGGGGCGGGCGGCGGGGTCTGTCAGACTCTTACTGACTAAAAACCACCCCGGTGTTCCATCTCTCACCTACGCCGGGGGTCGCGGGAACGTACGATCCTTCCGCAACCCCCGGCTGGTGCCGGCCCGCCTCAGCGGGCCCCGTCTGGTCAGGGGGGGAGTGAGGTGTTTGACTCCCCCCGCGACGTCTAAGAGGGGCGCGCGTGGAACACTACGCGCCGCCACCTCGGGTCCTGATGTGTGGGGGGCGACGGACATCCCCGAGTCCGTTGCCCCTGGACCCATTTAGGGGGGCTGGAAGAGGGCGTTGTCCGCCCTCCGCCGACACCCGGTGCGCCTGCTGCGGGCAGGGTGAGTGGACGAGATCTCCCTCTCCCTTTCCGCAGCCTCCTTCTGCGAGACGACCGTTTCGCAGAAGGAAACCACCGCGTCCCAGGACTCCTCGCTGTCGACCATCGACTCGACCACGGCCGGCAACGAGAGGTCACTCTCTACTTCTGAGATGAGGGCACGGCGCGGCTCCTCCCAAGCGGCACACTCTGCCAGCGTATGCCACGCCGTGTCCTCACGGCAGTCTACGCAGTGGTGACACCGGGCGTCCGGCTCCCTGTTTATGCGACACAGGTACTTCCCGAAGCAACCATGCCCCGAGAGCACCTGCGTCACCCGAAACGACAGGGAGCCGTGCCTCCTCCCGAGCCAGCGCTCGAGTACTGGCCGGACCGCCTCGATGGTACCGAGGCCGGCGGTAGGGCGCGAAAGCCTGTCCCGCCATTCCGCCACCAGGACCTCGCGAAGCTGAGACCGACGCAGTTCCATATGGCGCTGCGTCAGCCCCTCACCTCGCGCCCGCGCTTCCTCGCGCCACCGGTACAGCGACGCGAGTACTTTCGCCTCCAGGTCCCAGGGCGGGGATCCAGCCAGTACGTAGGCCGCCTCGTAGGAGATCGTGCGATATCCCCGGACGACTCTGACAGCCATCGCTCTCTGCGGCTTTCGCAGTACTGCGATGCTTCCGGCCGTCAGGTCAGTCACCCAGATCGGGGCCCCATACAAGGCCATGGATCGCACGATCCCCACGTAGAGCCGCCGACAGGCGGCGCTTGGGCCCCCCAGATTGGGAAGCAGCGTTGACAGCGCCCCAGCCGCGCCCAACAACTTGGGCGCCAGCCGCTGGAAGTGGGGGCCGAAATCCCACCGGCTGTCGAGCACCAATCCTAGGTACTTCATGGTGGACTCGACAGCGATCCGAGCCCCCCCGACCACGATGTGTGATCCGGGCGGCGGCGCCCGCCGGGGGCCATGAAACACCATGGCCTCCGACTTGTTGAGGGCCACCTCCAGGCCCAGGCGACGTATGCGGCTCACCACCTGTGACACCGCAGCCGTCGCCAGCAACGCTGCCTCCCTGTGCGAACTTCCCCGGGCAGTGATCAGCTTGTCGTCAGCATAACACGTAAGGTCCACGCCCGGTTGGAGCTCGCCCCTCAACACCCAGTCGTACCCGATGTTCCACAGGAGCGGGCCCAAGACCGAGCCCTGTGGAACACCGCACGACATGCGGTGCTGGTTTCCGCCATCACGTCCCACGTAGGTGTCACACCTGTCCGACAGATAAGCCCCAACGATGTGGCGGAGGTAGGGAGGCACCCGATGGCACCGCAGTGCCTCCCGAATACAGTTCCAGGGCAGGGTATTGAAGGCGTTGGATATGTCCAAGGACACCGCCAACATCACCCCGCCCCGGGCCACCGCTTCCTCCGCCAGGACTCTCACTCGCGACACAGCGTGAATGGTGGAGCGCCCATGCCGAAAGCCGAACTGACTGCCGTCCAGGTCCGGCCCCTCTCCGCAGAAGTGGCCGACGAGGCGGGCTGCTATTATTCGCTCGAACAGCTTACCCACCTCGTCTAGCAGCACTATGGGCCGGTACGCGGACTGCGAGTCCGCAGGGCGCCCCGCCTTCCTGAGCAGGACCAGATGACCAGATTTCCACAAAGTGGGAAACTGGCCCCGCTCAAGGCACGCTGTGTAGAGTCCTCTCAGTTGGGGCTCAGCTCCTTCAGAGCGAGGGCTAACACGCAGCCGTGGATCCCGTCGGACCCCGGAGCCACGTTCTTGGCCCGGAGCCGCATCACGGCTGCCCCATCTCTGCCTATGTCACCTCTGGGACGCTGATGGTGTTCTCTTCGGTGGACTCTGCGGCTGTGGGCAAAGCCATCGGCGGCGGAGTGTGCCCCGCTCTCGCCGGGAAGAGGGCTGCGACCACCTCCTCCAGCAGCTCGGGTTGGAGACTCTCCGTAAGTGGGGGCGCCGCGGCTCGAAGTTTCCCTCGAACCGCGCGATAAAGGCGCCCCCACGGATCCCCGTCTAGAGTCTCCAACATCTCCTCCCTGGCTCGCGACTTCGCCTCGCCGATGGCCAGCCACAGAGTCCTCTTCGCCGCGCGGTACACCTCATACAGCGCGGCTTCTTCGTCAGGGACCCGAAGACGTCTTCTCCGGTATCGGGTGTACTGGCGCCTGACCGCCATGAACGCGACGCGCAGCTGCGCGATCTCGGCGGTCTACCAGTACACCTGGCGCCTTGCTGACTATGCGTGGACCCGGGGCATGGACGCGTCGCTTATTTGCGTCATCGCCCCGCGGAACCACAGCGCCTCCTGCTCGACGTCAACGGGTCTGTCCGTCGCCGACTCCCGGAACCAGGCCTGGACAATAGCGGCCTCCTCGAGAAGCTCCCCGTCGATGCGCTTACGCACCCAGCGCGGACCGTCCGCACGCGGGGCTGCATCAAGCCCCTGACCCAGCTGCCTAACGAAAGCCTCCTCAGGTGTTGGTCGAGGCTCTTGGCAATTAAGCCATTGGCAGTAATGACTATCGGCACAATGATCGCTGAGGCCACACCCCACATGTCGACAACCTCGCAAGCCAAGTCAAGATACTTGATTTGCTTATCTTTCTCGGCTTTCACGAGGTTCTCGTCATGCGGGACGGCTATGTCAACAATCATTGCGCGCCGCTCTGATCGATCCACCACCACTATATCAGGCTTATTAGCTATAATAGTCCTGTCAGTGATGATGGATTGATCCCAGTACAGTGTGATATAGCCATTTTCGAGAACTGGGTCGGGCGCATACCTGTAGTACGGCACCTCCGATTCCACAAGGTTGTACTGCAGAGCAAGTTGCTGATGGATAATCCTGGCTACAAGGTTGTGTCTATGCAAATATTCTCCGTTAGCGAGACGAGAACACCCGGAGATAATGTGACGGATTGATTCGCCCGGACGGTGGCATGCCCGACATAATGTCAACCGTACCGTCCTTCACAATAAATCTCCGGTAGTTATTCGTCATCATAACTTCGTCCATAATTGCACAGACAAACCCTTCGGTTTCTCAGAAGAGTTCCCCGGAACGTAGCCAGGCTACGGACGCTAGGAAGTCTACATCGGGACCGTGTAGGGCCCGGAAAAAGCGTCCGTGAAGCTCCTTACTCTGCCATACCTCCATGCGGTCGTTAGTGTCAAGCACTACAGGTTTGCGCCAGTTCTCTTCAGCCAAGGAGAGCGCGGTAAGGTCCTTGTCCACTGCTACAACATCTCGATGCATCCCCACGTCGGCTTCTAGGAAATATTCCCTGAGACTGCATATCTCACGATTGTGAAGAGTCTTAGCATTTAAAAAGCCTCGACCTCCACACTTCCGTGGGATATACAGTTTCATAACCGAAGAACGTGGGTGATGCATTCGATATGCCGTCAACAATGTATGGACCCGCCTATCCAGGGCGTCTAGCTTTGTTTGAGTCCATTTGAGTATGCCAAAAGAGTACATCAAAACCAGCATGACCCAACCGTTGAAGGCACGCACCTTATTTCCGCCTGATAAAAGACTATTAAATACTTTTCTCAGGCGGCCAAAGAAGCGCTCCCTCAACGATTGTTTCATGTCGGCAACGTTGATGTCCAGTGCTTCCGACATACCCAAATACTTATTATTATTATTATTATAAACATGACAACTGGTTAAGTGCGAGTTCGACTCACGCACCAAGGGTTACGTACAAATTTGTAGCTACACTACTTTACGGTTTTCGGATTTTTTCCTTTACTTGTGCTACATGACATTGCTTCTTGCCAAATTTCATAATTTCAGGTCAACGGGAAGTACCCTATAAGTTTTGATTCCCTTGCGAGTGTCAAAATATGTGGCATAAACGTAACATAAACGCCCCTATCTTTTGATTGCGTTGACTTAGAAGTTTGATTTCTTTACTGCATCAAGGGATTGCAGCCCTGGGTATTTGATATTAATTTTAAGTTGATACCTCCACGCGTTCCTGAAAAAAAGGTTCTAGACAGACGGACAGACAGGCGGACAACGAAGTAATCTTATAAGGGTTCCATTTGTCCTTTTGAGGTACGGAACCCTAACAATGTCCGTTGATTTACCTTCCATCAATAACATCAACGTCAGCGACCGACGACTCTATGAATATCTGATTCAGTTCCATTTTCGCTACGTATGTATAAGTATTTGATAATTCAATGAAGCATAGTAAATAAATCATCGGAAGCGTTCGTCTGTGGCCAAACGGACGTGTTCGTTGTTAATTACATTAATTATGGGCGCATTTCTGAGAAATTTCACGTCGATTCGTTTTGCTACTTAATATTTATTTCGTTTTAATTAAAGCTGAGCGGTCATTTCACACAAAGGTCTCATCACACAATCAAATAAACAGGTTTTTTTTGCAAATGTTGAAATGTAAAAAGTAGGGGGCTTACATGACCTAAAGCGCGGTCAATGTCGGACTGCATAGAAAAGAAAGAGAAGCGTGATGACACAACGCTGGTAATTTATTGCAAAATATGAAGCAATTATTTATTTACAAAAAATCTATTGTTTGGACTAATAAAATTAAAACACTAGTGTTTTAGTATGTTGCTTGTGGAATAATCTGACAAAAAATCAGAATGATTGTATGTATATTAGTATGGTTTTTATTGTAAAAAGAAAGTTTTTAGAGATATCTTCATGATTTTTTTTCTATTGTATCAAATTAGTTGTATTATGTTTTCAACACACTATCTACCTAGCCAATATACTGAAGAATATCATATATTTTTCTGATTTTGTTTACCGTAGTCGATCATATACTTTTATTGTTACTAAAACTAGCGCTTTTTTTCTTCTTCAAACGAAACACAAATGCCAGTTTTACCGGTCTACTAGACTAATTAATTAATCCCAATGTATTCATCTTATTGAACTTTAAGTTAATTCCTCTCACCATGTTGACATGATCCATATAGCTGAGCGGATAATTATTTCTTTTGCTAAATACCAGCAGGTATTTTTGAACATCGTCGAAACCGACTCGGCTGGGCAGCGTTCGGGAAGCTACGCAATATCTTCTCGCACCACATACCGCAGTCTCTCAAGATGAAAGTTTTTGACCAGTGCGTGTTGCCAGTTACATATGGCACTGAAACGTGGTCGCTCACAATGGGCCTTATTAGAAGGCTAAAAGTCAGTCAAAGGGCTATGCTTGGAGTTTCCCTGCGGATCTCCTCAAGATCCGCAGGCATAGAGAAGCAAGGTAACCGACATAGCCCGAAGAATTGCCAAAGTTAAGTGGCAGTGAGCAGGGCACATTGCTCGTAGAACAGGTGGCCAATGGGGCCGAAAGGTTCTGGAGTGGCGACCGCGTACCGGAACATGTAGCGTTGGAAAGCCTCCCACAAGGTGGACCGACGACCTTGTAAAGGCCGCAGGAACCCGTTGGATGTGATAAGCACAGAGCCGGTCCAAGTGGAGGTGCTTGGGGGAGGCCTATGTCCAGCAGTGGACGTCTTTCGGCTGAAATAATGATGATGATAATTTTGTACAGAGATACGAGTAGAATGACGATCATTTTCACTGTGTTGCTTTATGATCTCAATAAAATAAGCCATCATTTTTATACAACTTTATGAAAAGAACAAACAGCTGAACCAAGTCATGCTAATGATTAATATTATGCTGCAAAAACTGGAAAAAGTTTCCGGATTTAAGAAATTAATCATTTTAACCAGCTTTATTATTTTCAAAATATTATGTAGCATAGCCGTCAAAGTGTAGCTAAGTTATAGCCCTCGTTTCAAACTTACAATGTAGCTTCGTACCTAGGTTTGGTGAAATTGGTAGTAAATAACTAAATAACCTCGTAAAATAAAGTAAAGTAAAGTATCGCAACAAGAAAGCGGAACGGATTCGGTCATTAATAAATAAAAATGGCATATTTAATTAGTGTCTGAAGCCAATTAAACAATAATTATCGCGAGGTCGGTAGCATGGCTCGCACTCATCGTACGGTACCATGGCTCGCACTTCACTCGCACTCATCGTACGCTGCCATGTCAAAGTCAAAGTCAAAGCATTTATTTCAAATAGGCACATTAAAGGCACTTTTGAACGTCAGAAATTACAACAAATAGAATTGATTCTAGTCGCCCATTCCAAAAGGTAGTTTTCGTATGGAGAAGAACGGGCAAGAAACTCCACCGTTACTCTTTTAAAATATTTTACAAAATTTTGCATAGGTACATTAATTATATAATAATAATATGTGAATACGATGCACCTAAAATAAAATTACTATACCACAATAGGTAAAAGACTTAAAAATGAAACCATGACATATAAATTAATTATCTGATAGATACATGGAGCTCACATATTTACAAACATGGTAAAAGTAAACGATTTTCATTAAAAAAAAAAATTACAAGTAATAAGTCAGGGTGTGAGTAATAAAGTAGTTACAGAATGTAATTCAATGTCAAAAAAAAAGTATAAATTTACAATTAAATCAGCAACCAGTTTGATTTTGTCTAGGCTCCAGATTTGTCATGGCTCGCACTTGGCCCGCACTTATCGTACGCTACCATGGCTCGCACTTGGCTTGCACTCATCGTACGCTACCATGGCTCCCACTTGGCTCGCACTCATCGTACGCTACCATGGCTTGCACTTGGCTCGCACTCATCGTATGCTACCATGGCTCCCACTTGGCTCGCATTCATCGATCTTTTACATCGCGTTTTATTGCTCCAAGTAAATTTTTCGAGTGCTTTTAAATGAAATACTTATATTATTTTCAACTAAGCCTAATCACAGTCCATTGCCAGACAGGCTATAGGCGAAGCAAAACAGTATTGCTGAATGAAGGGCTATTTCATGTGAATATAATCAACTGATGTGTCAGTAGTCACTAGTCAGTATGAACGTAACTTATGTCTGGTATAATGAGCGTAGTCGCGGGCGCGGGGGCGTGCGATGCGCGGCGCGGGGGCAGGGGCGCGGTGCAGCCCGTTACCATGGCGACCGCCCCCGTCTAATCAATTGCAGAAATATGTACGAGCTATTACCAGCACAACGTGGCCCGTCCCGCCGCGCGCCGCGCATTGTATGTGCCGCGCCGCCAGAGTGACAGAATGCGCCGCCAGGGGTCCCGTTATGTCGGCCGTTTTGCACAGGAGAGCTCGGCGACATTACACACACTTGGGAAGCGAAGAAAAGATGTATAGAGCACAAGTATCGACACTGTTACGTATAACTAGACGACTGTACGCGAGTGGGCTTTGATGCTAATATACAAAACGCGAAGGGTTAAATTCAATGCTAAATGCAGCTGCATTTAGAAAACGTATCTCTTTACGTAACTTCGTTAAGAAAAAGGAGGTAAGGAGTTACGTAATTATATGTCCTTTGTCTTCCGTGTTTAACAAAGACAATTTAAACGCAAATAGAATGTAATTTATACTATGGTAATGTTTTTTGAGCAAAATTGTACTCCATTCATAAATTTAATAATCCGAACTTAGATCATGCTACGAACCTGAGCTTAACATTCGGGTGCTCGTAGACCGTAGCGCCCACCGGCCGCGCTACGCCGTAGAGGTTGTAGGACGCTCCGCCCTGGAAAATGAATGAGACTCCATAAATATCTGCTGACGTTTAATTACGATAATAATTGTTTCTTTCTCTTTGTAAGAATACTTTTAATATTACACTTATTATTTGATCTACAAAGATATTAGATGGTACTTTTTAAAGTGTCAAAAACCAACAAATAAAATAATTGTATAGTGTAAAAACTATGGGATTATAAAGTTCAATGTTGTCATTTTGCGATGTTATCTGACTACATTGTGCAAAGTTTACATTTTGGAATATTTTTTCAGTTAAAATGTAAAATACTAATATAACTTACCACTTAATTATGACGAACTCTAGTGATAAAACATTCTTTGGCACAATAGAAAAGGATAAAACATTGTTAATGTATCTTATCTACTAAGTAATAAAAAACATCAAAACATTATCTTAGAAATCAAATCATTGTTACAATAGTAACATATAACTCACATATATAATTACCTCCAGTCTCAGGATCGTCTTCAAACCTTCACCAACCTTGCAACCAACCTGTTGTTTTACCAAGTCTTGCCAAGTGTCCTTCGAAGCCATTTTGTTTACAAGAAATTCACTATGCGACGACGATCACCTTCAACTACTCATTGAGATCTTTTTGTTTTTCAGGTAAGAAGAATGTGAAATAGTACCGTAATCTTCCAAGCCTGAAAGAATAAAGTAAACCATACAGTAATCTATTGGAATGTCGGTATAATTATATTAATTAGTAAAATCTAGATTTTTTTAAAGTTGATACCTGTAACATGTTCAGCTCATGTAGAACTACACCGCCAGCTCCTCAAGCAACATGAGTGCGCTTTCAATTTGCAATTTATTGAGTTGTACCTTTGGACAAAGAAAGTACGCATAAACCATAATCGATCACTTGTAACAAACTGCATTTAGGTTACGTTTGTGCTAAAATAAGGCCTTGGTAATTAATGATAACCAAATCCAGAACTCGTTGAGTACTTGGCAATTACTAATTAAGGCTCCTACAAACAGGCGCGACACGCGATATAATCGCGTGCGTCACAAAGGCACCGCTCATTGCGCGACTTGCGGTGCCTTTGCGTCGCGTGTCGTGTCGCGCCTGTTTGCAGGAGCCTTTAGTCAAATCCATTGGAATCATTATTTTAAATGTTTTGACATTATTGGTATCAAAAAATATTAAATTCTAAGAGACATCGACACCTAAAAATGAATTTGACTAGAATTAAACATAACACCTTGATGATTTCCCATCCTGAAAAAAAAACCTCTTGTTGCTGACCTCAGAGCAAAACAAAATGAGCGCAGAATACCTACAATTAACATAAATATGAGTGCATATGACAGCGAGAGGTCCGTCTAGGAGGGTGCCTTCCCTCCTACCCCCTCCCCCCGGGTATAATTACACCACCCCGCTGCACTCCGCTCAACACATTTCTCATATTCTCCGGCGATTATTGACAATCGCCGCCACCTGCCGGTGAAGGCTGAGATTAACATCGTTTATTGGCGCACAATTAATCGTTTGTTTAATCTGCGGTCGGCGGAGCAAGAAATTAATTATAGTAATTATATTTGTGGTGCCTCCGGAGCAGTCTCTGAGAAGCCAGCGATTCATTCTCTGACTACGAGTCCGGTTGAAAGCGAGCAGTCATTACATTAATTGCCCTAAAGCTATTTATCGATACGTTTATTACTCCAATCAACAAGGTTGTGAGAGCAAATACCTACTAACACATAAATTCATAGTTCACAAATCACGACCCTCGCCCCCTTAAAAATAACTCTAAAAAGACGAGTACACTCCATTATGTGATTTAAAAATGATATTCAAAATCGCTATTAGGGCCAAAACGAGCGTGCCCGCTATTCTATTACCGACCCTTGCTGGAATAAATTCCATCGAAGCGCAATAATAATAAAAAAATGTCGAGAGCTTGTCGCGTGCAAAAGACGTGCGGTCACGCGGTCCTCCCTGCAGCCCCCTCCTCCCGCCGGGTGCTCACCCCCGCCTCACCCCCTGCCTCGCCCCGCGGCTTCCTCCACCTCGCACCCTCACAGCCACCCCCGCACGAATATAATATGCATTATGCGAAATCCGTAACTCTTATGTCGGGTCCGGAGAATACCTTAAACAGGCAGACTATCAGACGACAATCAACTTTGCACCCTTGTTTTAAAGTTCAAAGTCAGTTTGGCCGCGCGGCGGATAGGACTTTTAAGCGACGGTAGGTGGTGCGGTTTCCTTAGGGCGGGCAAGGCCTGCACTCTCCAGATAACGCTGGGTATTAATCATAGTATTATCGGCCGGTGGCGGCGTCTTTGTTATGACACCGCGTTATTGCAGTTTTTTCTCTATCTACCCTCGAGGAGCCGATAAACGACTCGAGAGTAAATTTTCCGGGACAGATGTTTTAGTAATCCAAGGAGAGATAGTGCGCATAACGTTACAATAAAACATTCACTATTATGACAATGACGGCACTCGGAAGGGTCCCGCCCGGTAGCGCCACGCTCACATTTATTAAGTCATAAAATCTAAAAATCTTATAAAATGGAGCATGAATTGTATATTACCAATATTATAAAGTTTTATATTATTGGCCAATGTAATAGATGCTGCGTTTAGACATCAATATTGATAGCTAGCAGGACGTAAAATGAGGGACACAAAGAGCTACATTTAGACATCAATGTTGGTAGCTAGCAGGACGTAAAATGGGAGAGAGAGATTTTCACAGTAACAGAAGAACAGGTAGATTCTAGATTTTGTTTTGCCTTTAAAAAAAAACGCCGTTTCACACTGACATGAAAATTTTTAACCATTTACCAGCTACAATAGTCGGGTCCCATCACTCACTCGCTTGCAGTCAGTGGCTTCACTGAGATAGTGAACGTTCTTCAGAGGAACTCTCAATAGGGCACAAGATGACTGGCTCAATTGGAGCTTAAATATCAAGGGACAGGACGAAGGGACGCAACAATTTGTGTATGATTAATGACTGCGTCAGTCGGGGCCAGGAATCTGGGAGGCCCGCGGGACCGCTTCAAACTATAAAAGTTTTTACGCACGCCGCACCAGGAAAAGGTTTCCGCAAGAGAACGATCGTTTTCAAACCACTCGCGAATATTCGATTTTGAATGGTGGATGAAAGATTTATTATTCTCGGGGCGAAGAGTTGAGAACGCACATCGATTCTTTTTTACTTATAATCAATGCTCACTTTTGGTAGTAGGTACCCACTTGAATAGAACTGTAAAACTTATTTTCAGATTTATGACCAGTAGCCTGTCTACTGAGATGATTATACATATATTAATGCCTGAATGTAAATATACGTAGACTGTCCTACATAACTTTTACTTAACTCTGTAATCGATGAACAAACTTTCTTAAAATTAAACAGCTCGAACATAAAATAATGGCTCAAACACGCAATAACTTCCCAATTCGCAAACTCACACAACCATATCTAGTGTATATGGGAGTGTGTGTGTGCAGTAGGATGATCATTTTTCACGTTTCATGAAGCGGCGGGCGTGGGGCAGTGGATTAAAATACATTTCGCTAGTCGTTGGTAATGGATGGTCTCTCGGAGGGAAAGGGTTGCTGCCCTCACCCCTCCACTCCCTCCTCTGGTTGCCGTAGCTAGTTGGTATGTATATGAGTGAAGTTTTATTGTTCTATTCTGTTGTGGTCTTGTGGAGGCAAATTAAAAGTTGGTCGTAAAGAGTATCATTATCGGTGATGATAATACCTTTGTCCATTGATCAGTTTATTTTGATTGATATAAAAAGTAGTAATGTGTCCAACTATCGGCAGCTTTTAACACAAAACAACTGAAATAAATAAAATCTTCAGTTAAGCACACAGCAGTAGACCTGATAGATATGATTGATGTGTAAGTTTTGATAGAATCGTAAACAAAGCTACATATATCGCACCAACACATTCTGCGCCAATAAGGAAAACGTATGAAAGTCAAACCCAATTGCGTAACAAAATGTATCCGCTTAGGTACTAACGTTAAAATGTCATCTTTCCCGAAATCCACACTGTAACGTGAAACGTCTCTGAAAATAATTTACGGTAAATATAGCAAAGTGAACGCAAATACGAGAAAACGGAAATATTTGCGTTGTATCGTGTTTTGGGGAAAAAACGTCGGGTGATGCTTCCGATGTTTGTCAAACGCAAGGCACGCGGGCGACCAGGCGCACCCGGCGGGGGAAACGCTGCGGTTTTTTTTTATCGAAGCTTTTGCATGGCCTGGACATGTCTAAAGCTAAACCAAAAATCGCACTCCAGGAGTTCAACAATGATTTCATTCGTTACTTTGCAGTTTAAATCATCATCATCATCATCATTTCAGCCGAAATATGTCCACTGCTGGACATAGGCCTCCCCCAAGCACAGAGAGAGCAGGGAGAGCAGGCATGAAGAATAAATAAATAATAACCAAAAAATATTTTTAATTTCTTTGTCACGTTTGATTTTTATTATATTTTTCATTGCCTCTCTAAAAGCTCGCTGCAGTTGTTCGTCGTAGTGCGTGAGCTAGTCGCTCGAAGCTGGCGGGCGGCGAGCTTAAACGGTCGCGCCGGATATTTCATTTCCTACATTAACCGCGCTTAATGCGCCCATATCACCGATATTACCGTTAATGGCCACAATTATCCAATATTTACACGATATTCTTTCGCAAATATTTAGTTTGGACGATTGGTAATCGTTTTGTGACTGCTGTTCAACCTGGATATTGGCGTAGTAACTTTTCTTGTATTCTTCCGCGTACAGGTAATTTACTTAACATTTACCACAAATTTATAGCAATAAATTGCTGATTAATGTCACATAGCTTTTGCAACTTTTAAGCTCTATTTTACTAATCAAGAGGTGGCTCTACAAAAGTGGCCTGTCTTATGGTGTTCCGGCAGTATTGCACTTAACAAATTACCCTCTTGACGCTGATTAAATGAAATATTAATCATAAAACTGAGCATTAGGTATGTAATGAACCTACAAAGCATATTTACACCGTGCGTGTGTTCCCTACTTTTTACGAGCTGTTCCGTCAGCTCTGTATATGTTAGGTAGATAGTGCCTTGATGATGTTGCAATTGTTCTTCACCCCTTGCTAGCCTACTTGGTACCCAAGCCCCCTGCACATAGATCACAGCACACAAAGGCTCGTCATGCGTCACGGCAACACGACACCGCGACACGTCGCACATTAGCTGATTGTCTGCCAACACCTCACATATTTGCGCACACGCCTTCTTCCGAGCTTTTACGTAACCTAGCCACTTTTATGGCGATTAATTTTATCGTAACTAAGTAATGGTGGACACATTTCCTTGGCCCACACAATAATTATGAACCGATTTGAAGTACCTACCTACTTAAGTAATTTTTTCAGGTAGGTAGGTATGTGAAAAGTGAAACACTTAAGTATTCTTATAAGTATTCTACTCAGTTGCTATTTGCCATGTCTTGATTCAAGCAGTAGGCACTTTAGCAGCTTTTTAATTGATTCACTATCAACACAACAACAAATACAACTCCTAATCTGAACTAATTAATTGTCCAAATACAAACCATTGAATTCCTTTCAGACTCGTAACTCTTGCCAAAATCTAAAACTCACTTACAATAAAGGACGCGTGTTCATAATAAATCACCGAAGGTAACAAAAACCAGCACCAGGTGTGCGCTCGACACATGATTTTTAAACTTGATTTTATGACAATCCAAAATAGTGTAGGAGCAAAAAAACGTGTCAAATGCTAACGTCGTGTGGCACCAACTAACACATGATGCTAAAAAACAGCTGCAACCGAAAAGGGTTGCGGAAGGGTTACAAACCCTCATGGTGAAAACAACCCTTATTTTTAGCAACACGTGCCTGTCATATCAGGACATCGTAAGAACCCTTTGTATGCAAAGCACCAATAAAAAGACCCGGCGCGTGCATGCGCGTTCTGATTTTAAACTGATTTGAATATAGAACATTTACATAGCCGGTGCGGAGGGCTCCCATTGGCCGGTGATTTGCGTACGGTCTTGCGCAATGCGAACCTACGCATGTTTTTTAAAGTGTCATTTTTAGGAGCATGGCATTTGATTCGCTGTCGCGATATGATGCCGTGTCGTACATAATGATAGGTTTGTAGATTAGTTTGCATATAGTCTCGCTGTAAGCCATTCTGTGCACACTTTACAAGGGTTATAATAAATGCTGATAGGATGAGGAGGGGACTCTCTAATGTTTTGTATAGCGATCTTTATGTTGGAGGTGGTCGACTTATATGAATCAGTTCTAAGATTTTAAACGTGTAAGATGGGTCGTAGTAAGCAGGTAATTGTTTGGATTGTTCGGGTAATTCGATACAAGTCCAAAAGTCAATTGATTATTTTATTACGTATAACAGACGTTTCAGCTAAACAATCGCTTCATAAATACCGTACCTACCTACCTATACCGAGATTTAATTTACTGTCTTCGAGACATTGAACTTTACCATTTTACTTTCTTGGAAAAATATTAATAATCTTCTTTCTCCCCCAGACATTATCAAGACACTAACAACGGAACTTTTAATAGGTACATCTACCGGCTACTTGTACAAAATGAACAATTTTCATTGGAGCTACGTGAGGTACCTACGTAGTTGGTAGCAAACACGGGCCCTGGGCAAACATCACAACTTCATGTACCTAGCAGGACTATGAGACTCATTAGAGGGGACAGCGCCCTTTGTAGCACAATCAAGGCCCGCCAGGGGGTGCCATTATCGAATTGTTTAAAATAACGAGGGGCCAGTCGTTTGTGTTGCCAGTTAGTCGTGCGCGTACATATTTATTACGATACGAAATTTTTATGTTTATCTCAGAGGAACAGAATAGTCGGATATTATGGAGAGAACTTATAAAAGAAGAGGAACTTCATCTGAACAATGTAGAAACCAATGAGAAAACGATTTACCTACGGAATAACATCTTAAAAGATCGGAAGAAAGAAGCAAACTGCAAAAAAGAAGAAATGAACTCAGACTAAGAGACAATTTGGTAGTTTACATAGGAACCATAAAAAGCTGAAAGGTGAGATTATAACCTAGTCCAACCAAACTATCTCTACATTTTAATACCGAAAACAAAACAAAACCCCTCTACGACACAATAGCTGCCCACATCAATTCCAATTAAATTCCGAATCAGAGTTCCAACGATCCTGTGGACAGGTGAACTGCTGCCTACATACAGGAAGAACAGAATAGTTCCAACAAAGAGGAGCCCTCCACACACATCGTTACGGCCTGTTTACACGGTCCAAAGATCACAAAAAACGGACCATTTGGTAATTAAATTGTGCCCCGAGGCAAGGTACCGCAAACTTTAAGAGCAAACAGCGCCCGCTCCTATCAAATGTTGCTACTCTATTAAATTGCTCGTCAGTGTGTCCCAAATTGTTGATCTAGCTAAATGGCTATTGTTAAAGTCATTTATGTGGAGTTTTTATATGTTTAATGTGATATATTTGTTTCTTATCATCGGAAAAACGAAATGATATTATTTACCCTGGATTAGGTGCCTTTTGAAAAACGATTTTCCTCACATTTTTTGGTACAAATATCAAATCTGTGCTGATTTTGACTGACAATATCAATAGGTAATTGATTTAATATTAAACAAAATATTAAAAGTTAAGCATAAAACATAACGTTATAAATGTAAGTAGTACCATCTACCATTAATTCGCAATTTTCAAGAGAAGAAATTTTTTCGAAAGTCAACAAAAGCCATACATTTTTGTAAAGACGTTGCGTCCAAGAAGAATCGCGAGTAAAATTTGAGTGTAAACAGAATTGCCGTTATTATGAGCCGTCCAGACTGGGGGCGCACAGTGGCAGGGGGACAGACTGACAGGCCTATTTGTTGTCACAGCACACATGGAACTAAACACACCGTTTTGCAATTCATAGAAATAACAGATGACAGAAGAATTTTAGAGTTAAATGGCATTTTCAAAACCATGTCAAAAATCTTTTTTATTGCGGATCGTGAAGATGGGTACCTAGGTTGCTAACCTACCTTCTTATTCATAGAAGGTTAGGGATACAAGAGTTGAGCTATCAGCTAGCTAGCTAAACAATTAGCTAGCAGTCTAGCAGTAGGTAGAGCTACTAATTTCTCACTCGTAATAAGCCTGATTTAGTCTTACCTTTTGTGAAAACCTCGAACCACTCGCACGGTCACAGCAGAGCAGCCATAAAAGGTGCCTCTTTTGCCCACATTTTGCACATTACACGGACCAGAGCCTTTTGTCGAAAAAATTAATATGTACAATACAATACCCTGAGCTCTCAATAAGCATCATTTAGTTGCATGATTACAGGTTCATGTAGAACTGTCTGAATTAAAGTAGACAGTGTGTGAACCGACCTCTATTTTGAAATCCCCCATTTGCTTTCGATACATCAAACGCAAAGGTCAATGTGATATCCATCGCAGTCGATTATACTATTTTAACAGATGGCCTAAATAGGCTATTGGCATTTGCAAATTGCAACTCTTTGTACGCGTGTTTCCAAAATATTATAAAATGTTGACTGGCAACAGCTGAAAGTAAAGAGACATCATTATTGTTCCCTCTCTGACAAAGTTAATGAGATAAAATAGGTACCTACTAAATACCCATTTCGAATTTATTTTTGCTTTCCTACCGTTGAACCTAAAACATGTATTGTTTTAGGTTCAATGGTCACACGAGCGACTGCAAGAACATTGTTTATTAATAGTTCTGAATAGCGAGAAATTAAATGCATCCTTTCTTTGTCCTTGAACTCAAAAGGTTGCAGTTCACAAGCTGCCACTCGGACGTTCTCAGCTTTAAGGTTCATTATCGCTCATAAAACCTGAGTACAGTTAGCTGGGTAAATTATCATTAATTAGGAGAAAGTAGTTGGTAGGCAATGGAGTGTTCAGCCTACGCAAAAAATAGTGTAAAGGTAAAGTGTGTTCATTGTTAGCACGTAAAGGGCACTGAGACTGACAAGCTTGTCACTCTGCGACTTTCCTCTGACCGTATAATTAATTAAGTGCTAAGGACTAATTTCAGCACAATGACCATATTATTTTATACGCTGCACAAAAGCGTGCGTTTTAAAGAACATTTTTATGTTTAGGTGGTCATTAAATTGCAAATAATTCTGAAAGTATTCTTTACCGTTTGATCAACGCTCGCGTGTTCGAGCGCGTCTGTACACTGACAGCTTTCACGCTCAGGCCGCGCCTGCTCCGACACCTTTAGCCATTTTACACTAATACATCCCAATAACTATCAACCACTTTGAAATTAAACACGCGTGCATTTTCACACTATCTATTCATTTTGCAGTTTAATCAGTACCTACACCCACGTACACACGTATATTGTAGCTGTTAAAGTTAGTCGGTAGTAGGTAAGAGTATTTATAACAGACAGGTACCTATTAACTACTAATAATACTACTATGTACTCCTCTAATAATAATATTATGTAGCTGTTGAAGTCTTGGAGTTAGTTGGTAGTAGGTAAGAGAGTATTTATAACAGACAGGTACCTATTAACTACTAATAATCCTACTACTACTCTAATAATAATATTATGTAGCTGTTGAAGTCTTGGAGTTAGTTGGTAGTAGGTAAGAGAGTATTTATAACAGACAGGTACGTATTAACTACTAATAATCCTATTACTACTCTAATAATAATATTATGTAGCTGTTGAAGTCTTGGAGTTAGTCGGTAGTAGGTAAGAGAGTATTTATAACAGACAGGTACGTATTAACTACTAATAATCCTACTACTACTCTAATAATAATATTATGTAGCTGTTGAAGTCTTGGAGTTAGTTGGTAGTAGGTAAGAGAGTATTTATAACAGACAGGTACCTATTAACTACTAATAATCCTACTACTACTCTAATAATAATATTATGTAGCTGTTGAAGTCTTGGAGTTAGTTGGTAGTAGGTAAGAGAGTATTTATAACAGACAGGTACCTATTAACTACTAATAATCCTACTACTACTCTAATAATAATATTATGTAGCTGTTGAAGTCTTGGAGTTAGTTGGTAGTAGGTAAGAGAGTATTTATAACAGACAGGTACCTATTAACTACTAATAATCCTACTACTACTCTAATAATAATATTATGTAGCTGTTGAAGTCTTGGAGTTAGTTGGTAGTAGGTAAGAGAGTATTTATAACAGACAGGTACGTATTAACTACTAATAATCCTATTACTACTCTAATAATAATATTATGTAGCTGTTGAAGTCTTGGAGTTAGTCGGTAGTAGGTAAGAGAGTATTTATAACAGACAGGTACCTATTAACTACTAATAATCCTACTACTACTCTAATAATAATGTTATGGTTGCAACACTCGACTCTACCTACACTGCAACTTGTAAATTATTAACATTGATATAAAAACTACGAATGAAACTATTGATCAAACAAATCCTTGTCATGGTTGCATTTGTGTTCATAATGAAACATCGTTAACTCGTAATTAATGAAACATCACAATCGGACGTCTAATTAGATAAAGCGGTGGTGTTTTTCTCTGCGAGAAGGTCGTTTCAATTCCAATTGACGTTATAATTGAAAGTTCTTATTCACGAATATTTCCTTTTCCATCAAATTCTTTACGATCCTTGTGGTAAACATTCCGTTTCTCTAGAAATGTTCGAAAAACACTATTTAGCTAAAAGGAATAATTTCTACTCCGCCTCCGCCTAACTAATTTGCATTCCGGATAGCATGTCAATTCTAGCTAAATCCTGGCAAAAAATCTACATTATCATCAGATACGTGTTTCTTAACGACTGCAAAATCTAAATTATGCTAAAGTTAACCGTTTAAAAGAAGCAATTTTACATAAACTGAACATAAAACATTCCCGAAGCAGGGAGCTGCCGCCATCTACCGACCATTCTCGTGTTGTCATCGCGCCGCATAATCGCTTGAATTTGCCTCTGCGATCAATTTGCGCCCATTACCAGCAGGTCAGAGTTCGTCGCCTGACGATCCTAATATATACACTTTTAAACTTCTCCTAACAGTCCGAAACCAACTTTGTTGCAGAGACCATAAGATTGATAATGCAGATTGTTGGCCAGTACTCACATCAATAAAACTCACACAAGCTAAAGAAATATGAATTTTATGGGGAAACAGTTAAGCCTGAAAATACTTTAGAGTCGGTGTTTTCTTTGATAGTAGTGATACAAGGCGAATTCGGCGGCGCCTCAACATAAGTATGCTAATTCAGGCAATTGGGAGCTCGCTCGGTCGGCGGCATACTGATGATGTTGGAGGATAAGACAGCCTCGACCTGCGGCGCGCTGAGAGGGTCACACGCGACGGTTTAGGCGCTCAATGTCATGATGCAATTGTGTCCGATTATGTGCATGACTATTTGTTGATTAGCTATGACGACACATTGCATAAAACAATATGTCATGCATTAGATAGATATGATTCGCGAATTCGTTTTAATTGGTTATTCAATACAAGATCGTTTTAATAATGAATATAAATTACCTTTATAGATAGCATGCATGACATGATCTTAGTAGGCTACCACAAAAAAACACGTAGCTGCATTTATGACCGTTCCTGGTCTATAAAAGTAGCCACGTGTTTCATCAGTTTGTACCTAGCGCCACTCATCAGCCTGTACCTAGCGCCACTCACCAGCCTGTACCTAGCGCCACTCATCAGCCTGTACCTAGCGCCACTCACCAGCCTGTACCTAGCGCCACTC
The DNA here is from genome assembly GCA_963855955.1 of Luperina nickerlii. NCBI lineage: Eukaryota > Metazoa > Arthropoda > Insecta > Lepidoptera > Noctuidae > Luperina > Luperina nickerlii. The sequence goes on from OY979670.1 coordinate 514,423, forward strand.
ATCAGCCTGTACCTAGCGCCACTCATCAGCCTGTACCTAGCGCCACTCACCAGCCTGTACCTAGCGCCACTCACCAGCCTGCCTAGCGCCACTCATCAGCCTGTACCTAGCGCCACTCATCAGCCTGTACCTAGCGCCACTCATCAGCCTGTACCTAGCGCCACTCATCAGCCTGTACCTAGCGCCACTCATCAGCCTGTACCTAGCGCCACTCATCAGCCTGTACCTAGCGCCACTCATCAGCCTGTACCTAGCGCCACTCACCAGCCTGTACCTAGCGCCACTCATCAGCCTGTACCTAGCGCCACTCATCAGCCTATATCTAGAGGTATGCTGCTGGGTGTGGGGTTCATCAGCTCATCGATTCAAATTGTTTATTGAATATCGATGTGGGCCATCCCATTTACTTCAAGTAACCCTCTTTGCAATCCCTATAATCTGCAGTCTTCAAACAACTTTTAACGACACCCACAATATGAAATTGCCGCACTTGTAAGCCGTACTTATTCAAGGTCAACCTTATGATCTTTATTGACACAAGCCTGCCTGTATCTGCCAATTACATTACATCAATGGTTGTATTGGTAGTATTCATATGGCAGCCGATAATTTTTATGACAGTAGTTTTCTCTGTGATACCTGTTTTGCAAGTCCATAAACCGTTGTGTTAATTGTGACATTAAGATTACCAGAGTAGATGCATACAACCTCGTTACCGTATTCCTTGTTTAGACTGTAACTCCTCGGCAATCGCTTTGAGTTGCTTATAAAGTGGGATGCAATGGGAAAGACATGTTGAAATTACTCTCCTAACAATACTTAAGTATTGAGCCACGTCAAGTTGCACTTGCAGAGAATCTCAACTAGGACTTGTCGTAACGTAAGGACTCAATTGATTTTTAGTACGTAAACGGTACAATCCAGTAAATCAAATCAAAAGTCATTTATTCACATAAGACTGAGAATCAGCACTTTTTGAACGTCAAAGTAAAAGTCCGTGAATACCAAAAGTGAACAACAATGGGCTATCGAAGGTCTTAAAAGAATCTGTCAAATATTGTCAAAAGCAAATCTACTCAGCTAACGAGCCAAAACTTTCGTATGCCAAAATTACCCCAAACATTCATCCCGCTTGACCATGATCAATAGAATTCCTAAGTTGTGCATCCCTTTTTTATCACAGCCATCATCTGAACTAGTCGAACCGCTCCAAATCGGAATGCTGCTACTGTTTTGTTGCGTTCCATCTTTGTACCGTTAAATTTGAATTCACCAGGCGACTGTGCGCGCGCGCGGGGCAATCTGGCCGGCCGGTATGCGCATGCGCGTTGTCGTCGACTGATGGATGACAGGTGACGTCGGCGCCGCAAAGGAACAGGGCCGGCTCAAATAAATACATATAATCTAGAAACAGACCAGGAATGTTACATGACTTTAATTAGTCTACTTCAAAGAAGTATTGCGACAGTTAATGGGTGATCTCAAATCGTCTGTTCTAAGATATAATTTGTTGTGGTAAAAAATATTGTAATTGTCATCATAGTTTAGTCACACATCCTACATTTTATCCTGTAGACGATACTTGGCATATTTATTGCTAGTTTAAAAATAAACGTTTCCTGACCACCACACTTGGCACCTATTCTAATTTGAGCACCCAATAAACGTTTTAATCAAAAGTGTTAAGGAAACGATAGCCAAAAACTACGTTGCCTAGAATCGTGCGGTAGCCCTATCTGTTCGAAACTCATTAGACATTCGCGGGCTGGCCGGCCGGGTCTCGTCAGATCTTGTGGTGCTCACAAAGCTGCCGCCCGCAGCCACCGCATCTTACACACCGCCACATTTAGCGTAATACCGAGTGTAGCGTAATACGTCGATACCAAATGATAAATCATTAGTATGGTAAGCATTACATGATATAATAAATTGTTACATTACAGTAGCCCTTTTAAATGTCTACGCTCGTAGTGCATTTAAGTAAGATAAAATACTTATAAAAACTTTTAAAAAAATGCTTAAAAATAAATTAACTCAAGAATATTAGGTATAATATATACTATTTTCGAAATCAAAATAGCTAGAGGTAGTTATCGTAAATCTAAGTTAAACAATGACGCTTTGATAGGCCTAAATTAATGGAGAAGAAACAATTGGACCTCAAAATCACCCAAAGCAATATTATTTCCTTCTAGAAAACCTACTAATCTACACAAAAGTTCCTTTATAAATATGGTCGAGTTACTAAAACTGTGTTTTACCGGCGTCAGAACCATGTAATGTGCCTATAATTAAAAAGTAAGGTATGGTACTCGTAAGGTCATGAAATAAACTAGCGTAGCCGTGCCGCCCGTGGATCGGTCGGGCGAAGGGGGCCGAGGGACGGAGGGGTTGATGTATTCTGAGAAATTGCGCGTGCGCATCTCAACGATCATAAATCGCGGAGAGGAATTTGGATATAGATAGCACCAGAACGTAACTTGGCTGAGGCGAAATATGTAATGATTGTTTTCGCATTAATTTTGCATTTGTAGGGTTATAAGGCATTGGTAAACGGGTCAGGCCGCGAATTTTGGCACAAATGACGCAGTAGTGACGCAAAAGTTTACGCGACAGTCACGTAAAGGTGTCGCAGTAGTTCACGTCACCGTGACGTAAAAAGTGACGAAAATGGTAGTGCAAAATTATAAAGGTTGGAGTATACCGAGTATGAATACCAGTCTCGATTCGGTCACTTACGTAATATTGTGGATTTAGTTAGGGTAAAAAAAAATCATCTAAGGTATTAAAGAAATTAAATTGTAAATTTATGCAATTGTTTTTTGAGAAAAAAATATTACAAACAATAAACACACCATAACTAAATGAATTCCTTTAGAAGTATTACTTTTTGTTTGGCTCGCTATTTAACAATATGTATTCATAATATAAATTGAAAAAACAAAAAACTTAAAATTAATATTCAGTGATATTAATTTTAGGTTTTTTATTTTTTTCAAAATTAACACGCGACGCGCAACATGCGTGCACTGACTGGACAGGTCCACTCAATCTGTATGGTTCTTACCTCAAAAGACCATTTGAGACACCAATCTGCATGGTCTTCAAAGATTATGTCCGGATTTTTATATACACATTGACATTGATGAATTTTATAATTTTACATGAATATTTACTTTGAAAAGTATTTTTTTTTATTTAATTATTGTGAATGTGAAAAACTATGTGGGTCATTTCTTTTTCTGTTTTTCTTCTTAGTTAGTTTTAATCAGTTTGAGTAATTTACGCGGCCTGCCCAAATGTCCTTTCTATTGTTCGTCGAGTCGTTGAGCACCTCAAGTTCTGAGTTGAGCTGCACGATTTTTGTCAAATGCGTGCACTGACTGGACAGGTCCGCTCAATCTGCGTGGTTCTTTCCTCAAAAGACCATTTCAGACACCAAACGACATGGTATTCACATGATCCGACAAAAATTTTGTCTGGACTTTAAAAGAGACTTTGACCTCTGGGTCTGTTTCGGCCTTTTATCTCAGAATAGTCAGATAGGAAACGCTGACCTCATCTAGTTTAAAAAATACTAGCGACCCGCCCCGGCTTCGCACGGGTGCAATGCTGATACTAAATACACTACAGAAAAACTGTGAACGTTGTATATAAAAACATAGCGGCCCGCTCCGGCTTTTTTATAGGCACGCTCTTGCCGCACCGGGCGGCCGGCCGGTACCGCCGCAAACGCTACGCCCCGCAATTTTTAAATCTGTAATATCTTCGAAAATTTTCACTTAAATCATACGGTGTAAAGGGCCATATAGATCTATATTAAATGAAAAATGTATTCAAGGTATTTAATTGGTTAAGGATTAATGCTGTATTGGTTAAAATCGCTTCGAAAATTAGCCATTATTTGTCGTAAAAAGTAAATGACAAAAAAAGTTATTGTGGGTTATCCATAAGAGATAGACATATACTTACGGACTTTTCTGTAGACCTTTTCAATGTGTACAATACTTAGTACATTATTTTGATAAAACTCGTAGGGTTCAGCCTGCGTTTGCAATGTAAGCGGAAAAAATGTAATTATTTACGACATCACATTAGAAACCTCAAAAATAACAGTACTTCTCCACTATTTAATGGATGTTATTATACATATAAACCTTCCTCTTGAATCACTCTATCTATTAAAAAAAACCGCATCAAAATCCGTTGCGTAGTTTCAAAGATTTAAGCATACAAAGGGACATAGGGACATAGGGACAGAGAAAGCGACTTTGTTTTATACTATGTAGTGATGATGATTGACGTGTAAAAGTGTTTCACAAACCTACTTACAGAAAATAAATCATTTATCATAACACAGGAGGTGGTCATTTGATGGATACCATTTTTTCGACTTGGGGTTGATTTGACCATAGTCATCTTTTACTCGTGGAATAAAATTGACGTCTGACAGTTCTAGTACGGAAAAAGTGTCAAAAATTCACAATTTATTCTAGATATAAAAGTTAGGTGGAATGCGCCCTTAATGTCATAAATTTTACGAGTATACTTTTAAATAAACTTTCCGTGAAAACATAGTCTAACTTTTTTTCATTTACAACGAAATGGCACCCAATTCACATTATGACATTACTTTTGCCCCACCTTGTACATTGGTGGTAAAGATGCCAAACTATCACACTAATATTATAAATGCGAAAGTTTGTGATTGTGTGTGTGTGTGTGTGTGTGAAAACAAACAAAATGTTTGTTAAATGATAAATGATTTTATTTTTGTAAGTACGTTTGTACAAACACTTTTACACGTCAATCATGTTTTTTTTTAAACTAGATGAGTTCGGCGTTTCCTATCTGACTACTCTGAAAAAAAAGGCCGAAAGAAACTCAGAGGTCATAGTCTCTTTCAAAAGTCCAGACATAATCTTGGTCAGGTTATATAAAGACAATGTAGATCGATGTCTGAGTTGGTCTTTTGAGGAAAGAACCACACAGATTGAGAGGACCTGTCCAGTCAGTGCACGCATTTGTCAGAAATCGTGCAGCTCAACTCAGGACTTAAGGAGCTCAACAATTAGACGAACAATACCAAAGAAAGGACATTAAAAAAAACTAACAGAACAGTTAGAGAGAGAATTAAAAAAAATATTAAATGAATAAAATGACCCACATCGTCTTCACATTCACAATAAATAAAATAATATAATTCTTCTTCTTTTCTTCGTTTAATGGCTTTTGCGAAAATAATATAATACTTTACAATGTAAGCAAATGTCATTGTTTAAAAAAAATCAATAATGTCAATGTGTATAAAAAAAAAACATTAAAAATGCAGAAATTGGAAGCAGCTCAATCCCAAGCCTTTTTGTCCTCAATATAATCCTTAACGGTATAAAAGGTTTTCTGACACAACTTACGTTTAATGAATGATTTGAATTTATTAAGTCTTAGATCTTGAACGTTGCTTGGTAGTTTATTATAAAAGCGTATACATTGGCATCTGAACGAGCCACCTATTTTCTTGAGCCTTGTTGTAGGTACAACAAATTTGTGTTTGTTTCTAGTATTTATATTATGGATATCACTGTATTTTTTGAACAATTTTATATTTTTATGGGCATATAAAAGATTTTCATAAATATACTGAGAAGGCACAGTCATTACATTAATCTCTTTAAATTTGTCTCTGAGAGAGTGTCTCGGACTTAATTTATAAATTGATCGAACAGCACGCTTCTGCAAAACAAAGATAGTCTGAATATCGGCGGCATTTCCCCACAATAGAATACCGTACGACATTACACTATGAAAATAGCTAAAGTACACTAAACGGGCAGTCTCTGTATCAGTTAAATTACGAATTTTGTTACTTCTTCACGCTCAAACGGCTGGACCAATGTTTATAAAATTTTGTATGGAGGTAGCTGACACCCTTGATTAACATACAGGCTACTTTTTATCCCGATATTCCCACGGGATCGACATTTATGCGGGTAAAACCGCGAGGCGCAGCTAGTCGAAAATAATCTCCGTGTTTTTTTTTTATAAATTAATTTTACACATTATTTTGATAAATTATTTAACATTACGTAATTTTTTGTTTAAAAAAATTAGTTTACGTGGAAACTAGCGGAATTGGTGTTGAATTAGTAGAAAATAATAAAAAAATTATTAGGAAATTCATGCAGTTAGAGGAAGAAAACACACCCTAATACACACCACACGCTACATTTGGCCCGTAAATGCAGCTAAAACCAGCCTAAGAGCTGAGAAAAAAAAAACACCCAAAATAATAATAATATTTATTTCACCACAAAGATTAAACAATAAGATATTATTTATGACTTGATAGGCTTAGTATACAAGTTTTTAATATGGAATCCTCTGTTGCCGAACTAGGACGGATCCTGTATCTCGGCAAACAGTGCCTTCCCCTAATAGATTTTACTAAAATGTTTAAGCCAAACTAGACATACAAGTTGCATCGATTCAGGATACATTAAGTTCAATAAAACCAATAATAATTATAATCTATACAAAGAAATAAAATTTGAATTAACGTGTAACATATTAAAAAATATAAGTACCGCTTATGTATATGGGTGTGTTTATGTGTGTGTGTGTGTATCTGTGTGTGTGTGCGTTATCTGCGTGTTTGTGTAATGCTTATAGTACCGAAAAACAGAATGAATGTTTGTAAAATGTCTACTAATTTTGAATTTTTAGAAGGTCCTCAGTTTCCTCATACAAAAGACTAAGAAGAAACTGATGAATTTTCTTCTTAAAATGCATTTTATTCAGTGGATATATGTTTAGAGTTTTTTTATTTTATTGTACATGAGGGGGGCAATAAACGTAAAGAATCATTTAATGAACGCTGTTTTGGGTTTGTACGATCGGGAGCACACTTCATGTTTCCTACGCTTATCTAAGTTACTAGGATCATATTATACTAGTGAGCAGTGTTGCCTAAGGAGATTGTTTCTACGAACATTTGTCTAACGGTTGTCACTTGACAGTACTGATATAGTTCTCTTGTTGGAAACAGGCTTAAAAGTAGAAATTTTTAGAATGGCACGTTGTGCAATTTCTAAACTCCTTAAAGTAGTTTTTTCTAATGAATTCAATAACTACTTTGTTGACGAAACTGAAAACAATGTACAAAATGACATAAAGTTGACTCAAAATAATATTGGAAATTTGACAGCGCATTCCCTATTTATGTTACCTGTTTCTGTTTCGACGACCCAAAAATGGGATTTTTGTAGGAACATCTAACGTGGTCGGACCTCGGTCGAGAGTCCGATAGCTGTCACACGTGTCAGAGAGATTTAATTTTTTCATTTAGTGGATTTTAGTACGTGAAATTGGCAAAATTGTGGTGTTTATTCCACAGAAGCCATTAATCAAGAGTTGAAGTTGACATTATTAAAATAATTGACATTTTAAAAAATACAAACACAATTGGTTATGATGGTGTATCTACTAGAGTTATTAAATACGTTAAATAAATTATAGCGCCACCTCTCGCACACATAATTAATTTATTCATCACTGATGGTATATTTCCGAAAGATCTAAAAAAGCCATAATTAAACCTTTATTTAAAAGAAACGACAAAACAGATGTACCTAAAAAACTATAGGCCGATAGCAAAACTCCCAGTAGATACCTACTTTCAAAAATATTTGAAAAAGTAATTTATAATTCAATTTATGTGTACTTTGAAAAGTTCAACATATTCTGCAAGAAACAAAAAAGATTTCGTAAAAATCATACTATTAATATGGCACTGTACGATTTATTTTCTCATCTTATGACATCAGTAGATACAAAGAATCCAGTCTGTGCAATCTCTACTGATATGACTAAGGCATTTGATTATGTAGATCATAAGATATTACTGCAAAAATTACATGGATATGGCATAAGGGGCAATGTTCTGAAACTTATTGAATCATACCTTAGTAAAAGATATCAATTCACGGAAATATCTAGAATATGTCATAAGACTAAAACGCAGATCATATATAGGTCAAAACCAAGACACGTAAGATATGATGTGCCCCAAGGTAGCGTGCTAGGGCCGTTATTATTTCTGATTTATATAAATGATCTGCCAAAAATAATACGACACAAAATGATCCTATTTGCCGATGATAGCATAGCTGTTATAAAATGTAATAATGCGACAACTTATCAAGATGATATTAATAAGTCCCTTCTCGATATAATCCGTTGGATGAATAATAATAATCTCGTAATTAATTTAAATAAAACTAATGTAATGCGCTTTCATCAACGGCAACCACATCCAAATATTGATGTAACTTATAATAACCACAAAATAGAAGAAGTTAATAAGTTTTTAGGTACATATTACCATCGACAGTAAGCTTACTTGGAAACCCATGATACAGGCACTTTGTAAACGCCTGAGTAAATCTGCTTATGCACTCCTTCAGTTATCAAAAAAGGTGAATAAAGATACGTTACTGGTAGCATACCATGGACTTGTAGCTTCTGTGTTGCGATATGGCGTAATCTTTTGGGGGCAGTCGACTGACCGTGAGCTTATACATATTTAAGATGCAAAAAAGATGTGTCAGAGCAATGTGTAATACAAAAACAACGGATAGCTGTAGACCCTATTTTAAGTCTTTAAAAATACTTACCCTTCCAGCATTATACATATTGGAAACTGTGTTGTTTATGAAAAGAAACACACATTTATTTAAAAAAATATCTTCCACTAAAAAAACTCCATTGCGTGCCCAATACGTAAATAAACTATGTCATCTAAAATGTAAGATCGCATTGATGAGAAAAAGTTTTTTTGGTAGAGCACCTAAAGTGTTTAATAAAATTCCTAAAGACTTAAAAAACATGACATTATGTAAGTTTAAAAAAGCTCTTATCAAATTATTAATTGACAAATGTTATTATAATCTAGACGAATTTTTGAACGACCAATTATTAGAATAATGCATTTTTTTTACCTTTTGATAAGAAGTACTATAACTATTTATTAATTTTAGTGTATCCGATGTTTCTTTTTTGTTTTGTGACATAATGTAATGACACCTAATGGGTCACTTATAAATTTGTCTGTCTTAATTATGACAAAACATAGCGCATCCCTTATTTATGTAAACACCTATGTTTCACAAATAAACTGATTGATTGATTGGGGCACCCCCCTATGAGGAGATACAGTAAGAGATGATAGATTGACACATAGCATAGTAAATTTGTTTTAAGAGATTCGCATCTGTTATGTTTCTTAGGTTTTTAAATATATAAATGAGTTTGCGAACCCTGGATGATAGCAATTTTATGTGTTGCTTAAAACTGAGATGACTGTCCACTGTGATGCCGAGGTATTTTATAGTCTTCACGCATTCCTGCGGTTCACAACTGCATTTGTTTCTACTAATACACTTATGAGGAATGATTTTAAGTGAAGCGTTAAAATCCGGGTTGTTTCGAATAGAGAATGTTAGATATTTGGTTTTCTCAGTGTTTAAAGTCAAAACATTTTCAAACAGCCAATTTTGTACCACATCAAAACCATTTTGTGCGGCATCAAAGACCTCATTCCAAGTATCAGCGGAGAATATTAGAGCGGTGTCATCAGCGTAGGAGATTACTTCACAATTTGGTATATTTAAGTTTGTGAGGCCATTGATGTATACGAGAAACAATGTAGGTCCCAAAATACTGCCCTGTGGAATTCCAAATGACACAGGGAGTTCATTGCTGCAGTAGTTATCGACTCGTACACACTGGTAACGCTCGGACAAGTAACCTTCAGAAAGCTTAAGCTGTGTACCACGTACACCAAGGTGTTCTAGCTTCCGTATTAGAATCAGTACAGAAATAGTGTCGAAAGCTTTTGCGAGGTGTAAAAATACCGATAGACATTTCTGTCCCTTATCTAATTTTGTGCTAATGAGAGTAGTAAGTTTAAGCACAGTCTGATCAGTTGATTTGCCCGCTTGAAAACCAAATTATTTTCCAGAGAGAAATTCATTTCTCTCGAGATAGCTCACAAGTCTCGTGTTAATAATCTTTTCTAGAATTTTGGACAAAGATGGCAGGATCGAGTTGGGTCTATAATTGCTGAAACTTTTCTTATCACCACCTTTGTCTATCGGACGGACAACAGATTTTTTAAGAGTTTGAAGAAAGGTGCCTGTCTCAAGACATAGGTTAAAAATAAATGTTAGTGGCGGAACAATGAAGTCCTTAAATTGTTTTAATAGTTTGTTAGAGATGTTGTCCCAGCCAACCGAACATTCAGTCTTGAGTTTATTTATGTAACGTGCTACCTCTTCCTCTGTAGTTTTTCTTAAATAGAAGGAGTGTAAAGGGGATTTCCTTTCTGGATTAACAACTTTGTGATTGTCATCGTCGCTACTGTGTAAATTAATAATATTTTCAGCCAATGACCGTCCTACGCTTATGAAGTAATCATTCATTTCATTTATGGTCAACCGAGGAGGACAGACTTTTAATAGCTCGGTTGGAGAACTATTATCTTTTTTAGTATTAGTGACGCTTTTTATCACATTCCATAATTTTTTTGGGTCTTTTCTAGCCATTTCAACTTGAGTTTTATCGTAAGCTCTTTTTATTTTTTTTTAGGATTTGGTTACAAAAATTTCTGTAACATGTAACTTTTAAGATCTCATCACTCGGCGACTTTTTGGAAAACTGGATCTAGATCAATACTAAGAAGAAAGAGAAAGAAAGAAAGAAAATACGTTTATTTGCGGCAATCATGACGCATAAGGATATCCCTATTTAGGTTGTCTGCATTTATCTTTTTTATAGTTGAAGGGGCGTAACGACGTGGTTGCTTTAGATCCATATGTATAATAACTGTATGGCGATCTGTTAGATTAGTTTCTGGTACGAGAGTTGTACATGAATTTTTGGTTTTAAGTAAAAAGTGATCAATACATGTACCACTTGCATCACGAGTGATCTCAGTGTGTGCTGGCAAGAGACCATGAGAAGCAGCTAAGGTGAAATATTTATCTACGAAAAGCTCAATTTTACCAGCGTTGATTGCAATATTCATGTCACCAATTACAATTATATTATTAAACGATTTTATCTCTGTCAAAACATTATTCAGTGATTCCAGAAAAGTGTCTATATTTTTGTAAGAAGGGGATCGATACAGAGAAACAATAGCTAAGTTATCATCTTTTTTAAGTACAACACAGTTACCCTCTTCGAATTCGGGTTCTTCAACTACAAATGTTAGTTGTTCAGTGTTCTCTGTAATATACGACAACACCATCGTTTTGTTTAAGGTTTCCCATAGTAGAAATTGATAGGTAACCTGTTAATAAAGGTACAGAGCTAACATTTTGAAGCCAGCATTCTGTAAGCACAAGCACGTCGCATTGTACCTTTAGACTTTGTCAAATCGCCTCCAAACCCAAAAAATTGCAACTTATGCTGCGGATTTCCTGTGTGAAGACGGTGAACCCATTCGTTATTGCTGTTAATAGTTCATAACAATTGTCCAGATCACAAGATAGGGCCTTAGAGACAGTCAAATTATCAATATTTTTTGCTAAGTCAATCAGATTATCGAATTTTTTATAATAGTAAATATACGTCAAAGAAAATAGATCTAATTTGTTTTAGGCTGTAGAATGGAAGAAGCGACGAAGTAAAGTTTTCGGCAAGTGCACGTATGTGTTGTTTGTATGGAGTATTTGTTATTATGTAATGAAATGTGATTATGTGTGTGTCTGAAAATAGTACAAATGGTTTTATATGCGGTCTAAACATGCAAGGTCGATTATTTTGATACAAAAAAAGATTAAAAACAAGGGAGGTAGTTTCAACAATATTAAGTAGGAATACATGCAAAATTAACAGTAAGATCGAGTTTTTACTAATGCAATAAAAAAATAGTCATGAGGCATTTCTCAGTTTTTCCAAGTCACTCTGTGTTTATGCGGATTTATGGAAATTCTACCGATTTACGGAGATATACTATCCCGTGAGAAGTCCAACAAAAATCATATCCATTTCCTTTTTGAAACTGTCTTGCTAAAAAATATATCCATTGAGCCTTATATGTCAATGTTTCAGAGACATAAACTGGTCGAGGAGGCGATTGTATACCAAAATGGATGGTGTTAAGATTTTCCTTTTTATCTTTAGATTTATTGATTTTTTTAGCTCCTTTTATTATTTTATCCTTCATAATTACTGTATTTAGGTCGATTATGATCGGATTTGAGCTATCCTTAGACTTTGTTCTATAAATGATATTAACATCGGACTATCAGATAATATCTGATAGTCCGATGTTAATATCAAGTGTCTTTCCCATGCTTACTACCATATCACAGAGTTGATCCTTTGCCTCGTCATTTATTTTAGGCACATTTCGGATCTCTATGCCGGTTGCTCGGGATTTGCGCTCCAGATATTCGACTTTTCCTCCAACTGGTGTATGGTTTTTTTATCTCCTTTCCGTTCCAACTCAAGGCAAGAGATACGCGACAAGAACTCGTCATATTTGCTGGAAATTACTTCCACGCTTTTCTTTAGTTCAAGATTTTGTTCCAGTATATTGTTATTTATTTTGTAGATTAGGTCTTCAAATCGACCTTCTTGTTGTTTTAAAAACGCCGAGAAGACATTCATCGTAACTGCGCCTAAATTATTGTCACCGCCATCTAGTTTCCGCTTCTTGCGTTCAGTCAAATTACTTGCAATCTCCGACAAGTCCGGTGCTGATGAACATTGGGACAGTTGACACTCACCAGCCGTTAGCCGTGTAGACGTTTCATTCGAGCGTTTACCATCTATCGTTATCGGTAGCGGGGAGGCGGGGGGAGTGTGAATAGGAGGCATCTTCACTGGCTAAGTTGTTATCTGCAAGGTACCACAGCCACAGAAACAGACGCGCGGCTCACACCTCTCGACCACCAGAGCTGTTACTTTTGTCGCGAATTAGGCGATATGTTACTAAATATTACTCAGGTCCTAGACGAATGTCATTGACCCGTCCAAAAGTCAGCCACCTCGACACTGAGACAAAGAGATTTATGATGAACACTTTAAAAACTTTGCAAATGTTTGTATTTGTATCTCCGTTCAAACTCAAACTCAAAGCATTTATTTCAATTAACCATTTACAGGCACTTTTGAATTGTCAAGAAGTCGGTCAGTCAGAAAATATGAAGCTAGTTGCCCATTCCAAAGCGTAGGTACCTATGGAGAAGAACGGGCAAGAAACTCCATGGACACTCTTTTTAAATCATATTTTACAAAAATATTAGTTACATCATTACTTTTGATATTAAAATTATATAATGTGAGAACGATGTAAAAAATTAAAAAAGACGTACGCGTTACTAGTTAATAGTTAATACACTGAGTTCGTTTTTTCACTGATTGGTCCTTCTTTTATGATGCACGAATTGGTGTAACTTTAACACTATTTACTGCACTTAAAACTATTTTGTCAAAATAAAATGTTCGGGAGTACAAAAAGCACGTCTGCTTGACACAACGTCCGAACGGGGGGGATAATAGACAGTAATTTCAAAAATAATAAATAGGAAAGTATTCATAGAATGACCGAATATAAAATAGTAAAATACATTTATTATATATATATATATATATATTCATTATAATTCTATGTAATTCATTTATAATTCAATCCATTATAATTTATTATCATTGTGAAATAAAAACTGCAACTACTCTGAAACCAGTGTGCCACAACCTTAATTTAGTTGCGCAGTAGTAGTGACGCAGTAATTGCGCGATGGTATAGCAACAGTGACGTACAAGTAGCGGAAAAGAAAGGATATCGCAAAAGTAAATGATCATTACTTCACAGTTATGCTGTATTTTCAATCAAATTCAGCACTATGCTAATTAACACGTTTTAAAGAATCGAGCATACCATAAATCTTTGCAGAAATCTCAAAGTTACAATTAAAATAATCGAAAAATTAGCTTCCAAAACAAGTGCCCACTGTACTTCACCACAGTCAGTCAGGTTTGACATAATAACTCCTTCAATATGGCACGTAATATTCTAGATTCATTAGACGAGACTCGTTCGGTATTGCCATTCAAAAGAATACAAAGCTACAGAACGTGACTTCAAACTGTGTACGAAAATTGGTTGCGCAACAATGGTGGTGCAGAAGTATGAAATCATATGAAATTATAAAATGAGTAAAATAGCATTATTTTACTTAAACCCAAAACTAAACTTTAATTATTTTTTTTAACAATATTTCAAAATTGTAGAACATATTATGATCTTAAATGTATTGAAATAATGAATAAATGATTTTTTAATTTTACTAGTCTTTGTTTATTTAAATGTAACTTAATGTTGATATATAAGCCTTAGAAACTAACAATTTGTCCTAAACTAACATATATAATATTTTTAATATTGCACAAAGTGCACAGGGTACAAAAAAGATGCGAGGAATTAACCCAAATTTTACCCGTTTTTGATGAAAATATTTAATTTACTCGACCACAAGCCAACATTCTGGAGCTCTGACTTTTGGCCAAGCTGGATAAAGCTATTTAGTATTACAAAAAATCTAGAAAAGCTTTGGTCTAAACATTCTGCGAAAAAACTATTTCAATTTGAGAGGTCATAGTAAAAGTGGCAAAATGCGCGGCCTGACCCAAACCATGCCGTGACGTGTAAGCCTTCTATCATTACCTACGTTATCATTTAGGATGGTCAAAAATGCCTCTACGCGTGACAAAAATAAGCTGACGATACCGGGTAGATATAATCTTCCACTACGATACTGGCTATTCATAAAATGAGTAACTACCTGAGAGAAGGTCAAACATTAACTTAATTTGCTTAGGGTGATGGACTGATGAAGAACATCGAATAAGCAAAAATCATCTACCAAGATTTGAAAATAAAACATATTAAACTTGAACAAAAGGATACTTTTAAATCTCCAATAAAATTCGCCGAAACGCATCAGTTACGCTTTATATCTGTTCGCGAGCATACACCGCGTTTAATTATGTTTAATAGTAATTAAACTATAGTTTATCTGTGGCGCGGCACCGGCGCGGCATTGGCACGACACAGCATGCACATACCTAACGCAACGATGTATATGTTGCAGATCATCGCAGAGAGCTAGTTAATGCTTATGTGTTACCGGTTAGCTACTATTAATATTGCCAATATTAGTAGTACCTGAATTCATATGACAAATATTACTCAAGACTTTTGTGAGCGTTTAAGTGTAGTTTGGTAAGATGCGGCAAACGGCCTGAAACAATAACTTATCCTCAGACGTACCTACATTTACAATAAAAAGCTTAAACACACAAATGGTAATACAGTTAGGCGGCACAAAAACAAAACACGTTTTGATTTAAGAACGAAAGAAGACAACCAACAAATTAGCTGTATCTCGCACTACATTATATTGTTGTAACAAAAACAAAATCAAAATCGGTGCACAGCGCAAGTATTCGGAAGCCCAGACATGTTTATCTATGAGCCCAGCGGGGTCCCCAACGGACCACCGCGGAGCTTGCCCGCGGAGCTTGCCCGCGGACCCCTGCCGACACACAATATGCTAATAATTGCCTCATAAAAACTGCTGATATTTCACTTGAAACGCTTCATACAAATTTGGTCAAGGTAAGAAATAAGTTATCGTGATTATATGTTCATGTCGCAGAGAAATAGAATTCTGAGCTGGGCAAGTTCATAAATTCATAAAGCAGATAGAGTTTGAAGCTTGTAGAGAGCAAAGTGAAAAAAATTATGGAGTGCAAAGTAGTGACAAGTTGTAATACAGCACAGAAATAGAATAAAGACCAGATCATGAACGAATCGAAAGAAAAAAAATGAACGAACACTACAACTACCTTTACCACAAACATCCATATCTGAATTCGGCAGTCACAACAAGCAAAATAGAAAATATTTATAAAAGGACCGCATAAATACTTAGTTTGTATCTCGTGCATCATCAATAGGCAAAGTTCCCCCTTGCGACAGAAGCTGATCGGTCGTGCAATAACAGAACAATGCCGTGAATGCTAGCTTGAGTCCGAACTCCGCACCGAGATGCGAGGTCAACAGGACGCGGTCCGACACGGAGGGTGACGAGACAACACACGACTATGAACTGACCCTCGACTCAAAAAAATCTCCAGTTTGAATATCTTAACACAGCCCGCACTAAAGGATGTTATTTGTATTTCGAAGAGAAAAAATATAACGTTTTTTTCTTCAATGTTGTGACTCTATGAATGCCAAAAGTTCCCTAGATAGCAACACAACGAAGAAATAATTTAATTAAAACAACCCAACGATGACGACAGACGAAAATAATATACTTAGATCCTTAAATAATAATTGCAAGATAGTAAATACAGAGGGCTTACTTAATATAAAAATAAACGAATAGGTACTAAGACTAAATGATTTAGTAAGTAGGTGTTTTTGTGTGCACATTAGTTAGAGCCAAGGTGCTGCTTGACAGTTGGAAAGTTGAGAAATCGTAAAAGGATCGCCCATCGTCATCTACCACTTACATTATATTTAATATTATCTTATATATATGTATATTATTATTATCTTTAATAATGAGGGGCAAAATTGGGAAAAGTAATAAAGAATCATAAAGAAAGATTCATATCATCATCTACAGAAACTTCTCCAAAAATACCCCAGTTTTTGACGCTCCCCTCTCGTATCTACGCATAGTCAATACCCCCAGTTCTTGACGCTTCCCTCTCGTATCTACGCATAGTCAATAGTGGAAAACTTAAATCCCAACATACATAAAACATGTCATACGTTTATCATGGCGGGAACACGCGTGTGAGATAAGTCGCATCAATTTTTTCTGCCGCCGTTCAAAATCCCTCGGCGTCGTCGGCTGGTCGCTAAAATATTCCCCGGTTTATGCGCTGAATAATAAGACCCTTACCGCAGGAGCTGGACACAGGAATGACAATTTTGAGCTTGAATGCTTTGAAACATGTTTTTGACGAAAAATACGCATACACAATGTGATCAAAATGAGATCGAAGTACCTACAACCAGTTTTGGAATGATAGAAGACAATTTTAGTCAATGCCCGTATTTTTAATCAACTACCTTGCACCTGTACATCAGGTTTTATTACACCTGAAAAACGTGGGATTTGACAAATGGAATGATTGCAGAAGAGTCTTGAACACCCCTCTGGGAGAAGCTAAACTATTTAGATAAATGGATAGATAGATATTGTACTAATATTATAAAGCTGAAGAGTTTGTTTGTTTGTTTGGTTGAACGCGCTAATCTCTGGAACTACCAGTCGGATTTGAAAAATTATTTTTGCATTTGATAGCCCAATTCTTGAGGAAACTTAACATCTTCTATTTAACATCACGCTATAACCTTTAGGAGCCGAGCAAAAAGAAAAAATTCAGAAAGAACGCTAAGCAAAAACGAAGTAATAGCGCGGGCAGGCGATGCGATGCGACGGGGTGGGTCGGAGTAACAAGAAATTTCACGCGGACGAAGTCGCAGGCAGAAGCTAGTTTTTAATACACACACTTTTGCATTGAACAAAACTGTCAGTGACGATGATCTACCTATAGATGATATGACGAGTCCTTCACAAATAACATTTTAGTACGCACATTTAAAATACGGTGTAAGTATACGAAGAATGGTAACAACGCAAAAATCATACAATTACGTCAATATCAAAAGAAACGCGGTATCGCAATCGACTCCCGGTTGAACAAAAACTGTACAGAAGAAACTTCAGCAAAAAAGCGCGGTTGTGTCGCAGCGACAAAAACGTCGCTCGCCTTACCAAACGATGTTTATTGTATGAGTCGCTGAATTTCAAGTGTTTTTTCAGCTTTAATGGATTGCGTGCCGTCTCCACCCCTAGCAGGACCACATAAAAAATGATCGCCCAAAAACTTTTGGTAAAACAAAAACGTATAATTGATTCAAGTGTTTTGTAATGATGTAGGTATGTTGAAGATTTCAATAACGTTGTTGCCATTACACATACATTTTAATTAAATTGTGCAAGTAAAAAAGATATTCGAAAAGCCACGGTAAAAATATGCCATACAATTATGAGATATGCGCATATTATTCATGAATAAAATATCCGACTGCCTAAACAAATCGAAGTGACCTGACAACTATTCAATTCATCATAAATAATGCTTGAAAATTGTCATGTATGTAGGACAGTGTCGAACTGTAACATAGATACACAATTTTATGTATGTATGAGAAGGCGATATATTCCGCTCGGTTAAGCCCGGCCAGTCACGGTTCAAATATTAATCATGGAGCCGTTTCAGGCCTCGGGAAATTTCACAAAGAAACTATATGTTAATGGAATAAATTGATTGGCTGGGTGCACAGTCATGTCGAGTCAGATAGTCGGTGGCTTCACGTCAAACTGTGATAAGTGGATAAAAAATTAGCTATTTGTATTAAAGCGTGTGGGTAAAATATCTCGGCCTACATCTTCTATAAACATAAAATAAAATAGAAACGAAGTCAAAACTGTACGTTAAGAGTTTTTGGAAAAGCAATTGCTACGAAGTGTAAGAACGAGTCAGATGTTTAAAAAACGTCTGTTTGTCCGGATGTAGGTTGCGGGTTGGGGCAAAAAAGGCTGATCAAATTTGAATGAAATTTGTCAGACAGATAGTTTATAACCTGGATTAATTAACACATCATCATCTGCCTAGCCTTTTCCCAACTATGTTGGGGTCGACTTCCAGCCTAACCGGATGCAGCTGAATAACAATATTTTACATGGAGCGACTGCAAAGTCAAAGTCAAAGCATTTATTTCAAATAGGCACATAAAAGATACAAAATAGAATTGATTCTAGTCGCCCATTCCAAAAGGTAGTTTTCGTATGGAGAAGAATGGGCAAGAAACTCCACCATTACTCTTTTAAAATGTTTTACAATATTTTGCATACATTAATATTATACTCGTATAATAATATGTGAAGACGATGCACCTAAAGTAAAATTACTATACCACAATAGGTAAAACAATTAAAAATGAAACCATGACATATAAATTAATTATCTGATAGATACATGGTGTTCACATATTTACAAACATGATAAAAGTAAACGATTTTCAATTAAATTAAAAAAAAATTACTAGTAATAAGTCAGGATGTGAGTTTAAGTAGTTACAGAATGTAAATCAATGTCAACAAAAAATACAATTAAATTAGCAACCAGTTTGACTTTTTCTAGACTCTAGATTGTCCTATGGAGCAGGACCAGCATGTTTCCAAGCGTTCTTATCTTGTAGATATAATCTTCTAATTTATAGTATGGTTGTTTACAAAGTGTACGTTTAATGTGAGTTTTAAATTTTCTTTCATTTAATTGCAATACTATATCACAAGGTATTTCATTGTAATATTTAACACAGTACCCCATAAAAGATGTATACAGTACAGACGCCAGCACATCAAGTTACTACAATCTGTCAAATTTCTTTAATAGATTTTCAACTTTATCGCTAGAGCATAAGGTTCAAAGTTGATTGGGAAAATTTGACAGTTTCGGGTAGCTTGATGTGCTGGCGTCTGTACCTTGGCTAATCTGAAAAATGGTTGATGTATTTTATCTTTATTTCTAGTGTTAAAATTATGTCTATTGCTTATTTTATTAAAAAGATGTAGAGTTTTTCTTACATACATAATATTTTCATAAATGAATTGGCAAGGTACCGTCATAATATTAATCCTTTTAAAAAGTTCCCTGAGAGATTCGCGGCAACGTAGATTATAAATGGCTCTGACAGCTCTTTTTTGCAACATAAAGATGGATTCAATGTCAGCAACTCGACCCCATAATAAAATGCCGTACGACATAATGCTGTGAAAAAAGCTAAAACAGACTAAGCGCGCGGTTTCTACATCAGTTAACTGTCTTATCGTTCTAACAGCATAAGCGGCCGAGCTAAGCCGCTCCGCAAGAGATGTTATGTGAGGTCCCCATTGTAATTTTTCGTCTAGCGTGATTCCCAGAAAAATTGTTTGATGAACAAATTCCAGTTTTTCTCCATTCAGTATGATGTCACATTCGCTACTTCTAACATTAGGTAATTTAAATCTAATGCATTTGGTTTTCTTTTCAATTAGTACCAAATTATTTACCGTAAGTCAATCTTGGACCTGAAGAATAGAGTTATTCACGTCATCAAGATTTTGTACCCGTCTGTCTATCTTAAAGATCAATGAGGTGTCATCTGCAAATAACACCATCTTCGGTTGATTTTGAAGTAATTGGGGTAAATATTAATGTAAACTAAAAAGAGGAATGGACCCAATATCGAACCTTGAGGAACGCCCAATGCTATTTCAGACCCTAATGAGTTGACGCCGTTTACTTTAACTTTAAGCTTTCTATCTTTTAGGTATGACTTTAATAAATTAAGACCTAAATTCCTAATCCCATATTGCTCAAGTTTCAGCAGAAGTGTCTCATGGTTTACGCAATCGAACGAATTAGAGAGGTCGCAAAAGATTCCAATGGCATCTTGTGCTTCTTCCCAGACGTTAAAAATGTTCTTTATTAGGGTGACACCGGCGTCAGTGGTACAATGTCCTTTGGTGAAACCGTACTGTTCATGAAAGATGGATTTTTTAATAAAGTGTCGAACATTTGATTGAGCATCAACTTTTCAAACACCTTACTGAGAACCGGCAGAATTGATACAGACCTACAATAGGCGTGACGACAGCATCAAATAATCAAAGATTTGATGATTTTAGGGGAAAGTACATATTAAAAGGTTTAAAACACTGATTTAGTTTTATTTAAAAATTTGAGTTTAATCGGATTTTCACTAAAATAAAAGATTAAAATATTGCATTCGGCCATTTTGACTGAAACACCAATCACAGTGCATGACGTCACGCCTATGTAAACATCACTGTTTTGTTGGGACTACTACCGATTACGCAATTGGATCGATTTTTTATTAATTTAAGTGTAATTTATCCACTCCACTCGACTCTGCAACACGAATCTACAACAATGGAAACAGGCTTAGTAAAATATGGTTAAACAGTATATTTGTCTGTTCTTGAATCAAGTTAACTAAATAAAAACAACTTAAAGGAATGCCAATATAAAAACAGGGGTTTTGTTGAATTTTCTTCAAGGTGCACTCAGTGTTTAAATCTTCTCTCCTTTTGTCATCCTTTAGCATCTCGCTACAGTCAGATGTAGACTCCATTTGAAGATATTTTACGGATATTGATGATTCTGTGTGAGTTACCGAGGGAGTATAAGAAGTATCACTATCTGATTTTTCTATTTGTTTGCGTATTTTACTCAAAACATTTATGCTTGGTCTTGATGGGTTACTATTAACACCATGCTTGATTTTAAATGGTGATGTAGAGACAGAATGTAGAAACGGCTTCAATGGCGATGTCATCTGATTTATCGAACTGACTTTTGTTTGGTTAGCTTTACTTCTGAATGTTTTACATATGTGCACTTGAACTGATTTATCCAACACTCTTGGTGGTTTTTTATATTTTTTATTGGGGAACTTCTTCAACAACCTGCTGAACTGTAAAACAAATGTTTTGTTATTTAAGTGCAAAGTTATAATTATGAACACAAATAGGAGATTACTAGGATCTATGTAGTTTTGAGTGTACCAACAATGTATGTAATAATACTGAAAATAAAGAAACTTTTTCAATGCTTTATTCTAATAAATGAGTTAATGTATACTATCTATACTTATAATGTTATAAAGCTGAAGAGTTTGTTTGTTTGGTTGAACGCGCTAATCTCTGGAACTACCAGTCGGATTTGAAAAATTCTTTGCGATGCGATGCGACGGGGTGGATCGGAGTAACAAGAAATTTCACGCGGACGAAGTCGCAGGCAGAAGCTAGTAAAATATATACCTGAACAACCAGATGCAATTTCTTCAGGACATGATTGTTCTGCAACTATACTTTTTTCTTTGAATTGCTTTTCACACTCTTCAAGAACCTTCATCCTTCGTTTCTTATCAATATAGGGTCTCTCTGTTGTGTCAAATGTTTGTGTATCCATAACTGGTTGGCAAATAAAATTTTTGCGCATACATCCTGGTCATACGTACCTACTTGTGATACTCGATATAATTTTCCATATCATTTGGCAACTGAAAAAAGAAAAGTAAACAATAAAATGTATAAAAGAGTGATAACCAAAGCAAACATAACCTCAATAAATTGGTTATTTCATAACCTCAATATTTCAACTATTTCACGTCAAACGAACATTTTAAGTTTAAAACCTATCAATATATAATAACATACTCACATCACCATGGTCTTCACAGAAATAAAGTGGCGAATTAGTAACTACGTCGTTCGGGTTACGCCGTGCGAGCTTAACCATTGATCTCATTATTTTCTTGTTTGGGACATATTATAAACACCTTGTTGGGTGTGGTTATTGATGTGTTTGTACACTGAGGCACTGCACACCATTTCTAAACTTTGGAATTCTTTTTAATCACACAAAATATGCAATGTTTATTAGCTTTCTTCTGACTGCGCGTGGACACTTTTGATGTTTACCTAGGCGTGACGTCAGACCCGACGCCATGACAATGCGAGCTGTTTTCGCGCACTATATAAAAAATATTAGAAAAATGGCTTCAAACTTCGTTAAACTTTAGTTTATTAACGAAATAAAGGTTTTTTCGTAAATAGTAAATGTGTATGTACAGACGCCAGCACATCAAGCTATACAGTCTGTCAAATTTCTTTAGTAGATTTTCAACTTTATCGTTAAAGTTTAAGGTTCAAAGTTGATTGGAAAAATTTTACAGTTTCGGGTAGCTTGATGTGCTGGCGTCTGTACATTACGGTACAGGATTTCAAAATCTTTCGTCATCCCCATTGTTCCGTTCTTTACTACCACCGGATTTGAACAAACGAACTACTTTATTTTATTTCATGATGAGATCCGGAAAGACTCCTTGGTCTACACTGATGTTAAATATGAAATCTAAATAGGGCGCAATCGTTTCGATGATAGATCTACAAACTTTTACAGACATTCCCCAGAGATCTTCTGTTGATTTAATTTTAAGATCCTTAAAAGCTTTTATAACATTGATGGGGCCATGTGCTGTCTCTAAATTTAATTCAGTATTAAGGTGTTTTTTCCTACCTGTTTCATTATTTATTATTTGCCAGGTAGTTTTTATTTTATCATCGACTGATTTTATTTTATTATAATATAAAGAGCTTTAGCTGTTTTGCATACACTTTTGAAAGTCTTAGAATATGTTGCAACATACTGATGTAAGCTTGTGCTATTCATATGTTGCTTCAGGCCAGGTTTTACCTGCTTTTACGTATACCTGGAATCGCTCAATCACTAAATAAGAACTTTGCGTAAATACTTTCAGTCTTTAGTGGGAAAGTGTCATTAAATTGTGTGTTTAATAGTGAAAAGAACTCAGCGTAGAACTCATTTGGGTCACATAAATTATTAAAACTTTGAACACATAATTTACTGACCAAAGATGTACGGTGCACGTACATGGGATTTAAAATATATTTATTACAATAAGTTAGCCAGTAGGCTCACGTATTTGCACTTTGGACGCGACCTACATACATTTGGCAGTGCATTGACACTGACATATTGCATTGTTCTATGCATTTTATGTATATTACATTTTAGTGTTCAATTAGACGTGGTTTGAGTCGGAAAACTTGCAGTTTTATTTAGATTCATCCCGTTGAGCATTCACTGACATTTTCTGCATTTAAGTTTAAGTTTGACATTTGATATCTGCATTGACATTACTTATGTTAGGGAAGCACCCTACATAGTTTTGTAAAGGCATGTACTCGTAGGAGCAAAATGTTATTGTTTGTCCACTGTGATCAGATGGCAACTTATTTACAATTTGTTTGTGTAAATAATCACAGTTACAGAAAATATTATTGTTGCGCGCCGCAAATAATGCTTGATACATGGCGACATTAGTTACTACTAGCGCCATCTAGTATCGGGTAGCAGAACTAGTACCTCGGTACTAGGACCTTGACCCTACTTGACCTTTTTCTAAGTACTAGTAATTCCGAGAACTATCGACGTCGAGTCAGTCGGGACCGGTATGTACTCGAACGTTCTAGATGTTTATGTACTAGCTCTGCGGCACTATATAAGGCCGGGTGGGCCGCGAGACACATATAGTTTCGATTAAGCGATAAGAGCGAGAACATCGAAGCGATATTCAAGTGCGACTAAGAGTGATCAGTAAGTGAAATTGTGTTCCTTAATTAGTGTGTTTGAGCTGTAATTAGTGTTGGTGAGTAAAGTGTCATTTTTTGGTTATTAAATCGGCAGTTTTTATTGTCACGAACCCCAAGCTCGTAACAATTGGTGTCAGAAGCGGGGATTAAAATCATGCCGATTTTACCCAAAGACGACATGGAGGGTATCCGTACCCGGAGTCAACGCCAGCAAGAGACGGACCAGAGGCGATTCGGTGGAACAACGCCACAGAGGTCGGAAGGCCACCTACCGACCACGGAGGCCGGCCCGTCTACAGCTGCTTCACCATCATCAGTACCAGATTTTGCTGCTCTGATGATGATGCTGCAGGAACAGGCTCGTCGACAGGAGGAACAAGCCCGCCGACAGGAGGAACAGGCTCGTCGGTTGGAGGAACAGCTCCAGCGGGACAAGGAAGAGCAGGCCCGCCGTCAGGAGGAACAGGCTCGTCGACTGGAAGAACAGCTCCTGCGGGACAAGGAGGAACAGGCCCGCCGACAGGAGGAACAGGCCCGCCGACAGGAGGAACAGGCCCGCCGACAGGAGGAACAGGCTCGCCGACAGGAAGAACAGGCTCGTCGGTTGGAGGAACAGCTCCAGCGGGACAAGGAGGAACAGGCCCGCCAACAGGAGGAGCAGGCGCGCCGCCAGGAAGAGCAGATGCTCCTTATAAAGGACCTTCACGCTACCTTCGGGAAAGACATGAAGGAGGTGAAGGATAAGGTTGCTCAACATGACAACCGCCTGTCGGAAGCTGAAATCCGAATCGACCAAGTGAAAAACCAGGTTGACAACGTGATGGCTGACGTGAAGGAAACCGTGATGGCTGACGTGAAGGAAACCGTGATGGCTGACGTGAAGAAAACGCTGGATTACCTGAAACTGGGTGATGGAATCGCAGCTCCCGTAGCTACAACACCTTCGCTACGTGGATTCAAAGTGCCACCGTTCGACGGAACTTCTTCCTGGTCGGCCTACAAAATCCAGTTTGAGGCTGTCATGAAGGCGAACGGGTGGAATAAAAGTCAGGCCATGACTGCCCTCACCCTGGGCTTGCGTGACCAGGCCTTAACTGTTCTGGAAGCTCTCGGTAAGGAAGTGACTTTCGAGCAGCTCCTTGAGGCATTGGAGGCTCGGTATGGCGACGCTCACCTAGAACACGTGTTCCGTGCGCAGCTCAAGGATCGCGTGCAACGCAGCAATGAAAACCTGCAGCAGTGGGCCCTGGAAGTGGAGAAGCTGGTTCGTAAAGCTTACCAGTCCGTACCTGCGCTTATTGATGGGAACCTGGTGCAGGCATTCATCGACGGCATCCGCGACCTTGAAGTTAGAGCTGCTGTGAGGCTCGGTCACCACGGGACGCTGAAGGACGCCGTGGCCCATGCATTGGAGGTGGAAGCGGTGCGGCAGGATCATCGTTCCCATCGCGTCAGGGAGGTTGCAGCGGCTACAGTTCGCAACCGCAAGAAAGGATACAGCCCTAGGTGCTACGGCTGTGGGGAAAGGGGCCACCTTCGATCCAGTTGCCCTAAGCGGACTGCAGAAAGGGAAGGTGGCTGGACTCGAGAGGGTAGTGCGGCTAACAGCACCGCCCAGCAGCAGCAGGACGGCTTTGTGGTTAAACACCGCAACGGGAAGTCTCTTGGCAACACAGATGCATTGTCAAGAAGACCTTGTCCTGAAGACTGCAAGCACTGTACTAGGCAGGAAAGTAAGGAAGTGGTACCTGTAAGGATGCTCAGGACAGACCTCAGCAACGAGTGGAAGGAGAGCCTACAACGTGCACAGCAGGAAGATTCAGACATCAAGCCGATTCTGGAGTGGATGAAGGCCAGAGCTCCTAAGCCCAGGTGGAGCGACGTCTCAGCGATGAGCTCGGTCACAAAAAGCTATTGGGCTCAATGGGACAGCTTTGTGGTTCAGGATGGAGTCCTGTGCCGTAAATGGGAAAATGCTCGGGGAGACAGCTGTCATTTGCAAATGGTTGTCCCTAAAGCTCAAGTACCGGATGTTCTACAGCTGTACCATAATGGTTGTTCAGGAGGTCATCTGGGAGTAAAACGGACTCTACTGAAGATACGATAACGGTTTTACTGGGTCCACTGTCGGGACGATGTCGAGGATTGGTGTCGCAAATGTACAAGTTGTGCAGCTGTAAAGGGACCTCAGACTCGTAGTAGGGGTGCATTGAAATTGTACAATGTTGGTGCACCATGGGAGAGGATAGCCCTTGACGTTGCGGGGCCGTTTCCGGAGAGTGAAAGTGGTAACAAGTATTTCATGGTTGTGATGGATTACTTCACGAAGTGGCCGGAAGTCTTCACCATTCCAAATCAAGAAGCTTCGACAGTTGCGGATAAATTGGTTCATGAAGTCTTCTGTCGTTTTGGAGTACCTTTGGAGATTCACAGTGATCAAGGAAGGAATTTTGAGTCCCAAATATTCCAGGAAACTTGTCGAGTTATGGGTACTCATAAAACAAGAACTACTTCTTAACACCCACAATCCGATGGAATGGTGGAACGATTTAATCAGACACTGGAGAGGTACCTAGCGAAAGTTGTGGAAAATCGGCAACGAGATTGGGACAAGCACATACAACCGTTTTTGTTGTCATATCGAAGTGCTGTCCACGAAAGTACAGCGGTGACACCAGCTTTCGCAAACTTCGGAAGAGAACTACGGCTGCCTGCAGACCTGATCACCGGAATACCACCTGATGCCCCACGCAGTGTAACTGATTATGCGAATGATTTACGGAACAAAATGAATGACATTTATGAGCACGTCAGACAATCGGGCCAGCAAATGTCTGAAAAGATGAAAACCCGTTATGACCGCAAAATGAACAATAAAGGGTTCGACGAAGGTTCACTGGTGTGGTTGCACAATCCAGTCCGCAGCAAAGGGAAATCTCCTAAGCTTCAAGCTAAATGGGACGGACCGTACCGGATTGTGACAAAGATCAATGATGTAACCTACCGGATACAGAAAGGTGAAAGAGGTACTCCTAAGATCGTCCATGTGGATCGACTGGCGCGTTATTATGGGGCCAATAATGCTCGGGACGAGCATGTCTAAGGAGGGGGCAGTGTTGCGCGCCGCAAATAATGCTTGATACATGGCGACATTAGTTACTACTAGCGCCATCTAGTATCGGGTAGCAGAACTAGTACCTCGGTACTAGGACCTTGACCCTACTTGACCTTTTTCTAAGTACTAGTAATTCCGAGAACTATCGACGTCGAGTCAGTCGGGACCGGTATGTACTCGAACGTTCTAGATGTTTATGTACTAGCTCTGCGGCACTATATAAGGCCGGGTGGGCCGCGAGACACATATAGTTTCGATTAAGCGATAAGAGCGAGAACATCGAAGCGATATTCAAGTGCGACTAAGAGTGATCAGTAAGTGAAATTGTGTTCCTTAATTAGTGTGTTTGAGCTGTAATTAGTGTTGGTGAGTAAAGTGTCATTTTTTGGTTATTAAATCGGCAGTTTTTATTGTCACGAACCCCAAGCTCGTAACATTATCTATACATGTGCCAGAGGAAGCTGTTACTCGGGTGGGTTCAATAAAAACATTTGACAAATCAAATGACCTAAAAAGACATAATAATCTGATAGTATTCGAGTTATTTTCTAATAAATAAATATTAAAATCGCCACATATGATTATTGACATACTACTAGCAGAAAGTTTCTATAGCACATCTTCCATTACAGAATCAAACAAAGCTAGATTCTGGTAACTTGGAAGTCTGTATACGCATACTACTACATGCTTATCGAGCTCAATACAGGACAGTTCAATGGTGTGTTAAACAGACAGCCCGATGATGTCTATTCATTCCTTTGTTTTAATAGAATTTTTAACTAATATTAATGATCCGCCATGTATCATACGTGTTCGGCTGAAATGACTAACTACACAATAATTTTCATAGTTAATTGACATTACTTGATGGTCTTTTAACCAATGTTCTGTTAAACAAATGACATCAAACTTGGTATTTTCTAAAAACAATTCTATTTCCAGTAATTTAGAAGAGCATCCTTGGATATTTTGGTTAAATAATTTTAAAATATGTCGCCCTCCCTTTAGTTTTTATTATTCTCTAATAGTAATTGTTTATTTGAAGGGGTAACTTCTGTTGTCTTACTAACTAGTATAAAGAGTTATCCGGAGTGACCTCCACAACTACGACTGAAGTGTCTAGTGAGCCCGTATGAGTTCCAGCAGGAAGAGAATACCCTATCTGACTGGTAGTGGCCTCCAACGATGTTGGTATTATAGTGGACCCTCCTTCGTACAACATGATGATTCACAATTATTCATCACTATGTTGTTAGTATAACTAGACAACATAGACTCGTCCCTAATATTATAATTTGTTATATTAGCTATAACCCCATTAATATTATATGCTATCAACAAAGGAATCATATGTCTACATTCCCAAGACAGAGATAAAGTTCTCCGAGTTAACTTAAAACCACTAACAAACTTATTAGTGTCAAAAAACAATAATTTGTCACTATGATAACATGTCAGCATGTGAATAGTGTTATTCAATTTATATATGTATATATTTATTTTCATGTTCTGATAGAGTATCAGAGTAAGGTAAAGCACAAAACTGCCTGTCTGACCTCCACAACCCAGTTACTGGGTAATACGATACCTCTTGGTAAGACTGGTTATCAGACTTTCGGGCTTCTGACTACCTGTAACGACTGTCAAAGATCCACGAATGACAGTCGGGACCAACGGCTTAATGTGCTTTCCGAGACACGGAGGGGTCTCGGTATGTAAAGATGGTCACCCACTTTTAATCCCGGTATTACAGTACCCGGCGATAAATATTGCACATCGACCTTTGGAAAGAGACAAACGGCTATTTCGGCTTCGTAGAGCGTTATCTCTGTCGCACGAAATACAAACAGTCCGGTATCTATTAGGAGCTGTTAAAACAATTAGGATTTGCTTCTTTTGATAATTATTTTTATTCTTTGTATAAAATGGTTTTGTGTAAAAAGGTCGATTATGTGCAATATTTATCGCCGGGTACTGTACGTTTTAGTGGGATATTTTCCGACATCTATGCGGGCGAAGCCGTGGGTAAAAGCTAGTGGCAATAAATCACACTCAATCCTAAATACGTTGTCGCTAATTTTATACGAATTTAGTGCCTACTAAGTTTAGTTAATTAACCTATGTTTTATCAAAGTATCCTTTACTTATCAATAATTTTCATGGGTTTTCAGACATGCAGTTACAGAATAAGCTATTGGAGGTTTAAACTTTAATGTGAAAGCTGTAAATGCTAATACGAGTAATTCCTATTATTATGACCCATGGCCAATTTCTGGCAAGAAATTAGAAGAGCAATTTATATCTATTAAATATAGAGTACGCAGTAAACAAACGAAGATTAGTAAATAAAACATAGATATGGTACCTAATGGCGATATCAAGTCACGAAGAGACAAAGAGACTCATCCATCATTTACGGCTAATGCGTCGAAGAGACTCCACAACCCTTTTACTGGAGATCACTTCGGGCGCATGTCAATACATAGATCAGTCATCTCCATCAGTCATTCATCATTATCTGAATGTAGTATCGGATAAACCATTTACGAAAACAAACATGGCAAAGGCCAATATTGGATATGACGCCAAAAGAGCACAAAATGTAGTTATAACAGGGTTATTGGAAAAACAAAAAATCTGCTGTTGATTTTATTTTCACGATTTCAGGTATGGTCCCATAGTAAAAGTTGTTCATAATGTTGAGCACAATGACCTCTTAAGAGGTTGTAGGTGTTTTTCCAATAACCCTGTATACATTTAAAGGAATTCAATACTAAAGCTCATTCCAGGTAGGTACTAATAATACATACTTAATTACGAGCAAAATTCTTAAATCAACTGTTAATCAAACTTGCGGAGATTGTAATTCTTTGTGATTTTGTTGCCATAAGCGTGCGACCATCCCAAAATGGGGCTACGATTTTGGCCGAACGATTTCTAATGAATCTTCATTGAAGCATTCCACTTCCAATTGATTAGGAAGATTCATCAAGAAACAGGTTTTGAATGATACATCATCATCGAGTCTTGCTGGCAACAGATTATTGGAACTCGAACACAAACAATTTTATAGCCTCTTCCCTGCCTATGCCATCTACGAGGAAAAAGATATTATAAACGTTTTACGAAGCCTAATTTCCGTGGACACGGTCCGACATAACATCGTTTATGTCTTCGGTTTATTGTGTACTAAGCAAAATATTATAACGCAGTACTAATGCTGCGATACGTGGCCGTGAAAAAACAATAAAAATATTTAACTACGACACGCGTGGCGGCCGCTCTGACTATAACAACGGTGGACAATATCCCATACCATTATAATGTATCTTTTTTTATTACCATAGGGAGGCGGAGTGGTGTAACTGTAACCAGCCGAGCGATATTTTATTATCTACTTGCAAGCTATCGTTTTGTTTGATTTGGGTTCCTAAGTATTATATCGAAATAGATCCCAATGGTTGTCCATATCTGGTCAATCGTACTTACTTACAAATAAAAGCCCAACATAGTCTATGTTGGGATGGGATCTCTTTAGGGAAAATAAATACCAAATAGATTGCTGTTCTATTGCAATATAAATTTTATTATGGTAAATAATAACGTAGTTTTAAAATCGTATTGAATCTCTATAATATTGTTTTTGATCATTTTGGTAAATATTCAAAGGACCAAATGAAACCCAGCAAGAACATATCAATGTTCTGGGGCTTACAGGACCTAAACGCAAGTTTTAGAACAATAAAAGTATATGATCGACTACAGTAAACAAAATCAGAAAAATATATGATAATCTTCAGGATATATGCTAGGTAGATAGTGTGTTGAAAACATAATACAACTAGTTTGATACGATAGAAAAAAATCATGAAGGGTATCTTCATGATTTTTTTCTAAAAACTTTCTTTTTACAATAAAAACCAAACTAATATGACATATAATCATTCTGATTTTTTGTCAGATTATTCTATAAGCAACATACTAAAGCACTAGTGTTTTAATTTCTTAGTCCAAACAATAGATTTTTTGTAAATAGATAATTGCTTCATATTTTGCAATAAATTACCAGCGTTGTCATCGCGCTTCTCTTTCTTTTCTATGCAATCCGACAGTGACCGCGCTTTAGGTCATTTAAGCCCCTTAAAGGCCGTAAATGATAAAATTTGGATTTGCGTAAGTTGTCATTGGGCAACAGCTTGTAAAAGAATATTTCTTCGTTTGGTGACATTTCGCGTAATGACCGGTGTAGTGTTACAGCCGGTTTATGTGCTACCAAGATGTAGCAGTAATAGTAAAATGATCTTAATACAGCATAAACCGCACATTACTTTTGTTAGCGACGTCCGGTGGCGATAATTCTACATGATATTGCACTTACTAAAACATTTTAACTACCGCCATTTTGGTGTGGTCTTTACCCAAACTTAATAATGATGACTAAGACCTTGTTTGAGCAATATGACAGCCATTAACTGTGTGTAGTTAAGTAGTTGGTACTTAATAGTACTGTTAGATCTAAATTATCTACCTATCTATAGGTAATTAACTTATTAAAAATTAATTACTTAGGTTGGTATATTTTAGTCCTCATAAGGCCTAAATTCCTATTAAGTAACCGAGGAGTTTTAGAAGTTGTAACAATAAACTAATCAAATTTGTATTTGAACATGCAAAAACTGAAAAGTCAGTCGCTAGAAAAATTATACAATAGATAAGGTAAAACGTACCAATACTCATAGGATTTTGAAATTCACTGACTTTGAAGAACTACTGTGTGAAAAGTATATCATTTAGAATAAAACTTTTTCGTCACGAAATAGAAAAATTATCCGTTAACTAAATAAGTAGTTGATTTCTATAAATGTAAGTGATAATAAATACTTATTTAGACAAATGTAAATAAACTAAAAAGCTAGATATAAAAAAAACAGTAATTAATTTTTTAAAATTAAAAACCCGACGTCGTCGGTAAAAAGCTTAAGTTAATAAAAAAAACTGAAAAGCTAAAAACAAGCCCATTTTAAATTAAATAAAAGTTAGAAGCAGGCGAGATCCATTTGAATTTGAAAATATAATAAAAATGGTACTACCTATGGGTCGAGCCTGCTTCCAACTTTTATTAACCAACTTAATTACTTTTTTTTATTTCCAGCTTTTTAGTTTACAAAATATGTGATACATTTCGCAGACGATTTAGTTCTCGGTACGATAAATGATTTATTTCCTGTAAATAGGTTTGTACAATTTACACGTCAATCATATTTTTTTAAACTAGATGAGGTCGGCGTTTCCTATCTGACTATTCTGAAAAGGCCGAAGCAAACTCAGAGGTCACAGTCTCTTTTAAAGTTCAGACTATATTTTTTTGCCAGAATATAGGTACATAATAAGATGGTAAAATAATTTTTGTCTCACTATATTCGACTTATCATCAGTCGTGCAAATATTTATTTATATCATGAAATTACATCAATGTCATTATTCATTCATTAGTCATACACATCATAATCATTATAAAATGTACAGTCAATATTAATTAGGCACATTACATTTAAAAATATATTAAATTAC
The DNA here is from genome assembly GCA_963855955.1 of Luperina nickerlii. Classification (NCBI taxonomy): domain Eukaryota; kingdom Metazoa; phylum Arthropoda; class Insecta; order Lepidoptera; family Noctuidae; genus Luperina; species Luperina nickerlii. The sequence continues at coordinate 547,453 of OY979670.1, forward strand.
TTTATTATGTTATATCTCACAGTCAAGACAGTTCATAAATTTATTGATTAGGTTTATAAATAATGTCAATAATTATAATTTAAATAAGTGTTAGTAAATTTATATTATAGGGACACCATGCCTGCTTAAAATTTAAATAATCATCTATTGAATAAAAACATCTGTCACAAAGCCAATTTTTTAAAGTTCTATTAAATTCTAAGTTATTCATTTTTCCGGTAGTTTATTATAAACTTTCACCGCCGTGATGTAGCAGTTTCTGTTACATAACTTTAATGTGTTTTGAGGTACTACCATAGGTTTTTGTACTGTTTTCCTTTTAAATTGGGCTTTATCATCCTGGTCAGATCTTGTGAAGACCATGTAGATTGGTGTCTGAGATGGTCTTTTGAGGAAAGAACCATACAGATTGAGAGGACCTGTCCAGTCAGTGCACGCATTTGTCAAAAATCGAGCAGCTCAACTCAGAACTTGAGGAGCTCAACGATTCGACAAACAATACCAAAGAGGACATTTGGGTAGGCCGCATAAACTAGTCAAACTGCTAGACCATGATTAAAACGGAAACAATGACCCACATAGTCCTCACATTCACAATAATTAAAATAATATAATACTTTATACAGTAAATGTACATGTCATTGTGTCAAAAAAGATTTGAATTTATTAAGGCTTAGTTCTTGAATGTGGCTAGGAAGTTTATTATAAAAACGTATACATTGGCATCTAAACGAGCCACCTATTTTCTTGAGCCTTGTTGTAGGAACAACAAATTTGTGTTTGTTCCTAGTAGTTATGTATGGATATCACTGCATTTTTTAAACAGATTAATATTTTTATGTGCAAACAAAAGATTATCATAAATGTACTGAGAAGGCACAGTCATTATATTAATCTCTATAAATTTGTCTCTGAGGGAGTGTCTGGGACTTAATTTATAAATGGAACGAATTGTCCTTTTTTGTAAAATAAAAATTTCTCCACAACAGAATACCGTATGATATCACACTATGAAAATAACTAAAGTAAACTAAACAGGCTATCTCTAAATCAAACAATCAGTCAAAACACGAATTTTCCTAACGGCGTATGCTGCAGAGCTAATATGACAATTTATCTATATGTAACGTTGGATGGCAATGCCAAGCTTCAATGGGCCCCCCATTGAAGCTTGGCATCCAACGTTATGCCTAAGAACACTGTGGTATCTTCGAGATTCAACTCTTCATCCTTAATGGGTCATTTTATTCATTTATTAATTTTATTTTATTATTCTCTCTGTTCTGTTAGTTTTTTTCATGGTCTGGCAGTTTGAGTAATTTATGTGGCCTACCAAAATGTCCTTTTTTTGGTATTGTTTGTCGAATCGATGGGCTCCCTAAGTCTTGAGTCTGCACGATTTCTGACAAATGCGTGCACTGACTGGACAGGTCCTCTCAATCTGTGTGGTTCTTTCCTCAAAAGACCATCTCAGACATCGATGTACATGGTCTTCATATAACCTGACCAAGATTATGTCTAGACTTTAAAAGAGACTGTGAAGATCCTGAGAGGCATTCCGGATTCCGTAGTAGTGCAGTTTCCTGATTAATGTTTCATGAAGAAAACAATCGACAAGCCTTGACAAACCCTTGGACAAATCGCAAAAGACGCCCAAAGCATCGCATTTGTCCTCCCATGCATTATAAATATGTACTAAAAGTTCAACTCCTGCATCGGTAGTAGAACGACCCCTTGCAAAACCGAACTGTTTGTTATGCAGTAATTTATTTTTATTAAAAAATCTTTGCAATTGATTTAAAATAAATTTTTCAAAAATTTTACTAAAGGTAGTACTGCAATAGGTCTATAAAATTAATAGGGTCTAATGTACTACCCGATTTAAACAACGGTATTATTTTACTGTTTTTCATAAGATCTGGAAACTCACCACGGTCAACACAATTGTTAAATATAACAGCTAAAGTAGGTACTACAATGTTTATAATCGACTCGGCAACATCCACAGAATTATCCCATAGATCTGCGGTCTTTTTAACATTTAACGTGTGAAAGGTTTTAATTATATCTTCACAGTTTACATATTGGAAGTGAAATTCAGAATCACAAACTGGAACGTTTTCTTTAGTAAAGACTCTGCAGCAGTGGGTGATGAGTTTAGAGATTTAGTAGTTGATCTCTGCAAAGAAATTTTCAAAGGCCGCGGCGACTTGAGAATCTGATTTAATTATATTGTCATCAAGAGCAAGGCTGTAGTCACTACTTGGGGTGCATGACCTTTCTGTTTCGCTATTAATGACATTCCAAGTCATTTTAATAGATAATGTTACTACTATTTTTAATTTTTGAACTCAAATAACGTGACTTGGCAATACTACAAACTTTTTTAAATATTTTAGAATAATTCTTAACATATAAATTAAATTCAGCAGTGTTTATACAAATCCGTTCTTCATATAATTCATAAGGGGCGTCCATAAATTACGTGAGATGTGGTCGAGTCACATTTCGAAAAATCTCACGTGAGATTTTTCTTTCCTTAAAAGACCATCTCAGACACCAATCTACATGGTCTTCACAAGATCTGACCAGGATGATAAAGCCCAATTTAAAAGGAAAACAGTACAAAAACCTCTGGTAGTACCTCAAAACACATTAAAGTTATGTAACAGAAACTGCTACATCACGGCGGTGAAAGTTTATAATAAACTACCGGAAAAATGAATAACTTAGAATTTAATAGAACTTTAAAAAATTGGCATTGTGACAGATGTTTTTATTCAATAGATGATTATTTAAATTTTAAGCAGGCATGGTGTCCCTATAATATAAATTTACTAACACTTATTTAAATTATAATTAAGTATTGACATTATTTATAAACCTAATCAATAAATTTATGAACTGTCTTGACTGTGAGATATAACATAATAAAGTAATTTAATATATTTTTAAATGTAATGTGCCTAATTAATATTGACTGTACATTTTATAATGATTATGATGTGTATGACTAATGAATGAATAATGACATTGATGTAATTTCATGATATAAATAAATATTTGCACGACTGATGATAAGTCGAATATAGTGAGACAAAAATTATTTTACCATCTTATTATGTACCTATATTCTGGCAAAAAAATATAGTCTGAACTTTTAAAGAGTCCGTTCTTCATATAATTCATAAGGGGCGTCCATAAATTACGTGAGATGTTAAAGGGGGGGAGGGGGTCGAGTCAAATCTCATCTAATCTTAAAGAAGTAAGAAACCCACATTTCGAAAAATCTCACGTGAGATTGGGGGATGGGGGAGGGGGTTGAATAAAATCTCACGACATCTCACCAGGGGGGGAGGGAGGGACAGAAAATTTAAAAAAACACCTCACGTAATTTATGGACGCCCCCTAAAGTCGTTTTCTACTTTTATGTATTCCAATGGTGGCCCAGTCACTGAAGGAAGCATTCCGATTATGTCTTTGGAATGAATGTGTTATCAAATTGTGTGCAATACATATTAAAAAATCATTATATTGTTGATTTGGGTCATCATTAGTGAACAAAAGTGTTAATTTACCCAAGAGTTTAGTTTTAAATGTTTCCAAGCGATTAGTTGTTTTTGGGTTAACATTGATATAATTTTTAGTAACATTTTTGTTGTAATTTGGAATAGTGATCAATTATCCGCAATGATCCGAGTCTAATAGGTTAATAATTTATTAGTGGGTTGGTATGACATCTGTATAAATGTTATCTAGGCATGTGGCACTAGTAGGAGTTATTCTAATGGGCTCCAAAAATTAGTTAGCAACATTGTATGACTAAAACAATCTTATAATTTTAGTACTTTACCCAGAATTTTCTAACAAATTAACATTAAAATCACCACAAGTGATGATGGACCTGTTTGTATTACAGGTTTTGTGCAACACTTCATCCATAACTTTTTCAAAACAATCATACAATCCTGAAGGAGGTCTGTACACACTTAATATAATTAACTGCTCCAATTCTATACAGACTATTTCAATGGGGATTGTCCAAAATTTCTAACCATTATATTTTATTTTATTTTTTGTAAATTTAGAGCATTTTGAGAAACTAATTTGAATATTTTGATGATTGGCTCAATAGTTATTTTAATAAAAATTATTTACTTATATATATATTTTTTTTATATATAATAAAGGTTGTCATTGCAAAGAGTTCCGACAAATGTCTACCCGAGCCGAGGCGCAGCCGAAGGCGAGGGTTGACAGTCGGAACAAGTTGCAATGACGGTTTCGCACGTGTATTGAACGACTATTTTTAATACAGTTGCGAAAAAATGAAGCAATTTAATTAAATAATAAAAACACAATAAACTCAACTAACTAATGGCGCCAACCGTAGAATATAAGCAGAGATTTTTTTTCTTCACCCATTCTGGTAGGCAAAGGGAACTATGCCCATACAGCCAAGTCTTCAGTAGAATTTTTTTATTGATATGAAATGAAATTTAATGAGATAAAATGAAATGAAACCTAACCTAACTCCTTCAATAAAATCATTACATCTGATATTGAAAAAAATTAGTAGCTTCTTTTTAGAAATATACGTATTTGCATGAACCATAAAAACTTCTATGAATTTTTTTAGTAAAATCTTCATGGTTGGTTTTTCTTTTTAATAAACATTATTTTGACAGTTGGGAAAGAAAACGCACGAGTTCGGGAAAGGCAAAAAAGAAGCACGAGTATGTAATAGCCCACATCCCGAACGCTATACGTCCCTGCAATACGCCACTTTTTGAGCAACTGTATTAAAAAAAATATTTCTGTGAATAAACACTTTTTCATTTTTGTTTTTTAAGTTTTTTGTTGCAATTTAGCAAGGATATTTGAGTCCTCATTATCATCATTCATGATTGAAGTGATTTTGAAACCATTTGGGAAACATTGAGATTGAGAAGTAGGTACGACGTTAATCTATCGGTTAGTTTGATATTCGACTCTTTCTTTCAGTGGCAATCCTAAAATATAATGTCGATGTTGGGCGTAGACCTACGTTTCTCTAATAACATTATTAGTAGGTAGGTTCTAACGATGTAGATGTAGGCATCTAGGTACATGGTTACCGTTTTCGAACCTTATACCTACCTACTCACGTTACAATTCATACTTGCTATTTTATGCTCATCGAATCAAAATACCTACTTAGATTAAGTATGGTATAAGCCATACTTAATCTATCATCAAAGAAATCGACCAAGAATATTTTTACAACTACCTAATGAAAATTGACCAATAAATATTATTATTTCTCAGATTTTTTTCGCACTTAACAAATGCTTCCAAATTGTGCGAACTATAAGCAACAAGGGCGGGGGCGATTTGAAAATTTAAACTAAATCCCCATCGCTAACGTTGCAACTGCAGGGGATCATAGTGTTCGTTCCCAGCGTCCCGCGTTCTAAGCGCACAATATTATAGAAACGTAGCCTTTAACACGACCACGATAAAGATCTACTCAACAGCACGTTTAAAATAGCCATTGAAAAAATATTCCTTATTCGGCAATCGTCCCGAGCTTTGTGCTTACATCAACTTCACACGAGTAATGGTCACTTGGAATATCGGTCCCATTGTTCGTTACACGATATTTTTATACTAACGTGGGATTTTTGCTGAGTAGGCTTAAATAAAGAACCTACAGGATAGGGCGTGACGACATCTTCAACAATACAAATACAAAGCATTTAAAGTAAGCACCTTGTAATGGAATAAATAGTAGGTAGCTACCTAATATCAAATCCGACAAGAATGAAATCACAAAATGTAGAATAAAGATGCAATCTTTTTCAATCACAAAACAAATCCCACTTGATACGAACACATAATAAAGAAAATTTTAAGAATGTTAAACACAAAACAGAGTAATGCGATCCCTTATTCCCAACGCCCGACATCGGCGCACACCTCCGCAAATCGTAATCCTCTTAGAAAACATTTCCAATTTAAAAAGAATTCCTCTTATCCCTCTGAGGAGGGCACGCGTAAAAAATAAAAGGAAAAACTGTGTGACACGCACTACACAAGACGGTAGATATATAACACGGTTTTTCACTGGGCCCCTCGATTCCTTACAGGTCGCTTCTTCCGTCGAGAAAGCATCTATTGAAACTCCACTCAGGCCGTGTTAGCTATCTATTTAGTATAAAAAGGGTCGAGAATTTTTCGAGATCCTTTTTTATCCGAAGGTGCGCCCACCCTTCGCAACCGACCCGCGCTGGCCGCTCGTTCAACTTAACTATGGAGAATCTATTTATATTATGTGTAAGTATCATGTACCTATTTCATGGTTTAAACAAAAATTATCATCTCAATTTAAATTAAACTGCATTTATCATTAGATAGTAAGACGTTGTAGCACCAATAAATTCAACATGAGCAATTTGTGATTTGTGTATCCCCCTACATGTCCATCCCCTACGCGAGCCGTCCCTCGCCAGCCTCAAGCATCAGTTCAAATATTTAAAGGGCGGCTGAATTTGATTCCATCCGTTTGGATCGCCTCTAGAGCGGTCCGTAATTGGATCACACACGCGGTTACTATGGCCCGTCTCCCCGAACTGGAGTTATTTCGCTAAAATCAATTTATCCTAATAAATTTGATTTCAAATGCCCTACGTAAACTTAAAGTTTCAATTCGTCCCAACGGTGGGCTAGAGGAACTTGCAATCAATTGGGCATCCTCATGCATCGGTAATGATTTCAATTTCTGTGTAAGTTCTATAAACTAGACATCTTGCAACTGAGGACGATCGAGCATCTCATTTGAAGTCAAATACAGTGTAAACTCTTTATAACGAAACTCAAGGGACTGAGCATTTTTTGTCGTAATAGAGAGTTATCGTTATATGGAGTGAACAAAAAAACAACCAAATTAACAAGTATCACAAAAACTTTTTCGTCAACACTAATCGCTTTCCGTTTACTGGCCATGTTAACAGTTTCAAAGTAGGTTTACGACTGATAATACGATAGGTACCCAGTATGCTTGGTCGAAGACCATCACTTCCGAGAAAACAATGCGTCATACTGCACGTGTTCAAGGCAATTAAGGATAACAAAAGCTAGACCGACCTCGGATGTTTCGGAGCTTCAAAGTCTTTTGTTACCTGATAACATAACATAAACAATAATACCGATAATAAATATTTACTGTCTAAAAATATGAACACATTTCTTCGTAATAGAGAATGGCGTATCGCTATAAAGAGTGTTTCAATATGTGGGTTTTAACGCAAACCAACCAAGTTGGGCTCACTTCAACGTTACAGGGAGTTTATTTTATAAAGGATGACATTATAAAGAGTTTACACTGTAATTCACATATAAAAGCTAAAAAATACGTGAAATTTTCAGTACCTAGATAGTACTGAAAAAAGGAAATCGCTCTTAAGTCAATCCCCGAGTAAGAAATACGAAATATACGCGTTGTACATACAATCCACATAAGTCGGGCGGGGTGCGCCTGGGGATCGGTTAACCCACGTTACACGACGCTCGTCCCAGGCGGAGGATTCCGACTTTCCACAAAGAAAATAGCAATCAAAATTTGATTTACCGCCACCCGCGGCCGTACATCAAACCGCTCTAATCCGCGGAAAGAGAGAAAGCCTAAAATCTAAGGGGATCCGACGTCGCTGTCGAATTGAAAATCCTAGAGGCACGAACCGCCGTAAATATTTATGACCAAGTAAAAAATACGCGCAGGCCTATGAATAAATATGCGAGAAGAGTCGGCGGTAGCCAGACTGGCCAGTGCTATCGGAGAGTGTAAATAACTCAGGAAGTAAAACCGATTTGCACAGTATACCGAACTTACCCACATATAAATCGAACTTTACCTCTTCAACAGCGTGTGCAATAAATATTTAGAATAATAAATAGTCAGATGTGACACTAAATACATTCACTATCGGATTGGTTAACCACATAAGTACTAGCAAACATATACCTAATTATCTAAAAAAGTAAGTATTTAATAAAAATATTATCATATCATATCAATTTGCGTAGACGAAGGTTCCGCGTATTTCGACGACGAGCGGAGCGTGGACCCAGAACTAGTGTTGCCCAAAATCGGTCTTGGTCTTGCAGTCTTGGTCTTGTTCTTGCATTTTTGCAAGACCAAGACCAAGACCAAGACCGACTTATTTTAGCAAGACCAAGACCAAGACTGACCCCTGCAAGACTTGAGCAAGAACAAGACTAAGCCTGCAAGACTCTTGCGTCTCGCAGTTAAGTCAAACTGAGATTTGGGCGTTATAGTAGGTATTTGGTTTCAATCCCGATTATGCGAAAATGGATGTATTTTTTTTATGAAACAGTAAATTACATTGTTGAATTGCATTGAAAACTAAAATTATTCTTGATAATAAAAAAATATCGAAAAATTACGTGACTATCAATACACTTCTGCACGTTTTTTTTAATCTTCTTTACTTAACACGTTCGCGTGCACAACGTATGGATACGTAAAAAATCGAGATACAATGTCGCACAACGTATCGATACGTCAAATTTTATATTACCCTATCCATCAGTACGTAAGGAAACGTCCGTTTCTCATATAAAACTCCTATAGTGACGTCACAGTGCCACAACATATCAAAATCTTGAATTCGTAGTGTCACACTGCATCGACATTTTAGGCGTTTTGTGGGTGCTTCTCACACATACAAAGACACCTACCCGCAAACGCAGAACGTGCACAGACGTCAACTTGCGTATGCGCCGCCATACTGTCAGTCGGGCTGTGCACCGTTACGTGACACACGTGCACAGTGAAGTGAGTTCCCGAGTTACAAAACTTTTAAATCGTAAGTTATCACATATTTTTTACTGAATTTAAATAATAGTGTGTGTATTATATGGAATAAAATAATTATTTTCACATTTAAGCAATAAAAGTAGTTTGTTTTTAGTACTAATTATAGAAATTCCATTGTTTTAGATGAACAAAACAAAGCGAGTGAGAAGAAAGAAAAGTAATAAAAAAGGTGACAATACAAGCAAGGATCCATCACAACCATAGTTCTTCGGGCATAAAAATAAGGACTAGACGTTGTTTATATAAGATACACAAGTTGTTTGACTAGTTACAACTATACCTATGTTGCGGAACGTCACCATCGTCGACGTATAATGTCGTTCTAATCATAGTTAATTACTGAAATAAATAGAGGTATTAAAGAACGTTTATAAACGTCAAAAAAAATGTATGGGGGAAAACAGTGCTCCTTCACAAGTTTCGAAAAAGTGACCACCGCGCGCGAATGTGTTAAGGCGAAAGCGGTATTAGGTAGCCCGCGAAATTCACTGACCAGCAAATTGCAAAAAACGTAAGAAAATTTTAATTTCGCGGGCTACCTTAGCGCTTCCCCCTTAAATCGATGAAGCTTTAGAAAAATAATTATCCCCTCATAACGAATCTAAAATAAAAGTAGTAAATGGGTCATTCAATTATGTAGATGATTAAAATGCCTCATGTGACGCGTCTGTTAGATTCATTGGGATTCATGGCCGACTCGACGCCGCGCGGGGATTCCCGCAATCTTCCGCATTTTTTGTCAGGTTCAAGCATTTATGCACTTTATTGTAATAATTTTAAAGTTTATTTTCAAGTGCGTTAATAATACGAGGAGACCGCCTGGCGCTGCGGTCCCTTTGTGGCGGCATTTGAAAGCGAATAGCGTAGGTACGAAGACAGTGTTGACCTCGCAAATGAACTTTAGCGATACAGCTAATCAGGTAGCCCTTTCGAGTTTTATTTACATTGCTGTTTTAAGTGACACAAGTGAATTTACTATTTTTAATTAAAAATCTCATTGGGTCAGATAGAAATCATCATCAGCCTATAATGTTCCCACTGCTGGGACACAGGCCTCCTCTCAGTGAGAGGGAGTGGGCCGTAATCCACCACGCGGGCCCAGTGCGGGTTGGTAGATGTCACATGTCTTCGAATTTTTGGTTCTAGGACATGCCGGTTTCCTCACGATGTTTTCCTTCACCGTTTTGTGAGCAGTGGTGATGAAATAATTTACACAAAGTAAAGCGCCTGTCTGGGTTCGAACCTACGACCTACAACTCGTAAGTCGCGGCCGTTACCACTTGGCCACCACTGCTCCTGCAGATAGAAATAATTATTGTATTATACAGTTTACAGTAAAAAAATTGCAGAAAAAAACGTAAAAATTAAGAAAAAGCCGACGAAAAATTTCAACGCAGGGGGTCCAGAATCATGTACAGACCGCCAGCACATCAAGCTACCCGAAACTGTCAAATTTTCCCCAATCAATTTTAAACCTTATGCTTTAGCGATAAAGTTGAAAATCTATTAAAGAAATTTGACAGATTGTAGTAGGTTGATGTGCTGGCGTCTGTACCTACTGAATCCATGGTAAGCGGTTGCGCGTCGATGTCCCTGCCACCCTGAGCAATAGGCTAATAGGTATTTGAATGTAGTCTAGTCTAAGTAGTAGAGTCTCGCAAGACTTGCGAGACTCTTGCTGCAAGACCAAGACCAAGACCAAGACTGAGAGCGCAATACCAAGACCAAGACCAAGACCAGGTGTATTGACGCAAGACCAAGACCAAGACTGGCTAAGGTCTTGTCTTGGTCTTGCATTTGGGCAACACTACCCAGAACAAAATATTATTTTAAGCTATATCTCAACTCTTGTCAGGTGTAAGTGATGTTGATGTAGTATAGTTTGGAACCAGGACGCGCGCATACACGTTACGAACTATACACTAGCAGTACGCAAAATACGTGTATACATTGTAATCGCAGATTTAAAAATAGCAATACAAAGTATACCTACGCGAGCAGTTTCCTATGGCTGCGTTCTGGCCTTGTATAGAATGGAAAGACACGTAGCTAGGTACCAACCAACTAACGTAATGAAGGGCATTAGACAAGTGAAATTAAACAGTACTTACCTAGGTACTCCCAATAAGATTGAAATGTATAATGTAGTATTTATGTAGGTAAAGTTCATCTGAATGCTATTAAATCAAGCGAATTACCTATTCATTTTGTTTTCTACCCACAGTTCGCCTCGTTTACCCCATCTCACCCTTCCGAAAACCATTGCGTGTATTTCATTGCAAAATATGTATACCGCCGACCGTTCAATATTCAGTGGCGTATAAAAACTCATCGGACTTTATGGGCAACCTCTACATTTCCCAAACAGTAACATTAACTGTATAAAGTTATCGTGAATAATCACAAAAATACGTTTTTAAAGACAAAACTTACTTTCTTCTACTTAAAAAAACCTTGATTTTGTTGCAACAACACTCTAAGCCGGAGATCCGAGTGTATCGAGACAGCGCAATAAAAAAAATTACGTACAAGAAACAAAACTAGCATCCCCTATTGGCAATTTTGCATCGAGATCGATCGCTGGCGGGCACCGCGCGGAGGGACCGGTGAGCGATGTCGCATTAGGGAGTTTGCATGGGGTCACCGTAAGCCGTTTCCGATAAGGCCCCCCGGCGATACCGGAGTGTTTCGGACTTTCGGCATTTTCGGCTCAATACTCGCTTATCTGCGTGGCACAGTCGCCTGCAATATACGTGAGCTGAATAATGCATTCGTCTGTCCACCACTCACACACCAAATTGAAATTATTTTCCTATAATACCTACATTATTGATTGTGACACATACCTACGGTCATAGTCGGTTGTGGAGCGATTGCTATTATACGAGTATGTTTGAGATAATATGGTTCAATAGTCAAAATTGTTCATTCATCATTCATTTAGGTGTATGCTTGTTTTACCTAACAAAGGATCACGTAAAATCGCCAAAATAATATAGGTAGGTCCTACCTATAGATTTTAACCAACAGTGAACAACTACGTTGGAAAGTAGGTACGAGTATGTAGGTACCCACTGGAATCAATCTAATCTAGATCTAAATTATATAGGGCCAGCAACGATAGTCGCTTATAATATTCGACATAAGTAGGTAGTAAAGACTTTGGTCATTCTAATTATTTTTACCTTTGTTCAAATTTTATTAATTTGTGTTTAAAAATTGCAATTTAAAAAGCAGAAGTGATAATAGACTTTCGTTGTAGGTACCGACAGCACCTAGCTCCTCAAACTCCTTAAAGCACATAAGTATATTAATATATTATCTTCATCTCAGTGCCCAAAAACGTTTAACACGCTATCTGCACTCGATTAAGGCGGACGAAAAAACTTCTCCACGCCACCATTGCACCACAGCAAGATTGAGATCTCGCGAGAGCCGCAGCCACTAGTCTCTCCCACATGACAAATGTAGGTTTCCCCGCTTTTTACGCGTCGAGGGTGTCACGCAAAAAAATGTATGAGGAAATTTACCTAATGGCTGCGATTCTTTATTCTCTATCGCCATTGTCGCGCGGACAATGCTGTAATGGAGGGATGACGTGAGTGGACTCCTCACCGTCCTCACGACACGCCGGGGTTTTATTCTCTTTTCATTTTATTTGAAATGTTCGTGCAATAGGTACTTGTAAATATGAGGCATTACGGAATTCATTACCATTCTATACAAACAAATCTTTGATCGAATAGGCACGATTTCGGCCGACTCATTCTTGGTAGGCTGTAGGACCTTAAGCAGAATATTTTGTGATGATTTCAATTCGTTGAAGTTTTTGTTTGGTAATTTTCTTTCGTTACGAAAATAAACCTAGGCTTCGAGTAAGCTTTACTTATCTGAATATTTCGCCTGCATAGATGTCATGTATGGGCTTAATATTACCTAATAATATCCCACTAAACTAGATAGATACGTATCCTGTTTAAGTGTTTAGAGGTACCTCCCCAGTATGGTAAGTACCTATAACGGGCTGGTGTCGCAACTCTACATCCATTGCATTTTGCGGGCCCTGTGTAGTGTAGAGATAGTAATTATAAGCAGATTAACGAAATATAATTGCTTAAGGGGGAAGCGCTAAGGTAGCCCGTGAAATTCAAATTTTCTTACGTTTTTGCAATTTGCTGGTCAGTATTAAGTTGTACGTCGATTAATATATGATTCGCGGCCGTAACAAATATGTATTTACAGAATTATAATCATTAAAGTCATCAACACAACTCCCAAGTGATCCCACAGAATGACTATTTCATGAAATCTTGACATTTTGGGATTATACTAACCTAACAAGTTGTATTACTGATTCTAATGATTATGATTCTGTGAATACACATTTGTTACAACAACACATGATATAACAACAAAATCTCTAATATTTACAATATATAACAACGGAACCTATAATTTTATTTAATATAGCGATTAGTTAATATAATGAACAATTGATATAATTTTAAAATAACTAATTTTCATAAGCATAACATACATTAAATATAAAATCGTTTGACATACCACTCAAAAGATATAAAACTTATTTGGTCTAATAAAACAATAACTTTGTATTTTGTTTAAGATATATTTAAAAGTATTTTTTCTTTGTTTTATTCTTTGTAAGTTCTATCGTAGTTATAGGTAATAGTCACCTAAGTAGATATTAAACATAACTAGTAACTAATTACCACCTGGCGCTAAGATAGGTCGACGGAGCCCCGCTTCGCGGGGCACCAATTTCTGGGTAGTTTAAAAAAAAATAACCACGAAGGCTAAGGCGGGAGCTCCGCTCCGCTTCGCTCCCGCCTTAGCCTTCTAACCTAACCTATCCGAGTCGGGGTACTCTGAGTCGGGGTGTTAACCATAATAACGTTTTTATATACATAGATTAAACTTTAGACCTAATGATTTTCGATTAAATAAACAATATACATATTAAACGTTAGACCAAATGATTTTCGATTACATAAACGTTATATCAAACAACGTTATACTAATTAAGTTTTAGAATAAATAAATGTTATATGTAAAGAAATTATATCAACAGTTGGTATATCTCACGTTGATTATATCTTATGAACGATAATAAAATGAAATTAGACCAAATGAGTTTATACGTTATGAGACGCACCCGTCAAATTAGGATGCTTCCAATTTGAATTTTGAGTGGTTTTGTTTTTTTTTTATAACACACATCATTAATGTTTTTATTTTTAAACAATGTTATTTGCTTATTTTGTAAAGTATTACATTATTTAAATTATTGTGAATGTGAAGACGATGTGGGTCATTCATTTTATTCATTTTATTTTTTTTTTATCATTCTCTCCATGGTTTGAGTAATTTATGTGGCCTACCCAAATGTCCTTCCTTTGGTATTGTTCGTCGAATCGTTGAGCTCCTTAAGGGCATTACATTGCCCAATGACTTTGAGCATGCTGCCCCGTACTAACTTACGACGAAACGACGAGAGAGAGAGGGACGAGTGCGGGAGTGACATAGTGCTTACCTATTTGTGATTTTGTGCAAATTTCGGATTTTTATAAAATATTAAAAGAAATAAGAGAAACAAATCAATACACATTGTTAAATACGTCATTACGTATTTTATGGTATAAAATTCATGCCGAGTTATTGAGCCGTTATAGAGAAAATTTTCAATTTAGGTTGAAAAAGGACCTATTTGTTATGATTTTTTGATAAAATTTGAGTAAGTTTATTAAAATTTTAAACAATACAATGTACTTGTGATGACCTTTAGTTTAAGATATATTTTTTATATTGAAAACGCACAAAAGGGTTCATCTACAAACTTCTTTAAACACACGGTATTTTCAGGATTTGAGCGAGGTAATCCCCGCACGATTTCTGACAAATGCGTGCACTGACTGGACAGGTCCTCTCAATCTGTGTGGTTCTTTCCTGAAAAAACCATCTCAGACATCGACCTACATGGTCTTCATATAACCTGACCAAGATTATGTCTGGACTTTAAAAGAGACTATGACCTCTGAGTTTGTTTCGGCCTTTCTTCTCAGAGTAGTCAGATAGGAAACGCCGACCTCATCTAGTTTAAAAAATATGATTGACGTGTAAAAGTGTTTGTGCAAACCTACTTACAAAAATAAAATCATTTATCATTTATAGGGAATGGGACGTATTATAATTATAAGTGATCAGAAAATCAAAGTAGGTATAATGCTCCTAAATTACACTATTACTACAATTGTTTGACGAAAGTATGAAAAGTACCAACCAATAACAATCAAAACCTATTTTTTAGAAGCTTGTTAAAAAAAACTAAAAGTAATGGACCACCTTTAGAAAGTACCTATTTAAAAAAAAGCCAACAAATGCTAGGTGATAGATGTGGAACATTTTAAAAAACTGGTGCCATGATGTCTTTCTTTTTTTCAATTTAAATCTTAAATGCATTACATTGCACCAACTTCTAAAACTTTTCTGCACATAATATTTCCTTAATTGAGGTGGTGTTTCAACATTAAAAAATAACACAATACACTAAGCAAGGAGCAGGTGACCTAGATCAGCTTATTTAATACAATGTTATTATTAGATATTTGTTTCACTGTATTTCTTTATCATGCATTTTTAAGTAGGTAGTACAATAAGGAACTGAAAATCAGTTTGTAATTATATGAAAGGTACCATTGAAAATATATAATATAGTAAATGTAAGTGATGTTCAAATCATTTGATGAATGAATTATATTTTATTTATAAACTTACCCTGAAGGAAATAAAGTGAATTGCAAATCATAAGCTGGCATAGTAAATTTCACCCCACCATCATCTACAAAATATTACAAAAAAAAATATGATTAAAGTATTCACCGACTAACTTCACAACATCACTTTAAATATTCAAAATCACATTTAAAATCAACCAAACATTTGTAACATTGACATGACACCTTCCTCATTTGAATAAACAGTATGTTACAAGCTCTTCCTAAAGGGAACTGGTGAAAGATGATGTCCGGAGCACCCACCAAATACAGGCCGAGCGTCTCCGGACGAATAAAATTCAAAATCTTCCAAACTCTGCCCTGCTATTGGACAACCAACCCCTTACCCTTTTGCGCGTGTGCTAAAAAATGAAAGGGTTAAAAAGCTAACCCTTTTTTAGAAGCTCCCCTCATTTTGCATCTCTTTCTACACTCTCATAGCCTCACCCATTTATTTCTAATAACATGGCTTGTTTACTGTAGGGTCAAAATATATTTGAAGGTTGACATTAACACGCTATCTGAAAAATCAAGTTGATATTAACACATTATTTCTTTAAACACTTTCCCTTTGTTTTTGAACAAATATTAGCTTATTCGCAAAGCGTCAAAAGCTTACCCATTAAACATGGTAAAGGTATTAAAAATAAACAACAACAAAGCAATGAAAATAACACTTTATCAAGTAGAAGTAATGATTATTTACTTATTTAATATAGTACAAATTTAATCTTGTCTAAAAATTCTATAAATTGGCGCGTTGGTTGCTTACGTCTAAGTTCATGCAGAGTTTTCAAGTGATTTAGTAAACTAGACTATTGCAATCCTATGTACATTTGATTAAAAACAAAATTCATTTGCCTTAGTTTTAATTAAATAAACAAATATGAATATTCTTAAGTAGGTGTACATTTTTTTGGAGCTTGTAGAATGAATGAAACGTTTTATACGATTCTCAACACACCAGTGTTACCAACTGTCAAAAATATTTATCCCTAAAGTTTGTGTCAAAAACCCCTAAAAACGCCTAAATTATTTAGTTGTCCCCCAAAACAAAAATATACAGATCTGGATCTGTTTCCCAAATCTTCGTGTACTTCTGACTGTACGTTTTTTTATATTTATTTTCCTTAGGCATCATTAACACCTTTCTTGTACAAACCAAAATCGAAATAATATTCTTAATCTATTTTTTGGCGCGGTATCCTATCTGACGTAAGCTAAATGTCAAAGATACAAAAATAGAGACTTCAATAAACACAACAATAACCCTTGCAATAACCGCCATATGCACAGACAATAAAATTACCGCCAGTGGCGCCAGTATTGCCGCCAGTCACCACAGAGTGAGTGGTTGTAGAATTACGTACTAGATGTCGCTATAAGTCGCTAGGTCAAGAATTATCAATTTAAAAATATTAAAGAGTCAAAAAAATCCCTAAAAATTTCAGACCCCTAAAAAAATCCTATCTCACTTATTTACCCCCTAAATCTGGGGGGAAAACCCCTAAGTTGGGAATCGTGCAACACACAGTATTTTTTTTTAATAAAAAGTAGCAAATTTTGTTGTTTTAGTATTAAAAATATAATTCACTTCATTCACAGGTTTTTTTTATTTAAACAATAGCATCTTTACATAATTTCGAACGAAATGCTCAGGATTGCTCACGAAAATAATTTTGTTTGGTCGATATCTTCGTTCCATACTTCCATTCCAATCTATACTAATAATATTATAAAGCTGAAGAGTTTGTTTGTTTGTTTTTTTTTTTGTTTGTTTGTTTGTTTGGTTGAACGCGCTAATCTCAGGAACTACTAGTTCGAATTGAAAAAATATTTTTGGGTTGGATAGTTTATTATTATCGAGGAAGGCTATATAACATTACGCTACGACCAATAGGAGCGGAGCATCAATGAAAAATGCTGCAAAAACGGGAAAAAATATTCCTTTTGAGAGCTTTCGTTGCATACGCTGCGTAAACGGTTAAAGTTACGCAAAAATCATGTATGACGGAATTGTTTCCCTTTAAAAGTTCTAAAAAAAAGTCCGCGACAGCATATGCCTATCTTTTAAGGTTTACTCACTATAACCTTTTTATGGTAATCAAATTTCTTCTAAACTAATGCATTATTTGCGAAGGTTTTTTTTTTTATAAACATGATATTAATTCTTATCAAAATAAATACGTTATTCAATTTTGAATAAAATCTATACTAATATTATAAAGCTGAAGAGTTTGTTTGTTTGTTTTTTTGTTTGTTTGTTTGTTTGGTTGAACGCGCTAATCTCAGGAACTACTGGTTCGAATTGAAAAAATATTTTTGGGTTGGATAGTTTATTTATCGCGGAAGGCTATAGGCTATATAACATTACGCTACGACCAATAGGAGCGGAGCATCAATGAAAAATGCTGCAAAAACGGGAAAAAAATATTCCTTTTGAGAGCTTTCGTTGCGTACGCTGCGTAAACGGTTAAAGTTACGCAAAAATCATGTATGACGGAATTGTTTCCCTTTAAAAGTTCTAAAAAAAAGTCCATGACAGCATATGCCTATCTTTTAAGGTTTACTCACTATAACCTTTTTTATGGTAATCAAATTTCTTCTAAAGTAATGCATTATTTGCGAAGGTTTTTTTTATAAACATGATATTAATTCTTATCAAAATAAATACGTTATTCAATTTTGAATAAAATTGCCCTTGACTTCATTTGATTTCAATGAATATCTTAGGAGTTGCATAGTTTACAAGTAATGTAGTTGCATAGTTTACATGTATGTGATAATCTTAAGTAATACTCTTAAAGTAATGGAATATATTTTTAACCCACTTCAAAAAAGGAGGAGGTTCTCAATTCGGATTTTTCTATTTTTTATTTTGTATGTATATTCGGGCATTACTCCCTCATATTGGATTTGCAAAATTATGTATATATGTATATTCGGGCGGGAGTATTGGATTAGCAAAATTGTTTTTTTTGTTCGATTTAGGTTTATTCCGAAACTCATCATCAGATCTTTATGAAATTTAAATGGGTGGTCCCATTTAAATTTCATAAAGATCTGATGATGAGTTTCGGAGACAGACAACGGAACTCTTCAATAAATGCCAGCAAATCAACCGCTATTGCTGCTATAGCATATATGCATTGTTTACGCAATCACACAACATAACATTACGCCTGCACCTTTTAAAGGGGTAGGCAGATGTGTTCAATAGCTTACTGTCACTGATATTCACATACCAAGTAGTGTTATATGAATTTGTTTGGGGTAGGCAGGTACAACCTAAAAAGTGAAAAATAAAAACGTTTTAACAAAAAAAAACAACCGACTTCCAAAAAAATACTACAAAGTGAAAAATAACTTTAATTTCGAAAGTCGGTGTCAAAAAACGAAAATACAGAACCAACGACACCGACTTCCGAAATTAAAGTTATTTTTCACTTTGTATTTTTTTGGAAGTCGGTTATTTTTTTTGTAATAAAGTTTTTAGTAGGTTTTTTCCTGAAATTACCGCGGGTGAAACGTCTGATATATCAGCGCACAGCCTAAACCACTGATCCTAGAGACATGAAATTTGGAGGGTGTGTTCTTTGTGAAGAGTAGGTATCCACTAAGACAGGGTTTTTATAAAATCCACCTCTAATAGGGTGAATGAGGGGAGAGTGAAAATTCACGCGGACGAAGTCGCGGGCAGAAGCTAGTCGTTCATAAAATTACGATGGGTGCGTTCCGAGTTGGGAATCTAATCAATGTAATCGATTTGAGCGTGCTTAAATCCGTACCGAATTAGCGTAAGCGCGGTAACGATGTACCGAGAATCGTTATAGATGAAGTCATGACATGCGCCGTCTTGCAATAACGCCGACCATGCCATAATAATAATATAATAATATAGGCCGTATTCCGAATTAGCTATACTTAATCGCTCACAGCACATATCATCTCACATGCGTTCTGATTTAGATATTATTACGATTATGCCAGAAAATAGACGTAAGTACTTGGAAGCCATGAATCTTTACAATATTGTCAGTAATAGATTTGACTGTATTGAATTAACCAATATGTTATGCTATGTTGTCCCTAGAACAGTGTATAGGCGAAAGGTGCGCGCTGGCAGACTATTTTCTACGCGTACTTGCCATTCTAACACTGGTTTGCGCTCACCTGTTCGCAGAATGATAGATATCTACAATGAGGCCTTTGAACATATTGATATTTTTGCAAGTTCTCCTAGTAAGTTCAAAGATCTTATACTCAAGGAGCTCTTTTGATTTGATTTATGTACGGTCGCCTGCAGATAAAACGGACCCCTCAACGCTCACTGCTTAAAGGCGGGGGGGGTCCGTTTTCTCTGCAGGCGACTGTACAGTGTGTAAAATTATAGATTGCCAGCACGATAGTCAAGTAAGTTTAGTTTGTAAATTTGTTATGTATTAGTTATTGTCATTATCCTTATTGAAGAAGAAATGTGGTGTATGAACAAAGAAATACTGTAATAGATAATATCGTTTTTTTTTGTACCTAAGGCTAAGCGTACCGAATTGTTGACAGCTCTCAGCCTCAGCTGTCATAATCGTAATAGACTAATATCTAAATCGGAACGCATGTGAGATGATCCCTGCGTTCCGAGTTGGGAAATAATCGATGTGAGCGTGCTAAAACCCGTACCGAATTAGCGTGAGCGCGATAACGATGTCCCGTGAATCGTTATAGATGACGTCATGACATGCGCCATCTTGCAATAACGCCAACCATGGCCTTCTAATAATATCACCGTGAGCGCTGTCAAAAATTACAGTGTGTGTGTGTGTGTTTGTGTGTGTGGATGTGTCTGGATGTGTCAATGTGTGTTTTGTTTTGAGTTGCATCATATCTTTAAATTAAACTAACGTGGTATTTTCGAAATTGTGCTCCTGGGTGACAGTCGCCATCTAACCAAAGAAGAAGAACTGAAGAAATGTGGTGTCTATACAAATAAATACTGTAATAATATCGTTTTGACATTGAGTAAGCACTGTGAGCGCGTTCACGAGTGTTCCGAATTGTTGACAGCTCTCAGCTGTCATAATCGTAATATCTAATTCGGAACGCATGTGAGATAATGTGAGCGCTGTGAGCGATTATAGCTAATTCGGAATGCCGCTAATGTAGCACGAGATCTTGACATTTGACTATTTTCACACTGACGCGTGACGCTTCGCGGCTTCATAGCATGGACGTAATTTAGACTAACATTACGTCCATGCTTCATAGCAGTGTGACCAGATTCAGTATTTTAATACTTTTTCGGTATATTTTATCGACTTTTCCGAGCCTCAGTATATTTGTAGGTATATTGGCGGAAGTAAGTATTTTTGGGTATATTTTGGATATACAGCTATGACAACACCGTAGCGATCGTTCCCGCAAACATAAATATGCTCAGGGAATTACCCTTATTTAGTCTTTATTTAATTCGTAAGCAAAGATCAGTAAGTTACAGACATTGTAGGACATGATCGGCAGCTGCCGTAGTAGAATAACACATAGTATCGAATCATCTAATACGGTTTAAGTAAAATGATTTTCTGTTCTGCACTTGACTTAGTCTTTGAGGGTTTTCTTTCGATAATTCGGGAATTACGTTTTTGTCGTCAGCGCGTTTATTGTTTGTTTTTATTTTACTTGACGCATCCATCCGGAAAGTATGTCTAGTTTTCAGCAAAATTATTTGGCTAAGTGGGAACAAATTCCGGAGCTTTCTTCGTGGCTTTCACGTTATAAAGATGACGAGTACGCCGCCTTTTGCAAAGTATGCAGTGCGAAACTCCAAAGAAGATTAGCATCTATAAAACAACATGCAAATACTGAAAAGCATAAATCGAACTTGAAAAAATATAAAGTTAAGAAGTTCGGAGATATTTTAATTAGTAGATGTTCAAAACTGTCTAACAAAATTTTTATTTGATTACAGTCATACATTTTTCAAAAAGGTACCACTGAAAGACTAAATCAAGAAAGCTGAGCTGCGTTTATGCAGATTTCTTTCAGAACACAACATCCCTTTTATCATTTACTGTGATGATGAATGAATAAAACCTTTTTGAAAATCAGTATTTTAATTGGTATATTTTCCCTGTGCAATTTGGTATATTTCTGTATTTTTTTGAGGTGCCTCGGTATTTTCGTAAAATTTAATCTGGTCACACTGCTTCATAGGAACTCGTTCCAGTCTTAAATGTAACAGTATGTAAGGCTTTAGAAAAAAAAGACGAAGACAAAATGATGAATTCGCAAACATTAGAAGGAAAAAGGAGATGTTGCTTTTGGAAGAAAATGGAACGCTTCATACTGTCACACACACCTCCCTCGAGTACCTCGACCTCATCCATCATACTGCATACATTTACTTAACATCACATCATACGAATACGAATGATTGATTTGAGAGTTTTATTCCCCGTAAAATTTATTTTTTTTAAAGTTTACAATCAGATTTATACGTAGAAACAAAGTTATACTAAGATGACGCTTTATCATTTTGGAAATTGCCTTGCGCTGGTGTATGCACCATATCATATGGCATACAAGTTCTCTGGAATGTAAGTTAATCTATCTTCTAGGTTACCAGGAACTAGTACATTTTGTAATTTAATATTTAAGTTTATTGATATTTTAGATCGGAATATGCTACGTTCTCAAAGTGTGTGTACGCAGGAGGCCTGTACATCTTCACACAGCTGTGCAAGATGCTGTTGCTGGCTACATTCTTCCCTGATTCCGACAGTAGTCACATTACAGGAGAATATAATGTGTTCTTGGTAGGTAATTATTTTGTTTCAATTCTGTCATTTATAACTTAGCACTGTCTAGTTTATGGCCCCATTTTTGTCAGAAAAACCCAGGTCACATATGTTTGTATTGTAATTAGTTATCACTGGTCTTAAGGCTTGTTAATTCTTGCTAGTGTGACAAAGTACTCAAGGCAACTTTTTCAGTTTCTCATTTCAAAAAAGTTTGAGTTATGTCTGTTATGTATATGAAACCAAACCAGGACACTCACTACTATCGGGCAATGAGTTAAGAATGAAATAGACTTGAAAATACTGTACAAACAGTCCAACTGGAGGCACACATTAAAACAACATGTTAACTCAATATTATAATTTTAACCCATGAATGTTACTAGTTTATTCCTAATTTATATATGGTGTTTTCTATCTGACTAATCTGTGTAGAAACACCAAAACAAACTAAAAGGGTCACAGTCTCTTTTAAAGTCCAGGCAATGTCTTGATTAGATCATTTTATCAGCATTCAGATTGGTGTCTAAGATTGTCTTTTGAGAAAAGAGCCACACAGATGAAAATGCTGTTTTACTTGATTTCAGGAAATTCTCAAAGCAACAGTTGACTTTGCAGATCTTCTGGGTATATACTTTGCATTGAATTCGGTTCCAGGCAAAGGTCACGCCAAAATCCTCACTTCGGCTATTGGATGGGCAAGTGCAGAGGTAAAATAAAATCAGTAATATATATAAATAAAAATTAAATTCTGTTAGTTGGTAAGTACATAGTGAAGAACGGCTGGACTGATTTGGAAATTATTTGTTATAGACTGTTCATAATAGTTTGAATTAGGTTCTTATGGAAAGAAAAATCAGATAATTTTCCAGGAAATTTTCAAATAAAAACTGAACACCCTTTTTTGTAAGGGAATTCACATATGGACAGGACACCGTCTGTCAGGTCAGCTAGTGGTTAATATAATGGACACTGAAGCCAATATTAGATATTTATAATATGTATTTATTGTAGAAGAAACTAACATTTCTTAAACAATCGCTGGTTACAAATCCAGACTCTACTGAGGTATAATTGTCGGCGCATCATCGCCGTTGTTGTCACGTTCACACATAATTTTTACGAAAGTTCACACAAATATACATAGATAATAATGAGATAGAGGATAATAATGGCGTAAAGGAAAGCACTTACTTCAACTTGAGGTGATAAATGATTTTATTTCTGTAAGTAGGTTTGCACAAACACTTTTACACGTCAATCATAATTTTTTTTAAACTAGATGAGGTCGGCGTTTCCTATCTGACTACTCTGAGAAGAAAGGCCGAAACAAACTCAGAGGTCATAGTCTCTTTTAAAGTCCAGACATAATCTTGGTCAAGTTATATGAAGACCATGTAGGTTGATGTCTGAGATGGTCTTTTGAGGAAAGAACCACACAGATTGAGAGGACCTGTCCAGTCAGTGCACGCATTTGTCAGAAATCATGCAGCTCAACTCAAGACTTAAGGAGCTCAACGATTCGACGAACAATACCAAAGAAAGGACATTTGGGTAGGCCACATGAATTACTCAAACTGCCAGACCATAGAGAGAATAATAATAAATATAAAATGTCTAAATTAAATGACCCACATCGTCTTCACATTCACAATAATTAAAATAATGTAATACTTTAAAAAGTAAGCAAATGTCAGTTAAAAAAAAAAACATTAATGTCAATGTGTATATAAAAAAAAACATCAAAAACACTCAAAATGCAGAAATTGGAAGCAACTCAATCCCAAGCCTTTGTATCCTCAATATAATCTTTAATGGTATAAAAGGCTTTCTGGCACAACTTACGTTTAATGAACGATTTAAATTTATTAAGGCTTAGATCTTGAACGTGGCTTGGTAGTTTATTATAAAAGTGTATACATTGGCATCTGAACGAGCCACCTATTTTCTTGAGCCTTGTTGTAGGTACAACATATTTGAGTTTGTTTCTAGTATTTATATTATGGATATCACTGTATTTTTTTAACAATTTTATGTTTTTATGGGCATATAAAAGATTTTCATAAATACACTGAGAAGGCACAGTCATTACATTAATCTCTTTAAATTTGTCTCTGAGAGAGTGTCTCGGACTTAATTTATAAATTGATCGAACAGCACGCTTCTGCAAAACAAAGATAGTCTGAATATCGGCGGCATTTCCCCACAATAGAATACCGTACGACATTACACTATGAAAATAACTAAAGTACACTAAACGGGCAGTCTCTATATCAGTTAAATTACGAATTTTTCTAACGGCGTATAGACATGGGCGCCGCCTTAAAAATTCTCGGCGGCGGCGCGCTGACCAATTTCAATCGGCGGCGGCGTGGCGCCGGCGGCGTGGTTTTCTACTACCTACAACTAAAACTCGCAATCTACTCCCTATCATCTTTAAGCCGGCCGGCTCCTTAATATCGTTTCAGGCGGACGACAGGAAAATGTCAGTCCTATACAGTACAGTAAATACCTTGTCCAGAATTCCAGATCAGGTCATCAGGTACAAAATAAAACTTTTTTCCAAAGGGACACTTTAATAGCCTCGTAAAAATTTTTTCAACATAGACACAGATATCAAAGCATAAATACTAATTAAAGTTTGTCATTATTATCAATCTTACATATTTTATAATTATCATGAATAAATACGATTTTATTAACCCGAATCGAGCTCAAGCGAGATCTTTTGGCCATAACTGTTAGCCCAGCTACCGAGAATACCCTCTCACTCGGAGTGTTAGTGGCATGTATACAGAGTAAAGCTCTAGCAAGAGCAGCAAGAAAAGGTTCTTTTTTATTAGGTCCTTACATATGAAATTGGCGTTTTGTACGGGAGGAATATAAAGTCAATTTTTTTTGTAAAATATATTTAATTAATCAAAGTATGCACCGTTGTTATCTATGCACTTTTGCCTTCTCATAGGTAGTTCATTGATCCCTTTACTAAGAAAACCATGGGGGCGAGAATCAATGAACACTTTGAAGGCGGTTTGGACTGCCGCATCGGAGTTGAATTTTTTTCCTTGTAAGAAGTTGTCCAAATTCCGGAAAAATGGTAATCTGTTGGAGCAAGGTCCGGGGAGTACGGTGGATGTCGCAGACGTTCCAATTGTAGCTCATCTAACTTAGTGGTTGTTTGTTGTGCAGTGTGGTCTTGCGTTGTCGTGAAGCAGCAGTGGCCTAGAGCGATTGACCAATCTCGGTTGTTTAGCAGCTAGTTCTTCTTTCATGGTTTGCAGTTGCAGACAATAGATATCTGCCGTAATCGTTTGGCCAGATTTTAGAAAGCTGTAGTGAACGACACCGGCGCTAGTCCACCAAACACTCACAAGTAACTTTTTCTGAGTCAATTTTCGTTTAGGGCAGGATTTGGCTGGTTCTCCAGGGTTCAGCCATTGCGACGAGCGCTTCCGATTACAAAAACGTTAAACCAAAAACGTACCGTACTTTCTTTTGCGACACCAGCGCCGTACACATCATTAATCCTTCGAGCTGTTTCTGCAGCACTGGTGCCACGGTAGAACTCGTACTCGTAAATATACCAATATTTCATGTTTTCCATTGTGCGGTAATAAGCGACGCCAAAGAAAAAAATAATGAGGAAAAAACAAATGAATGACTGTTTTCAAAACTCAAATGTACCAGCTAAATGAATGTATTTTGGGAATTCTTAACCAAAGAGGAGATATTTCAGATCAAAGTGGTCAGTACGACAAAACGCTAATTTCATATGTAAGGACCTAATATTATTCCAATAGAATAATAAATCACCATCTTTTGGCTCTGTAGGAACAGCACCAGCAATGTAACGCCAACATTCTTGCTCTATTGGATCACCTTGAATGCCTTGGCATGAACTCATACTGTTTCCTTGACAGTTTGTGCAATAATGATGTGTCAATTACATCTGGTGCTTGTACTGCCTGCGTTTTCGGCTAAAGCTTCTGGCTCGTTATTAATATTTATAATTTCCCTGATGTACGAGGAAAGGAATGACAAAAAAACGTCTATGGAAAAGATTATTCACTGTAGTTTTTGATAATTCAGTCATTTTGGATGAGTCAATCACGAAAACAAATACACGTCTTTACGCCACTCACGCCGCGCGGTGAATGTCGGCGGCGGCGGCGGCGTGCCGCGGGCGCGCGGCGGCGCCGCGCCGGCGCAGCGCCCATATCTAACGGCGTATGCTGCGGAACTTACGGTGTTTATTCACTGCTGAGCGTACAAAGTCTCTCCCTACTAGCCACATTATGGCCTATTTATACAGATTTCTCACAACGGTTCACAATCAAATTCGTCAAAACAAAAAGCGGAAGTGATATAAAAATAGAATAAACCAATCAGAAATGCTGTCGAAGTCAAAATAAAATCCTAACATACTAATTTAATTCTCAAATGGAAATTCAAAATAAAAATTTACTAAATGTTAAATTAAATCGCAAACGGAAGTTCAAATCAAAAACTAATAAATTAATTCACAAACGGAAATTCAAAATAAAAACTTCATCATCATCAGCCTATAGCAGTCCACTGCTGGACATAGGCCTCCCCTAATGAGCGCCATAGCGCCCTGTCTTATTCAAATAAAAACTTGCTAAATTTTAAATTAAATCGCAAACGGAAGTTCAAATCAATCAACTAATAAAATACAGTGGATTGTTATGTTACGGCTACACTACCTTACCGTCTACCGGGTTGTTACCGCAATAATTATAGCATTTAATTACCGTTTAAATTACTGCGTGAAGTGGTATGGTTACACTAGAGTTTACCTAGATATGTCAATAAATTAGGCGGTAAAAATTTCATTTTTCAAGATGGAGGTTGAAGCTGCAGCTGTGTTGTATTTTATGAGTGCCAATTATTTTTACATGAATCATTTAAATTATTACACTACGATTTTTATGGGCTTTTTGTCGGGTATCCCAAAGAGACGGTTCGGATTGGAATATTTCCAAAAATTCGAGCGCTTTTTCATTTGACCACTCCATGTCGCATGTCGGTCGATACGTGCGTCGACATTAAGCTCATGTTGCACACTGGACAAACGGTAGTGTGGCCATAAACGCAATAATTACTGCGGTAATCTTCTTTGATGTGCGAAAAAAGACCGCCGCTGGAGCTATTGTCTACCGTCATTTGCCATATTGATTGGCATTGTAAAATTATGACCATAAATCGTGGTTACACCTAGGCGTTATTGAAGTTATGGCAATAATAATTGGCATATCACAGTAGTGTGGCCGTAACATAAGTGACGTAACAGGACCGATATTTTAAATCAACCGGAAGTTAAAAATAAATAGTGAAAGAAATACAGTGGATGTGTGGTGTGTGTAATATCAACATTATTTTAAATTGACCGGAAGAACAAAAATGAAATAGTTACAAGATGTGAAAACTAAAGCTGTCAAAACAAATACCAATTGAACGGAAATGATATTTAGAATGAATTCTAGGGCTTTAAATTAAATCGAATATATGAAAAATAATCAAATTATTACAATTTAAATTCAATCATTAGTTCTGCGCCCATATATACCTAATGGAAAAATTCAAACACACTGCCCAACCTGGGATTTTTTTTAAATAATTTGTGTTCACCTGGCGGAGAGCGTGCCCTTATTATCCCAACATAATTGGTGCTAAAGTAGCATGTGTTCTTCTATGCATCTTCGTAAATCTTAAAAAAAATCCTCTGTGAATGAATGAATGAAATTATTATGTCTATTAAAACACAGTATTTCGGTAAATACGTTTATTGCGCTAAGTAGCAAAAACAGTAAAAAAATCAACCGAAGAAAACTCGCCTACCCACTACTTAGTCAATATTATTATTACAATAAGATTAAAAAAAAAAGTTAATTATATAACAGAAATATTGTGCATAAACATTGCAGGTGGTGGTTACGCGCTCAGTGCTGCTGTGGGTGGGCGCGCGCGGCTCAGAGTTCGACTGGCGCTACGTGCGCTCGTGCGCAGAGTCCAACGTGGCGCTGCTGCACACGGCCGCCAGCGCCGCGCTCGTGTGGCTCGCCGCGCGCAGCGACCTGCCGCGCCGCCACGCGCCGCTCGTGCTGGCGCTGCTGGCGCTGTCGCCCTACCGCGGCCTGCTGGAGGAGGCCGCGGCCGGCGTGCTGGCGCTGAGCGCGTGGGCGCTGCTGGCCCTGCGCGCGCTCCACGCCGGCGCAGTCGGCCTGACAGCTCTCGGCATGTACGCCGTTCTAGCTCAACAGATCGGAATTTGATTGAAGCTGTAATTGTAAAATTGTGTTGTGGTTAAGTGTGCTTTTAAGTTATTCCTATTTTAAGAATTATTCAAATGTGATTTTGAGTATAATGCAACTTAGAACTTTGCTTTTCATTTTTTGTTTATTATAAATCCAACCAAATACATTTTCGTTCATCTCCAAGGGACATAGGTGAAGTCAGGCCTAGTACAGACAAAACTTAATAATATGAAAAAAAACGCTCAAGTGCGAGTCCACCTCGCGCAACGAAGGTTCCGTACTTTGTAGGTATGTAAATAATGTATCACGGGATTTTCTTTTAATGTACCTACTTTACGGTTTTCGGAATTTTTTCTTTAATTGTGCTACATGATCTTGCTAACCGAAAGAAACGGCCGTTTCTTTTTTTTTGCGTTAACGTTGATTTTTTGCACTGCTTCAAGGGACTGTAGACCTGAGTATATGGCGGTTTTACTTTCAACTCGATAGCTTCACGCGTTCCCGAAAAAAATGGTCAGACAAACAGATGGATGGACAACAAAGTGATCCTATAAGTTTTCCGTTTTTTTAATTTTAAGGTACGGAACCCTAATAACTGATAATATTTGAAATCCCACCACAAACTTTCGTTTACTTGGCAAAACTTTGCAGAAAATAGTTATTATTTTGTTTGATGTAAGTATTAGGGAAGATCTTTATGTTGGCAGTTTTGGAAATAAGATGGTAATTGGGACATTCTTATTGTAAGAATGAATATGATTTCACAAGTATTTTTAGAATATAAAATATTAAAACTGTTTAAAGCATATTGAATAATAACTAGACTGTAATAAACATGATATTAAATAATTGATTAATGTATCAATTTGAAATAAATGAGATTAGTTCAGTCTTACATGTGTCGGCAGCATTGCCGTGCGCCATTTCTCTAAGCTGTAAACAACACTTGCACAGATAACGCCATCGACAAATAATAAAATGTTGTCACGAAGAAAAAATATTTTTTTATTGCATATAATATTTATTACTCTTACAGTGTGTTAGTTTAGTACATAAATATCTATAAAACAATTTAAAATATAAAAAGCTTATTCGAAGTGGTCTCCATTGGCTGCAAAACAGTCCTTTAAACGTTGACGCCAGTTATCATCAATAGAAGCACGCACTCTTTCCATGGGAAAATTCTTCACTGCCAATAGTATGGATTGTTTTAGAGACTCCAAATTATGGCGTTTAGAGCATGCCGTACTCTCTAAAACTGACCATAAATCATAATCCAGCGGATTAAGATCGGGACTAGACGACGGCCAGTCTTCAATTCTGATGAAGTCCGCAACGTTCACTTCCAACCAAGGCTGCGTGGACCGAGCTTTATGACCCGGCGCCGAGTCCTGTTGGAAGGCCCATACTTGGTTATTGAACATGGTGTTGTTAAGGGGCTTAACTACCTTCTCAAGAATGGTACCTTGATACACTTGTGCCGATGTTTTGATACCTTTTTCACAAAAATATGGCTCAGTCACTCCAAAAAATCAACAAAAAATCAGCTGTTCCCTACATTTATGTTCGTACGAGTCGTCAAAATGTAGGGAACAGCTGATTTTTTTTCGCGTTTTCAGGTTTGGTCCCATAGTAAAAGTTGTTCATAATGATGAGTACAATGACCCCTTAAAAGGATGCCCTTGAATTTTATTTCACCCTGTAGAGTGCTCCAATTCTATACAGGCAATTTCTATGTACGCTCAACAGATAGGCTCACAATATCTTTACGATCTTTAAATGTGAGCTGGTTACTTACTAAAATTAATGAGCCACCATGTATAGCATTTATTCTGCTGAACGAACTACTTCTGCTACCAACTAACTACTTCTTCTAGTTCTGTAACTACTTCTTGTTCTTTTTCTTCTCATGCCATTTTGAGAACGTCGTCGCGTCGTCGAGTGCGTCTGCCTGCGCTCGCCGCTGCAACGTGACTGTTGTTCGCGAGATTTTAAACAAGCGGCTAGACGGTTTCAAACAAGTTTTAAACCAACGCTTCTGCCAGTGGTTTCAAACGCAAGCCTTGCTGCCAAGGGTGTTTAAAGGTCAAACGAAATTTGGCATAAAATGACTATCTACACTGTTTTAAACCTCCGTTTCAAACCGCCGCTTAAAACCGTGTAGCACATGCTTGACTATCTACACTGTTTTAAACCTCTGTTTCAAACCGCCGTTTAAAACCGTGTAGCACATGCTTTATATTTATTTGTAACATATTTATTGCCAGACTGTATTGTTGTGTTGGTCTTGTAATGACCCGGGAGTCGTAGGCTCTATGTGAAGTGAAGTATGTTGGTTGGTCGTATCACTTGAGGTGATGACGATATGAGTGGCATGGGTGTCACTAGCTGCTGCGGCAGCCAGGCCATGAGCGTTGTATGTGATCTACTCGTGATACAGTTCCTGACCAGACCAATTATTACTAAGGCTTAGAGGAATATTTTGTTGTCAATGATTGCTATCGTTTTTATTAAAATTTTGTTAAGTAATGCGTTTCGATAACAAATGTGGTCAGAATTGGCCGAGTGGAACATGCACTGCTGTTGATTTTTTTGATTGCAGGTTAAGGCTTGTGTAACACACAAGGACGTGTGCAAGCAGAATGACATTGTTGGACAGCGCTGCACTCTTTAGATCTGTAGGTACGAATAATCGCTAATCAAGGACGGTACTTTTCGAGCGACGAGTTTCACGACTTCTGCCAAGGAAACAGTGGATTGCAACCACTACAGCCATTAAGCCAGCTACAGATATATTGTCTACCGAATCTGATGAGTCGTTTTCATTTTGTTTTGACTCGGGTATCGAGTGCTTCTCTGGTAAACAACAGCAAAAACGGTTACATTGTTAGGTATAGCCCAATCAAGTTCACCATGCAATTTTTAAATAATATGAATGATAGAATAGAATGGAATAGAAAGATGGAAACCACATGAGTGGGGGTTCTCTATCGGCCGTAGTAAAAAGTGTATAGTTATTGGGTGATGCACACGAATCCATGGGCTGGATGTGTGAAAGCAATGCGATAACGAAGCCGTAGCGTTAGAGTGGTTTACTCGTGTGTGGGTTTCTAGGTGTCTAAGGCTCTTGGAGAAATGGCTCTGGTTGAATCAAGTACGCTCATAAGGCTAAGGCACATGCCAAGGGATCCTAGTATTACTGGCGAATTTAAGGAAAGTCAAGTAATAATCTTGTTGATGAAACAGAGTAGAGATTAAGTTGTGTGTGTGATGATAGTTCGGATCAGAGTTTAATTTGTAGCTGTGCTGGAGCTATATAGTAGTCCGCGAGTAGGTACCTACGTGATAGGCAGTCAATTCTGGTAAATGTGGGGTTTCGTGAGAAACCATAAAGTCCAGATGTGACTTCGCAATCCGAGGGGGATGCGCAAATTAATGGTTGAGTAACTGGAGGTTACTAGATAGTATAAGACAGTACGTGCACCTTAGTTCATTATTTAGTTTGGAATCTTTAGATTTGGGAATCAAATAATGAGTAATGCTCTGAACTCTGCTATTTTATAGTTTGTTTGAATTTTCAATGTGTTTTTTGTCTGTACCAAATTTGGTCAGAAGTAACCGAGCTATGTGATACTTTGCGGGGTATGTTTCTTTGCAGATTAACACACGAGGACGTGTGCGAGCAAGATGGCCGTGTCGGAGTCATTCATTGACTATTCTGAACGCCAGTGTCACCCGGCGGTGCTCGACAGAGTCTAGCCCGAGTTCGTGAGGAGTCGAAGAGAGTGTGCAGCAGTGTAACGAGAATGTCTTGGCTCTGGCGTGTCACGGTGGGGTTACGGAAGCATCGTACTTTTCCGCGACCCTTGGCGTATGTATGACATGGAACACCGGGGTGGTTTTTAGTCAGTAAGAGTCTGACAGACCCCTCCGCCCGCCCCGGGGCAGAAGACATCCATGAGGGTTTTCCACCCCGGAAAGCGTATCACGGGGCACAAGTTGTACTTTATGTCCGTTTATTTGGGCCCGATCAATGGTAACGCGAGCTGATGTCCATAGAACTAATTATAACAGTTAAATTGCAATAATCATTGCAGGATTAAACCGGCCCAATGATAAATCAGCTATAGGGAATAATAATATTCCGGACTAGCCAAAATAAGATAAAATAAATTCTGATGGGCTTGTAGCCGGACCAGATCTTGTTAATCTGTAGGGTTTATAGCCAGACCAGAACTTGTTAATGTAGGGTTTGTAGCCGGACCAGAAATTGTTAATCTGTAGGGTTTGTACCCGGACCAGAACTTGTTAATATGTAGGGTTTGTAGCCCGACTAGATCTTGTTAATCTGTAGGGTTTGTAGCCGGACCAGAACTTCAAACTCAAACTCACAAGCATTTATTTCAATTAAACCATTTACAGGCACTTTTGAATTGTCAAGAAGTCGGTCAGTCAGAAAATATGAAGCTAGTTGCCCATTCCAAACCGTAGGTACCTATGGAGAAGAACGGGCAAGAAACTCCATGGACGCTCTTTTTTAATTATATTTTACAAAAATATTAGTTATTATGTAGTCTATTTATGTACGGGACAACTATGAATGATAATATGATAGTTTATAATTATAAGTTTATTGATAAAATGCTATAGCTAATTGATACAGTGATTATGATGATGAGTACACGCGGCGAAGACCGAACGCGAACTGAAGTAAATTGCGCACGCGGTACAAAATGATGTGAATTGTACGGGTGGACCGTACATGCTCCCAGGCACGAGAGACTAAGATCAAGAAATGAAAAGTACAAATATAAAAAACAAAATCAAAACTAACAAATGTAAGCACAATCTACATAGTAAGATACGCGCAAACCTAGTAAGTCTCTAACAAGAGTAGTTGAAAATTAGGGCATCCAGATCAGAAGAGATCTGGATACCCTATTTTCCAACAAATTTTCAAACATTTTAATCTTCTATTCACATATTATTTACCGACCTGCAATACTTACTTTATTCGAATAGATGAATGCATTCAAGATTCTCTATTCGAAATGTCGACTACCATTTACATGCATTCTAATTTTCATTGTTAAATTATTACGTTCATTAAACAATTGTATTCATTGATTCGCGCATGAAATTCGGGCAACTGTCGGTATAGTCTATTCGGCGCGATAGCCTAGCGAAAACGGAATGCTCTCGCTATTGTCCATTGCGCTGCCTTATATAGGTACGTAGTGCAGTGGCTATTTAGATGTATAAGAATGAGGTAGCAATAAAAAAAAATGTTATTTTGAATTATTTTATATTTTATCGATATCTATTCATTACTACATAGGTACACTTATAGTTATTTACACAAACTTACATTTTAGAAAATTAAATATACATAAGCGGTAAACGGTATACATATAGTTAATTTTATTGTCTATACATAAAAATGATTAAATCTATACTCTTGGTTCGATGTCATCCTGAATTTTGGTAATTAATTCTCTCGTACTGGTATATATATCATCGTATAATATAGTTTTTACAACATGTTGAACACACACATCAGCGTCACAATTACACATCGGCTGTTCGGATTTTTGAAAACTGTCTGTATCATATATTTCTATTTTGATTATTTTCGTTCCGCGAGAAACAGGCTTCTTTATAAATTGATAGAATGTCTGATCTGGTTTTGATCTCTTGCGAGCGAGACCTAGCGTCTTCTGTCCGCTGGTTTGTTGAACTGGTTGATTCATGGGTACAAAATTGAAGAGATCCTCCGAGTCCTGAAATAACAATGCAATATTAATTTAAGTTACACTACAAACGTTACGATTGAAATAAAGGATTATGTGGAAATAAATTATGCACTTACTACTATTGTTAATACATATTTAAATTGTTAATGAATATATTAAAGTAACACTTACCGACATTCCGCGAATATATCAGTCTTCACCATCAGATGCAAAGATGAAATGGATTTCAATTTATTATACTCCCCTTTTATATTTTTTAATTTAATTATTTCTTTTAATACATAGAGTTCAATATCGTATATTTTTGTTAGATGTTAATATCTATACAAAAATGGTATGGTGAAATTGAAACCGCAGACATTACGACGCCTAATATTTTATTGTTTATAGTGTTGCCCAAATGCAAGACCAAGACAAGACCTTAGCCAGTCTTGGTCTTGGTCTTGCGTCAATACACCTGGTCTTGGTCTTGGTCTTGGTATTGCGCTCTCAGTCTTGGTCTTGGTCTTGGTCTTGCAGCAAGAGTCTCGCAAGTCTTGCGAGACTCTACTACTTAGACTAGACTACATTCAAATACCTATTAGCCTATTGCTCAGGGTGGCAGGGACATCGACGCGCAACCGCTTACCATGGATTTAGTAGGTACAGACGCCAGCACATCAACCTACTACAATCTGTCTAATTTCTTTAATAGATTTTCAACTTTATCGCTAAAGCATAAGGTTCAAAATTGATTGGGAAAATTTGACAGTTTCGGATAGCTTGATGTGCTGGCGTCTGTACATGATTCTGGACCCAACGCAGGGGCGTTGAAATTTTTCGTCGGCTTTTTCTTAATTGTTACGTTTTTTTCTGCAATTTTTTTACTCTAAACTGTATAAAATCATTATTTCTATCTGACCCAATGAGATTTTTAATAAAAAAATTGTAAATTCACTTGTTTCACTTAAAATAGCAATGTAAATAAAACTCGAAAGGGCTACCTGATCAGCTGTATCGCTAAAGTTCATTTGCGAGGTCAACACTGTCTTCGTACCTACGCTATTCACTTTCAAATGCCGCCACAAAGGGACCGCAGCGCCAAGCGGTCTCCTCGTATTATTAACGCACTTGAAAATAAACTTTAAAATTATTACAATAAAGTGCATAAATGCTTGAACCTGACAAAAAATGCGGAAGATTGCGGGAATCCCCGCGCGGTGTCGAGTCGGCCATGAATCCCAATGAATCTAACAGACACGTCACATGAGGCATTTTAATCATCTACGTAATTGAATGACCCATTTACTACTTTTATTTTAGATAACGAATCTAAAATAAAAGTAGTAAATGGGTCATTCAATTCATCAAAAATAATTATCCCCTCATAATGATGAGGGGACAATTATTTTTCTAAAACTTCATCGATTTAAGGGGGAAGCGCCCGTAGCCGGTAGCCCGGTAGCCCGCGAAATTAAAATTTTCTTACGTTTTTTGCAATTTGCTGGTCAGTGAATTTCGCGGGCTACCTAATACCGCTTTCGCCTTAAGTAAAGAAGATTAAAAAAACGTGCAGAAGTGTATTGATAGTCACGTAATTTTTTGATATTTTCTTATTATCAACAATAATTTTAGTTTTGAATGCAATTCAACAATGTAATTTACTGTTTCATAAAAAAAATACATCCATTTTTGCATAATCGGGATTGAAACCAAATACCTACTATAACGCCCAAATCTCAGTTTGACTTAACTGCGAGACGCAAGAGTCTTGCAGGCTTAGTCTTGTTCTTGCTCAAGTCTTGCAGGGTTCAGTCTTGGTCTTGGTCTTGCTAAAATAAGTCGGTCTTGGTCTTGGTCTTGGTCTTGCAAAAATGCAAGAACAAGACCAAGACTGCAAGACCAAGACCGATTTTGGGCAACACTAATTGTTTATCGAAAATATATATCGACAAAATAATACTACCGTCTTTTTGTTCACGGTAATCGTTTTCATACATTTTATTCACATGATTTGGCAAGCAAAATCATGGTATGTTAATAGTATATCAGCGTTAGCCAACTTGCAACGTAGCTGAATTCTTTTTAAGGAGACGGATCATAACAATTTATCAATATCGTCATACAACTATTAAGCCTGGTTTTACCTGCTATTATTATAAAGATTAAAAATAAATATTTTTTTGTTATTGATTTATTTTTTAAATAGCTTAGATATACCTCTATGCTGGAATAAAACGCAAGATTTACTTAATCGATCTGATTATTAGTTGGTACCTACAATTAGTGAGCATAGACACGTTTTACGTTTTCATACAATTGTTCAACTTCTTCTATATTCATAAAAACTAAAATTAGATTGAAATAAGTTATCATAGTAATTGCGAGAAAAAAATAAGATAAATACAAGATAAATACAAGCTTATTCTTACATACCGAAATATGAGATTCTGACTAGTCATATCTCCATTCCTCCACGTGTCTAGAAGTTGCATGCGAGCGTGCAAACCGCAGCGTTTGTACCGTCGCCCGGCGTCGACAACATTCAGCATAAACAACAATCTTCAAACTTTTATTTCTAAATATGAAATTCCCCTATTGTTTATTTAAGTAAGTATCTATATTCGTCTACATTATCTATACATATAATAATCTACACTAATTTTATATAGAGGAAAGATTTGTATTTTTGTTTGTTTGTAACGAATAAACTCTAAAACTACTTAACCGATTTCGATGAAACTTGGCACACAAACAGATAAACCATAACCATATGGTATAGGACTTTTTATCTCAATATTAAGTTCCCGTGGGATAATTTAAAACTTTAACGCATGCGAAGCCATGGGTAAAAGCTATCTTATATAATAACACTGTAAGCTTAAAACCTTAACCGCTACGATTTGTACGCTCGTGTATGCAATTGTCAATTTTTGCAAGTATGCAGTTTTACAAATTTGGATTCAATGACGTGATTTTAGGCCTATAAAAACGCGTTGCAAATTACTCTCCGGTACAATTCCTCTCTGGAACGAATCCTCTCTACAAGGGATCAACGCTCCGAGCTCCTAATCAAGCTACTCGTCTAAGCGCCTATCAAGAATGTAAGTATCTATTCATAATCATATCTAACTATTAAATGGTCAGAGCAATGTATTAATTGATATATTCAACTATTCGAATGTTGACCGTCAATATTGTGATGCTTTTCTGTGATGCAGGTTCGATTCCTGCACAGATCAAATAATTGATTATTTACAGCGAGTATAAAAATGAAATGGATAAGCACTATAAGTAGGTACCTATACCGAAAAAATACGCTCGTTTTACATTTGACATGACAACTTTAAACTAATCTCAATCATTTGTTTTTTATCATACTTATGCTTTATATATCTATGTATGGGTAAGATTGAATTAATAATCAAAATGAAGTTGATCAAACAACACACATCACTTAATGTTAATCATATAAATCTTGGTGACTCTGATAACCACATTAGGCATAGCATTTTGTTACCAAATACGATTCGTTGTATTATATGTGGTCCTTCAAATTGTGGAAAAACAAACGTAGTGCTTAGTTTACTGTTACATGAGAATGGTCTAAAATTTCAAAATCTTTATCTGTACTCGAAAACTAACTTTCAACCAAAATACAGGTTCCTACGAGAAGTTATAAAGAGAGTCCATCAAGTTAAGTTTCATGAATTCAATGATAATAAAGAAGTCATAGCCCCGCATGAAGCACTAACAAATTCTGTGTTTATTTTCGATGATGTGGCATGTGAAAATCAAATAAACATTCGTAATTACTTCTCTATGGGTAGACATAAACAAATCGATTGCTTTTATTTATGTCAAACATATTCTAAAATTCCGAAACAGTTGTTACGTGATAATGCAAACTTTCTTATAATATTTAAACAAGACGATGTAAACTTGAAACATATTTATGAAGAGCATGTTAGTTCTGATATGTCCTGGAATCAATTCAAGAATATTTGTAATACAGTTTGGAGAGAGCCATATAACTTTGTTAGTATTTGCAAAGACTCCTCATTAAACAAGGGAAGGTATAGACAGAATTTAGATAGTTTTTTTAAATTTTGAGCAAATTTGCGTAATTATATAAATCAATAATATATAAATCTAACTTAGTATTATATCTTCTTTGGCTGAGCACACTTGTTATAATACAACATGGAAAAGAATATTAAAATAGAATTAATGAAGTCTGTAGATTCCATAAAGAATAAAATAAAACAAATGAAGAACCGTGAACACTCTATGAACTTGTCACTTGATAAAATGCTGAAAACCGTCACAGATCCCCTTAAAGCACTAGTCGATTCGAATATATCAAAGGAAAAAATAAAGCCTTTACAAAATACATCACCCCTAAATTCTGACGACATTGAATTGGATGACATTAATACTAGTTCATCTACAAAGTTTGAAGACTGCTACGATCCAAAACTGAATTCTGCACAAGTGCTTAAAAAGTCTCCTACAAAAGAAATACCGGATGATTTAGAAATTTCGTTAGAGGGCCGTGATATCCATGATATTTATGATGGTGTAAATATACCGTTTGGAATAAGAAGTGTAAACAAAACATTGCTAATGGGTAATTCAGTAGTCTCATTTTCTAAAATCGATAGTTTGAATGACGACAGTGTCATTTTAATTAAAGTCGGTGACAAATCCTATAATTTATCTCCTGGCTTGAAAGAACTTTTACTTCGAAGAAAACCTGATTTAAAATTAATATCGAGCAAAGATAGACTTGTCTATAAGGACATGCTGCATTATACAAATGCTCATAAGAGAGATTTTAATCCTGATGGGCAAATAAGAGGCGATAAGGGAATAAAATATCGTGAAGTAATCAAACCATTATTTTCCGAATCGTTAAATGAAAATTTTCACACTGGAGGAAGCTTACCAACCCTAAAAAAATACAAAAATAACACTGATTTGGTATATTGGGATGACCCTAACGAATTGGTTGAGAGATTGAAATTATTAGTTGCTTCTAGAGATGCTGGCAACACAAACCATGATAATGAAATTTTATCGATAGTTGAAGAATTGAAAGAAGCTGGTATTATTAAAGAATAAATACTCACTATGTTAAAATTTTCATTCAGTATTGTATACGGATTCAAAACAAATGTACTGAATTGTGAACATGAGCAAAACCGACGTGGTAAACGAAATTCATAAAAATGCGAGGGTGAACTTTCCACGAAGATGTGTTATTATGAAAGATATAGATGACCTATGGCAAGCAGACTTAATCGATATGCAATCAATTTCAAAGCAAAATAAAAATTACACATTTATTCTTGCTATTATTGACACATTCTCGAAATATGCTTGGATTTTTCCTCTAAAAAGTAAAACCAAAGATGATGTATGTAGCTCTTTTAAGAAATTATTGGATAAAGGGCGTGTTCCTAAAAATCTGCAAACGGATAATGGAACAGAATTTTACAATAATCAATTTCAGAAGCTTATGAAAACTAATCACATTAATCATTATTCAACCTTCTCAACAAAAAAGGCTTCAATAGTTGAGCGATTTATCAGGACATTGAAATCCAAACTCTATAAGGAATTTAGTTTAAGAGGCAGCTACAATTGGATAGATAACACTCTCAATGATGTTATTCACAAATACAATCACACTTATCATCGGACAATTGATGAAGTTCCCGCTAATGTAGATAACAATAATAAAAAATATGTATTAGAAAGGTATTCAAGGTTAGTAAAAAATAATAATAATATTAAAAGCAAATATAAAATTGGTGATTATGTGCGTATCAGTAAGTACAAAGGAACATTTGAAAAAGGTTACACTCCTAACTGGTCTACAGAAATATTTAAAATTCGAATGATACAAAATACAACTCCTATCACCTACTTAATAGAAGATACAATCAGAGGTCAGCCTATTTTAGGTGCATTTTATGCGCAAGAGCTTCAAAAAACAAAACATTCAAATGTGTATCTAGTGGAGAAAGTTCTTAGAAGAAAAGGTAACAGGGTTTTAGTAAAATGGCTAGGTTTGTCTTCAGCTGAAAATAGTTGGATTGATAAATCAAATATATTATCATAAATATTAAAACCATTAACTAACGACAATTCAAATTATAAGTATTTAATAAAGTGCTCAATCCAGATTCATCAGTCTTATAATGTGTATTGGAGAGAGTAGTCTTCTCAATTGGATTATAAATCACTTACCTTTTGAATTACACTTACCAGGATACAGTTATTGTGGTCCTGGTACAAAATTAATTAAAAGGCTTATACAAGGAGATAGCGGAATTAATAAATTAGACGAATATTGCAAAGATCACGACATTGCCTATCACAAATCATCAAACTTAAAGGATCGACACGAAGCTGATTTAATTTTGTTAAATATGGCGAAAGAACGAGTAGTTGCTTCGGATGCGAGTGTAGGTGAAAAATTTGCAGCACGCTTAGTAAGCAGGGCTATGTCGACAAAAATTAAAACTGGTTCTGGTCTGAAAAGTAGTAGTAGTAGTAGTACAAAGTGCTGTCAAAAAGTTACATCTGGAAAAGGGTTAAAAAGTAAATTAAAAAACGTTATTTCTAAAACCAAGAGACACATGAAAAAATTAAAACCAAAAAGTAAAAAGATGGCTATAGAATTGGCTATCGCCGCTGCCAGAGAATTAGCTAATGATTCATCTATTAAACTTCCTCGTGTTATTCCTATACCAAAAACTGGTGGAATATTGCCGTTAATTCCTATTTTTGCGGGATTATCAGCGGCAGGGGCTTTAGCAGGTGGTGCAGCTGGTATTGCTAAAACCATTAACGAATTTAAGATGGCTAAAAAATTGTTGGATGAATCGAAGAGGCACAATGAAAAAATGGAAGCGCTTTGCATTGGGAAAGGATTACATCTTAAACCGCATAGAGATGGGCTTGGAATTTTTGTATCGAAAGAAAAAAACTAAAATATCGGTTACCCAAACGAGCCTTAACTAACTTTGACATTTTGAAACATGGAAATAGTATTCCTTATTTTAGAGGTGTCTTTATGAGAGATGAGCTCCCTAAATGCCCTTTTGTAAAAGAATGTGGAGTTATTAATTTAGATAGTTCTAAAAACCCTGGTTCTCATTGGGTAGCCTATGCAAAATATAATGATTATATTGAGTATTTCGACAGTTATGGTAATCTGAAACCTCCCAAGGAATTTATAAAATACGTAGGGCCTAAAGTCCAATATAATTATGAAAATATACAACGTGATCACCCCTTTAATTGTGGACATCTATGTTTGAAGTTCTTAAAGAGTTTTTGGTGTAGTCGATGAATAAAATGAACAGGATCTTCTTTAAGACTTCAGTATGAAAGCATGTCTACTACGGTTACCATCTCTGGAAATAAATCTGAATTGGTTTCGTATTTTCAACCACCTCTACATTTATCCGATCAATACGAGTGCGGTTTGCTATACTTTTCAGTATTAAATTCTAGACCAAATGTGACCATCAATAATAACAATCTATCAGTAATCAGAATCGAATGTGATCTTGTTCACGGTTCATATTGCAACGGATTACCAACTCATTTTATTCACGAATTTGTATTTAATACCGCTCCAGGTCACCAGTACATAGAAATACCGCAAAACGTTGTTTACTTTCCAGTAAACAAAAATCTAATTTCATCTATATCTGTTAAGATTGTTGATCAACTTGGTAACTGTATTGACTTTGGTGAAAAACATATTCAATTACGCCTTCATTTAAGAAAAACAAAATGATAGTATATTATAAAAACACTTCAGTGAAAATCAAACGTCTTATTCCATCTACGACCATTAAGGTGCATAGACGTAAGAAAAAAGTGAAGAAATTGAGTGAAGCAAATAAAGATTTTCTTAAAGCTCTAGGTTTTAAAGTATGAATATACTACAAATTACTGAATTACCCCACTTCGATAGTTCTATTGAAAGCTATGAAGTCCACTCATACAATCCCTACACTAATAGCTTTAGAGAAAACGATGAAATCAGAATCCCCATACACCAACAAGACATATACGTGTTACCGTCAGCCAGATCAATTTACGTCGAGGGCCAAGCAAAGTTCTTCGACAAAGATGGAAAACCGATTAACAAAAATATTACGTTCAGTAGCAACCCTGTTATGTTTTTGTTTCAAGATATCAGATACGAAATAAATGGTATTGAAATAGATCGTATTAAAAATTCTGGAATAACCTCCACAATAAAGTCATACGTTTCAATGAATGATGGAGAAAATAAAGTTGCTGCCTTGTGGGGTTGGAACATAAATGGAGTAAAAAGTGATGGTAATTTTAGTGCTATTGTACCTCTTAATAAGATATTAGGATTTGCGGAAGATTACAATAAAATTATGATAAATTGTAAACATGAACTTATTCTGAATAGAAGTAACTCTAACTTAAACAGTATCATAGCGACTGATGATATTGCGCATTTTCAAATAGATATACAAAGATTGCAATGGCGTGTACCACATATAAAAGTATCAGACCGCGAACGACTGACACTACTAAAACACTTGGAAAAAGATAAACCTATTCAGATAGCGTTTCGAAATTGGGATTTATACGAGTATCCTTTGCTCCCTAAAACTACAAAACATTCTTGGTCAGTTAAGACTGCATCGCAATTAGAAAAACCTCGATATGTAATTTTTTGCTTGCAAACCAACAGAAAAAATAATAAAACCAAAGACAGTTCTCTGTTTGATCACTGTGAAGTTACCAACGTAACACTATTTTTGAATTCACAGTATTATCCTTACGAGCCTCTAAGCTTAAATTTTTCCGAGAACAAATACAATATATTATATGAAATGTATGTGAAATTTCGTCAGTCGTATTACAACTATCCTGCAGACCCGTTGCTTGATTTGGTTGGTTTCAAGGACAAGGCTCCTCTCTTTATCATAGACTGTTCAAGACAAAACGATAGTTTGAAAACAGGCCCTGTAGATGTGCGGCTGGAGATTGAATGTTCACTGCCAATACCAGATAACACAACTGGATATTGTTTAATTATTAACGATCGACTGGTGGAATATAAACCTCTGAGTAACATAGTGCGCAGGTTATCATGACTGCCATTGTAGATGTTCAAGGTTTTAAAACAGAAACAAATGAATTTATCATTAAAGAAATTGCTGTATTATGCAATAAAAAAATTCAAGTGTTTTTAATTAAGCCACCATTTCCATTTTACGAAACCAGAAAAACGGCAAGTCAGTTGGATTGAACGTAATAGAAAGATATACTGGAGAGACGGATTTGTGCCTTACTCAAATCATCAGAATTTGATTGCAGATATTTTAAGAGATAAAAAAGTTTACACCAAAGGTTTAGAAAAAGTGTTGTGGTTAAAAAATATTTCGAATAATAATATTATAAATAATTTAGAAGATGAAGGTTGTCCTAATTTATTAAGCTTGTACAATAAATTTGAACATTCTCATGGTGTGTATAGTTGTATTTATCATGATAAAATTTATGCTTTAAAAAATGTAATATGTTTATATAAATGGTGTATAGATAATAAATTTTTGAA
This sequence comes from Luperina nickerlii, assembly GCA_963855955.1. Lineage (NCBI taxonomy): Eukaryota > Metazoa > Arthropoda > Insecta > Lepidoptera > Noctuidae > Luperina > Luperina nickerlii. The sequence continues at coordinate 591,545 of OY979670.1, forward strand.
GTAAATATTTTTCTTGTTTAATTTTTCACAATTGGGTAATAGGTACCTAACAGTTTCCTATCCCTACCAATCCCGTCCAATGTTAATCGTTATAAGTTGATGGTAACAGCTGTGCGATGTCATTATACATTTATAATTATCTGTATCAAATACATATAAAATGCGTGAATTTTCATTTCGTTCCTATTGGGCAACGGCTGATTCAAGGAGAAGATTGGTAATGGAAATGGCTGACGCGGGATTTTTTTATTGTGGAAATGGTGTAAATGATAAAGCAGCATGTTTCTCATGTGGAGGTGTTATAGAAGATTGGGAGATTTACGATGATCCTTGGATGCAACATACCATACAATTTCCTCAATGTTGTTATTTGAACGCTGTGAAAGGAACGGATTATGTTGACAAATCAAAACATCTATTTTTAAAAGATAAAATATAAAATTATTCTAAAGTGGAGCAGGATAGATTGATTGTTTGCTGAATAAGCTGCTAAATGCTATTAGCAATGGAGCCTAAGTAACTATAAATTATGTACAGTCATTTTATGTGTCATTCAATTCCTACAATTGTAGTTTAAATGCGTTTCAAATTCGAAAATCGCCGAAATTCGCGGAAGGCCGCGAAAACCGCAGAAAAGGATTCTGAATACAAAACTTATTTGAATAGAGGATTCTGAATGCAACCTTCACTTTGAATAGAGGATTCTGAATACAACATTCATTTGAATAGAGGATTCTGAATACAACACTCATTTTGAATAGAGGATTCTGAATGCAACACTCATGAATGAATGAATGGTGAAAATTGCGGGTTTCCAGATCTTATCTGATCTGGAAACCCCAATTTTAACCTCTATGCAAAATATAATGATTATGTTGAGTATTTTGACAGTTACGGAAATTTTAAGCCTCCAAAGGAATTTATAAAATATGTAGGTTCTAACATTCAATATAATTATGAAAATATACAACGCGATCACCCCTTCAACTGTGGACATCTATGTTTAAATTTCTTAAAGAGTTTTTGGTATAATCAAGAAATAAAATAAACAGGATCATTTAAAAGAGTTCAGTATGAAAGCATGTCTACTACAGTTACCATCTCTGGAAATAAATCAGAACTGGTCTCGTATTTTCAACCACCTCTTCATTTATCTGATCAATACGAGTGCGGTTTACTATACTTTTCAGTGTTAAAAACAAGACCGAATGTTCCCGTTAATAACAGCAGTTTAACAGCTGTAATCAGAATCGAATGTGATCTTGTGCACGGTTCATACTACAACGGATTACCGACTCATTTTATTCACGAATTCATATCTGATACTGCTTCAAGTCACGGCTACACAGAAATACCCCGGAACGTTATTTACTTCCCAGTGAACAAAAATATAATTTCAGCCATTTCTGTCAGGATTGTAGATCAGTTTGGATACTGTATTGACTTTGGTGAAGAACATATTCAATTACGTCTTCATTTAAAAAAAGCAAAATGATAGTATATGATAAAAACCCTCCAACGAAAATAAAACGTCTCCGTCAACAAACGTCAAGGTGCACAGACGTAAGAAAAACGTGAAGAAATTGACTAAATCAAATAAAGATTTTCTTAAAGCTTTAGGGTTTAAAGTATGAGTATACTACAGATTACTGATTTACCACACTTTGATAGTTCAATCGAAAGCTATGAAGTCCATTCATACAATCCCTACAATAACAGCTTTAGAGAAAACGATGAAATCAGAATCCCCATACACCAGCAAGATATATACGTGCTACCATCAGCCAGTTCAATCTACATCGAAGGTCGGGCAAAGCTGTTCGGTAAAGATGGGAATCCGATCAAGAAAACTGTTACGTTCACTAATAACCCTGTTATGCATTTGTTTCAAGACATCAGCATGTCGATTCTGTAAAAATCTCACCGTGAATACTTGCGTGGAGTGAGCTGTCAGTGTCATCCCACTGATGCTAGGGATTGACCATGCAAACATTTACAATCATAAAAGAGATTTTAATAATATTTTTTAATGCTAATCCTATTGATATTTTTATATAATTCAAAGCTAGTATTTTAGTGGTCAAAACATTCGCCAGCGCCTAACGCGCTTGCGCGGCGTGAAATATGGCTCATTCCGAATTAAGTCATCATCGCTCACATGAATAATTTGCTTTCCGATTTAGATAAATGACCACTATGGCAGCTGAGAGTCAGTAATATACCTATTCACTTGAATAGTTACTCATGGTTGGATTATAGTATTTATTTGTGTATACACCACGAATTTCCTCTTCTTTGGTAAGGTGGCGACTGTAGCCAGAAGCACAATTTCGAAAATGCCACGTTAGTTTAAAGATCGGTGATAATTATTAATTTAGGGCACGGTCGGTAGTCGGCGTTATCGCAAGATGGCACATGCCATGACTTCATATATGTCGATTCACGGGACATCGTTATCGCGTTCACGTTAATTCAGAAAAGGGCCCTAATTCACTATGACCACTTAATGATTCATTACTTCGAAACCACGTCAATTCCTTAATAACCTAATCACTACATCTGCTATTAACGTATTCTCTATGACACAATGACCGAAACCGGTTTGAACTGTCAAAATACCACGCTTGACAACCGTACGGCGTGGTAAGATTATGCGTGGAATAATAGATAAATACCATACAGCAGAATTGGGGTCAAGGTGTAAGCACGCTGTAGTCGATTACAGTGCAATTCGGAATGTACCATATATCACTCCACTCGAATCTCGTAACCATGGCAACACCACCTCGGCGTCAACACCTCCACCAGCCGCGTTTTGATTGGTGAATACCTCGTCTTTTTCTACTTTAGAGTTACACATTTTGAAAATCGCTCAACGAAAACTTTGCTTAATCTGCCCCTTGGCAGACTCTAAGGCAGGGTTGCCATGAAATGTTGGGGGTTCAAGGGTAGTTAGAATTAGACAACCAGCTTGATAGAATGTACTTTAATGAATATCTAGTGAATTTATGTTACAATGCGCATTGATGTAAACTGCTTACTTATATTCTAAAGGAGTGTAGGTACTTACTACGTTATGCACTATTAGGGACCATACATACACTTCAGGGTTGACACCAACCACTTCTTCATTTAAGGGTTACTAGAGGTGCAGTGCAAACACGGGCGCGCGATGAGCGATAAAATATTTGCACTTATTTGACGTTGGTATTGCATTTTCCTTATGTTCTTATACATGACGCCTTACAAGTTAAATATGTAAAAACAAATCTCTAATGTGATAATGAGTGACTAACGCGCAAGCGCGGCGTGATCTTATCACTTCACCTTCACTCCACCCGATTCACGACATTAAATGTCGTGAATCGGGTGAAGTGAAGGTGAAGTGATCACGCAATCTGCAATGTGATAATGACAGTGATTAACGCGCAAGCGCGGCGTGATCTTATCACTTCACCTTCACTTCACCCGATTTACGACATTTAGTGTCGTGAATCGGGTGGAGTGATCACGCCACACAAACTACGTGGGATTACATTCTATGGTCCGTCAGCTAGGCATCCGTTAGCACTCGATGACTTGACACACTCGGTTATCTCTTCTAATTCAATAGATTTGGGTTAATAACAACGCTGAACATCGTCGCAGTCTTTACTAGACTCGATCTACAATTGCTCATAATAACCAAACAATGTCGATGCGTATTTTCATCAGTCTAGCTGTCATAAACGTGAATGTTTTAATTTTATTTACTGTTCGTGCGTGACGCGCTTGCGCCTCAGTCTATATAAGGACTTACTAGACTAGGGAAAAAATAAAAAAAACAGGATTGAGATTCTGACTGCGCTTCTGTTTTGCTATTTTATTGTAAGTAAAACCCCACAAAATATTAATGTTTTGACCACTAAAATACTAGCTTTGAATTATATAAAAATATCAATAGGATTAGGCTAAAAAAATATTATTAAAATCTCGATTATGATTGTAAATGTATGCTTGGTCAATCCCTAGTATCTGGTAAGATGACACTGCCAGTTCACTCCACGCTCACTTCACCTAAGTTTTCACGGTGAGATGGTTACAGAATCGCACTGCAGATACGAAATGAATGGAATTGAAATAGATCGTATAAAAAATTCCGGAATAACATCAACAATAAAGTCATACATCTCATTAAACGAAGCAGAAAGTAAAGTTGCTGCATTATGGGGTTGGAATTTAAACGGGTTCCAAAGTGATGGGCATTTCAGTGCTGTGGTGCCATTAAATAAGATTTTAGGATTTGCAGAGGATTACAATAAAATTGTGATAAATTGTAAACACGAACTTATATTGAATAGGAGTAATTCTAACTTAAATAGTATTATTGTTACTGATGAAGTCGTTCAGCTTCAAATAGATATACAAAGGATTCAGTGGAGAGTACCACATATAAAAGTTTCAGATAGAGAACGTTTAACACTTTTAAAGCATTTAGAAAGAGATAAATCTATTCAGATGGCTTTTAGAAATTGGGATTTATATGAGTATCCTTTACTACCTAAAACCACAAAGCATTCTTGGTCAGTAAAAACTGCTTCTCAATTAGAAAAGCCCCGGTATGTAATTTTTTGCTTGCAGACTAATAGAAAAAGTAATAAATTGAAAGACAGCTCAGTATTTGATCATTGCGATGTGACAAACGTAACGCTATTTTTGAATTCTCAATATTACCCTTATGAACCTTTAGGCTTAAAGTTTTCTGAAAATAAGTACAGTATATTATATGAAATGTATGTGAAATTTCGTCAGTCGTATTATAGCAGCCCAATCGATCCGTTGCTTGATTTGAAAGATTTTAAAGAAAAAGCACCGCTTTTTATCATAGATTGTTCAAGGCAAAATGACTGTTTAAAAACCGGCCCGGTAGACGTAAGGTTGGAATTTGAATGTTCAACATTGATACCAGATAACACAACTGCTTATTGTTTAATTATTAACGATCGACTTGTGGAATACAAACCGTTATATATAATATCATTGCCGTTAAGTAACATTGTGCGCAGGCTATCATGACTGCAATTGTAGATGTTCAAGGTTTCAAAACAGAAGCTAACGAATTTATAATAAAGGAGATTGCGATATTATGTGATAAAAAAATACAGGTATTTCTAATAAAACCTCCATTCCCATTTTACGATTTGACTAAACAAGAACGGCGACAAGTAAGTTGGATTGAGCGCAATAGAAAGATATACTGGAATGAAGGAGTTGTGCCTTACTCAAATTATCAGAATTTGGTTATAAATATTTTAAGAGATAAATGTGTTTATGTCAAAGGTTCAGAAAAAGTGTTGTGGTTAAGAAACATTGTAAATAGTGCTAATATTAATAACTTAGAAGATAAAGGTTGTCCTAGTTTATTAAACTTATATAAACAATATGAAAACTCTCATGATCTGTATAGTTGTATTTATCATGATTCAGTATGTGCATTGAAAAACGTTCTCTGTTTAAATAAATGGCGTATAAACAATGTAGTATAAACACTTTAAGTAAGTAACTAATAAATTTTTGATATAAATATTTTCTTGTTTTATTCATTAAAGATCGATAATATAGTAATTCCCACAGTTCATGGTTTAATTTTCAAACAGATGTTCGATTCAAAGTATTGATTGTAAGTGAATACAATGAAAACCATATATGGAAGTACATCGAATGAATGATGTCATACAACATGCGTATCGTTAAAGTAAACAAAAGGGCATGAAGTGGTTCGCTATTTTGTTACATATTTGACGACACGTTTGGCTTAATGGTTAAGACCTGGGCCCCAAGTCTGCTATTTTTATAAATTCGTCATTCCAACACGATCCCATTGTCATTTTGCTAAAAGTTGTATTCTGCTAATTTCATAATGGTCGATCATTGGTCGGTCAATGGTCTCGTAATAGAATTGTGCCAGAATGACATTGTAGTATTGCCATTAATATAAAACCCGTTAGTAGAAATGATTTTCGAAAAACTACTACTAAATTTGAACATTTATTCATGCCAGATTTCATTCATATATTTTTAAATATTATTTATTAGTGTTATAAGCAATCTGAAGTAATAAGAAGTTCGTAAATAGCAAAAAACATTAAATGTGTAACGCGGATAAACGTGAAATTAAACAACTCAATAATATTTTATCTGTTTAGCTGTCAAAGTCAAATGTGACATTACTACTGACGTCTATTTGTTTTTATTTTTATTTCTGTTTTGTTATTATTTTGAGTGTACCTATTTTATAGAATATTTACTGATTTAATACAAAATGGTGGTAATTGAGCAAATTTCGGCTCTTATTGACTATTCAAGTGCTATTAGAATCTACAATAAAAAATATAAGTAACATTAATCAACCTATTTCGTGTCAAGTTGTAGATTATTAACTCAATGTCAACTCAATGTCAATTCAGTTTTCTCACCTTCATTTCTACCGATACGCTATCGTGTCGACGTGGTCTGGCCATAAGGGGAATGAGTTCTTCAACTAACCCCCTTACTGAGTCCTTTCCAAGGCGAAACGTTTTAACAAATTCCGCCTCGGGAATATGTAAAGGGGTTTGTATTCATTCTCGTCAAGCGACGGGCTCGACGACGTCTTCTGCATTCCGCCCGTCTTCTTTCTCTAGCATCTACTGCGTTGGCTAGCTCGAGAATATGTGCTCGTAGTGAATACATTCTCCAAATTCCACAAACACGATGATTCGTAACGAATTAAAAGCAATGACTGCACAATGACGTTATAATGGTAGGTCACTGATCAAAGGAACTGTCAAAATTTTAGCAGATTACCGCATACGTCAGTCATTCATTTGTCATTGTGTACGAGATTACCATTAATGCAATGGAGTGTCAGTGGTTGACCATTGGATAGTCATAATGACGCCATTGTAATAGTAGATTACCAAACTTGTCAAAATCAACAATTATGAAATCAATGATAGACCATTTTGACACTATTGTAATAGCAGACTTGGGGCCCTGATCACAACACAATCAAATGCCAGATTACACGTTCTTCAACCACAAAGTGTCGTGGGTTCGATTCCCACACGAATAAATTGTTCCGGTCTGGATTTTGGAGTTTTAGTTTAAATGAAGATTTCGCAATAACATTTCATTTAACCGCAAAATATTATGATCAAGAAACAGATCATATCAGGTTAGAATATTACTCAAAATTAAAATTTAATGACTACTCACCCACAGAAAACAGATCAGATTAGGTTAGAACATTATTCCATACATAAAATATAGTTAATAACTATAAGTACCTAGAAAACAGATCTGGAGGCCTAGACTAAAAACTTTTCTGTTAGCGTTAACGCCACACGCCAACGTCAAAATGTAGGGAACTGACATTTCAAATCGCTTTATGACCATGTGACTTATCGATTTGAAATGTCATCTCCATACATTTTTTGTGTTGCTATTAGCGTTAGCGTTTGTGGAAACGTAACTTGGTTCAAGGTGCTGATCAGGTCAGATTAAGGTATGGTATTTGAATAAATGAAATAAATGACTGGTAGTCGACATTTCGAATAGAGAATCTTGAATGCATTCATCTATTCGAATAAAGTAAGTATTGGGGGTCGGTAAATAATATGTGAATAGATGATTAAAATGTTGGAAAATAGGGCATCCAGATCTCTTCTGATCTGGATGCCCTAATTTTCAACTACTAACAAGTTTTATTCACTTTGTAGTCGGGGTACTTTTGATAAAAGAAACTCCAACTATTTGTGCATGTAAACTGTATTTGCATAAAACGTATGTATAATGAACTGTTACATTTAACTTATAAATAACATAATTATCGGTAATGGACGGCTCGCGAGGCGCACGAGTTTGTTAGCGCCGAGCGCGTGCGCAGTTACCGGGCGCTTGTGACTTACTGCCGGTGACATGGGGCGACATTTCTAGGGTTGTACCGAACCGTAACTAGTCACGTAACCTGGCCGGTACACGACGAACTCTAGAAGTGCGGGGAGTTGATAGGGGTCGCGCTATAACTTTCACCGAAAATAGATTCACGGAACAGGCGACGTAGCCTTGTTTTGTTTACGCGCACTGATTAGACCCGAGATTGATCACGAAATTGATTTACACTGATCACACTAGCACTCTGAAGCTGCTGATTAGGCGAGCGCGCGGGCAGAGCCACGCTGCGCACACGCCGAAGGCGCCGCCACACGTGCACGGCTCCTGCCGCGCACAGGGCGAACACCACCAAGTATATCACCGTGTAGTGGTGCACGTCGTGATAAGAAAACCCGTCGTTATAATCTTCATCAATGCTCGTGACATCTCTCATCTGACTCAACTTATCATGGACTTCCTTTACTAGACCTTGAATCTCGATGTGAGTATGGTCAGATTGTTCATCGATAGCACCAATAGGTATCGATAAGTTGATTATGTCGTTGATGGGTGGGATATCAATCCTCAGAACGTCTGCCGTAGTCTTCAGTGTGTTGGACAGCCTTCTATGTGAATATACTGTGTAAGTATCGCCTTTGATGACGCATCCATCGCCGAGCATGATAACGCCGGCCTTGGTTATTTGTTGGGCCGTTACTTGATACTCACATATATGATTCGTATGGAGCACGGTCCGCAACAAAAATATAAATATGTGTTTGTAGTCGGGGTACTTTTGATAAAAGAAACTCCAACTATTTGTGCATGTAACTGTATTTGTATAAAACGTATGTATAATGAACTGTTACATTTAACTTAAAAATAACATATAAATTATCGGTAATGGACGGCTCGCGAGGCGCACGAGTTTGTTAGCGCCGAGCGCGTGCGCAGTTACCGGGCGCTTGTGACTTACTACCGGTGACATGGAGCGACATTTCTAGGGTTGTACCGAACCGTAACTAGTCACGTAACCTGGCCGGTACACGACGAACTCTAGAAGTGCGGGGAGTTGATAGGGGTCGCGCTATATCCTCCCCCTCCAAGTCAGCAGAAGGCTCTGGAGCTGGCTTGGCAACCGATAGCCTACGGGGTCTGCCCTTCTTTCTACCATGGACGACAACGTGTGAATCGCCTACATACGGTGTTAAGAGACTGGCATGATACTTCCCTCGAGGTTCTTTCTCTTTATCTACAACCTCGTAAGTGGTTGCGGAAACAACTTTACTAATACGATACGGGCCCTCTCGTCTCGGGGCAAACTTACTGGTGAAGCCCTTCGCGGCTTGACTAAGTCGATGGCTATTTACGAGTACGAGGTCACCCTCCTGAAACTTAGTTCCAGGACGGCGGTTTTTGTCCGCTGCATCCTTTCGAATGTCCTGCTGGCGCTCGACTCGCCACTTCACCTCTTGCAGGCGGTGTACAAAGTCCCGTAAATATGGCGTAATTTGGGGTACGTAGTTTTCTTGATCTACGACCGCTCGCAAGTCGTGGGCTACGTCCACCGGGGACCGGAACTCGCGCGCAAATGTTAAAAAGGCAGCAGAGTGTCCTGGGCCTTGGTTAGGAGCCGTATTTAGAGCGAACCGTACAGCAGGCAATACTTCAGGCCAACGACGATGCTCTGGATCTATCAGGATCGCCAACATCTGCTTCATTTCGCGATTTTTCCGTTCAGCGGGGTTGGCCTCGGGGTGATAGACTGGAGTTAAATTTTGATGAACACCGAGAACGTGCATTGCTTTTTGCATCACCGCTGAGACGAATTGTGTTCCATTATCTGAGATAACTCTGCGGGGAAACCCATATCTCATAAAAACCTCTTCTATCAATACTTTAGCGCAACTATCTGCGTTCGCTTCGGTCAAAGGGAACAACTCTACCCATCTGCTCGCAGTATCTTCAACTAGGAAGATCCACTTCTCACCCTTACTACCCTCAGGCAGAGGACCAAACAAGTCCATGGCGAGAACTTCAAAGCGTTGCTGGGCGACAGGAGTTTGCAGCAGCCCAGCAGGTTTAAGATTAGTAGGCTTAAACTTCTGGCAAAGATCGCAAGCCTTGAGATACTTTGCCACGTATTGACGCATATTTGGGAAATAGAATCTTTCCTTGATCTTGGTTAGAGTACGCTCCAGGCCCAAATGACCAGCTGTGGGCGCATCGTGGAGCGCTTTCAGGATCTCGGTACGCATAGAGTCTGGTACTACTAACTGAGGTTCTTCAGATTCGGAATCCGGATCAAAACGGAAAAGGACTCCGTTTGAAAGATAGTAGCCTCGAACTGTCCATCGAGTAGTGGCATCACCGTCTTCAAAGTCCGTAAGTATCTTCCTAAGTTCAGGATCTTCGAGCTGAGCTGCTCGCAACTCCTTGGAGCTACGGTGAGGTAGGTCTACAGAGACTGGACACAGATCGCAGGTAGAGTCGGGATTTTCATCCATCGACGGCCGGCATACGGGTCGACTGAGTGTGTCTGCCACCACATTAGCTTTCCCGGGCGTGTACTCCACATCCAGATTAAAAGCTTGGATTTTCAGGGCCCACCGAGCAAGGCGGCCACTGGGGGTCTTTAGAGACAATAGCCACTTCAAAGGTTGATGGTCGGTTGCAATACGGACTTGGGCGCCTTCGAGATAGCCACGAAATTTATCTAGGGCCCACACTACAGCTAATGCTTCCCGCTCCGTCGTGGAGTAATTACGTTCGGCTGCCGTTAATAACCTACTGGCATACTCAATAGGTTTCTCAGACTTCGGATCCGGACCTTGCACGAGCACTGCACCTAGGGCATAACCACTGGCGTCTGTGCGAAGAATGTAAGGTTGCTCGAAGTCTGGCTGGCGCAAAATTGGACTCGTTGTGAGTCTCCGCTTGAGCTCGTTAAAGGCGTTGGCCTCCTTCTCACCCCATTTCCAGGCTTTATTCTTTCTGGTGAGGTCGGTCAACGGCTGGGCTACTTCGGAGAACTGTGGAATAAATTTTCTAAACCAGGAACAGGTTTGTAAAAAACTTTTTAGTTCCTTTACATTGTTAGGAGGTATCATTTCCACGACTGCTTTGACCTTCGTCGGATCAGGTTCGATACCTTGGACCGTAATAATGTGCCCTAAATAAGCAACTCTTTCCCTGGCAAATACACACTTTTCACGATTTGCTTTGAGGTTGAATTGACGAAGGCGATCGAACACCTGTTGCAGATCCTGTAGGTGCGCATCCAGGTCATTAGAAATTACGAGGATGTCATCTAAATATGCCACAACAGTTACGTCTTTTAGTCCTGACCGAAAACGATCCATCAATCGTTGGAACGTCGACGGCGAATTCTTTAAGCCAAATGGCATGCGCCTAAATTGAAACGTTCCGAACGGTGAGACGAATGCAGTTTTGTGTCTGTCTTCTGGAGCTACTTCCACTTGCCAGTACCCAGATTTTAGATCGATGGTGGACATTACACAATTACTCTTTGCGGAAGATAGGATCTCGTCGATTAACGGCAGCGGATATTTGTCCGTACGGGTTACAGCGTTTAATTTTCTATAATCGACGCAAAATCGTGTCTCACCATTCTTTTTTGGCACTAATACCACTGGGGAAGCCCATTCTGACTCAGCTTCTTCTATTACCTCCAGTTCCAACATTTTATCAATTTCAGCTCTTATCTTCTCCTTCTTAGCAGGAGCCAGTCGATAAGGGGGCGTTGCGACAGGCGCAGCGTTACCTGTGTCTATCCTATGTAAGGCGAAGGGCGTAGGCCCTCCCCCTGCACTGAAGATATTAGCGTTAACTTCCAATAGTGCAGCCAACTTGTCCCTATCAGATGGTGACAGGAGAGTGCCCTCGCACTCGTGGAGACCAATCGTCGAAGTGACCGCAACTCGGTCCTCGTGTTCATACTGTAGCTCATGAAAGCCTGTAGCTCGTAAAGAGAAACGATTTCTCTCGAAATCGAGTATCATGCCAGCGTCCTTTATAAAATTCATACCTAGTAAGGAATCGATTGCGCCGGGCAAGACCATAAAGAGAGTGCTTATTGCAACTCCCTGCACTTTTACATTTACCACAGCTGTTTCTACAGTTTGGAGACGTTGGGTTCCGTCCGCAAATCTTAACTCTGTTTCGCAACTATTGAATATTTGTCCATTAGCCCGCAAATGTCTTGTTAGACTATCGCTAGCAACGCACTGCTTCGCGCCCGTGTCTAGTAACGCGGTACCTACTGCACCGAATACCTGTACATTAAAAATAGGACGCACACGCGGATTTAACACTTTTGCATCTACGGACACTGATTGGAATGCGATCGACGTGGTCGGCGATGCAGTGGGTTTCTCTTTACACACCGTGCAGTTTGACCGTATCACACCGGGCGCACCACATCCGAAGCACGCTACGGACGGGCGCAGCTCCGATCGGGTCGCAACTGGTTCGCTCTTGACCGGTTCAACAGTCGCTTTATTCCGATTTTCTAGTTTTCGACAGTCATCTTTGACATGTCCAAACATCTTGCAGAATGTGCACCTAGGTCTAGCCTTGTTTGGCGGTGCTTTTTCTTGTTTATTGGCCTCAGCACCAGCTGGTGAAGACTTCGCAGCATGTCCAGTGATATGCGGAGGCGACAGCGCGAGCGGCGGGGCGGTAGATGTAGGGGAGTGCCTTTTAATCGGCGCAGCGGTGCAGACTTCTTCGAGCACATCCTCCACTACTCGAGCCTGCTGTAGCAGTTCGGCGAACGAAGCGAAGGCACTCCTTGTTACCCTCTCCCGGATTCTCCTATGGAGTAGGCCGTACACCATATCCAGCTGCACTGGATTTTCAGGTAGCGTATGCAGCGGCAGTTGGGCAATTAGGGCTCTTACCCTACACACGAAGATATCGGTCCGTTCATCACCTTGCTCTCGACTAAACATCTCTCTATATAATCTATGAGGTGAGAGGCGCGGCCCGAATGTTTGGCGAAATAAATGGGTGGCCTCTTGCCAACTTGTGACAGAATGTTTAACACCTTGCCACCAAGTAGCCGCAAAGTCAGTGAGCAGCATTGGCAGGCCTCTTAAAGCAATATCGTCGTGAACACCAACACAGTCTTTATAAATCTGCACAGCATCCACGAATGCCATAACGTCGCCAGAACCATTAAATCTCGCCGTACAATTAGCCAGGTTTGTACTCACAGTCGTCGTCGGCGGTGGCTGCGCGCCCTGCGTAGGCGGCTGCAACCGTAAAGCTTGCAAGAGGAATACCAGTTGTTGGTCCGTCATAACAATAGGTGCAGGCATCGGTGGCTGCGGTGTGGCGACGGGCGGAGCATGCCCGTACTGTGGCATCTGCGAGCCAGGCAGCTCACGCCCATACAGCGGCGGTGGTGATGGGGCCGAGGCGCCGGCGGACGAAGGTCCAGCCAGCGGCGGCGTTGACGATCGTACGTCAACGAACAATGCGTGTCCATCTGCAGTAGACGGCATCGTAGCGTCTGACTGCTCACCCGCCGTAGCGTGCGTATCTACAGGCTGCTGCGTAGCACGTGAAGCACTATTTTTACGCGACCGTGTTAGCACCATGTCTTTTAATGCACTTTATACAACGTTCCGGCACCACAAATAGGTAACAGTGTACCTAGGCAACCTAGTTCGTCACTCAAGTTCGACAACTCTTCGTACACTACGCGCGTACTTACGAAAACAACGTTCATACACTTACGCGATTATTCTAACCCTCATATAACTACAATACAACTAAAACTAGGTCTCTAACACAAAAGACTCTATTTAAACATCAAAGTTCTTATTTACATTAATGTTCGACGCGAGTCGGTGTTCTAGGAATCCTAACAAAGGTACCCACAGTTTAAAGTCTTAACTCGCACGAAGCATTACTATGAACAATGCTCTTATTGTATGTACACGGATGTTTACACGATTACGATTTATAGCAATCGTAACACTGAATCCACTGTATAGTCACTATATCACACCAAAATAATTATGCTAAAAGTTCCTTAATAATTTAAAATTGTTGATGTGTGCACAAAACGTAACGAATCTGCGGGCGGCGTGGGCGAAGTATGTAACGAATTAAATATGTAACGCCGCACGAAGAAAACCCGAGAAAGTCACTGTTTTCGACACTCAAACACTGTTTTTTTTTTATACAAACGTTGTTATACACAATAACAGTTTTACACGCAATATTGCCGTTTTTCACAAAAACACGGCCGCACGTTGGGACGCCAGTTGTAGTCGGGGTACTTTTGATAAAAGAAACTCCAACTATTTGTGCATGTAACTGTATTTGTATAAAACGTATGTATAATGAACTGTTACATTTAACTTAAAAATAACATATAAATTATCGGTAATGGACGGCTCGCGAGGCGCACGAGTTTGTTAGCGCCGAGCGCGTGCGCAGTTACCGGGCGCTTGTGACTTACTACCGGTGACATGGAGCGACATTTCTAGGGTTGTACCGAACCGTAACTAGTCACGTAACCTGGCCGGTACACGACGAACTCTAGAAGTGCGGGGAGTTGATAGGGGTCGCGCTATATGTTTAATTTATTAAGTTCTGTCCAACGGGTTGTGCAAATAGTGGGTGCGCCAAAGTTCACCTAAATTTTCAACTCCGATAATTGGAAATCCGAAAATGTTCTTCCTAACACTTTTCATCCTAACAATCACAATTCCTAACTACTCTGTCTATAATGTTCATAATTCCGAAGCATTCAACTTCATAATGTCAGTAGCAATAAACATCTATTATAGGTACTTTTATTTGTTTTAATATATGTGGTCGTCCAAATCAAAAGGGACCTTATGGCGGTAACTACTTAACTAGTTTCCGAGATATTAATAAATTTGTAAAATACCCAAAAAAAATCGTTTTTTTATTAACTGTACCTATTTTTAAAAAGATAATTGTATTTACTACATGTAGATGTGTTCAACTTTTCGAAAAGTCAATTTAAAAAAGTTTTGTATTCATCTAAAGTTTAGTATTAAAGAAACCTTATCGCGGCAAGACCTAACAAATCGTTTTTCTTGTAATTCAAACCATATATTATATCGACATTTTTATGTTCCCACAACAAACAAGTTTATGCAAGGATTGTACGAATTTCCATTAGTACCTACCTAATAATCATAGTCAATCAAAGTATACCATCAGTTACATAACTTCACACTAAAACAACTTTTTTGTACGGCATACTTAAATTGCGATTTTCTCGAAACTTTTTCGATTTCGATCAGTGAACTTCAAAAATTCGTAAAAAAATAACGGTAGTGGTTAGAAGGTTGGTTCTTGGGTCTATAGTTCGGTACATTTATGTAG
Source organism: Luperina nickerlii (assembly GCA_963855955.1). Classification (NCBI taxonomy): domain Eukaryota; kingdom Metazoa; phylum Arthropoda; class Insecta; order Lepidoptera; family Noctuidae; genus Luperina; species Luperina nickerlii. Next base: position 606,830 of record OY979670.1, read on the forward strand.
TTTTCAGCTCTGTAGATAACTCATTTCCGCCATAAGGTCCCTTTTGATTTGGACGACCACATATTTTCTCAACATAGCCATCTTTTACACTATTATGCAAAGTCATATCTTTTTTGTTTAGATTTCTTTTTATTCATAATAATCAGTATTATATCTAAGGCTTTTTTTTTAACGTGGAGAAATGCTCATGCATTCTGCACTACCACGGGGAGATAGTGCAGTTATGTGGGACTCTAACCCACTAAAACTCCACGGTGTCCTCCTCTGCCGCTTACAACGGTAACACGGGCACGCGTTAGCACTCATCCGTGAACCCGCCGCGGCTGTCCGTTGCCGGACCCTCCTCTGGGGAGTACTCCCCATCACCGGCGCACTAGAACACATAGCACGCCGTGACCACCCCAGGGACCAAACCAGCACATGGGCGCCCGACGACCCCGTGTCTGGGCACCCTTGGTCCCCCTGTGACGGGTCAGGACATTGGCCCCGCACCTGCCAATTTTCGGCTGCAGAGGATAGGGAGAGCGGCTAACGCAATACCGACACTCCTCTTCCCCTGCAGCCCCACCGCGTCCGCCATCTTACGGTGGCGACCCCGTTAAGGCCGCGGAATGTAGGGAGAGCGGCGCACCGTAATACCGGCACTCCTCTCCCGCCGCGGCCTTCAACCCTCAGCCGCGACGCCCCCGTTACGACATCGCGGCCCGCTTCAGTTGCGATGCCGCCCAAGCGGCACCGCAACCTACTTTTGGCCGCTACGTCGTCGGCTTGTCAGCAAAAGCCCTGACGAGCGGCCCCTCCTCGGGTTCCTCTTAGCTTCACCGTGGGTGTCCAAGCCACGGCTACTGAGCCCCCCCGCCTCGACAATGCGGGAACCCACCGGGGGGGATTATATCTAAGGCTAAAAGTGTCTTGGTGTTTTTTGTCTCCGACTAACCGTTTGTCGTAAAAACGATGTGGAAGGTATCCATAGGTTTAGTTAGGTTTATAGGTTAGAACTGTGACCAACAACGCGCGAGCCGAGCGAGCGAAGCGAGCGCGGTGCCGCAGCAGCGTCCGGCGAGCGCTACCTCAAAATTGGTCGCGAAATTTTTCTAAGTATTTTTTCCATAGTGCCCCCATGACGACACTCTGACCTGAATTTCATTCATTTAAGACAAAAATCACTTGGTAAATGTTTCTTTCTGAGTATGAGTGAAAATATTATGGTAATTATGTTTAGGGATAAAAGCGTTATGATAAAAAACAGTAGGAGTTAAAATATATTTACAGTAATGATATTATTAATTACAATTTTCGGAAACACGAGTGTTATGAACATCGCCGCCGGTAGCACTACAAATAGTATGAATGAAAACTTTAGGATGAAAAATTTTAGGAAGAATGATCATTCGGATTACAAATCATTATAGTAAGGGAGGTGGTGCTGCATTTTTTCTAGGAATTTTATACCGAATAAATTTTATTTCAAACAGTTGTTTAATGGTCAGAAATCGGTAAAGTGAGCGACAGTTGTCGCACTAACGGTGGAGCTAAAGGAGACAGCATGAAAAAGTCATTGGAAAAAAATCAGCTCCGATGATTTTTATACCGAGCAAAAATGTATAATAGGTATATTGTTTTAATCACATTTTTTCAAAAAACAGTCGCCAGCTGTATTGACGAGGGGGGATTATATGTCAGTCACGTGCATGAACCTCATTGAAAATTTGAAAAAAAAAAAATAATTTTATACCTTATGAAATTTATACATCTCAATTTTTATAAGTACTTTTAAAATAATAAAGAAAATCGTCAGCCGTATTTTTGACGGGGGTAATACCGTCAGTCAGCCTGATAAACATTTTGCGCGCTCAATGCATTTGAGCGTTGCATAGGCTTTTTGGAAAATAAACTGACAATCTTTACGCCCATAAACAATCAGCTGACGATGATTTTTTATTTTTTTATATTTAAATCATCTTATATTTCGAATTCAATAAGTGTAATATCAATTTAATATAAAAAACACCACATTTTATTTATTAATTTTGTGTCAGTTTCAAATTATATACAGAAATATATATTTATTAGAAATAAAATACAAATTATTAAAAAAAACTTTTTTTTCAATTTTTACATTACTTAGTTGATATTGTTATGACACTTTCAAAAATTCTGTGATTTAATAAATACCTTACTATTTTTAGTATCAGGTATTTACTTACTCATAAACAACCCTAACCGACTTCAAACATCTACACGTTAATATGTCTCGGAGAAGGAGTAAGTATAATTATATGATTTTTGTTTTTTTTCTATCTGACCCAATGAGATTTTTAATTAAAAAATAGTAAATTCACTTAAAACAGCAATGTAAATAAAACTCGAAAGGGCTACCTGATCAGCTGTATTGCTGAAGTTCATTTGCAAGGTCAACACTTTCTTCATACCTACGCTATTCTCTTTCAAATGCCGCGACAAAGGGACCGCGGCGCCAAGCGGTCACCTCGTATTATTAACGCACCTGAAAATAAACTTTAAAATTATTACAATAAAGTGCATAAATGCTTGAACCTGACAAAAATGCGGAAGATTGCGGGAATCCCCGCGCGGCGTCGAGTTGGCCATGAATCCCAATGAATCTAACAGACACGTCACATGAGGCATTTTAAACATCTACATAATTGAAGGACCCATTTACTACTTTTATTTTAGATTCGTTATGAGGGGATAATTATTTTTCTAAAGCTTCATCGATTTAAGGGGTGTTCGATTCAATATCAAACATAAATATATTTTGTTGTAAGATTAATAATCGATTTTATTTTAGTCTGGTTTAATTGTCTGTGGTAAAGTATATTTAATTGGTAATTTTAATATTGGCAATATAGCCACTTTTGGTTTTCTCTTCTTGACTCTGCACCATTGTAAGATCCCAGTGATTTCAGTAATAAATACGATTTTACCTTATTCAACACAGCATTTTTATTGTACATGCTGTTTGTGGTCCTTCTGACATTCAGTGAGTGTTTTTATATAAAATTTGCACTGATTCGGTAAGTTTGACCGGCGTGTCGTGCGCCGACAGTGTCGGTTGCGCGGCGGAATTTCACCCAAATTGGGTGATATCAGTCTATTTTAGCGAAGGAAAACGCACAATTTGCGTTTGTTAAGCGTCATCAGCATTCTAAAGAATAAAAAAACGAAGAAATTCGGCAGATTTGCTGAATTTGGTACATGGATGCAAAAGTACCCACTATACCGAAATTGTGAAAGCTACGGGCGGTGTTGGCAACGTATTTTCCCGCTTCCGGCTACATGACCGGAGACGTCACTCGACTTTGACATTACTAATGTCAATTGAGTTTGGCATTTCAACGTTGACAGCTGACGTTTCACCGGTTCCCGCTATTGTTGTGGTCCGATGTAAACAAAGTTTACGAAGTGCTAAAAAGTTTGTGTTTTAATTATAAAAGCGATATTTCTGCTAACAAGTGAAGTGATAGTGCGATTGTTTAGGGTTTTCAGCTATCCAAATGGCGGATTTAAAGAAGCTTAAGTTAATGCGCTCACAGTGTAAGGCTACGCTAACTCGGATCGAGAACTATGTGAACGACCCCATAATTTTGGCATCTGCCACGGTAGATCTTCTTGCGGCACGCAAGGAGAAGCTAATGTGGGCGTTAAAGCAGTACGAGAGTGTCCAATTGGATATTCTAAGTGAGGATGACAAAGATACAGAAGATGTGGGACAATTTGAGGTGAGATATTTCACAGTATTGGCGAAGATCAATGAGACTATAAAGGTAATTTCCAAAACTGAATCGTTTCAGACAACATGTGTTTCTAGTTCTAAATTACCCACTGTTGAAATCCCCACATTTGACGGTAAAGACTTTACCAAGTTTAAACCATTTCATGACCTCTTTATAGCAGTGATTGACAATAATAATACATTGACGGATGTCCAAAAGCTATTCTATTTAAGAAAATACCTTCTGGATGAAGCGTTGGCAATTATAATAAACTTGCCACTTATTAATAAATCGTATAGAGAAGCTTTACAATTATTAGAGAAACGATATCATGATCCAACCCGGTTGATTTTTGGTAATTTAGATATAGTTTTGGACATGCCGTCAATGCAGAAATGTACTGCATCCGGTCTACGGGCCTTAATTTCCAATTTAAATCAGCAATTGCATGCATTAAAAAATTTAGAGGAACCTGTTGAACACTGGGATCATATTATAATTTGTGTAATATATAAAAAAATAGACCCTTATACTAAAAGGGCGTTTAATTTGGAGCGGGATGTTAATAAGGTTCCGACTCTAAAAGAATTTATTAATTTCCTCGAGAAGCGTGCTATGGCGCTGGAGGATACAGTTCCATTTAAAACTAATTCCAAATCTGCAATGCAGGTTGCAAATGTTTCTTCACAGGCATAAAGTTTGTGCAAGTTTTGTGATAAAAAAGATCATGCTATTTTTAAATGTCCCAAATTTAAGATGGTCCCTATAGAGACTCGTCTGTCCTTTGTAAAGGATAATAAATTATGCTCCACTTGTTTGCGAGCACATGCAGACAAAGTCTGCAAATATAGCTTTAAATGTAAAGTTTGCAAAAGTTCACATAATTCATTATTGCATAGTGAAGATAAAAAGGAAGAGTCTCCTGTATCATTGTTATCCAATGATAATAATGCTTCACCATGCAATGTTTTTGTCATATATGGAGTAACATAGGTACCTTCAATACTTGTGAAATATTCTTTTATTAAAAATATTCGCTAAGTCGAGGGTAGGTTGTTGTTACACACATTCATTTTGTACAGTGCTATGCTACCCAGCGCAATAAACTGATTTACCAAAATCTCGTGTTTTAATGGACATAATAGTGGCGACGAGTGTAAATTGTGAACTATGGAGCGTAAATTAGTGAAATTTCATGAGTTCAATGTGAAAACAGACAATTGGGACAGTTACGTAACTCGACTCAATTATTGCTTTGAAGCTAGTGGAATCGTCCTCGATTCGGTCAAAAAAGCTAACTTTTTTACGATTTGTGGTGCTCAGACTTTCGATACTGTTCTTGCATTAATCACCCCAAAAAATTCAAGTGAAGTGACTTATCCGGAAGTTATAGATGTGTTGACCAAACATTACAGTCCAAAACCAAATGAAATATCAATGTCATACAAATTTTACCATCGTGATCAAACAAAGGACGAGACAGCGACAGAATATATCGCTCAGTTAAGAAAAATCAGTACTTACCAACTGTAATTTTCCAAATCTGGAACGCATGTTGCGGGACAGATTAGTGTGTGGCATGAGCGATCGCAAACTGCAGTACGAGCTGTTGAAGAAAGACAATCTCGGGTACAAGGACGTCGTCAACGCCATGGTGTCTGCCGAGTCCGCGGGGAGGGACGCGCGCATGATGCAGCAGGCCGAGCGCACGGCCACGATGGCACACGCCGATACCGCCGCCGCGCCGCCCCCGCCTGAGCCGATGGATGTCAACGCGTTAAAAACAAAAACAGACATTCGTCTTTGCTACAGATGTGGTGATCGTCACGGTGGTGAATGCCGTTTTATCAATGCAGTGTGTCATTTTTGCAAGAAAAAAGGTCATATCGAGAAAATCTGCACAGCTAAAAAGAAAAGTACCTCAGGAAAAGTAAACCACTCTGAAGAGGTGCAGTCTGACGCACAGCTGAACGGGATTTACAAAGTGGAGGGCGCGAACACGCGCGTTCCTGCCTACAATCTACGCGTGTTGCTGAACGACGTGCCTGTGGACATGGAAGTGGACTCAGGCGCCGCTTTCTCACTGGTCAACGAGCGCACGTGGGCGCGCCTACAACCGCGCGCCGCCGCCGCGCCGCGTCCCATGCACACTCGGCTGCGCACTTGGAACAACTCACAGGTTTCGGTCATTGGACAAGCAACGGTCTCGGTCAGGTATAAGGACATTAAAACTAAATTATGCGTAATAGTGGCTAGAGGTTCAGGGCCAAACTTATTGGGACGTGATTGGTTTGAGCCCCTCGAAATTTCTATAAAATTGAATAAAATTTTAGATATTGATTTGTCAGTAACGAATGCATTATGTAACAAGTATGGGGAGGTTTTCAAGGACGAACTCGGTACTTACCGGGGAGACCCCGTCGCGATTCATTTGAAACCGAATGCAACGCCTAAGTTTTTGAAAGCTAGACCGGTACCGTTCGCTATTAAAGCTAGGGTTGAACAAGAGATAGATCGATTGGTAGGAGAAAATGTTTTGCAATCCGTATCATATTCAGAATGGGCCACTCCGGTAGTCCCAATAATAAAAAAGAACGGCGAGGTCCGTCTGTGCGGCGATTATCGTAGTACAGTGAATCAGGCTACAACACAACTCTCTAAGACCACGTAAGTCCCAAGAATAACTGTTTCATGAAATCATCATTCTTTGGACTTACGTGGTCTTAGAGAGTTGTGTTGATGACTTTAATGATTATAATTCTGTAAACACATATTTCTTACGCCCGCGATTCATATATTAAGAGCGTTACTCCAGAGCGGCGCGCCTCGTGTTTAGGTAAATTTACTCACACAGCTATACAGTTAAACGCACACACAGCCGTCTGTGTTGGAGCGCGTATCATACACCGCTTAGAATCATCTTGATACTTAGCCAGTTTTTAGTTAGTAGGGAATGTTTTCGTTTTCCGTAAGCGGGGATTCAGTTTTTTGTTTATTGTAATAAATGAGCAATTAAATTATTATTAGTTAGGTTAAAGAAAATAAAAACAATTTCGTGTAAAATAAAATCTTAATATTTGTTGTCTCTAAGTTTCATGGACCTAGCTTTTCGGGGATCAACAATTTCGGGTAACAGGCATTTATTGTAAAAGCTGACTAGCCGATGTTCCATATTTTCGCTCCAAAATTTATCGTCCCTGATTATGTTTTCAGTCTTCAATTTAAAATCTTTGCCTGTCCACACAGCAAACAGACAGTAATTTCTGTTAGTTATATGCAGCTGCCCCTGTATCTGATAAAACCAGTCATGGCGTCGATTCACAGATCCATCTATTTTCCAGAATTTAATTTTTTTTTGGCTAATAGCAAAATCTGCCTCTAATCCAAATGCCGAACTAGGACATTTAATTTCGGTGATGCCATCATCGTCGATTAGTCCATCCGGCGAAGCACCTGTAATCATAATAATTTGAAACTCAATACTCTAATTACTTCTTTTTAATAGAATTTAAGAATATAAAAATAAATTGTTTGTTAGAAAAATCTAAACTTGTACCTGCAACTGTTCTATGGCCACTTTTTCGTTTACTTTCCCATGTTGAATACTACGGATATGGTCCAAGGAATATGAGTAAAGAAATTGTTTAACCAAAGGGGCTGGGCTAATAGTCGATCGCCGTTTGCACAGTTTACAGAATGAAGAGGCTGTCAATAAACAACGTCGTAGCTCTAGCCAAAGTGCACTCTCTGTCTGAAGTACAGTATCCCTTTCAACTTCTTGTCTACTATTTACCTATAACATAAAATTTGGAAATATATTTTTAAGTCTAATATTATCAGAAACAATGTACAACATGTATCTGAACTTATGAAAGTATACTGTAAATACGCACTTGTTCTTGAAGGTTCTTGTTTTATTTGTCCTAAAATATGTTTATAAAGACCAAGTCATTCTTACAAGATTCCCTGCGTCAGGATCTTGAATTGAAGCCGTTTCTAATACCTGCAAGTTTTCCTGAATTTCCAGTGTTTTATCACTGTCTTTTTCATTTTCTTGAGTCTGAAAATAATATGTAGAGTATAATATAGTGACACAAACCGTATGCACCATGACAGGCGATCGATTGTCGGCTTAAGATAGCACATAACTAACAATGTTTTTTTTGTGCTAAAATATGTATACAAATTAGATATGAGCGCCGATGGCCAATGCCACGGCGCACAGTGGTCCGGGTTTTCAAAAAGGCGGACATAGGATCGAAAATGCATATTTAACGTAACAAAAAATAGTTTCGTATAGGAAATTTAACGCTGATTAATACTTATTACTACAACTTTTCAAAAAAACAGCTCCTTCACGTCAAAAAAAAATATTGAAAATAAAAATGTATGGGAGAAAATCTATTTTATTTTTTTTCTCCGTTCAGTATCAAAGTGTAGCAAGCAAACCTTATATTCTGGTAAGTACCTATTGTTCTTAATACGACAACATATAAATTGCTTGCGTATCCCTGCGGCCTTGACGCCTACGATGCTTCAAAGTTTAAAATTTTAATGTTGAATTATCTTAATATTATTAACGAGTTTTTCAATTGAAATTAATCCAAAATATCATTTTTAATAAAAACAAGCCCCCCGCGCGCCTCATCCGTGTATTAAGCTCGCCCCCTATTACATGGGACTTAAATATAACTGGCGAAATGACAGTGTACTATAGTGTAGTATACACCTTTGCCGAACCCTTCGGGGAATATAAAGCGTGATGTTATGATAAAATAAGCATTTCTGCTTATTTTTTTTTTAATAATCATCTGTTGGTTATTCTTTCATCTGTTGATATTTCCTATTGATAAATCATGGTTGATATTGTTGGTTTTACTACTAACGTGACTCATCTTAAAAGAAACAATTAGAAATAGATGTAGCCCTTAAAAGGGCTTTTTCTGAAGTCCTGAAAAGGACTATTTTAAGTGGTCCTGAAAAGGACTACAACTCAACTACTACTACTACTAACAAACTCAATTCTAACAATAACAAAATCACTAAATCTGTCACGTTTATATTAATGGATCATCTTCAGGCTGCAACTCCTGTAGATCCATATTTTCAGTTTCTTCTGTTACTACCTCAGGCAACAACAAAAGCTCTTTAACATCTGGAAAAAAATCGAATTGCTTTGAGTTGCTGTATTTTGGTCGAATATGGGATAAATATGGGTCTGAACTAATTAAAAAATTATGGAGCAAGTCCTCGTTGGTCTTCATCCTGTTAAATTTTCTTGTGTGATATTCACGAACTCTTCGAAATTCTTTATTTCTTGCTTCTCCCGCTTCTTCGGAAAGAATGCCAATTGGTAGGAGGCCAAAGTGATGACAAATGTCTGCACCGTGTATGAGTAGCTTGTGCACACTTGCGGGCATATAAAACCATGGGTATAGATGAACAAAGATCTCAGCTGTTTCTCTGCAATAAGTCCTGAATTTTTCTATATCTATGGCACATCCCGATGAAATCGTTTGAAGAATAACCGTAAAATGCTTCAGTAGGCCTTTGTCAATATTGGTTATTTCGGCAGATTTCTCATAATCTCTAAAAAACCTTCTGGCTGTGTTTCCGTCGTTTGTGGTTCCAAAGCCTTGCTTCACAAAATCCACAAGTATTCCCATTTGCTGTTTGAATTCTTCTTGTGTAAAATGTTTCTTCGCAGCTTTTAGTTGCTTGTTAGCACCTCGTGCAGTCCACATCTCAAAGTCCATGTTGTAAGATATGTGTAGAATACACTCCATACAACGAATCCACATATGAAGAGTAGAAAGTCCATATTTATAAACATCTTCTCGAACAGGTCTTGAAAATACTTCTGACAGTTTGTTCATCTCAGTCGGCTTAGCAAGGCAAATATTGCAGGCAGATGCAGACGAAGTATCCGTTATAATAGTGGCCACTTTTCCGTCGATCATTGTCATATGAAGCTCGTGACTAATCTCTAGCCCGACCCATTTTGTAGAATTGATGTTCTTTATTTCTTCCTTCAATGCAGCTTCTTCTTGCTTGATGTATTCTGCTGTCTCTTTACAAAACTCGAACTTAATGGGCCTGCAATAATGTGTTGACGAAGGTGTTGGGTTTTCCCATATGGTGCTATTATTAGAAACTAATTTAAGAGGGACAAGACTTGACATGAAAACCGATGAATCACTGAAGTCTACATCTTCACTCCTTTGCTTGTAGGTGCTTTGTGAAGAAGCTCCATCGAAACCCCATTTACTAATTAACTTCAATCCTTCAGTTGACGAATCAATCTGGGTACCGGTAATTTGAAGAATCTTCTGGACTGTCAGATCCAATAGGGCTTGAAGCTTCACTCTGGCTCCTCTCTCGGTAATTTCTAAATCATGTGGATACCATCTCTTTTTAGCTTCAAGGAGTTTGTGATACGATGGTAACACTGGAACTTCACAATCTAACAGCGCTTTCCTTAAACACAAGTATTTCCATTTTGACAGGTTCAATGATGTATAAAGACCAAGAGCATGATCTTCATCTAAAGATTTTTTCCTATTTTTCTTAAACAATGTGGCTTGAACAATAGTAACACTATCAGGGTTCTTCGTTATATGATCAATAACACAAGCTAAGTCATTCTTCTTGTCTATCCTAAGTCTTTCGACTAATGCAAAAGTAAGTTCTTCCGGCGAATAGTCCAAAAGAGACTCTGAACGTCTTTTCTTCTGTTTGTTGCTGAGGTCAACAAAAGGCTTCCTAATCTGAACTTCGGTAGATGTGCCCACAGTTGCTGTACTTGATGTCGACGGAATCACAGCTGCTGTAGTATCGATGTCAACTGAAGTATTGTCTGACGATATGTTTTCGATAACTTCATCTTGGGCTTGAAAAATCTCGGATAAATTAACAGTAGTGCAAATTGGCCAACTAATATTTGATTCTAACCACGCAGCATGTCTATTCATGAAAGTCTTCTGATTTCTAGAAGCACTTGCCCATCTGCGATTGATATTACTCATGTAGTTCTTCAAAAAGGTCTTGATTATTTCTAAATCTTCCGAACATGTTTCAACTGGGATATGTAGAATAATAGCTTCATAGAGTCGTGCCCAATTTTTCATGTCTCCTTCAACACGGAGGAACATAAAAATGTCCAAGTTTGTAACAAATGCAGCCATAACGAAACTCACTAAACTTTCACACAGCACGGATAATTGATGTTGCTTCCTCAAGGGTTGAGAAACAAGTGCCTTTAATTGTTTCATGCACAGATATTAATAACAAACACACGCTCGCAAGTAGTGACTGACGAAATTAGTACCACATCTTCAACAGCCAATCAGCGTCGTCGAAATCTCCGGTGGTGGGGGTAAATGATTCTTTTACCACAGGAGTCGTTTCAGTCAGTTACAAATAGGCTACGAATCAGCACGTGTCCTTTATTACATAACTAAAGTTGAAGACTTTTATTAGTACTTTTTATTAAAATAAAATAAACAAATACTTGCCAAATGCTTGAATGCGTATGTTTTAATTCTTATATAATTAAAAAATTATATTTTGAATTCAGCTTAATTGAAAACCTCGATAATAATTAAAAAAAATCCCAATTGAAATTTTAAACTTTGAAGCATCGTAGGCGTCAAGGCCGCAGGGATACGCAAGCAATTTATATGTTGTCGTATTAAGAACAATAGGTACTTACCAGAATATAAGGTTTGCTTGCTACACTTTGATACTGAACGGAGAAAAAAAATAAAATAGATTTTCTCCCATACATTTTTATTTTCAATATTTTTTTTTGACGTGAAGGAGCTGTTTTTTTGAAAAGTTGTAGTAATAAGTATTAATCAGCGTTAAATTTCCTATACGAAACTATTTTTTGTTACGTTAAATATGCATTTTCGATCCTATGTCCGCCTTTTTGAAAACCCGGACCACTGTGCGGCGGCGGCGTGGCCTTAAAATTTCCACGGCGGCGGCGGCGTCGCGGCGGCGCGACGTGGCCGGCCGTGGTGGGCCTTAGAATTTTTTTTATCAGGGAAATATTTCTTAAAAAAACTTAAAGAAAACCGTATTAAAAAGCTTTACCTATATTTTTTAATAATTGTTAATATAATTTTACAGTCTTTTAAATAAAATTGGAGATCACGTTTACTTACTGAATAATAATCATTTCAATATTTTCTAGTGACCGACCGAAAGTTCGGTTTCGGCCAGTTTCGGCCAAATAAACTAGTTTCGGTTTCGGCCAGGAAATGGCCGAAACTTTCGGCCGCGCCGAAACTTGAGTATTCATGAATTATCGTCCATCGTTCGGCGAACTTCGCGGCTAGCTCGTGCTCGCTCGTCGCGTCGCCCGCGCCGGCCCAGTTCGCCGCCGTCCATCGTTAATCGCATGGAGTTGAGGTTGTGTTTTGCACATACGAGGGCGGTCCCATAATGAATTGGCCTAACTATAAACTAATGAAGGAAATGAAACGAAACCAATTTTATTTTTCAATATAATCACCATAAATACTACTAACACATTTCTGACATCTGTGAATCACCATCTCTAAACCTTTATAAAAATAATCTTAATTTTTAGCCTCAAAATGACCGAAGACGGCCGCTTGCAACTCTTCATCGCTTGAAACTTTTCTTCCTCTTAAGTCTCGCTTTGAATTTGGAAATAAATAATAGTTAGACGGGGCCATGTCTGGACTGTGAGGTGGATGTTCAACTTCTGTGAACCCGCATTGACGAACTGCGTCCTTCGAAACACCAGCGGTATGAACAGGGGCGTTGTCATGGAGCAACAGGACACCTTTAGACAGCTTGCCTCTTCGTTTTTCCTTTATCTTGTCTCGTAATTTATATATTAAAGAAGCATAATATTAGCCGTTCACGACTGTATTACGTTCTTTAAAATCCACCATCAATATGCCTTGAAAATCCCAAAAGATTGTGCACATCAGTTTTTTAGCCGATTGTTGCACCTTTGCCTTTCTAGGGGGCTTTTCACCCTTATAACGCCATCCCATTGATTCGCGCTTGCTTTGTGGGTCATAATACAAGATTATAGTTTCATCACCAGTCACTAGCCGCTCGATCACAGTCTTTGAATTTTCGCCACAAAGATCCAAAAACTCCGAAGCGCAGCGCACTCTTTCCTGTCTCTGTACCGCTGAAAGAAGTTTCGGTACCCATCTTGCACTCACTTTTTTCATGTGAAGATGTTTATGGATCGCATGAATACGTACTTTTAGAGAGCCCAAGCCTAGCTGCAATTTCTCTAATCTTCAAACGGCGGTCACTCAGAACCTCCTCTTCGATAAGAGCAATCGTTTCGGGAGTGAGCACTTCCACAGGTCGACCGTCGTGGCAAATGTCTTCGACGGTTTCTCTTCCGAGGCGAAACTCTTTCACCCAATTTTTCACTGTGCTATATATAGGAGGGGGCAGACTCCTTATACACGTCATCCAATCGTTCTTTTATTTGGGCAGGGTATAAACCTTCATTTTGAAAAAATACGCGACTCTCGTTATGCCTACTGCCTGCTAAACTAAGACTAAGCATTTCATGTCGATGCGTGTTTCTTATATTAAGTGCACGATAAACGTACTATTTAATGCAACACAACATGTAGCGACATGTCGTATAGAACTATATCAGGCCAGTTCATTATGGGACCGACCTCGTAAATGATTAGGTAAGTATTCAACTGTCTGTATGTATAATATACATTGTATATTCAAATAATTGTGTAAAAAACACCAGATTTCTGTATACGATAGAAATTTTAAATATGTTTAAGTAAGTTTCGGTTTCGGTTTCGGCCGAAACTAAGAGCAAGGCCGAAAGTTCGGTTTCGGCTGAAAAACCTGTTTCGGTCGGACACTAATTTTTTTTATGAGAAACTGAGCCATTTTAAGTTAATACACGTTCACTCGGTGAAATATTCGACTCGACTGAGTGTGAGCGACGAGCGAGCGTAGCGTCGCGAGGCGACTAGGCGAACTAATACGGCCGGGCCGCGCGTGCGAGCGGGAGAGCAAGTTGCGACTCGTCGCGACGGCGCGCCGCGTGCTTTACTCGGCGACGACGCGTCGACATGAACTCACGGCGACGGCGGCGCGCCGGCGCGGCGCTCATATCTAATACAAATGACCAAGTAATTCTTACAAGATTCCCTGCGTCAGGATCTTGAATTGGAGCCGTTTCTAATGCCTGCAAGTTTTCCAGAATTTCCAGTGTTTTTTCACTGTCTTTTTCATTTTCTTGATTCTGAAAATAATATGTAGGGTATAATATTATAGTGACACAAAAAGTAAGCACCATGACAGGCGATCGATTGTCGGCTTGAGATAAATAAATAATGAAGAAAGGTCTTATTTAGTTTTGGTTTAACAACTGCTCAATCAAAACCAAGGAAACACGTGTCTGCCGCAGCTAGTAAAATATAAAGTAAAAAAATAAAACTTACAACAGCATTTTTATTTAAGTCCTGGTTTTGAAGTATTTGAACTTCTCTTTTCTGCCTATAACAACGAATTGGATATTAACTTTATCTTATTACTACTGTGTTTCATAAAAATATCCAAACAAAAAGTAATAAAAAAAATTACTTCAAAAAGTAGTAAGTACTCGTATATTGTTTCGTATTACACCTAATAAAAATATATTTTTTATAAGTAGAGAACCTCGGTAACATACCTTTTAGCTTCATTAGCCTTGGCCAAATTTTCGTTTTTTTTTTGTTCCCATATAGCGCCTTTTGTTAGCCATATCTGAAAAAAAAGTAAAATGAAAACATACATAAAGAAGTCTAATTTAATCTTTCTTAAGTTAATAGAACACCATTACATTAAAATATGTACTCACCAAAGTTTTGTAATATAATAAAAATATATTATAATAAAACGTATCAACATGTCCTAGTCGCGCTAAAAACTCGCGAAAGTACGATAATATTTTACGCGACTCGCGGCTACGGGAGCGACACACGTCCTACCTCTGAAAGGCCTCGGCCGGCACTGAGCGCTGGCGTGATTCCGCGCCGATTATATAGCTGCACTAAATAATTCATAGTAAAATAAAAAAATAAGTTATTAAAAAAATATTTGTACCATGTTTTAGAACGTAAATGTCTTCGTTTACTAGGCCTAAAATAACATATAAATATTTCAGATTTCATCCTAAACTAACGCGTTTAAAATATCGAAAAGTGGCTAAAATTGACATTTTTGAATATACTTTTCTTGAATGAAAACTTACAGTAATAGTTTTTTTTTTTCAGCCATGCACTAATAAATGCTATTATTATTTATAAAGCAACGTTGTTATAAGTTTGTCGTATATGGTTTTACTAATACCTTGCATTTGCGTAGACCGTCGATCGCTAGTTTAAAAAAAGGCTTGCATAAAAACTGTTCTAATGAGAAAACTGTACGAATAAATGAAAATGTTTTTCAGCCATGCACTAGATTATGAAATTACCATTAATATGACGTCAATATCTTATCTATAAATTAAACAGATTATGGTTTTATTGTCCGTCGGAAATCATCAATTTTGACTCCAGCGTGGCTCTAACGGATCAACCCTCTTAAGAGCGCGCCTTGGCAGCCCAACGCGAGCGATTTCCTACCTCTCGCCCGCGCCCCCTCTACAATAATACGCGATGGCATAGCGCGCGGCGCGCCACCACCGGCGCAGGCGGCGCGCGGCAACGCGTTCGAGTGCGTGAGTCGAGTTCGAGTTTAAACTGCGCGGTGCCCAGGCGATCAACAGCGTTCTGTGCCGAAGACGGGCCGTGAATATGCCGTTTCGTGAATTTGAACTTGATTCGTATGGCAATAAAAATGTATTCGTAAAAAATTATGTCATTCAAATAAAGTTCAAATTCACGGAAGTATTTGGTACGACGGATCGATCGCGATGTGTAGGTAAAGCATAACATAGCTGATTATAATCAAACGAGCTCATTGTCGGTATAGGTAAATACATAATTATTTGGAAGCTCCGTTCATAGACCTACAAACTGACATACCACCAATATAGTAGGTAAATAGGTACTAGGGCTTCCATCCCGAGACGCGAGTTTCGAAATTTAGAAGCTCGTGTTTTTTTTTTTCGTGGACTCGAGACTATCTAGTCTGATCCGTTATTCAGTCCTCGCGTAGGTACTCAATCTATATATTATGTACTTACCTAAAAGGTTAGTATGAAATAAAATATTATATGTAAATATTCATCAATATTTATTTATTAAACAATTTAATATTCAAAATTATATAATACCATTACAATAACAATAAAAATCCCATAAAAAAATTAAAGTCAAAGTGGTTTCACAAGGTTTCAACAAATTACGCGACGCGCAACATTCGAAGGTACCTATGTATGTACCTAATACAAATATCGTATTACCGTAATAACAAAAAGTAATGTTCCTACAAAAATAAACTCATAACATAACCATAATAACTATGTACCTAGAACAAATGTTTCCTTATAAATAAAAATACTGGCCAAGCAAGTCGGGCCATGCATAGTGGGTTCCGTAGCTGAAATTACAAACGACTATAACATACTACATCCATCGATCCATCCATCCATCCATCGATCCATCGATCCATCGATCCGTCGAACCGTCGATCCGTCGATCCTTCGATCCACCGATCCGTCGATCCAGCGATCCATCGATCCGTCGATCCATCGATCCATCCATCCATCCATCGATCCATCGATCCGTCGATCCATCCATACATCCATCCATCGATCCATGGATCCATCGATCCATCGACCTGTCGATCCATCGATCCGTCGAACCGTCGATCCGTCGATCCATCGATCCGTCGATCCATCGATCCGTCGATCCATCGATCCGTCGATCCATCGATCCGTCAATCCACCGATCTGTCGATCCATCGATCCATCGATCCGTCGATCCGTCGATCCGTCGATCCATCGATCCATCCATCCATCCATCGATCCATCGATCCGTCGATCCATCCATACATCCAACCATCCATCGATCCATGGATCCATCGATCCATCGACCTGTCGATCCATCGATCCATCGATCCGTCGAACCGTCGATCCATCGATCCGTCGATCCTTCGATCCATCGATCCATCAGTCCGTCGATCCATCGATCCATCCATCCATCGATCCATCCATCCATCGATCCATCGATCCATCGGTCCATCGATCCGTCGATCAGTCGATACATCGATGCTTCGATCCGTCGATACATCGATGCTTCGATCCTTCGATCCATCGATCCATCCATCCATCCATCCATCAATCCATCGATCCATCGCGATCCGGCGATCCATCGATCCATCGATCCATCCATCCATCGATCCACAAAAACACATAAAATTTCAAATCACAACGATGCTAAAGAAGTTTTCACTTCAAAAACTTCCCCACTTTACGTGTACCTAAAAAAACCGATAGCGTAAAAAAATTTTATTTCAAGATTTTATTTTACCACTTTGTCGGCGTGATTAATAATGTACGAACGCCAGCACATCAACCTACCCGAAACTGTCAAATTTTCGCAATCAACTTTGAACCTTATGCTTTAGTGATAAAGTTGAAAATCTATTAAAGAAATTTGACAGATTGTAGTAACTTGATGTGCTGGCGTCTGTACATAATTATATCCATGCCAAATTATAGTTTTCTAATAGTACTAAGAGCCTCTGAGCTAAACTGCGGACGGACATGGCGAAACTATAAGGGTTCCTTTTTGACTACGGAACCCTAAAAAAGTTTTTTTTTCTTTAAATAAAATTCATCAGTTTGAATAAGTAATATTAATTAGTAAAAATATCAGTGATTGAACTAGGATGATATTATTTTGATACTTATTGTATTTTTACCCGCATTATATAGGTAGATAGGTAGGTACACACGGCTACGTATTAAGCTATACATTTCCAGTATATAAGCTGACCTCTCATTGTACGGGAAAGATTCAATTATGTTACATTATGCGATTTAAAATTTACATACATTAATACAAAGCATCACGCCTGTATTGCCCGATGAGGTGGGCAGAGGTGCGGGAATCGAACCCAGGACCTCACAGCTCAGCAGTAGCGCTTGCGACCGCTAGACCAACGAGCCAGGTAAAAAAAATATTAACGGGAATTAAAAATTTACTTACTTTTTTTTCCCTAGGCAATAGATATTCGAAATACCTAAGTAGCTAAGGAAATAAAAGAATTGATACCGTTATATAAATCGGCAGTTAGGTACAGACGCCAGCACACCAAGCTACCCGAAACTGTCAAATTTTCCCATTCAACTTTGAACCTTAAGCTTCAGTGATAAAGTTGAAAATCTATTAAAGATATTTGACAGATTGTAGTAGCTTGACATGCTGGCGTCTGTACTTACTTTTTTCTTTCTTTCGTTCAGAATACGGAGTTGTTCCCTCAAACGTTTTGTTTTGTTTTTGTTTTTTTAAAAAACGTTTCCCCACACTAGGAATTACTCCTGTATCGTTGGTGCGTTTACAAACATTTAAATTCACATACACAAACATCCAGACCCGGAACAACTACCTGTAGGCAATACAAATATTTGTCCGGTCGGGAATCGAACCCGCGACCGCGACACGCAGCGCAGCAGTCGATCGCTCAGCCACTGCGGCAACCACGGAACAGAAAAAACTGTTTTTTCTGTTCCGTGGCGCCAACCATGTGTCGTATTTTCCGTGAGTTTTCTTTTTGCCCATCTTTATTTACACTAAATAATGATAATAATTTATTATGTTTACACCAAACAGGTTTAACTCCTTTTTACAGTAGGTAATACCTACCACTAAACAAAATAAAAATGTCGAAAATAGTCCTCTCTCTGTAATGTCGCCAAACATAGGTTCGTCCTCCAAGAGATGCCGTAGCAGACTGATTGAATAAATTGAAAAGGATAGCGCTATTACTACCGCGTGCAAAACAAGAGACAGAAAGAGAGTATGCTCGCTTAGAATAAAATGACGCAAGCGCCAAATCTCTGAATTGCTAATTACGAGGAGAACGAGTAGAAAAATAAAAAAATAATTCTGCACGATTTGAGATAATATTATTACCTATCTATTAGTTTAAAAATCATCATTAAATTCCATAGGGTTTCAGAGATCTAACTCAAAATAAGTGCAAAACGAGGTTTTTTCGTTATTTTTTTTTATCGAGATTTTTTTATCCAATCGTGTTTTCGCTTCTACAAATTTAAAGATTATAAGTCCAAGTTTAATGTGTCCAAATAGCAAACTCTCAAGTCTTACAGATACCGATATCTAGATCGCCCAATATTACCAAAACAGCATAATATAGACTCTTAATCAACGTACAACTTAATGCTGACCAGCAAATTGCAAAAACGTAAGAAAATTTGAATTTCGCGGGCTACCTTAGCGCTTCCCCTTAAGTAAAGAAGATTTTAAAAAACGTGTAGAAGTGTATTGATAGTCACGTAATTTTTCGATATTTTTTTATTATCAACATTAATTTTAGTTTTGAATGCAGTTTTACAATGTTGTTGCAATTTTACACTGTTTCATTTCCGTTTTTCTTTCCGAGATTAATGACTTTCGTAATTTTATTTAAGGGGGAAGCGCTAAGGTAGCCCGCGAAATTCAAATTTTTTTACGTTTTTTGCAATTTGCTGGTCAGCATTAAGTTGTACGTTGATTAATATATGAATCGCGGCCGTAAAAAATATGTGTTTACAGAATTATAATCATTAAAGTCATCAACACAACTCTCTAAGACCACGTAAGTCCAAAGAATGATGATTTCATGAAACAGTTATTCGTATTAGTTATACAGTTATTCGTATGCAATTCAGTGTTTATAGAATTCGGATACACGACACGCATTTCCATAGATAATTAATTGATTAGAGGTGCGTTCTGAAATTTAACTGTTTTTTAGAGCGCGCCATTGATTAGTTTTGTTTTTACCAACGTGCGTGATAAATTGTCGACTTTTAAAAATGCGCTAGTTAGGGACTAGGCACTGTTATGGAATTTTGAGCGCTAAAACATCAAGAAATGCACTAGATCTAGTGCCGAAAGCACTAAGTTGGCAACATTCGAAATCTCTGTAGCAGAGGGTAGTATTTCTCTCTTATTCATATAAGTTTGTCTCACTCCAGTAGGGTATACTTACTTCAGTCTACCTGAGGGCTAGAAAAATAATTTTTAGAAAAGGTATGTTAGAGTCGTGAGACTTTAACTGCTTGAAATTCCTTGATGCTACAGTACATATTAATATGATTAGAAACCGACACAAAATAAATAAATAAAATGTGGTGTTTTTTATATTAAATTGATGTTATACTTATTGAATTCGAAGTATAAGATGATTTAAATATTAAAAAATAAAAACTCATCGTCAGCTAATTGTTTATGGGCGTAAAGATTGTCAGTTTATTTTCCAAAAAGCCTATGCAACGCTCAAATGCATTGAGCGCGCAAAATGTTTATCAGGCTGACTGACGGTATTACCCCCGTCAAAAATACGGCTGACGATTTTCTTTATTATTTTAAAAGTATAAAAATTGAGATGTATAAATTTCATATAGTAATAATTTTTTTTTTTTTCAAATTTTCAATGAAGTTCATGCACGTGACTGACATATAATCCCCCCTCGTCAATACAGCTGACGACTATTTTTTGAAAAAATGTGATTAAAACAATAATATTATACATTTTTGCTCGGTATAAAAATCATCGGAGCTGATTTTTTTCCAATGACTTTTTCATGCTGTCTCCTTCAGCTCCACCGCTATCGAAGCAGCTGACGTTCGGAGCTATTATGTGTTAGGGGAAAACTATTATTGTTATGATTTTCAGCCGGTATAAAATGACTTGCTCAAATATAGCGCCACCTCCCGTACTATTAGGAAGAACAATTTCGGGTAAAGAACTTTAGGTGAGCCAATATGGACCCTGTTTTTTGTGCCGTTGTTAAGGCGAAAGCGCCAGGGTAGCCCGCGAAATTCATTTTTTTTAGGTTTTTTTGGAATTTGCTGGTCAGTATTAAGTTGTACGTTGATTAATATATGAATCGCGGCCGTAAGAAATATGTGTTTACAGAATTATAATCATTAAAATCATCAACACAACTCTCTAAGAATACGTAAGTCCAAAGAATGATGATTTCATGAAACAGTTATTCTTTGGACTGACGTGGTCTTAGAGTTGTGTTGATGACTTTAATGATTATAATTCTGTAAACACATATTTCTTACGGCCGCGATTAATATATTATTCAACGTACAACTTAATACTGACTGACCAGCAAATTGCAAAAAACGTAAGAAAATTTGAATTTCGCGGGCTACCTTGATTATAGCTAATTCGGAATGCGGCCAAAGTGAAGTGGTAATAGTAATAGTGTTAGGTACTGAGTGTTACACATCGACGGCGAAGTGCCAATAACTCCTAACTGACAAAGTCAAAAATTTACACATACTGGAATAAAACGTTCAAAAATAGACACGTTGTTTGAGTTGGGAGGTACATATTTCCACATTTTAATTTAATGCTGTTGCAACTAAAAGTACACTTAGGCGATTTCACTAAAACATGCGAATAACGCCTTTAAATTCAAAACGAAGAAAAGTGAATTTCTCAAAAAAAAAAATCAGTTAGGAGGTATTGGCACTTCGCCGTCGACATGCTTTGTGGTGTTATTTATTAATACCACAGAGCATGTAACACCACTAGTGTTACATGCTCTGTGGTATTAATAAAATGGCGAATAAATATAAATAGTTCTTCCGTGACGTAGACATTGTACGTTCCGTGATGTGCAAGTGCAAATATACAGAATTTGACAGAACTCCACAGTTCATGATGTGCGTGTGTACAGTTTGTTCTTATTTTCAAATAAAATAATTAAACAAATGAAAATGATATAGTTGGCACTATCGTGTTAAAGAAACTCTTGGGGCTTCACAAACTTATCCGCATCCGCAAACTTTGAATCGGCACAAAAACATTGATAATATCATTGATACTGAACGAAATGACAGTTGTATAAATAATAGTGTTACACATGCTCTGTGGTTTTACAAAATTACAATTGTTACATGCTACTGTGGCTGTGGTATTAATAAAATGGCGAATAAATAAATAGTTCTTCAGTGATGTGCAAGTGCAAATACACAGAACTTGACAGAACTCCATAGTTCATGATGTGCGTCTGTACAGTTTGTTCTTATTTTCAAATAAAATTATTAAACAAATGATATAGTTGGCACTATCGTGTTAAAGAAACTCTTGGGGCTTCACAAACTTATCCGCATCCGCAAACTATCTCCGTGGTGTTTACCTAGTCATGAAGTTATTTACATAAATATTTTTGCAAGTGTTCGCGATGTGGTATGTCGCTGTGTTTTTAGTGCTTTTGTTGTGCCAATCGAGTGCCGAACATATCGGTGTGAAGTACAGGTGTAATGATTCTTCGATTGATCCTGATGTGTCGTACTCGACATTCACTCCGTCTCTGGACGGGGTGCGGGGTCGATACACTGCAGAACTGTGCACATTCAACGATCCCGATCGGACACTTTTAACGATGGACCTTACGTTCAAACAAGACTTGAAAGTATGTGATCCGGAACTTCGTAAAAAACGGCGTGGGGTAATAAAGCCTGGTCCCCAGCACTCCTCCAACACTGTAGACGTTTCTGGCCTGACTAACTGTTCCCATGTGAGTATTCATGTACAGACGCCAGGACATAAAGCTACTACAATCTGTCAAATTTCTTTAGATTTTCAACTTTATCGCCAAAAAATAATGTTCAAAGTAGATTGGGAAAATTTGACAGTTTCGGGTAGCTTGATGTGCTGGCGTCTGTACCATTGAGTTTATTAAGTATAAAAATTAAATGTGCATGCTGAAGTGCAGATAGCCAAAATTTGAAGATGCATCAGGTTTTTTTTACTTACGTGCTAAAACTGCATTGTTTTTGTCAAACAATTGGCATTTTTATTTCAGACAGTTCATAGGGTTAGTAACAATTTTACTTAATTTCTAATGTTGGTAGTAAGTTATAGACTCAGATTAACATATACAATCAATATTCAATGTGGAGCTGCATCCGCACATCAGGAAACACACATTGAACAACACAAACATCAGGGAATTCCACCAATTTGGGAACACATTGAGAATACTCTTTGTGCAGCCGCAAACATGCATCATCAGGGAAGCACATTTATTCCTAATAATGGTAGCAAAACCATTGATATTATTATGTGTAAACATTCCTGATGCACTATACTACCACAAATAGATCACACTGCCTGCTTTAAAAACCATTAGTTCGCTCTTTGTGATATTATATTTGAGCCCATGATTCACTACACAATATTTGCTTAATAGCAAGCACAGGAAGTCATGGGGAGAGACCCTTGCCCTTGCTTGTAACTTGGCATGTGACATGTAACCCTACTGTGTGATAAACTTTCTTTGCATTGTATAAATTCAATATTTTAGTATTGTATTTTTTTTAATGTAAAGAAAAATATGGGCTATTTTTATTGCATCTTTTAGTATTGTATTTTTTTATAATGTAAAGAACAATATGGACTATTTTCAATGCATTACACAACTTTTGTCAAAATACCTGTATAACCCGAAACTGGCAGTCCATAATTATTATTATTATATCACTGCAACTGTTAGGTTTAGGTTACACAGTTGCAGTGATATAATAATAATAAAAATAAACTATTTAAGTCACAGAAAAGCATAACTTAAGTGCGGACTTAAGTTATGCTTTTCTGTGACTTAAGTAGTCTATTTTTACACAGAAAAGCATGACTTAAGTGAACATTTAGGTCATACATGCTGTAAAATAATATACAAAATGTGTGACTTAAGTGTCTATAAATTCATGGCATTAAGCATAAATGGACTACTTAAGGTGAAGCGCAGTGGTAGACGGCGAAATTCAAATTTTCTTACGTTTTCTGAATTCTCAGGTCAATGTCAGGTTGTATCTTGATTAAAATATGATTTGCGATTGCCATAGATTACACTAGTTTACATGGCTTTTGTCCTTGAAATAAAGTGTTTCTTTTATCATTTGAGATGTACTGAGTTTAAAAAAAATAGGAATAAAATTCAATACATCACGTTTCCAAACTATTTATTATTTTTGATTTACAAAAATATGCCTACAGAAATAATAAAAAACATTAAAAATGAATTGCCTTAGCTTTTTTCTTGTTTTTATTTGTGTCTGTGTCTCTTATAACAGACCAGCAGTAATCACCTAACATGGCTTCGTCCCAGTATCCTTTACAACTTTGTTTAAAAAATTTCAAATCCTGATGAAAATGCTCTCCATGTTCGTCGCTGAATTCTCCGAGGTTTTCAGGGAAGAAATCGAGGTGCAAATGAAGTGTAACGAGTCTTTTAAGCCTGTTACATGACCTTATAAAAATTCATTTTTTGGTTGACTTGGAATCGTGAAGTGGTCACACTGATTTTTTTCTTTTGATGCTGTCATTTGATTTTGACATGTCACTTTTCGACCGATAGCTTTGGACAGAATGGCGCGATTTTCAGAGCTCAGATATAAATCTTGAAGTGTGTCTTCGGATGGAAACGCCACATGGCGTTTCTTCTTTTCTCTTTCTTTTACAACTTAAATTCTGAACGCTCGCCCTACCAAAATATATCTTGGACTGCCTTTGGCTTCCCAGCGGAGATCCAGGTCCCCAGGATGAGCGTGGTTTGCTCCTTTGGTTGATAGTTTATTCGACGGAATTTGGTATGGTTTGTGATATATAATTTAAATTTACAAAAGTGCAATAATGACAGGTCATAAAATAACATCTATTTCATCTTAGTCTTACACCTTTATTTAGAACCATAGCTGTTAATTTTAGAAAGGAATTTTCTTGCATATACTTAAAACCAGCACCCTTCGGATAATAAATTCGTTCTATAACTTTCATGGACGAATTTATTGATACCTTCCCGCTTGAAGATTAAAAGTTTCCAGTTCCCGCAGGTTAGTCTATCCTTGGCACTGTTTTGTGTGTACTCCTGGCGCCCGAATTTTCACTTCTATTTATATTTGTTTATTTATTTGGAGTACACCATGCATTCTTAATACACATTTTTAATACACATTCATACCATCATCATATTTTTTTTATTACTACAGAAGGAAATGAATTTTCAGAGACATGTTGACACCCATTCGTTGAAAATTATGTAATAAATAGCAATTAACTGTCTGTAATTTTCATTTGTTTTGTTGCCCAAAAATTCTTTTTAACAAGTCGTAGTGAATTCCAAGCAGATCTTTCAATATCCGAAAGACTGTTTTCAAATACCTCGTCTTTGAACATTTTTTTGATTTGCGGTCCGATAAAAATACCTTCTTTCAGTTTCGCGTCAGAAAGATTGGGAAAAATTGAGCACAAATGCTTAAAAGCTATGCTAGTTTTATCTAAAGCCTTAAGGGGGAAGCGCTAAGGTAGCCCGCGAAATTCTGGTGATGGTTGTAGATGGTTCTCTCCATATCATTGACATATTAAAATGCAAAAATCTTTTTGCACCTGCAGCCCAGAAGCTTAGCGTTTTTCTACATCTTTCACAAAAAACGTGAGGAGCCCATTTTTTGTCCTGGTTAGAGACCGGAATTTTGAAATAACAAAAATATGCTTCTTTCTGAGATTCTGTTATGGGATATCCTTTGTTAGATATAATAAATTCACCACAAATGTAACAAAATCGGTCAGGATGTACTTTACACAACCTTTTTGACATTTTAAAAACAATATTTATTCAACTGAACACTACAATGCAGCAAAATTTTAGAATGAATTCAGAACCAACTTTTGGGGAGGCTTAAAATAAAGTGTGTAGATAACTTGATTCATTGACGTCATAAAAATAAAATAAATATATGTTTGCGTTTAGATATTGTCTTGTCACTAAATAACACGATATGAAATTCACTGGCAGGACATGAAATTTGTGGTCGTCCAAATCAAAAGGGACCTTATGGCGGTAACTAGTTTCCGAGATATTAATAAATTTGTAAAATACCTCAAAAAAATCGTTTTTTTTTTATTAACTGTGTTTTTAAAAAGATGATTGTATTTACTACATGTAGATGTGTTCAACTTTTCGAAAAGTCAATTTAAAAAAGTTTCGTATTCATCTAAAGTTTAGTAAAAAAGGAACCTTATCGCGGCAAGACCTAACAAATCGTTTTTCTTGTAATTCAAACCATATATTATATCAACATTTTAATATTGCAAGGTAGGTATAAACTAAACTATTCATTCAGGATGGGAAATCATCAAATGACTCCTCCCGCTCTGGGTGGAGCGGAATAGGGAGTGTCAGACTCTTACTGACTAAAACCCACCCGTGTTCCTTCCTTCGCCCTTTGTTCCGGGCCAGCGGTAACCCTTTCGGACAATCCCGCTGACCCGGCAGGCTTCGGCCAATACGGGCCCCTTCGTTTAGTGCTGACATCTCTTTGAGGCGCGCGTGGAACACGTACGCGCTGTCCGGCACGGGCCTGGTCCTGATCGGACGGTGAGCTACCCATTGCTCTCCGCCCGCGCCTAAGGTGGCCGGGAGTAGTCGCGCGGCTCCCGACGCCCGGGGCGTCTCCCGCGGCGGCTGGGACGGGAGGCTCTCTCTCTCAGCCGTCCCGCCGCCTCCTTCGCTAGCATGACTGCTTCGCAGAAGGAGGCGACTGCTCCCCACTCCCTCTCGCCCCGGACCATGGCTTGAACCAGGCCCGGACGCGAGAGGTCGCCGCCATGAGATCGCGCCGGAGGTCTGTCCGCTCCGCCGCAATTTGCTGCGGAAGCGGAGTTTCCCCCCGGCGTAGTGCCTCCGCGCGCCACTCATACAGGCGCGCGAGGACTATCGCCTCCAGATCCCATGGCGGCAGTCCGGCAAGGAGGCTTGCCGCCTCGCCCGAGATCGTGCGGTACCCCCGGATCAGCCTAACGGCTACCACCTTCTGGGGCGCGTTCAAATAATGGGCGGCTCGCCGCCGCAGTGAACGCGCCCACACCGGGGCCCCGTTATAGGGCCATGGACCGCACGACCCCCGCGTAAAGCCTCCGGCAGGAGGCGTTTAGCCCCCTCAGGTTGGGCAGGAGCCGCTTGAAGGCGGCCCCGGCCCGTTCCAGTTTGGGAGCCAAACGTCGGAAATGCTCGACTAAGTTCCACCGGCTGTCGAGGATGAGACCCAGGTATTTCATCGTCGTCTCGACGCCGATGTGAACCCCTCCTACCGTTAGTTGGGATCCCGATGGTGGCGTATTCCGGAACCCATGAAACGACATGGCCTCGGACTTGTGCAATGCCACCTCGAGACCCAACTGCCGGATCCTCTCCACGACTATCGCAACCCCGCGTGTCATCGCGTCGGCCGCCGCCTGATGATGCGACCTCCCCTGCGCCAGGACTAGCGTGTCGTCAGCGTAGCGTATAGCTGCCATTAGATAGTGTCGCACGCCGCCGCATGCGGCATTCTTTGTATATGCGTCTTAGGTCTAAGGTCCCACTATTGTAGTCCATATTTTGTTTAGGTACTTTTAATAGAGGTAAACAATCTTGTTAGGTATGTTTTTATCATAAAATATATTTTTAAAATAGGCTAAGGCTAATAGCAAAAGTAATTCATTATAACATCTGTTATTTCATTTTGTTTTATCTTGTAATGGCTATAAATTATTTCATAAATATATTTTTCGACAAAAACGTATCAAGATTGTTTACCTTTATTAAAATACTTAAATTAATTAACTATACTAAGAGATAAGTGTCAGCAGACTGCAACGGACCGCCTTAAGGGCCCTTTTTTACGTATATGTATGTGGTCGTCCAAATCAAAAGGGACCTTATGGCGGAAATGAGTTATCTACAAAGCTGAAAACTACATAAATGTACCGAACTATAGACCCAAGAACCAACCTTCTAACCACTACCGTTATTTTTTTACGAATTTTTGAAGTTCACTGATCGAAATTATAAGTTTCGAGAAAATCGCAATTTAAGTATGCCGTACAAAAAAAGTTATGTTTTAGTGTGAAGTTATGTAACTGATGGTATACTTTGATTGACTATGATTATTACTAATGGAAATTCTTATAATCCTTGCATAAACTTGTTTGTTGTGGGAACATATTAAAATGTCGATATAATATATGGTTTGAATTACAAGAAAAACGATTTGTTAGGTCTTGCCGCGATAAGGTTCCTTTTTTACTAAACTTTAGATGAATACAAAACTTTTTTAAATTGACTTTTCGAAAAGTTGAACACATCTACATGTAGTAAATACAATCATCTTTTTAAAAATACAGTTAATAAAAAAACGATTTTTTTGAGGTATGTATTTTACAAATTTATTAATATCTCGGAAACTAGTTACCGCCATAAGGTCCCTTTTGATTTGGACGACCACATATACTTGTTACGAATTTTCATACCTTGTGATAATAAAAAAAAAATTGTTAAATAAGTAACATTTTCATACCTTGTGATAATAAAAAAAGAAAATTTAAGTTATCTTGAATGTTGCACTAAAATATTGATTATGCATGCTAAAAATAAAAAATATTGTTTAGTGCCCACCATTAGGGCCCTTTTTTAATTTGTTTGAAGAAATTGTTCAGTTCTCTATGTAACTTTACAAGATTATAACTAACAGTTATCATTGATCTCTTAGCTTTATTAGCATCTAAACCAATTATGTATAACCTATTTAGTGATTAAGTGTTGATTTTGTTACTGTCAGATCTCAAAGTTTATAAAAAATAAGAATTCTTGCTAGTAAATAAAAACTATTTTTTTTAAATTATGTGTTGTTTTTATTTACATCTAAGGCCTTTCGCAAATCTATGTAATTAGTAGCAATATGGAAACGATAAAAGTTTAGTGAGAAACAGGCGGTTTACTTATTTTTAATACTATTATCGATACTTTGCATCTCATTGATAATGCATTATGTTGGCGGGTCTAGTTCCCACAACAAACAAGTTTATGCAAGGATTGTAAGAATTTCCATTAGTAATAATCATAGTCAATCAAAGTATACCATCAGTTACATAACATCACACTAAAACATAACTTTTTTGTACGGCATACTTAAATTGCGATTTTCTCGAAACTTATAATTTCGATCAGTGAATTTCAAAAATTCGTAAAAAAATAACGGCAGTGGTTAGAAGGTTGGTTCTTGGGTCTATAGTTCGGTACATTTATGTAGTTTTCAGCTCTGTAGATAACTCATTTCCGCCGTAAGGTCCCTTTTGATTTGGACGACCACATTTATTAAATTTTGTAAACTAGTGTTATTATTATTTACAGAATTATATTCATTAGAATCATTATTATATCTCTTGTAAATTAAATTTGTTCCATAAGCACGTTTCCATAAGAGATTTCTTCTTATGGTTTTTACATTGTTATCACATATAGAAGCAATAATAATAATGTACCCAGGATTTTGTAATATCTTGATTTAAAAGAGTGTCCATGGAGTTTCTTGCCTGTTCTTCTCCATAGAGATCTACGTTTTGGAATTTTACTAGCTTCAACTTTCTGACTGAACTGACAGACTATTTAAATTTTGACAATTCAAAAGTCCCTGTACAAGGTTTAATTGAAATTGCTTTGAGTTTGGTACAAATCTAACTCAGAAAGATGTATTTAATGATTCTAATGGTTATAATTCTGTAAATACGTAGGTACCTGTTATAGTCGCGAATCATATTTTGATCAAGATACAACCTGACAATAGTGCCGATTCTGTTGTCACAAAATTCACTAAACTAGACTAAAAATCACTAAAATTTAGTTTACTCCTGTCAAACGACGTAACCTATTCTGAAATTAACTAAAGTGACACAACTTAACTATAAGTATTATAGTTTGACAGCACTAATGTCATTATAGTTACTTACTCAATTTAGTGAAAATGGCAGTTTTGGTATTCTGAATCTGACGTTTTTCACCTAAAATTTTGATTGTCAAACTAAATCAGACTATTTTTAATCGCGATTTAAAAGGTGTGGAGTAAAATTAGTTTTAATTGTCATGAACTAAGATTTACAAAGCACATTTCTCATTCAAGTTCTTAAAAGTGTGATTATGGAAGCTTATGTGATTGCAGCTGTTGTCGGTTCGGCAGAAAGGTAAATAATAATATTATTGTTAATAGGATACAATACGAAATGTATTTGTGAAAACATTATTTTATTTTTGTACTGAACTTATAAGAGACTGAGCTTTGTAGGTACTACAATATGATTTGGAAAAGAAGTGCAAGTGAGGGAATAAACATTTGAATTGGATAAATCAACTTTCTGATTCTGTGAAATAAGAAGTACTTAACTATTTTTTTAGAAACCATCAAGAAAGAGTTTGGTTGGAAATATTGCGAGACCATTCCAACCCATTCCACATGGACGAAGAAAAGTTTAAAAAAATTTTTAGACTCCCTAGATAGGGAGCACTTTATTTGGTGGATATGTTAAGGAATCCTCAGTTGGATGAAGGATTTCTCCCCAAACACATAAAGGTTAGAACAGTTTTGTTTCTTTTCTTTTGTATCCTTTCCTAACAGATGCTTACACTGTGCTAGTGCTCGGGGACTTCAACGCCAAAAATTTGGCCTGGGGTTCCCGTTACACGGATGTGCGGGGCAGGATGGTGGAAGACTGGGCTCTGGAAACAGGCCTGGTCGTCCTAAATCGGGGTTCTGTTCCCACGTGTGTGCAGATGCGGGGTGAGTCAGTGGTGGACATCTCGTTTGCAAGCCCCGCTCTGTCACAGCGTGTTATTGACTGGCGCGTCATGGAGGAGGTGGAGACCTACTCCGATCACCGGTATATCCGGTTCGACGTCTCCACCCAGACCTCCAGCGCGCTGGTCCAACAGGCCCCGAGTGGTCCGCGGTGGGCGCTGAAGCAGCTGGACCGGGAGCTCCTCCTGGAAGCCTCGATCGTGCAGGTCTGGGTGACATCACCGAACAGGCCTGCCGATATTGATGATGAGGCGGAGTGGTTCCGGGAGGCCATGTCCGAGATATGTGACGTGGCAATGCCCCGAGTCCGGCCAGGACGCGCCTGACGTCAGGTGTACTGGTGGTCGCAGGAGGTGGAGGCGTTACGCAAGGCGTGCGTCGACGCGCGGCACCTGTACACCAGGCACCGCAGGCTCCGCATCCGCCCTCCGGGTGCGGAAGCCACGGAAGCGGAGCTGTACGAGGGGTACAGAGCGGCGAAGACCGCCCTCCAAGAGGCTGTCCAGCGGGCCAAGCATGCGGCCCGCGAGGAGATGGTGGAGACTCTGAACAGAGATCCATGGGGGCGCCCTTACAAAATGGTGCGGAATAAACTCCGCACCTGGGCCCGCTGCTGACGCAGTCTCCGCCCCCAGCTTGTGGAAGAGGTGGTGAGCGCTCTGTTCCCTTCACGGGGGGAGCACATTCCCCCGCCTATGGCTCCGTCACTTGTGGTGCCCGAAGCGGACCACATGGACGACGACGACATCCCCGAAGTGACCGGGGTAGATCTGAGAGCGGCGGTAGGAAGGCTGATGGCCAAAAATACCGCCCCAGGACTCGACGGCTTGCCAGGTAAAGCCTGGGTCCTGGCCTCGAGGGCTCTCGGGCCTCGACTGGAGGCGCTCTTAAGCGCATGTATGATGGAGAGAGGCCAGTTTCCACTCCGTTGGAAGACGGGGAAGCTGGTCCTCATTCAGAAGCCAGGGCGCCCTGCGGACTCCGGTCCGCATACCGGCCCATTGTGCTGCTCGACGAGGTGGGCAAGCTCTTTGAGAGAGTAATTGCGGGCCGCCTCTTCGGGCACCTGGTGAGGACGGGGCTGGATCTTGCGGAAAGCCAGTTTGGCTTCCGCAAGGGGCGCTCGACGGTGGATGCCATCATGCGCGTGAGAGCGACGACGTCGACGACTCACGACGGGGGACGCGGTGTCCCGGGGTGGGGTCGTCGTGGCGGTGTCACTCGACATCGCCAACGCGTTTAACACCCTGCCCTGGGGCTGCATTGGGGAGGCACTCCGGTATCACCGGGTGCCGACCTACCTCCGTCGAGTAGTCGGGGCGTATCTGACGGACAGAGCCGTCAACTACCCCGGTCGCGATGGGGAGTGGAACCGGCGAGAGATGTCGTGCGGTGTCCCACAGGGATCGGTTCTGGGGCCGCTCCTGTGGGACATCGGTTACGACTGGGTGCTGCGGGCCGACCTCCCTGATGGCGTCAGCGTGGTTTGCTACGCTGACGACACGCTAGTCCTGGCGCAGGGGAGGTCGCATCAGGCGGTGGCCGACGCGATGACACGCGGGGTTGCGATAGTCGTGGAGAGGATCCGGCAGTTGGGTCTCGAGGTGGCATTGCACAAGTCCGAGGCCATGTCGTTTAATGGGCCCCGGAACACGCCACCATCGGGATCCCAACTAACGGTAGGAGGGGTTCACATCGGCGTCGAGACGACGATGAAATACCTGGGTCTCGTCCTCGACAGCCGGTGGAACTTCGTCGAGCATTTCCGACGTTTGGCTCCCAAACTGGAACGGGCCGGGGCCGCCTTCAAGCGGCTCCTGCCCAACCTGAGGGGGCCAAACGCCTCTTGCCGGAGGCTTTACGCGGGGGTCGTGCGGTCCATGGCCCTATACGGGGCCCCGGTGTGGGCGCGTTCACTGCGGCGGCGAGCCACCCATTATTTGAACGCGCCCCAGAAGGTGGTAGCCGTTAGGCTGATCCGGGGGTACCGCACGATCTCGGGCGAGGCGGCAAGCCTCCTTGCCGGACTGCCGCCATGTGATCTGGAGGCGATAGTCCTCGCGCGCCTGTATGAGTATCTATATGTGGACCCCACTGAAGCTTAGCATCCAAAGTTATGCCCAAGAATACTGTGCTGTCTTCAGGATTCAATTCCTCGCCCTTTATTAACACATTAGTTTTCACCTGCCTAACGTGGGGTAGCGTAAACTTAATGCATTTGGTTTTCTTCTCGTTTAGAAGCAAATTATTAACATTGAACCAGTGGACTACTTTCGAGATCGCGCTATTTACATCGTCAGTAACCAACTGCTGACGTTTAAGTAAAGTGAAGCGTCGTCTGCAAACAACACTATATCATGATTATCCTTTATGGGGTACGGCAAGTCATTAATCTAAATAAGAAACAAGAAAGGACCAAGAATTGAGCCCTGCGGGACTCCCATCGTTACTATAGATCCGAGTGATCTTTCTCCATTAACGTCAACGCTCTAAATCCTTTTACTCAAGTATGAAGTAAGAAGACCCAGAGCAGTATTCCGGATCCCGTAGTGGTGGAATTTGTTGGTCTAAAATTAATTTCTCAAAAATTTTACTAAAGCCGGTCCTCCGCCTGTGGCCCTGATGGAGTCTCTAACTTTTCTCGCCTTTGTTTTGACTTTTGCCACCCACACATTCCAAATCTGTTGAAATTAAATTAGTTTACAAAGAAAATTATGCAATCCAGTTTAACATTTTATCTGAAATAAACCACTTACATGTTGCCACTGCTCTACAGTCCTGCTGCAGCCCAGTTGGTTCAGCTCGCTACTTATATTGGCCTAAAACTCCATAACTCCTGCATCAGCTTGATTTTCTAAAAATGTAAGACAAAAAATAAGACGCTACATATTAGTAGACCTGAATTTATACCTAATAATAGGATAATAAATTAACATACACATCAATAAACTGATAATTAATATTGATGCTCTCAAATTTTCTTTCGTTGTTTATGTCATCGCTAAGGATTCTTAGCGATGACATAAACAACGAAAGAATTTTTTTTTGTTAGTTTATTGATAAATCTATCAATAAACTAACAAGTTCAGTTGTATTTCTTACCTCTGGCCATTATCCGATTGTTATGGAGCCGCTCCACGAGAAGCTCCTGCTGTTTTTTATTTGCTCGTTTTCTGGACGACTGCATGCTGAATTACTTAAAATTTATAATAGTAAAACACCAAGGTAAACGTAGTCTGTGAAAACGAAAAAATTCAAAACACCCAATTGAAAATTTGACATAAATCAACAAATAGAAGATGTCCTTGATAGGGCTTTCCTACGGCGCACACTGGTCCCAAATTAAAAATTATATTATATTGCTTATCTCTGCGTACTTTCGAGATAATAGTGACAGAAAATAACATTTTTTTTTAATGTTAATTGTTTGCTTTTTTTTAATCATAGCATTACTTTAGCACATAATTATAATGTATGTGTAATGTCAAATAAATAAAAAGAGACTTCTCTGTAAAAGAGGTTATGGGGGCTCACTAATGACTGAAAAGCTATGACCTTTCTGAAGGAGTACTTTCATCAGTTCTAAAAAACAATCAAAATGAAGACAAATAAAGCTGCAAACATAAAGTTGAATATGTTCACAAACGATTCTGAAAAAATATTATGGTGAAAGATTAATATTTGGGTCTATATTCTCTTGAGAAATCTCTATTTCCTCGTTTTCCAACGAAAGCAATTCATTGTTCAAGATCAAAGCACTAGCCTCTGGAAACAACTGTTTATGTAAACGAGCAAACTTTGGTTTGATATGGCTGATGTAAGGATCTGAGCTAATTAGAAAGCTGTGGATAATGTCTAAATTAGTCTGAACTCTACCGATTTTTCTTGTATGTGCCCTTCTAACATTCCGGAAATCTTTATTCCTCACTTCGGAAGCTTCTTCGGAAAGCATGCCTATCGGAATAAAGGAGAAATTTTCACAAATATCAGCACCGTGTATCAACAATTTATGGACACTTGAAGGCATGTAATACCATGGATATAAGTTTACATACAGCATTGCTGTTTCTTTACAATATGCCCTAAACATGTTGGTATTAATAAGATGACCAGATGAAATTGTTTGTAAAATGACTGCAAATCTCTTGATTAAATCAGGGCATGTAATACCATGGATATAAGTTTACATACAGCATTGCTGTTTCTTTACAATATGCCCTAAACATGTTGGTATTAATAAGATGACCAGATGAAATTGTTTGTAAAATGACTGCAAATCTCTTGATTAAATCAGGGTGGATACCCGTTATTTCAGCAGATACTTCATAATTTTCAAAAAACCTTGCCGTGTTACCGTCATTGGTTGCACCAAATCCCTGTTTTACTATGTCAATTAACAAACCAGTTCTTTCCCGGAATTCTTCTTGTGTCAAATTCTTTTTAATTTCTTTTAACAATTTATCTTCTTTTCGTGCAGCCCACTTTTTGAAGTCTAAGTTGTACGAAATGTGTAAAATACATTCCATACATCTTATCCACATATGAAGCGAAGACAGACCATATTTATACATATCTTCTCTGATGAGTCTTTTGGATACAAAGTCCAAGTCATTCATTTTGCTAGGTAGGGTATTGCAAATATTACAAACAGCTGCAGAAGAAGTATTGGAAATCACAGTAGAAATTTTCCCATTAATCATAGTCATGTACAAAACATGTTTAATATCAAAATTATCTACAATTGTGGGAACAAGATTACGAATTTCTTCCTCTAAGGATGCACTTTCCTTCTTTATCAATTCATTTGTTTCTTTTGCAAATATAAAGCCAATTGGACGACAATAGTTTGTTGAAGAGGGAGCAGGATTTTGCCACAAGATAGTACCACTCTCTTCTTCCAAACGAAGCGGAACCAAACTAATCATGAAAACTGAAGAATCGTCAATTTTAGTATCGGAGTGTGACTTTTGTTTATAATTACTTTGAGAAGATGACCCGTCAAAACCCCATTTGCTTATTAGTTTTAGCGATTTTTTGTCGGCAGAGTTGTGCTGAATTGTTTTTAATATCCTATTGGTTGTCAAATCTAGAAGCGATTGAAGTCTTATCTTAGCATCAGATTCAGTTACAGTTATGTCTGACTCTGGAGGATAACAAGTTTTTTTAGCTTCCAGGAGCTTTTGATAGGATGGAAGACCATACATTTTCTCTGAAGCAAGAATAGTTCTTAAATTTCGATATTGCCATTTTGACAAATTTGTTGAGGTGTAAAGCGCTAACGTTTTATCATCTGGTAAACACGGTTTGTCAGTCTTTTTAGCGAATAGTGCATCATGTACCATCTCACATTTTTCCTTGTTTTGGCTGAGTTCGTTTAATATAGCTGCTAATTTTGTTTTTTAGACTCTTAATTTGGCACATAAAGCATAAACTAATTCCTCCTCTGTGTGATCTAGAAGTGTTAGAGAACGCCTTTTCTTCTGTTTATCAGATATATCAACAAATGGTTTTTTACTTGTACCACAACTTAATTGATGAGTATCCACTTACGTTTCGAAATTTGGAATTACTTCCTCGGCAACTTTAAAAATGCTGTTTAAATCGATATTTTGACATTTTGGCCAAACTATTTGGGATTGTAACCAGTCTGAATTTTTGTTAAGAAAGGTCTTTTGAGCTCTACTGGAAGCAGACCATCTTTTTGAGATATTACTTGAAAAATTACGACAAAATAATTTAATATTACTCAAATCTTCGGAAGACAGTTCAACACCAATACGTTCAATAAGGGCATTAAATAAAAATTCGACATTTTTAAAACCACCTCCTGATTTAAGAACAACGTATAAGTCTAAGTTGGTGACAAATGCGGACATATTATAATTTTAAGGAAAATTAAAAACAAATTAGAATCAAAGATATCAAAGACAAAGTGACTATGATTTTAACAAAAAAAAATTACGAAAACAAATTCGACGAAAGAAAGACAAACAAAAACTATTTGATTTTAAAATCCAAAGATTCAAAATACAACAATAACAAAACAAATAAACAACAAGCATTTCTTCAAGCGCACAGAAAAAATAAGGACACGTCTTATCGCAACCACATTTAGTTGTACACTGAGGTGTACGCGCGCGATTCGTGACCGTATTACGTTACGTCATGAGAGGCGGCCATCTTGTTATCCCGGCAAACTCGCGTCGAAGATCCATTTTGCTGGCCAGCGGACCTATTGCGATATGAGTAAGGCTATGATTAAAAAAAAGCGAACAATTAACATTAAAAAAAATTGTTATTTTCAGTCACTATTATCTCGAAAGTACGCAGAGATAAGCAATAAGTTTCTTCGAGCCAAATACTCAGAATTATTAGTTTTCTAACATATGTGAATGCCATCTCGACATCGCTTAGGGCTTTTGAGAAATTGAGTAAAATGTAATCACTCCCATACAAAAAAAAAAAATATTTTTTTTAGAGAAAAGTATTTGAAGTAGGACAATAATATTTTTTTGCCTTATCTGTTATCATTATATCAAAAATAAAAAAAAATATCAGCGGTCTACTATCAATGTCCACTTTTTTTTAATTTGGGACCAGTGTGCGGCGACGAGAATACCGGAGATTTTCAACTTAGTGTACGAAACACCGGACTTTTTTTTCTCGAAATAACATTTTTATTCTTAAATAAGCTTTATAACGCTGAAATAAATAGTGTTACGAGCTTGGGGTTCGTGACAATAAAAACTGCCGATTTAATAACCAAAACTTGACACTTTAATCACAACACTAATTACAAGTCAAACACACTAATTAAGAAACACAATTTCACTTACTGATCACTGTTAAGTCGCACTTGAAGATCGCTTTCGATGTTCTCGCTCGTATCGCTTAATCGAAACTATATGTCTCGCGGCTCGCGCCCGCCTTATATAATGCCACAGAGCTACTCTATAAACATCTAGTATGTTCGAGTACATAGCGGTCCCGACTGACTCGACGTCGATAGTTCTCGGAATTACTAGAACCTACATGAAGGGTCAATGTCCTAGTACCAAGGTACTAGTTCCGCTATCCGATACTAGATGGCGCTAGTGGTAACTAATGTCGCCATGTATCAAGCATTATTTGTGGTGCGCAACACTGTCCCCTCCTAAGACATGCTCGTCCCGAGCATTATCGGCCCCATAATAACGCGCCAGTCGATCCACATGGACGATCTTAGGAGTACCTCTTGCACCTTTCTGTATCCGATAGGTTACGTCATTGATCTTAGTCACAACCCGGTACGGTCCGTCCCATTTAGCTTGAAGCTTAGGAGATTTCCCTTTGCTGCGGACTGGATTGTGCAACCACACGAGTGAACCTTCGTCGAACCCTTTATTATTAATTTTGCGGTCATAACGGGTTTTCATCTTCTCAGACATTTGCTGGCCCGATTGTCTGACGTGCTCGTAAATGTCATTCATCTTGCTCCGCAAGTCATTCGCATAATCGGTTACACTTCGTGGGGCATCAGGTGGTATTCCGGTGATCAGGTCAGCAGGCAGCCGTAATTCTCTTCCAAAGTTCGCGAGAGCTGGTGTCACCGATGTACTTTCGTGAACAGCGCTTCGATATGACAACAAAAACGGTTGTATGTGCTTGTCCCAATCTCGTTGCCGATTTTCTACAACTTTGGCTAGGTACCTCTCCAGTGTCTGATTAAATCGTTCCACCATTCCGTCCGATTGTGGGTGGTAAGAAGTCGTTCTTGTTTTATGAGTACCCATCACTCGACAAGTTTCCTGGAATATTTGGGACTCAAAATTCCTTCCTTGATCACTGTGAATCTCCAAAGGTACTCCAAAACGACAGAAGACTTCATGAACTAATCTATCTGCAATTGTCGAAGCTTCTTGATTTGGAATGGCGAAGACTTCCGGCCACTTAGTGAAGTAATCCAACACAACCATGAAATACTTGTTACCACTTTCACTTTCCGGAAACGGCCCCGCAACGTCAAGGGCTATCCTCTCCCATGGTGCACCAACATTATACAATTTTAATGCACCTCTACTTCGAGTCTGAGGCCCCTTTAGAGCTGCACAACTTGTACATTTGCGACACCAGTCCTCGACATGGTCCCGACAGTGGACCCAGTAAAACCGTTCTCGTATCTTCAGTAGAGTCCGTTTTACTCCCAGATGACCTCCTGAACAACCATTATGGTACAGCTGTAGAACATCCGGTACTTGAGCTTTAGGGACAACCATTTGCAAATGACAGCTGTCTCCCCGAGCATTTTCCCATTTACGGCACAGGACTCCATCCTGAACCACCAAGCTGTCCCATTGGGCCCAATAGCTTTTTGTGACCGAACTCATCGCTGAGACGTCGCTCCACCTGGGATTAGGAGCTCTGGCCTTCATCCACTCCAGAATCGGCTTGATGTCTGAATCTTCCTGCTGTGCACGTTGTAGGCTTTCCTTCCACTCGTTGTTGAGGTCTGTCTTAAGCATCCTCACAGGTACCACTTCCTTACTCTCCTGCCTAGTACAATGCTTGCAGTCTTCAGGACAAGGTCTTCTTGACAATGCATCTGCGTTGCCAAGAGACTTCCCGCTGCGGTGTTTAACCACAAAGCCGTCCCGCTGCTGCTGGGCGGTGCTGTTAGCCGCACTACCCTCTCGAGTCCAGCCACTTTCCCTTTCTGCAGTCCGCTTAGGGCAACTGGATCGAAGGTGGCCCCTTTCCCCACAGCCGTAGCACCTAGGGCTGTATCCTTTCTTGCGGTTGCGAACTGTAGCCACTGCAACCTCCCTGACGCGATAGGAACGATGATCCTGCCGCACCGCTTCCACCTCCAGTGCATGGGCCAAGGCATCCTTCAGCGTCCCGTGGTGACCGAGCCTCACAGCAGCTCTAACTTCAAGGTCGCGGATGCCGTCGATGAATGCCTGGACCAGGTTCCCATCAATAAGCGCAGGTACGGACTGGTAAGCTTTGCGAACCAGCTTCTCCACTTCAAGGGCCCACTGCTGCAGGTTTTCGTTGCTGCGTTGCACGCGATCCTTGAGCTGCGCACGGAACACGTGTTCCAGGTGAGCGTCGCCATACCGAGCCTCCAATGCCTCAAGGAGCTGCTCGTAAGTCACTTCCTTACCGAGAGCTTCCAGAACAGTTAAGGCCTGGTCGCGCAGGCCTAGGGTGAGGGCAGTCATGGCCTGACTTTTATTCCACCCATTCGCCTTCATGACAGCCTCGAATTGGATTTTGAAGGCCGACCAGGAAGAAGTTCCGTCGAACGGTGGCACTTTGAATCCACGTAGCGAAGGTGTTGTAGCTACGGGAGCTGCGATTCCATCACCCAGTTTCAGGTAATCCAGCGTTTTCTTCACGTCAGCCATCATGGTTTCCTTCAGGTCAGCCATCACGGTTTCCTTTACGTCAGCCATCACGTTGTCTACCTGGTTTTTCACTTGGTCGATTCGGATTTCAGCTTCCGACAGGCGGTTGTCATGTTGAGCAACCTTATCCTTCACCTCCTTCATGTCTTTCCCGAAGGTAGCGTGAAGGTCCTTTATAAGGAGCATCTGCTCTTCCTGGCGGCGCGCCTGCTCCTCCTGTTGGCGGGCCTGTTCCTCCTTGTCCCGCTGGAGCTGTTCCTCCAACCGACGAGCCTGTTCTTCCTGTCGGCGAGCCTGTTCCTCCTTGTCCCGCTGGAGCTGTTCTTCCAATCGACGAGCCTGTTCCTCCTGTCGACGAGCCTGTTCCTCCTGTCGACGGGCCTGCTCCTCCTTGTCCCGCTGGAGCTGTTCCTCCAACCGACGAGCCTGTTCCTCCTGTCGACGAGCCTGTTCCTCCTGTCGACGAGCCTGCTCCTCCTGTCGGCGAGCCTGCTCCTGCAGCATCATCATCAGAGCAGCAAAATCTGGTGCTGGTGATGCTGGAGCAGCTGTGGACGGGCCGGCCTCCGTGGTCGGTAGCTGGCCTTCCGACCCCTGTGGCATTGCTCCACCAAATCGCCTCTGATCCGTCTCTTGCTGGCGTTGACTCCGGGTACGGATACCCTCCATGTCGTCTTTGGGTAAAATCGGCATTTTCAATCTCGCTTCTGACACCAATTGTTACGAGCTTGGGGTTCGTGACAATAAAAACTGCCGATTTAATAACCAAAACTTGACACTTTAATCACAACACTAATTACAAGTCAAACACACTAATTAAGAAACACAATTTCACTTACTGATCACTGTTAAGTCGCACTTGAAGATCGCTTTCGATGTTCTCGCTCGTATCGCTTAATCGAAACTATATGTCTCGCGGCTCGCGCCCGCCTTATATAATGCCACAGAGCTACTCTATAAACATCTAGTATGTTCGAGTACATAGCGGTCCCGACTGACTCGACGTCGATAGTTCTCGGAATTACTAGAACCTACATGAAGGGTCAATGTCCTAGTACCAAGGTACTAGTTCCGCTATCCGATACTAGATGGCGCTAGTGGTAACTAATGTCGCCATGTATCAAGCATTATTTGTGGTGCGCAACAATAGCAAGATAATCATGCTACCTGAATATTTTTTTTAATGCTGTAGTTTGTTGATTTTAATAAAATTAAATGTTTTTTCCTCATTGAAAACCGAAAAAATCTCCGCCAGTTCTAAATCGTTTTCAGTGTACAACCCTAGCAGGATCACATTGGACACAGATAATAAAAATATATATAGGTTATTGCATCTTAATTTATTACAATATAAACAACAATATAGTTTTACGCCGTCATTATGCTCCCTTTAATTCATTTAAATGACTATTATCAAATAATTAAAGATTATTTAATTTTACTCTTTAATTTTTATTTTCATTCACTTTTTAATTTAATTTCCAACAAATCTTGGTCTATGGTTTACTTAACTTGGCGATTGTCAAACTCGATTTTAGTTAACTCAAAGTTGTTTTTAAGTTTAGATAATCTTGTTTACAGAATAGCTTTTAAGATTCTCTTAACCAAAAATTAGATTAGTTATAGTTTAGTTTAGTTCGGTGTACAACAGAATCGACGCCACTGACTTGAAAATTGCAAGAAAAATTGAATTTCGCGGGCTACAACTTAAGTCACACATATCGTAATGTATTATTATTTAGTTACAAAAAGCTCACAGGGAATCTTATGAGTGTGTATAAAAATAAGTCATGATTATAACTTTAATTGTCTACAGGTATGCTATGCAATGGAGTTTGATTTGATATTCAGCAGCTGCTATCTACTAAAGAGCACATTGAATGGTGTTCAAAGGAGCCACTCTCCTCATGATGCATACTTTCTGGTTAATAACAATATGACCAAGGAAAACTATGATAACTCAACACCATATGTCATCTTCTTTGAATATGAGTGAGTCACATTTACTATTACTACCCAGAAGGAGGGTTATGCTTTTTTTGTGTTGTCAATGATGTATTTACTCGCTATTTGTATTGCAGTGATTACTTTACGTTGGGCTGGATCCTGGGGATACCGGCAGTAGACTACAGTGTTACGCTGCACAAGATAAACAATGATACAGGGGTAAGGTATTTTCTTGATTTTTTAACTCTCCCAGAAAGCCAGTAAGGTCTAGGAATTGTTGTATCAACTTACTGTTTCTTAAGCTTAACGGTAGCTTGCAATAAATGTGTGTGTTGTTTGTGGCAGGAATATTTACATGAAGAAATTGAAGTGACGCAGAACTGCACACTGCAGAATGACGTGGAAGGTTTGCGCTGTGTGCTAGCGCCGCCCTACGGCTGCTACCAGGCCTCGCTAGTGCACGGTGGCCTGTGGACCTCCGGCGTATTCCACCAGAAGAAGTTCGTCAATTATGATCATTTGTGTGAGTTTGATTTATACTGAACGCAGATTTGTCATCCTGAAAAATATAACCCGGTATCCATGGTATTGTCTACCATGGATACTGAGTTATACTTTTCGCTACATTGCCATATTGCGCCACATTGTTGCAACAATACTGGTGTTGCTGGAAACAGTTTCCAATGTCCTACAATCTTGTAAACCTATTTTTGGAGCCCACAAGCATAACCCTAACTAGTGCCAGATGCCTAGATAATATTTATACAGATATTATACCAAGCCACAAAGAAATTATAAAGGACATTG
Source organism: Luperina nickerlii (assembly GCA_963855955.1). NCBI lineage: Eukaryota > Metazoa > Arthropoda > Insecta > Lepidoptera > Noctuidae > Luperina > Luperina nickerlii. The sequence goes on from OY979670.1 coordinate 649,529, forward strand.
CTCGTCGTCCATACATAGTTGGCCTAAGATCCAACAGGGAGGTGTATTTACTTTTTGGGTTTTAGATAATGTATATATTCGATTGAACTTAAATTAAAATAACGGACACTTGAGAATTCAGAAAAAATCAAAACACTTTCGGATTTTGAGGTTATAATTACGTCAATAAAAACATTCGGTGTGTAGCAATAACAGAAGGCGCGCGCCAAGTGACATTACTACCAAATGTCAAATGTCATCTGTCAATTCATCAATTGTCAGTGTCCATATTATTGCTCGTTAGACGTTTCAAACAGCGCTCAATGGAGTTTTTTGATAAGCCGTATTATGGTTCCGCGACATCATAGCGGACGTGTGTAACTAAAAACCATTATCGTATATCAAGCGTTGAGAATACTGACGCTTGTCTGTGTCAAACTCTTATTAAGAGAGCTGTTACAAAGACTTGGCTGTATGAGCTATAATACCTTTGCCTATTAAAAACTTCAAATTGAACCAAAAAATCATAACACCGATGATTATGACGGAAGTGAATACTTTTTAAAATGTTTTCGAAATTAAGAAGTGTCCGTTCTATTGAAATATTTGTAATGTATATTATTAAAAGATCTAGTAATGGGGATTGTCCAAAATTTCTAACCATTATATTTTATATTATTTTTTGTAAATTTAGAGCATTTTGAGAAACTAATTTGAATATTTTGATGATTGGCTCAATAGTTATTTTAATAAAAATTATTTAATTATTTTAAGTTTTTAGGGTAGGTGACGTCATCCAGTGGCATAAAGATTAAGTGCCGTTGCCTTACTAGTACATAATTAAAAATTTTAATCTGTCAACACAACGTCAACAATGTCACATCTGTCAAAGTGTCAATAGGCCGAATAGACGTCTTAAGGTGAATGGGTAGTAGTAGACCGCGAAATTCAAATTTTCTTACGTTTTTTGCAATTTGCAGGTCAGTGTCAGGTTGTATCTTGATCAAAATATGATTCGCGACAATAACAGATACATATTTAGAGAAGTATAATCATTAGAATCAATAATACATCTTTCCAAGTTAGATTTCTACCACTAACACTTTTCCATAAGAGATTGGTGGTTGGTGGTAGAAATCTAACTTAGAAAGATATATTAATGATTCTAATGATTATAATTCCTTAAATATGTACCTGTTATTGTCGCGAATCATATTTTGATCAAGATTATTAAAAAATCAACCACAAATGGTGTTATTTCCTGATGACACTTCCTTAATTTTTAAGGTAAATAGACGTGCTACAAATTTTGACGATGTAAATAACGCCCTACTGCAGGTCCAAAATTGGTTCACTGCTAATAATTTAGTATTAAATGGAAAAAAAACTAAGTGCATAAGATTTTCTTTACCAAATGTCAAGAGTAGTGATTGTGAGATAATATTGAATCAAGAGAAACTAGAATTCGTCGATGAAACTGTTTTCCTGGGGATCACGCTCGACTCAAGGCTACAATGGGGTCCTCATTTAACATCTCTTGCAGGACGGCTAAGTTCAGCAGCTTATGCTGTCAGAAAAATCCGTCAATTTACTGATGTAGATACCGCGAGACTAGTCTACTTTAGTTACTTTCATAGTATCATGTCTTACGGTATTTTACTTTGGGGACGGGCTGCAGACATCGATTCTATTTTTATTCTGCAGAAAAGAGCTATCAGAGCCATTTATATTCTCCGCAGGCGCGATTCTCTAAGGGAACTGTTTAAGGAAATTAACATCATGACGGTGCCTTGTCAATATATCTACGAAAATATCATGTATGTAAGAAAAAACTTACATCTTTTTAGTAAAAGAGGTGAAAGACATAATTATAGTACTAGAAATAGGGACCTATTAGTTCAACCAGGTTTCAGACTGGCTAAAGTAGACTCATCTTTTATGGGGTACTGTTTAAAATGTTATAATAAAATACCTCCCCACATTCTTGAAATGAATGAGACAAAATTCAAGTCTTGTATAAAACGCACACTATGCAGTCAGGCATATTATAAGTTAGGGGATTACATCGCTGATAAAAATGCCTGGCTCAAGGCTGGTCCTGCTCCACAACCACAACTAATTGATTAACACTTGAAGATTCTGTTGGAGCTGCTGAAGATTGTAAGACTATCTTTGCATTGTATAAACTCAATTTCCTTGTATTGTATAATTGCATAGCACAGATGTGAGTTCTATGTATATACTATACACTATGTACCATTTATCGGGTAATGTGTCTTTCATTGACTTGAATGTGCCCTGGCGGCTGATAGTATGTCATGCTCACACAAATGTCTCGCTGACGGTGGCGTGTGTGTTGGATCATTTAGCTCCCTTCAAAATGGTTGAGCTGAATGGTGCCGATCTATGCGTCATGTTCGTGAACGGGCGCCGTCAGTTGGGGCTGGTCATCACTTAGCTGCCTCGGCTTATTTTTTATTATTTTAATATTGAATTGTTGTTTTCTTACCATTAGCTGTACTCTGGACACTTTTAACGCGTACGTCTTTTTTACATCGTTCTCACATATAATTATAAATTCACATTATTGATGTAACTAATATTTTTGTAAAACTATAATTTAAAAGAGTGTCCATGGAGTTTCTTGCCCGTTCTTCTCCATAGGTACCTACGCTTTGGAATGGGCAACTAGCTTCATATTTTCTGACTGACCGACTTTTTGACAATTCAAAAGTGCCTGTAAATGGTTTAATTGAAATAAATGTTTTGAGTTTGAGTTTGAGTTTGAGTTTGAGTTTGATACAATCCGACACTGACCTGCAAATTGCAAAAAACATAAGAAAATTTGAATTTCGCGGTCTATCACTACCCATTCACCTTAACCCCAAAAACTGCAAGTCGCTTGGAGGTTTTTAAAGTTAAAATCATTAACCAATTACCAGTTTTGTCCATTCATGCTGATCCTAATCATCTTTATGATATTTTTTTAATACATATATACTGTAAACAATTTGATTCCACCTTTATTCCCAAGATTGTCTTGGTTAACAGTAATGCATCATTCAGTGATTGGGCTACCATTGGTATTCATAAAAGTAGTACACGGCTTTATGAACTGTACAATGAAAGGACTTATGTTATCACTGATGAATTTTATTTGTATGTTAGAAATTATTCAAAATTATTAAAAAAAATTGTTATATAGCCAAGTCACGTTATTTGGGTTCAAAGATTAAAAACAGCAGTAATGTAATTAAAACAACTTGGAATATTATTAATAGTGAAGCGGGAAGGTCTAGAAACCGAGATACTAACTACAGCCTGTCTATTAATGACAACATAATAAAATCAGACTCACAAGTCACCGAGGCATTTGAAATTTTCTTTTCAGATATTCGCGTTTTTATTAATAGTGAAGCGGGAAGGTCTAGAAACCGAGATACTAACTACAGCCTGTCTATTAATGACAACATAATAAAATCAGACTCACAAGTCACCGAGGCATTTGAAATTTTCTTTTCAGATATTCGCGTTTCAACTACTAAATTCCTAAACTCATCACCTTCTGTTGCTGAGTCTTTGCTTAAGGAAAATGTTAATGGTTGCGATTCGGATTTTCATTTTGAATATATTACATGTCGAGATATAATTAAAACCTTTCACACTTTAAATGTAAAAAAGACTGCAGATCTATGGGGTAATTCTGTAGAAGTTACTAAGTCTATTATTGACATTGTAGCACCTACTCTTGCTCTTATCTTTAATAGTTGTACTGACAATGGGGAGTTTCCTGACCTTATGAAACATAGTAAAATAATACCTTTGTTTAAATCAGGTAGTACATCAGACCCCACAAATTATAGACCTATTTCTGTACTACCTACCTTTAGTAAAATTTTTGAGAGATTAATTTTAGACCAAATGCAAAGATTTTTTAATAAACATAAATTATTACATAGCAAACAGTTCGGTTTTACAAGGGGTCGTTCAACTACTGATGCCGGCCGGTGTTGAACTTTTAGGACATATTTATAATGCATGGGAAGATAAATGCGATGCCTTGGGCATCTTTTGTGATTTATCCAAGGCATTCGATTGCGTTCTTCACGAAACGTTAATCAGGAAACTCCACCACTACGGGATCCGGAATACTGCTCTGGATATTCTTACTTCATACTTGAGTAAAAGGATTCAGAGCGTTGACGTTAATGGAGAAAGATCACCTGGATCTATAGTAACGATGGGAGTCCCGCAGGGCTCAATTCTTGGTCCTTTCTTGTTTCTTATTTATATTAATGACTTGCCGTACCTCATAAAGGATAATCATGATATAGTGTTGTTTGCAGATGACACTTCACTTTACTTAAACGTCAGCAGTTGGTTACTGACGATGTAAATAGCGCGATCTCGAAAGTAGTCTACTGGTTCAATGTTAATAATTTGCTTCTAAACGAGAAGAAAACCAAATGCATTAAGTTTACGCTACCCCACGTTAGGCAGGTGAAAACTAATGTGTTGATAAAGGGCGAGAAATTGAATCCTGAAGACAGCACAGTATTCTTGGGCATAACTTTGGATGCTAAGCTTCAGTGGGGTCCACATATATGTAGATAAAATGTCAAAAAAGCTAAGTTTCGCAGCATACGCTGTTAGAAAAATTCGTAATTTAACTGATATAGAGACTGCCCGTTTAGTGTACTTCAGTTATTTTCATAGTGTAATGTCGTACGGTATTCTATTGTGGGGAAATGCCGCCGATATTCAGACTATCTTTGTTTTGCAGAAGCGTTCTGTTCGATCAATTATAAATTAAGTCCGAGACACTCTCAGAGACAAAGGACATGTTAGGAAATGGGCTTAAAATAATTATTTTTTTGAACAGCTGTCATGTATGGTTTTTCTGATAGGGAAACTTATTCAGGATGGCCTGACAAAAACAGAAAAAATATTATATTGAATATATACATATTTTAAATCCAGATATCTTTGGTGTCATAATATTATTTTTGCACATTGAAACAAAGAAAAAATGGTTAAATATCATTTTTTAAAGCAAATTATACACCTTATTGTTATTTAAAATATTCTAAAATAATATTAGATGGCTTAAAATAAAACCAACTCCATGATTTGTATGTATGACATTAATTCCTTTGCCTCCTAATGGAATCTATAAAATATTACCTGTGCCAGTAAGGTTGTCATACTTGTCAGCTGTCAGTACACAGGTCTTCTTCTTCTTCTCTTCGTTTAATGGCTTTTACGGAAAAACCACCACAATTTAGCCAATGTCAAGTGTACTCGGGTTAGCCACCAAACACAGGAGGATAAACGTAAACATAATTTTTATTTCCTAACAATCACAACTAATTACAGGCAAAATTAAACAAACAAAAAAAAAAACGAATAGTAACTGAAATATATACTAAAACATAAAAAAAATATCATGTATAATTAATAACATAACTAATAACAATAATTCATAATCTAATTTTGTTTACTCTAATATATTTACTCAATATATACACAAATCGGGAAAAAACAAGAGTTAAAAGGCATTTAACAGAAGAGGGGCGGGGAATATAACAAGGAAGAATATCATGCAGGGAGAAACGCATTTTACGACAGCTGAAAAAATATGATCTAAGTTTCCTTCATCTAAACCGCATTCGCACAGAGAACTATCTTTAACCTTAAGCTTGGTCAAGAAGACTGGAGTACAGCAATGATTTAGGCGCAACCGACATATAACAGAAATGGATAATTTGCTTGTCAGCTGAAATTTAAAAAACCACGGTTTCTGGGGTATTTCTGGTTGAATGTCGCCATAAAATTTGCCTTTTACTGTTTTCGAAATTTGCCAAAGTTTATTCCATGATTTAAGCATATTAATTTTTAAAAACGAACAAATGTCGTAACTAAATGTTATATGATGGAGAAGAGACCCGGTGCTGATAGCATTTTTTGCACAATAATCGGCAGTTTCGTTACCGGAAATGCCACAATGACCCGGAATCCAAGCTATAACGACCTTGATACAAAGTTGATGACATTGGTATAAATAATTTCTTATTTTTAAAATTAGAGGAAATTTAATTTTGGATCGAAAAGGATTGGACAAGATGGTTTGAAGGCAACTTTTGGAATCTGAAAATATTATTGAATTTGATAAATTGTGTGACTTTATAAACGCAACTGCTTCAAAGATAGCAACTAGTTCTCCTGTAAATACAGAGGTTACAGGAGGACATTTGAAATTTAAAATAATTTTAGTGGAAGGAATCCAAACTGCAGCACCAACTGGACTGCCATCAGAGGATTTAGAAGCGTCAGTAAAAATATAATGCCAGTCATAAAACTCTGAGTTAATATGGCTGAGGAAAACTTTATTTGTTTCTATTGTATTTTTATTAATTTTAAAATCCAGGATAACATTAGGCTGGAATGTTAAAGCCTCGTAAGGTGTCGAGTATAGTGGTAATGAACAAGGAACTTGATAAAAAGGACCAGGAAGGCGAGAAAATTGAAGAAAGGCCCGAAGAAGGCAGGGAATATCAATATCTGAGCGTAAACGACGGGGATCAATTAAACGAGAAATTTGATCTAACTTGGGAAGTAGAAGATGTTCAGAATTTTGAACAAGCTTAAAGAAAAATCTATTGGCGAGATACTGTCTACGTATAGAAAGAGGGGGGTCAACACACTCCACCTGCATGGCATTGATTGGAGATGATTTCATTGCACCTAAAATTATACGCAAGCATTTCGATTGGATTTTATCTAGTTTTTGAAGGCCATTACAAGGATCCAAAACAAAAAGACCATAATCCAAATGACTTCTGATTATTGCATTATAAAGTAGCTTTTGTGAGAACGGATGAGCACCCCACCAGGTCCCAGAAAGAGAGCGGAGAATATTAATGTTTCTTTCACACTTTTGTGCTATATAATCTGTATGTTTTATACCTGATAACCTAGATTCTAACCAAAGACCTAGAAATTTAACATGATTTTCTTGTGAAATACATTCATTGTTAACCATTATGTCAACACGTGGAACAATTCGTTTTTTAGTAAAAACGATCACAGAACTTTTGGAAGCAGATAAAGATAGGCCATGTTGAAAAAGCCATTGCGACAAATATTGGAGGGCAGTAGTTAATCTGTTGACAGATTCATTCAAATATTTACCATAAGTATATAACGCCAAATCATCAGCATACTGTAAAATATGGCAAAATGGATTTACCGAATGCTCCAGGTCCCAAGTATACAGACTATAAAGAATAGGACTTAGAACTGAGCCTTGAGGCAAGCCTTTCCAAATAGTCCTGGGAGGTAGAAGAGAATCTTTACTTTTAATAGAAATGGATCGTTCCATAAACAGATTACAAATAAATCGCACTAACTTTTCCGGGATGTTTAGTTGATAAATAAGTTTCTTTTTGAGAATTGGAAGTAAAACATTATCATAGGCTGATGCTACATCTAAAAAGACTCCTACTAGATATTCTTTACGAAGAAAAGAACAACGAATATCAGTTGTTAAAATGCTTAAGCTATCCATTGTGCTCATACCTTTTCTAAAGCCATACTGAGATAGGGTACGCCACGATAGCGGCGGTAAGACCCCTCTTTGAGGAGTGGCTAGAGAGGCGTCATGGCGCCCTCACCTACCGCCTGACGCAGGTCCTCACCGGACACGGAAGTTTCGGGAGGTTCCTGCACATAATCAGGCGGGAGGAAACGCCCGGGTGTCACCATTGCCAGGATCGCCCAGAGGACACGGTGGAGCACACGGTGGAGGTCTGCCCCGCTTGGGCGGAGCACCGCCGTGTCCTCGTAGAGGCGATCGGCAGCGGCGGCGACCTCTCGCGTCCGGGCCTGGTTCAAGCCATGGTCCGGGGCGAGAGGGAGTGGGGGGCAGTCGCCTCCTTCTGCGAAGCAGTCATGCTAGCGAAGGAGGCGGCGGGACGGCTGAGGGAGAGAGCCTCCCGTCCCAGCCGCCGCGGGAGACGCTCCGGGCGTCGGGAGCCGCGCGACGACTCCCGGCCACCGTAGGCGCGGGCCTGCGGACGGAGAGTAATGGGTAGCTCACCGTCCGATCAGGACCAGGCCCGTGCCGGACGGCGCGTACGTGTTCCACGCGCGCCTCAAAGAGATGTCAGCATTAAAAGAAGGGGCCCGTAAGGGCCGAAGCCTGCCGGGTCAGCGGGATTGTCCGAAAGGGTTACCGCTGGCCCGGAACATAAAGGGCGAAGGAAGGAACACGGGTGGGTTTTAGTCAGTAAGAGTCTGACACTCCCTTCCGCTCCACCCAGAGCGGGAGGAGTCATTTGATGATTTCCCATCCTGAAAAAAAAAGCCATACTGAGATTTAGCTAGTAATTTTCGGTTTTCTACCAGCCACTCAAGACGATGTTTGATCATATGTTCAGTAACTTTGGACAAAACTGAAGATAGAGCTATAGGTCTATAACCATTTGAGTCTGAGGGATGTTTGCCAGGTTTAAGTATAGGAACCACTATTTGGGTTTTCCACGGCCGAGGAACAGAACCATATGCATAGAAATTGTTTATTAAATTTAAGAAATATTCTTTGCATCTATCAAACATATTTTTTAAAAAGGAATAAGGAATCCCATCAATACCCGGAGAAGAATCTATTAACCCATTAAGCGCTAGCAGAAGTTCCGAAAATGAAAATAAGCAATCAAAAGAATTGTGAGAAGGAAGAGGAAGGGAAGCAGAAGGAAAATTATCTAAATTAGGAACAAAAGAAGGACATAATTTATCCGAAAAAGCTTCAAGCCATGATGACGGGTCGTTGACCGTAATTTCAGTAATATTAAAAGATCCTCTGAATCTTTTAATTTGTTTCCAGACAAGTGAAGATGGAGTCTTAGGAGATAAATTTTCACAAAATCGAATCCACCCCTGTTTCTTTTTTTGGGAAAAAAGCCTTCTAGCCCTGGCAGCTTTCTTCTGATAATGTAGAAAATTCTCTATAGACATGTTTGCGTTATACAAATCTTCAGCCATTTTTCTGTCCTTGACAGCTGCCGTACATTCAGAATCCCACCAAGGTGAAGATACTTTAAATTTAACAGACTTTTTTAAAGGAAAGTTTTCATCAGCAGACGAAATAATTGCATTCACAAAATCAGAATAACAATCCATTATATTATGAGAATCAGGAGAGGGTAATTCTCTTATTTTATTTTCTAACAATGAAGAAAAGGCATGCCAGTTATTTTCAACTAATCTATATTTAAAAAGTGGATTAAAATTATAAGTAAGGTTCACCCTATCAGAAATATTTAAAATAATCGGAAAATGATCACTCCCGAACGTATGAGATAAGATTTCCCACGAAAGAATAGAAGCCAAAGAGGCTGAACAGATTGTCAAATCGACAGCTGACATCGGATTTTGAGAAGGAAAGACTCTTCTTGTGGGACAACCGCTATTAATGACACAAAGATTGTATTCGTCAAACATTTCAAGAAGAGATATGCCAAAAAGATCATCGCGATTAGAACCCCAGGAAGAGTAATGGGCGTTAAAATCTCCCATTAAACAAATAGGAGCCAGAACAGACGAAATAATACATAAAAGGTCTGGAATTAGCCCAGAATGGGGATGAGGGATGTAAACAGAGAGAAAAGTGATGTTGAAAGACCTAGAAGCCACAACATTTATATCCGGAGAGACAGAAGGAAGAGAAATTCGGAAGAAAGGAAGAGAGCGTCTAATAAATAGAGCACAACCAGCATACCCGTCAATCCTGTCATCCCGAACACATGAATATCCCGAAATCCGAAACCGGGATCCGGGAACAAACCACGTCTCCGAAATGGCAATGACGGATGGGAGATAATTATTAATTAAATTAAGAAGTTCATGCTTCTTTGGACGAAGGCTTTTCGCGTTCCATTGAAGAACGTGAATCATTATCTAAGGAAATGGAAGTGATTTCAAGGAGTTTTTGGGCAACGTTGGACGGTAATAGAGTTTTTTTTTCTGAGAAAGTATGTTAATGATCATGGTTAAAAGCAGTTCTAACAAACTGTCGTCTTGAGAACTCACGGAAGATGCAGATGATACTTGAGATGATAAAAGTGAACAGCCATTTGGCAACACGGACGGTTCTTCAGCAATAATAGCCTGATGAGCAGCCCGATCGAATGATTTACCAAAGGGAATCGGGGTCGAGGAGAGGAAAACGTAGTTTTTTTATAAGATACTGAAGACGGAAAAGAACTCGTCTGACTTATGGATGGCTGAGAAGGAAAAATAGACTGCGATATAATAGAGGCATCTCCAACGACATCAGAGTATGATTTCAAAATTTTAGGACATTGACTAGATGCTTCTTCATACGATAAAGTCTTTTGAGACATGAGAAGTTTAATAGACCTCTGCCTCCTATGCTCAGGGCAGCTTCCGTTATTGGCGAAATGCTTCCCCAAACAGAGAAGACATGTAGCCATTGTTTCTTCAACATCACAGGACTCTCCCGTGTGGGGTTGGGAACATCGAAAACAACGAGGTTTCGAACGACACTGAGCTTTTACATGTCCAAATCGGCAACAAATCAAACACTGAATCGTTGGGAATTGATATGATTCGACCGGATACATCCCTCATGTATGATAAGAAAAAACTCGTTGTGGAAGAACCTGACCGTGAAAAGTTAACACCACTGACTGAGTGGCCAGGCAGCCTTACCGTTTTCGCGTACTTTTCTATTCAATCTTCTTGCTTTCAAAACTTCGCCGCACCCACTAGGGATCACCACGAATTCATCCATGGACCAGTCCACCGGTACTTGACGGACTATGCCCATTTTTGTGATATTGTACGTTGGAATTATCGCCTCGTATTTATTCGCGAATAAAACTGGGTTATCTAAAAAATTATTTGCGTCTGCCGCAGTCAAAAACTCGACTGAAATTTTGTTTCTACCCACTCTCTTTACTCCATCATTACAGATTTTAGGAATTTTGTTGCGGGAAAGAAATTGACCAAATTTAATTGGTCGGATAGCAGTCCCTGCAGATGGATCCGGTTCAGATCTGGACACATGAACTATAAAAGGACCTTTATCAGTTGTTTTGTAAGCTTTTATTCCCAAAACGATATTCGGGTGAGTATAGACTTGTTGTATCGATGCAACTGCCATTTCTTTATCAATTATTTGTTTTTTTAGGAACAATTGCATTATCGTCACAATTGCTGTCAAGGCGTCTTTTGCCGTAATTAGAAATTTACGATTCTACAATACAATGCGAATCTGGAGGATCAGGAGGACGAGGAGGGATAGGCGGATCCATATCGGAAGCCTCCTTTGAATTATATAAACGACTATACAAAAAATTTAGAATATCTGTACTATCTACACAAACTACGAATCAACAATAATACAACTTTAATCTAAATATATATAATACTCACTGCTTTTTACAATAAACTTAATAACATAGAAGATTAATTTTGCCTGAATTAAATAAAATCCAAAAAAATTCCTCACTGACGTGTGTGACAGACAATGACTGTGCCTTCTCAGTATATTTATGAAAATCTTTTATATGCCCATAAAAATATAAAATTGTTCAAAAAATACAGTGATATCATAATATAAATACTAGAAACAAATACAAATTTGTTGTACCTACAACAAGGCTCAAGAAAATAGGTGGCTTGTTCAGATGCCAATATATACGCTTTTATAATAAACTACCTAGCCACGTTCAAGATCTAGCTCACCGTCCGATCAGGACCAGGCCCGTGCCGGACGGCGCGTACGTGTTCCACGCGCGCCTCAAAGAGATGTCAGCATTAAAAGAAGGGGCCCGTAAGGGCCGAAGCCTGCCGGGTCAGCGGGATTGTCCGAAAGGGTTACCGCTGGCCCGGAACATAAAGGGCGAAGGAAGGAACACGGGTGGGTTTTAGTCAGTAAGAGTCTGACACTCCCTTCCGCTCCACCCAGAGCGGGAGGAGTCATTTGATGATTTCCCATCCTGAAAAAAAAAAAAAGCCTTAATAAAGGACATGTTATGAAATGGGCTTAAAATAATTATTTTTTTGAACAGTTGTCATGTATGGTTTTTCTGATAGGGAAACTTATTCAGGATGGCCTGACAAAAACAGAAAATATATTAAAAGCACCGTTATTGAATAAATACATATTTTAAATCCAGATATTTTTGGAGTCGTATTATTATTTTTGCACATTGAAACAAAGAAAAAATTTTTAAATATAATTTTTTAAAGCAAATTATACACCTCATTGTTATTTAAAATATTCTAAAACAATATTAGATGGCTTAAAATAAAACCAACGAATTATCTCCATGATTTGTATGTATGGCATTGATTCCTTTGCCTCCTAATGGAATCTATGAAAATATTACCTGTGCCAGTAAGGTTGTCAATCTTGTCAGTTGTCAGTACACAAGTGAAAATTGAATTGAATTTGACACTTGAGTAACGTTCACAATTCACAATGATAATAATGACATCCAACCGAAAAGTGTTGCCAAAATCAATAATTACTGTGGGTTGCAATTTATTTTTTAAATAATAATTATTAAAAAATATAATAATTAAGGAAAGGGTGCTTTTAAAAAAATAAAAAAAATATACGAAGTGTCCTTAATTTATGTACTTTCATAAAAATATGATCTCTTCCCTGTTCACAGCAGCTTCGAATAAAAGCCCAGCCTCCATACAAAAACCTAACATGTCCTTTAAATCATTAATTAAACGTAAGTTGTGCAAGAAAGCATTTTATACTGTTAAAGATTATATTGAGGACAAAAAGGCTTGGGATTTAGCTGTTTCCAATTTCTGCATTTTGAGTGTTTTTGTTTTGTTTTTTTTTTATTATAATACACACATTGCCATTAATGTTTTTTATTTTTTTTTTATATTTGCTTACTTTGTAAAGTATTACATTATTTTAATTATTGTGAATGTGAAGACGATGTGGGTAATTTATTTTATTCATTTTATATTTTTTTTATTATTCTCTCCATGGTCTGGCTGAGTAATTTATGTGGCCTACCCAAATGTCCTTTCTTTGGTAAGTTAATGTAAAAAAATACGGCCGTTTATGTGCGTTTTTGTTTTAAATTGTTTATAGTTGATTTATATTTCTGTGCATACATTTAGGGTTCCGTAGCCAAATGGCAAAAAACGAAATCTAACATTTATAATAATTAGGTATTTATTCATTATCAATAGAATTTCTGTCTAATTTTATAACCTAATATTATTTGCATGCCCATGAGATGGTAGAATATGGAGGACTATATTATCTTAAGAGAACATTCTATGTACCAATTACCCATGTTTGCAAAAATAAATGATTTGATTTGATTGATTTGAAACCCTTATGGATTCGTCATGTCTGTCTGTCTGTCCGTCCGTATGTCACAGCCACTTTTTCCGAAACTATAAGAACTATTCTGTTGGAACTTGGTAAGTAGATGTATTCTGTGAACCGCATTAAGATTTTCACACAAAAATAGAAAAAAAAACAATAAATTTTGGGGTTCCCCATACTTAGAACTAAAACTCAAATTTTTTTTTCATCAAACCCATACGTGTGGGGTATCTATGGATAGGTCTTAAAAAATGATATTGAGGTTTCTGATATCATTTTTTTCTAAACTGAAAAGTTTGCGCGAGAGACACTTCCAAAGTGGTAAAATGTGTGTGTCCCCCTGTAACTTCTAAAATAAGAGAATGATAAAACTAAAAAAAAATATGTGATGTACAGACGCCAGCACATCATGTTACTACAATCTGTCAATTTTCTTTAATAGATTTTTAACTTTATCGCTACAGCACAAGGTTCAAAGTTGATGGAGAATATTAGACAGTTTCGGGTAGCTTGATGTGCTGGCGTCTGTACATTACCATGCAAACTTCCACCGAAAATTGGTTTGAACGAGATCTAGTAAGCAGTGGCGTGCCTAGGGTTCAAGATTAAGGCAAGCCCACAGATTTACAACGTATAAAAAAACGGGCAACTGAGGGATTGGCTGATTTTCTTGTTGTTAATGGTTGTTAGTAGTACTAACATCATTATCATAATTTTGATAAGAAAACCTTTAAAATACGAAGAGCAGGTACTACATATTTCATGCATCAGTACGTATTTGTCATAAGCGCCATCTATATTCATGAATACACACCATAACCACAGCCCTTGGCCGGACCATTTTGTCCTTTTCATTTCGCTTGTCACATGTAAAATTTGTTCAATCCAAATGCACTAGATGGCCTCCAAATTATCGATTTATTGTTCTTTTCTCGTACGCATTATTTTATGAATTACCTACATTTTTAAAGTCAATTGAAAATTTTAACATGAGCCGCTACCTGTTTGTCATTTTCATACCACATATACCATTTTCATACCACATACCCGCGGTTATGACTGCACGATTTTACCATGGCGTACAAGGGACTGATAATATCGGTGTTGCGCTAGGTATGCGAGAGATGAGATTAGCGAATATCGAAATTAGACCTGACTAGATCTTGTTTTTGATTCTATAGCTGCTATAGTGTGGTTTTATAATACTGAATCGTATAATTCGTTTATCCAGATACCATTATTATTGATGCAAAAATAATATAATCACATTAATTTAAAGTTAAAGTTTCACATTATTTTAGTAAGGATTTATCGATATTATCAATCATACGTCACGTCACTAGCGGTCACATAAAGAAGACTTTGGCGTGTGAGAACACTCTTTTTTAAACGTTTCATTTTTCTTTTTTTGTCATCATCTTTCTCAATATCCATGGTATAATTTAATTCGTTTCAAGCAATTCAATGCGGACAAGAGCTTCAATATTTAAGGTATACAAATAAAAACACACAAAAGTAATGATTTAATCGTTTATTTCGTGACAAAGTGCACCGCATTTTTTGTCACATATTTGTGTCGTTGGCGTACGGGGCACGCGCTTGCTTGTTACGTATATAATGTGACAATGGCGTTCAAAAGGTTAATACGTGTTAATGTAACACGCTTAGCAGTTGCCCTTTCGTCCACTGAAACATTGCGTTGGCTCCACAGGCCACCTGGCCGTGGCGCCGCACACGCTGGCGCCGCGCAGCTCGGGCGTGCTGTGGGCGAGCGGCGCCGCGCTGCTGGCCGCGCTGGCGCTGCTGGCGGCCGTGGGCCTGCGCCGCCACCTGCGCCTGCGGGACTACCACAAGCGAGTGCTGGACTTCTGGTTCAACAACCGGTGAGTTCACTATAATTACTACACTCCCATCATTATGTACAGGTAAACCTGAAATGGAGGGTTTCCAGATTAACACGAACGTCGTGCCACACAGTAGTCAGCTCCAAAAAAAGATGTATACACGGATAAGGAACCATTTTCCAACACAACCAACACCATAGCTTATAAGTATGTATGTTAGTACAGCGGCATGCGACCACGGGAAGGTACTTTCTTGTTTCATCCTTTTCAGTAGTCTGGTTTTAGTTTTTAAACTAATTTTTGAAGTGAAAACTTCTTTAGGCCCGTTGGGCATTTTTTGAGATGGGAAAAACCACCGACACCTCTGTTTTAAGTTTTGGCCATTATAAAGACATCAACGCGCGGTAAATTTTCTTTGGGATGAGTGACCTTCAAACATACTTATACTTTTTCAAGTTTTCACGTCTGTCGGCACTCCTGGAGTAGTGATGTAACGAATATTCGCATTCGCGAGTATTCGACTATTTTTAAATATTCGTATTCGCAATCGCATTCGCTAAATTTATGCGAATATGAACGTTCGAAAAAAAATTTATATCTAGGTAAATTAAGCAAAGAAATATGATTTTCTTATGATTTTTATTATAAAACCATAATATTTGTAACTTATTAGTCTTGCAATTATATTAATTGTAATTAGTCTTTGTCTTAAAATTCGGTATTGGTTTTCTATTATAATTAATCGACTTTATATTAGACATTCCAAAAAAAGAAACAAACAAAAACGAATTCAATTCTTCTCTTAAACTTTCACCAGACTTCACATAGGTACTTAAATCTTTTTAACCGGCTTCAAAAAAAGGAGGAGGTTCTCAGTTCGTGGGGATCTCGTGGGATTTTTTGCGACCTATCCAAGGCATTTGATTGCGTGAATTACGAAACACTGCTCTTGAAACTTGAGCATTACGGACTAGGTAAACTTCAATCAATCATGTTTATTGTGGATCATAGGTACAGAAATACATACAGGTGTTAAGAATTACAGTGATGTTGATCAGCTATGTCCCGCCTTTTAGGCATACAATACAAATTATTCAAATTATTAACATTGTGTCCTATTATTATGTAAGAAATTATCATTATTTTTTTAATTTAAAACAAAGAGAAAAAAAAATAACATTACTATTGCAATTTAAGGAAAATTTAAAATAACTAGTTAGGTGGGTAGTTACAATCTAATATTACAATAAAAAAACAAACACAAAATAGAGATCAGTTAAAATAAATATCCTTAAAATTAATAGTAGGCAGCACTGACTTGCTCTTAGCTTAATAAAATCATATTTAAATGATAGATTTCAGCAAGTTCAAATTAACGGTTTGAATTCATCGGGTTTAAAAGTCAACATGGGAGTACCACAGGGTTCAATATTGGGGCCATTCCTATTTTTAGTATATATAAATGATTTACCTCATTTACTGAAAAACCGACCACAAATGATGTTATTTGCTGATGACACATCACTGATTTTTAAAGTAAGTAAGATGTGCACAGGAGCTTGAAGACGTAAATAACGCTATGCTTATGGTCCATAATTGGTTTACTGTAAATAATTGTGTATTAACTGAGAAAAAAACTTAATGCATTAGATTCGTTTTACCGAATGTTAGAAGTAGTGAATGTCATGTTGTATTGAATAAAGAGATACTTGAATTCTTCGAAAGTACGGTTTTCCTGGGGATCACGCTTGACTCAAAGCTACAGTGGGATCCGCACTTAACATCACTTGCAGGGCGGCTAAGTTCAGCCGCTTACGCTGTTTGGAGAAATTGACAATTAACAGACGTGGATACCGCGAGAATGGTCTATTTTATTTACTTTCATAGCATCATGTCTTACGGTATTTTGTTGTGGGGACTGGCTGCAGATATTGATTCTATCTTCATTTTGCAAAAGAGGGCTGTCAGAGCCATCTACAAGCTCAGCAGACGTGAATCTCTACGGGAACTGTTCAAAAAATTAACATCATGACGGTTCCTTGTCAATATATGTACATATATATGAAAACATTATATACATCCGAAAAAATCTATTAACACTAGAAATAGGGACAAATTAGATCAACCGCGTTTCAGATTGTCTAAAGTAAAAATTTCTTTAATGGGTTACTGTGTAAAATGTTATAGTAAAATACTACTCGATATTCTTCAACTAAATGAGAAGAAATTTAAAACATGCATTAAACGCTCACTATGTAGACAAGCATATTACAAGTTGGATGATTATATCGTAGATAAAAATTCTTGGCTTACTGCTGGTCCTGCTCCACAGCCACTTGGGCTCACTGGTTAAAATTTCAATAATTGGAAGAGCTTCCCTTTTTCTTTTTTAGTGTTGCTGACATTACGAACATACTCAACTCAATTTACTGATGTAGATACCGCGAGGCTAGTCTATTTTAGTTACTTTCATAGTAAAATACCGTAAGCCATCATGGCTTACGGTATTTTACTTTGAGGTCGGGCTGCAGACATCGATTCTATTTTTATTCTGCAGAAAAGAGCCATCAGAGCCAAATATAATCTCCGCAGGCGCGATTATCTAAGGGAACTGTTTAAGGAAATTAACATCATGACGGTGCCTTGTCAATATATCTATGAAAACATCATTAAGGAATTTACATCTTTTTAGTAAAAGAGGTGAAAGACATAATTATAGTACTAGAAATAGGGACCTATTAGTTCAACCAGGTTTCAGACTGGCTAAAGTAGACTCATCTTTTATGGGGTACTGTTTAAAATGTTATGATAAAATACCTCCCCACATTCTTCAACTGAATGAGACAAAATTCAAGTCTTGTATAATACGCACACTATCCAGTCAGGCATATTATAAGTTAGGGGATTACATCGCTGATAAAAATGCCTGGCTCAGTGCTGGTCCTGCTCCACAACCACAACTAATTGATTAAAACATGAAAATACTGTTGGAGCTGCTGAAGATTGTAAGACTATCTTTGCATTTCCTTTGTATTGTATAATTGAATAGCACAGATGTGAGTTCTATGTACCCTATAGCTACCATTTTATACCGGGTAATAATGTCTTTCATTGACTTGAATGTGCCCTGGCAGCTGATAGTATGTCATGCTCACTCAAATGTCTCGCTGACGGTGGCGTGTGTGTTGGATCATTTAGCTACCTTCAAAATGGTTGAGCTGAATGGTGCTGATCTATGCGTCATGTTCGTGAACGGGCGCCGTCAGTTGCGGCTGGTCATCACTTAGCTGCCTCGGCTTATTTTTAATTATTTTATTTTTGGATTGTTTTTTGTTAAGTACTATTTGTTGTACTCTGGACGCTTCTAACGCGTACGTCTTTCTTAATTTTTTACATCGTTCTCACATTATATAATTTTTAAATCAAAATTAATGATGTAACTAATATTTTTGTGAAATATAAATTATAAAAGATTGTCCATGGAGTTTCTTGCCCGTTCTTCTCCATAGGTACCTACGCTTTGGAATGGGCAACTAGCTTCATATTTTCTGACTGACCGACTTCTTGACAATTCAAAAGTGCCTGTAAATGGTTTAATTGAAATAAATGCTTTAAGTTTGAGTTTGATAATTTATTTTTTGTTTTATTCAATCAAGTTTTAATTGTTGAATACTTTATTATTAAATATCTCTTCCTGTTTGGTAGTAAAATTCTATTAGTCTCTTGAATAAATTGCAAACTATAGTTTTGGATAAATTAGAAGATTTTTTTTTAAATTTCGTAAATATTTAAGAACCATATATCCGTTTATTATGATTTTTTGATATTGATTTGAAAGGGTATGGCAGTTGAGAACGTGTCATGCTCACTTAAATGTCTCATCGATGGTGGCGCGTGTGTTGGATCATTCGGTTCGATCGTGATGATGATGATCGTGAACGGGCACCATCGGTTGAGACTGGTCATCTCTTAACTGCCAAGGCTTATTTTTAATCTTATATTTTGAATTGTTTCTTCATTTGTGTGTTTTTTTTTTACATTGTTCTTACATATAGAAGCAACAAGAATAATGTACCCAGAATTTTGTAATATCTTGATTTAAAAGAGTGTCCATGGAGTTTCTAGTCCGTTCTTCTGCATAGAGATCTACGTTTTGGAATGGGCAACTAGCTTCAACTTTCTGACTAACTGACAGACTATTTAATTTTGACAATTCAAAAGTCCCTGTACTGTACTAGGTTTAATTGAAATAAATGCTTTGAGTTTGAGTTTGCACCATCAACCAGCGGTCGGCGAGCCGTAAGCGCGGCAACGCCTAGCCGTAGCCGAGTCGACGTATCGGAGCTTCTGATCCGCTTTGGTTGCGTGCTTACGTTAGGTTGACGCCTGTTTACCCCCCCGGTGGGTTCCCGCATTGTCGAGGCGGGGGGGCTCAGTAGCCGTGGCTTGGACACCCACGGTGAAGCGAAGAGGAACCCGAGGAGGGGCCGCTCGTCAGGGCTTTTGCCGACAAGCCAACGACGTAGCGGCCAAAAGTAGGTTGCGGTGTCGCTTGGGCGACATCGGGCGTTCCGGTTAGTTCAGTATTAGTTGCCGTTATTCAGGTGTCCTGAACCTACCATGCTCGATATTATAGGTCATACTAGTCTACGTTTTTATTTCTGTGGCATGCCCGTTTCATAGCAAAGACGTTATAAGAGTTTCGTCCATGCTAATAATGTTAAGTAAGGTATGTATGCATGTATTAAAGATTAATCCAACGCGCAGCAGATTCACTATGAGATGGCAGGTCACTCTCCAACGTTGCAGACTGACGTGTCTGTGAACTGTACCATGAGATGCCTCACATATCGACTCAGTTATTAATTAACAGATAATTATACGCTTATTATTCGCAATTTTCAGTTATAAACAAGTTTATTAATTGTCTTATCACCCGAAAGGTCACAACACTCACCACTCAAAACAGTTTTGTTAAGGAAAATGTGAATGATTTCCTCTTAAACAACTAATCAATGTGTTTCCCATCACAAGCCGGCCAGGATAAGGATCGCAAATAATCACAAAACAGGTAAAAGAATAATATTGTTTGCTTATTTGTTTGCCATAGTTCTTAGTAGCCAACGTAAGTTAATAACATTTTTTTTAGGTTTTTTGCATATTAATTAGTTATGTGTAAGTTGAGTGAGGTTTCACCGCAAGCGAATAAATTAATATTATGTTGTAGATGTAAGTTAAACACTAACGTTGACTATTTGAGTGTAGGCGAGTAGTGTATAGCGATTGTTAGTCCATAGTAGTCTCAGTAAGAGTAAATTGAACAGGTGCCAGAAACATGCACGGTTGAAAGTCCTTCGGCGAATTCAAATCGCCATGTCAATATTTGAATAGCTAACAGTATTTAGCAGAATATTATGATTAGGCTTTTTTTTTTCAGGATGGGAAATCATCAAATGACTCCTCCCGCTCTGGGTGGAGCGGAAGGGAGTGTCAGACTCTTACTGACTAAAACCCACCCGTGTTCCTTCCTTAGCCCTTTATGTTCCGGGCCAGCGGTAACCCTTTCGGACAATCCCGCTGACCCGGCAGGCTTCGGCCCTGACGGGCCCCTTCCCTTGATGCTGACATCTCTTTGAGGCGCGCGAGGAACACGTACGCGCCGTCCGGCACGGGCCTGGTCCTGATCGGACGATGAGCTACCCATTACTCTCCGCCCGCAGGCCCGCGCCTACGGTGGCCGGGAGTCGTCGCGCGGCTCCCGACGCCCGGAGCGTCTCCCGCGGCGGCTGGGACGGGAGGCTCTCTCCCTCAGCCGTCCCGCCGCCTCCTTCGCTAGCATGACTGCTTCGCAGAAGGAGGCGACTGCCCCCCACTCCCTCTCGCCCCGGACCATGGCTTGAATCAGGCCCGGACGCGAGAGGTCGCCGCCGCTGCCGATCGCCTCTACGAGGACACGGCGGTGCTCCGCCCAAGCGGGGCAGACCTACACCGTATGCTCCACCGTGTCCTCTGGGCGATCCTGGCAATGGTGACACCCGGGCGTTTCCTCCCGCCTGATGATGTGCAGGAACCTCCCGAAGCTTTCGTGTCCGGTGAGGACCTGCGTCAGGCGGTAGGTGAGGGCGCCGTGACGCCTCTCTAGCCACTCCTCAAAGAGGGGTCTTACCGCCGCTATCGTGGCGTGCCCTGCGCTGGGTTGCGACAGTCGCTCTTTCCATGCCGCCATGAGATCGCGCCGGAGGTCCGTCCGCTCCGCCGCGATTTGCTGCGGAAGCGGAGTTTCCCCCCGGCGTAGTGCCTCCGCGCGCCACTCATACAGGCGCGCGAGAACTATCGCCTCCAGATCCCATGGCGGCAGTCCGGCAAGGAGGTTTGCCGCCTCGCCCGAGATCGTGCGGTACCCCCGGATCAGCCTAACGGCTACCACCTTCTGGGGCGCGTTCAGATAATGGGTGGCTCGCCGCCGCAGTGAACGCGCCCACACCGGGGCCCCGTATAGGGCCATGGACCGCACGACCCCCGCGTAAAGCCTCCGGCAAGAGACGTTTGGCCCCCTCAGGTTGGGCAGGAGCCGCTTGAAGGCGGCCCCGGCCCGTTCCAGTTTGGGAGCCAAACGTCGGAAATGCTCGACGAAGTTCCACCGGCTGTCGAGGACGAGACCCAGGTATTTCATCGTCGTCTCGACGCCGATGTGAACCCCTCCTACCGTTAGTTGGGATCCCGATGGTGGCGTGTTCCGGGGCCCATGAAACGACATGGCCTCGGACTTGTGCAATGCCACCTCGAGACCCAACTGCCGGATCCTCTCCACGACTATCGCAACCCCGCGTGTCATCGCGTCGGCCGCCGCCTGATGCGACCTCCCCTGCGCCAGGACTAGCGTGTCGTCAGCGTAGCAAACCACGCTGACGCCATCAGGGAGGTCGGCCCGCAGCACCCAGTCGTAACCGATGTCCCACAAAAGCGGCCCCAGAACCGATCCCTGTGGGACACCGCACGACATCTCTCGCTGGTTCCAATCCCCATCGCGAACGGGGTAGATGACGGCTCTGTCCGTCAGATACGCCCCGACTACTCGACGGAGGTAGGTCGGCACCCGGTGATACCGGAGTGCCTCCCCAATGCAGCCCCAGGGTAGGGTGTTAAACGCGTTGGCGATGTCGAGTGACACCGCCACGACGACCCCACCCCGGGACACCACGTCCCCCGTCGTGAGGGCTCTCACACGCATGATGGCATCCACCGTCGAGCGCCCCTTGCGGAAGCCAAACTGGCTGTCCGCAAGATCCGGCCCCGTCCTCACCAGGTGCCAGGTGGTTAGGCTTGAAGGACTTCTTAGCAGAACTTATATTAAGCATTATTCGCCTTGGGGCTTCCTGTGATCGCCAATAAAACAGCCTATCAAGATGATAGGTACAGACGCCAGCACATCAAGCTACTACAATCTGTCAAATTTCTATAATAGATTTTCAACTTTATCGCTAAAGCGTAAGGTTCAAAGTTGATTAGGAAAATTTTACAGTTTCGGGTACCTTAATGTGCTGGCGTCTGTACTTCCCCTTCTTTTAAAACACGTTATACTCGTAATGTCACCTGCGACATTTCCGGCGATTACAGTCAACAATATAGTCAGGGTACTTTTTTGACGTTTCAAAATACCTACTCGGAATATGTCAAAAACTCAACTAACTAAGCTAGGTACTCACCGTAAATAAACTTTCTACTTTTTCTGCCTAGTAAAAATCTTAAATTCATACATTCACTGGCAGATAACGCACAGCCTAAACTGTTAGGTCTAGAAGCATGAAATTTTGCACAAGTTTCTTATATGACGAAAGTGTAAGGAATAATTTTCGAAAATTCACCGCCTAAAAGCGGTTAAATATGGGATGAAACTTTGTATGGAAGGTCGTAATTGTTGCCAATGGGAAATCACGGCTTGTAAACAATAAGTGACCAGTCAACAATAAACGACCCGAGAAAAAGTTGGTTAAAAACTTTTCTACCAAAATAAACAACCGACTTCAAAAAGAACACTACAAAGTGATAAATAACTTTAATTTTGGAAGTGGGTGTTGTTGGATCCGCATGTTTTTTGACATCGACTTCCGAAATTAAAGTTTTACTAGGTTTTTTTTTTTAATTCGGTTGATTTTTTGTAAAAAAGTTTTTATATTTCACTTTGTAACGGGGTAATGTGTGAGGAGATAGTTTAAACGCGCAATACGAACATTAACAAAGGTTTATTTCTAAAATAACTAATTCTGAATTACAATGTCAAGTTCCTAATAGCGAAGTCCCTAGTAGCGACGCGTATTATAAGTTGTTCGTGCGGTTTCGCTAACGAAGTCAACACAATCAACGAACAATACACGCCGCTGGCCCAGTATCCGATAAGATGCGTCGCTCGGCCCGCGCAGGAGTTTTATCGTTGCGACGCTGTTGTTGTGGTGTTACAACTTTTTATTTATACCTACCCCACACAAATGCAATTAACACTAGTGCATTGAAGAATTGAAGACACCGACTGGAAGAATCATCAAAGTTCGCATAGAAACGTCAGAGATGCAGTACATTTATGCATATAACTTCGTACATAAGAATAATTATTTACCTAATGTATTATATACTAAAACCTTCCTGAAAGTATGTAGATCACATTAATGAAAGAATTATCAAAATTGCTTCAAGATTTTTTTTTAATAATCGCGGACATACAACCATGCATACTTACATACATATACGGGTCGAATACAGAACCTCCTTTTTGAAGTCGCTTAAAAAGGAAATACCTGTCTACACATTTGATCTTTGGTCGACTTACTTGCATTGTATCAATGAAATAAAACCTTGATTTGATTTATTAGATCATTTTTGACCCTGCCTGTTACAGATGTTCTAAGTCACGAAGTCCGTTTGGCTATGAATGTTGTCAAGCGTGCACATGCACATTGTGATAAACAGAGACTCAACAATGGGTTAAGTAAAACGGTACACATTCGCGAAAATAGCCTCATGCGACGGCAGCAAGGGGCAGCCACTGTGGGAGAGCGCTTGTCGGGATACGTCACTACTACAATCAAAGCCGAACGGACTTCGTGAAATAGAATATCTGTACCAAGTTAATATGAGTTTTATAATTCAAGTATCGATCTAAAGTTATACTTAGGTACTTAATATTATCGACTGTGGCAATGGGTGAACATTGACATGTGTGTAAATGTGTACTGTTACAGGAGTGAGCTTTTAAAATGATGGGAATATCAGGTTGGGAAGTAGGTAAGATTCTCGTCATCAATTTTGTCTTGGATGTGTTAAGTGTTAGAGCGTTGGATCGAAGCCAGTTAGAGGCAGAATTAAAACCATTTTGTGCAATAAAATCTGAAGCTCTGACCACTACTTCGCGAAAAATGCAAAAGCTGTATCATCAGCAAAAGACACAACTCTTGCATTTGTGATGTTGAGATTACAGAGGTCATTTAAAAAGATGAGAAACAGCGTAGAACCGAGTATACTGCCCTGCGGCACACCGTAACAAATTGGGTGCACTTCGCTAAAGTGGTCACCAATTTTTACCATTTGCAGTCTATTAGTCAGATAGCTTTTAAAAAGATCAAGCTGTATTGCTCTGACGCCTGCTCGCTCTAGTTGTAAGTAAAAGGGTAGAAATAGGAACGGTGTCGAAGGCCTTAGCGAGATCAAGGAATACTGTGAGCACCTTTTTGCGACTGTTGATTTTATCTACTATGAAATTAGTTAATTCATGAACTGCATCACAGGCTGAGAAGAAAACAGATTATTTTTTTTCGAACAAACCTACCAGTCTCGTACTGATTAGACGCTCAAGAACCTTCGAAAGGGCGGGTAGTACCGCTATAGGGCGATAGTTATTGAAAGAGTTTCCATCGCCACCCTTGAAGAGAGGGTGTATAATAGCCTTTTTTAAAGCTGACGGAAAGATAGCAATTTCAAAATAGGTTAAATATATGGTTTAAAACTGGCGCTAGAATATTACAGTATCTCTTAAGGACCGCAGGAGAGATACCATCCCATCCAGTGGCTGCAGTTGATCTAATGGACTCAATTGCAGATTTAACCTCATCAATATCTGTGAGATCCAATACAAATGATGGTGAACAACAAAAGTTAGAATGGGAGCAAGGTAAAATAGGTGAAGTGTGATCGTTGATAATACAGTTTTTTACCCATGTTAGCAAAGAACTTGTTAAGATCATTACAGGACTGAAAAGGCGTGTCAGAGTGTGAAAGTAGTTGTGTAGATGCATGTTGTTGTTTTTGTGTGTTTGTGATACGTTTTATAGTTTCCCAAAGAACCTTTGAGTTATTTCCAGCTTTATCAAGCTCTTGAGTATCGAATTGTCTTTTGACTCTTATTAATATTTTATTACAAAAGTTTCTGTATCGCTTACAGCAAATTTCAAGCGTGGTTATTAGGCGATTGTTTTAATCTTTTATGCAGCAGGTCTGTGTCCACCTGTTGTTAAAGAATATTAAATTATGAGGAAACTGGAGCCAATACCAGAAAGATTTTGTTTTTATAGAATTATTTTATATAAAAGTAAAGGTACCTTTCTAAAAATTTGCGCAACACTCAAGGGCATAACTACGGTGTACTGATTTCTATGATGGATTAGTCGTCAAGTTCTGAACTTTATGACAATATCGTGAACAAAGCGCGTACTTCCTTACTTTTGCAGTAATTATGATTCATATCAGATTCCCGAAATACCTAAGCGTATGAAACGTGACATTATAATATGGTTGACTATCTAATTAGAGTAGAGATACACAATGAATACTTTGAGCCCGCATTAGGCGATGCGTAGTGACGGTAGCTTTAATGGCATGAATTAATTAGATTGCAAAACGCATTCGAATTGCTGTCACGACACAACTATTGAAAAAAAGAAAAGATGAAGAAATAAAATATGTCATTTCCTGGACCTACCTGCCTTTACTATTGTGGTATTAGGCGTGGGTGATATGGTAGACTAAGTTGCACAACATGTCATTGTGTTGCAGGTAGCATGTTGCTGGCAAGATTATACATTTTTTTTTATTTATTAAACATTATGCACAAGTAAAAAAAACTGTACAAAGGCGGACTTAATGCCTTGGGCATTTTCTACCAGTCTACCTTAGGGTGATGCAGAAACAACATTCAGTAGGTGCAATAGCAAAAAATCATAGAAAATATTTATAATTAAAATATAAGAATAAATACATACTGTTACGAGCTTGGGGTTCGTGACAATAAGAACTGCCGATTTAATCACCAAAAAAATGACACTTTACTCACCAACACTAATTACAACTCCAACACACTAATTAGGAAACACAATTTCACTTACTGATCACTCTTAAGTCGCACTTGAATATCGCTTCGATGTTCTCGCATGTGTCGCTTATTCAAAACTATGTGTCTCGCGGCTCGCGCCCGCCTTATATAGTGCCACAGAGCTATTCTATAAACATCTAGTATGTTCGAGTACATAGCGGTACCGACTGACTCGACGTCGATAGTTCTCGGAATTACTAGTACTTAGAAAAAGGTCAAGTAGGGTCAAGGTACTAGTTCCGCTACCCGATACTAGATGGCGCTAGTGGTAACTAATGTCGCCATGTATCAAGAATTATTTGTGGCGCGCAACACTGCCCCCTCCTAAGACATGCTCGTCCCGAGCATTATCGGCCTCATAATAACGCGCCAGTCGATCCACATGGACGATCTTAGGAGTGCCTCTTGCACCTTTCTGTATCCGATAGGTTACGTCATTAATCTTCGTCCCAATCCGGTACGGTCCGTCCCATTTAGCTTGAAGCTTAGGAGATTTCCCTTTGCTGCGGACTGGATTGTGCAACCACACGAGTGAACCTTCGTCGAACCCTTTATTATTCATTTTGCGGTCATAACGGGTTTTCATCTTCTCAGACATTTGCTGGCCCGATTGTCTGACGTGCTCGTAAATGTCGTTCATTTTGTTCCGCAAATCATTCGCATAATCAGTTACACTGCGTAGGGCATCAGGTGGTATTCCGGTGATCAGGTCTGCAGGCAGCCGTAGTTCTCTTCCGAAGTTTGCGAAAGCTGGCGTCACCGATGTACTTTCGTGGACAGCGCTTCGATATGACAACAAAAACGGTTGTATGTGCTTGTCCCAATCTCGTTGCCGATTTTCCACAACTTTTGCTAGGTACCTCTCCAGTGTCTGGTTAAATCGTTCCACCATTCCATCCGATTGTGGGTGGTAAGAAGTCGTTCTTGTTTTATGAGTACCCATAACTCGACAAGTTTCCTGGAATATTTGTGACTCAATCAAAATTCCTTCCTTGATCACTGTGAATCTCCAAAGGTACTCCAAAACGACAGAAGACTTCATGAACTAATTTATCCGCAACTGTCGAAGCTTCTTGACTTGGAATGGCGAAGACTTCCGGCCACTTAGTGAAGTAATCCATCACAACCATGAAATACTTGTTACCACTTTCACTTTCCGGAAACGGCCCCGCAACGTCAAGGGCTATTCTCTCCCATGGTGCACCAACATTGTACAATTTCAATGCACCTCTACTACGAGTCTGAGGTCCCTTTACAGCTGCACAACTTGTACATTTGCGACACCAATCCTCGACATCGTCCCGACAGTGGACCCATTAAAACCTTTCTCGTATCTTCAGTAGAGTCCGTTTTACTCCCAGATGACCTCCTGAACATCCATTATGGTACAGCTGTAGAACATCCGGTACTTGAGCTTTAGGGACAATCATTTGCAAATGTCAGCTGTCTCCCCGAGCATTTTCCCATTTACGGCACAGGACTCCATCCTGAACCACCAAGCTGTCCCATTGGGCCCAATAGCTTTTTGTGACCGAACTCATCGCTGAGACGTCGCTCCACCTGGGCTTAGGAGCTTTGGCCTTC
The DNA here is from genome assembly GCA_963855955.1 of Luperina nickerlii. Taxonomy (NCBI): domain Eukaryota; kingdom Metazoa; phylum Arthropoda; class Insecta; order Lepidoptera; family Noctuidae; genus Luperina; species Luperina nickerlii. The sequence continues at coordinate 677,685 of OY979670.1, forward strand.
ATCCACTCCAGAATTGGCTTGATGTCCGAATCTTCCTGCTGTGCACGTTGTAGGCTTTCCTTCCACTCGTTGTTGAGGTCTGTCTTAAGCATCCTCACAGGTACCACTTCTTTACTTTCTTGCCTAGTACAGTGCTTGCAGTCTTCAGGACAAGATCTTCCTAACAATACATCTGTGTTGCCAAGAGACTTCCCGCTGCGATGTTTAACCACAAAGCCGTCCTGCTGCTACTGGGCGGTGCTGTTAGTCGCACTATCCTCTGGAGACCAGCCACCTTCCCTTTCTGCAGTTCGCTTAGGGCAACTGGATCGAAGGTGGCCCCTTTTCCCACAGCCGTAGCACCTAGGGCTGTATCCTTTACTGCGCTCGCGAACTGTAGCCGCTGCAACCTCCCTGACGCAATGGGAACGATGATCCTGCCGCACCGCTTCCACCTCCAATGCATGGGCCAAGGCGTCCTTAAGTGTCCCGTGGTGACCGAGCCTCACAGCAGCTCTAACTTCAAGGTCGCGGATGCCGTCGATGAATGCCTGCACCAGGTTGCCATCAATAAGCGCAGGTACGGACTGGTAAGCTTTACGAACCAGCTTCTCCACTTCAATGGCCCACTGCTGCAGGTTTTCATTACAGCGTTGCACGCGATCCTTCAGCTGCGCACGGAACACGTGTTCCAGGTGAGCGTCGCCATACCGAGCCTCCAATGCCTCAAGGAGCTGCTCGTAAGTCACTTCCTTACTGAGAGCTTCCAGGACAGTTAAGGCCTGGTCACGCAGGCCCAGGGTGAGGGCAGTCATGGCCTGACTTTTATTCCACCCGTTCGCCTTCATGACAGCCTCAAACTGGATTTTTGAATCCACGTAGCGAAGGTGTTATAGCTACGGGAGCTGCGATTCCATCACCCAGTTTAAGGTTACCCAACTCTTGCTTCACATTAGCAATGACGTCATTAAACTTGCTGATCTGAGTTTCAGCTTCTGACAGGCGGTTGTCATGCTGGGCAACCTTCTCCTTCATCTCCTTCATGTCTTGCCCCAAGGTTGCATGAAGGTCCTTCATGAGGAACATCTGCTCTTCCTGGCGGCGTACCTGCTCCTACTTATCCCGCTGGAGCTGTTCCTCCAACCGACGAGCCTGTTCCTCCTGTCGACGAGCCTGTTCCTCCTGTCGACGAGCCTGTTCCTCCCTGTCACGCAGCAGCTGTTCTTCCAACCGACGGGCCTGTTCCTCCTTGTCCCGCTGGAGCTGTTCCTCCAACCGACGAGCCTGTTCCTCCTGTCGGATAGCCTGTTCCTCCTTGTCCCGCTGGAGCTGTTCTTCCAGTCGACGAGCCTGTTCCTCCTGTCGGCGAGCCTGCTCCTGCAGCATCATCATCAGAGCAGCAAAATCTGGTGCTGATGATGCTGGACCAGCTGTGGACGGGCCGGCCTCCGTGGTCGGTAGCTGGCCTTCCGACCCCTGTGGCATTGTTCCACCAAATCGTCTCTGGTCCGTCTCTTGCTGGCGTTGACTCCGGGTATGGATACCCTCCATGTCGTCTTTGGGTAAAATCGGCATGTTTTTATCCCTCGCTTCTGACACCAATTGTTACGAGCTTGGGGTTCGTGACAATAAGAACTGCCGATTTAATCACCAAAAAAATGACACTTTACTCACCAACACTAATTACAACTCCAACACACTAATTAGGAAACACAATTTCACTTACTGATCACTCTTAAGTCGCACTTTAATATCGCTTCGATGTTCTCGCATGTGTCGCTTATTCAAAACTATGTGTCTCGCGGCTCGCGCTCGCCTTATATAGTGCCACAGAGCTATTCTATAAACATCTAGTATGTTCGAGTACATAGCGGTACCGACTGACTCGACGTCGATAGTTCTCGGAATTACTAGTACTTAGAAAAAGGTCAAGTAGGGTCAAGGTCTTAGTACCAAGGTACTAGTTCCGCTACCCGATACTAGATGGCGCTAGTGGTAACTAATGTCGCCATGTATCAAGAATTATTTGTGGCGCGCAACAATACATATATACATACATATAAAAATATATATACAACAAAACAAAAGAAAAAGTTAAGAGAGATAAACAAGGAAACCTACAACAACTTAGTTCTGAAACGAATCTGCCAACTTCTTGTGTAAGTGTTCTCGAGCTTTCACTTTAAATGTGAACCGGTTGGAAACCGTCCTGATATTCTGAGGTAGCGCATTCCAAAGGAAAACCGCCTGGACAAAGAAAGAAGACTTTATAAAACCAGAGCGATGAGAAGGACAACGAAGAAGACAATTATTCTCGGAACGAAGATTCTTGCTGTGTGCTGAGCATAAATATTGACAAAGAGAAGTCAGATCAACATGCAAACCCAGATCCTTAACGTCAGAGCTAAACGGAATCACTGTGCCATCAAAGGTAACCGGTGGCACGGTTAAACCATTCAGCCTCCTCAAGCTATGGGGGCTCCCTATAATGATAGCCTGACACTTGGTTGGTACATTTTGTGTGAGGAACATATTTCCAGCAACACAACTTTATGTGTAAAGTAATAAGATGTCATTATTTGAATTGTTTTTGGCGAAATGACGGAAGAGGGGGTGTTATGTTGTTGCAAGAATGTCGCGCAACTCTTGACTAACACGAATACGGAAGAGGGGGTGTTATATTGTTGCAAGAATGTCGCGCAACTCTTGACTAACACGAATACGGGCTTTATTGTAGTCAGTTTCTAATGTTTGGATCTTGTCGTATCTACACAATGCTGTTGTTGTGACTTGTTTTTCCATCAAGATTTAGGCGAATAACGTAATTAATATTTTTAAGATGCTACAATGTCAAGGTTAATTAAGATATATATTATCAGTTTGTACCAAACACTTGTTGGGGCAATTTAACTTTGAACCGGGGCTTTTGCATCCTGGGGATATTTACTTATTCGAAATGAGAGCTGAAATACAACCGCGAGGTGATCTCTAATAGTTATCTAAACCTGTAACTGAGCTGGATATCTCAAGAACTACTAATGCTATCAACTTGGAATTTTGACGAAGTGGGGCTACTAGGACATGTGGGGTATCATATGAAAGCGAGCAGTTTGCACATTCTCAAACACTTTCTTTTTTAGGCCGCATAGTTTTCGACTTTTGCAAAAAAAAAAATACCGTCCGTCCCCCCGCTTATCTACGAAGTTCGCTTAGAGAAAAATCTGAAATCGTTCTATGTGATAGAAGTTTATGTAAATATTATAGGAATAATAAAACGATGTCTCTAAATAGCACACTTTTTCAGAAATCATCAACAAAATTAAATTAGTTCCACTATCGGTCAAGAGATGGCGCTGACCTAAAAATGCAATATTCTACACCGTAGCGTGCTGTGTTAAAATTCTCTGACGAATATAGGCCTCGCCGATGAAAATTTAAAAACATGATGGTACGGAACCCTCGGTGTGCAAGTCCGACTCACTCTTGCCCGGTTTTTAATACATGGCGCCACTCGCTCAGTTGTAGATTGGTGAGATGTGCCACTCATTACATTAAAGTATAGTACATATATGCTCGCCCGAGTGAGCAGTACTGCCACCTATTTATCTCGTCAAAATTGTTGCTGTGTTCCAGTTTGAAAGGTGCCGGTGAAATTAGATTTGAGTTTATTATCTCTAGGACCGCCGCGCGCCGCGCCGCCTTAGTAACGCAGATCGTTGAGAAAACCTCAACGACCTGCGCTGCCGCCGTAAGTAAAAGGGGAGCATCTGAGGAAAGGCTATAGAGAAAAATGAGTTTTAATGTATGGCGTCTTTATTGTTTAGTAAGGTTTATTTTTCTTTAAATTTTTGGCTGATATACGTCCTTTTCACTTACTGCGGCAGTGCGATACTTGGGATGCGCGCGGCGGTGACCTGACCACTTACCTCCATGTACTCGTATACATACTGCAGTCAGCAGAATAACAGGTCAGTGAGTAGGCTATATTCGCCTCGTATCATGGCGTGTTACTAATCTGCTCTTAAGTTTATGCAAGGTTGTTTTGATTTCTAAATATAGCTGGTAATGGACATTATAATTAAATGACTAAATAGAATCTCAGCGTACACTGTAGAAGTGCTTCCGACCTGCAACATGTATTTTATGTAAATCTGAACTGCATTCAGCTACAGCTTTTGCATAGTTTACTTTTAAATTGATGTTACTCGATGTCTGCTACTTGGTTTGCAATTTGCATACATAACTACAACAGCTATTTGACCCACCCTTAGGGTAGTTTTGATAAATAACTTCTTAGTGTAAGTAGGAACTTTTACATATACACATTACATTTAAGGCATTATCATCTTGATATAAATGTCTTTCTATCTTTGGTGTTTTAAGCTATGTGTCACACTACGTCAATGCCCTTAGTCTGCCATGAGACTGCCAGTGACTTAAATATCTCCTCAAGTGATACTTAACAAGATATACCTATACTTAAGGAGATATTTATACCAAGATATTTGAGGAGATATTTATACCCATGCTACTGTGTAAATTAATAAAAATAAGTAAAAAGTTGTATAAATGTCGCAGCCAACTGGTTAAATTAGCCGTTTAGTTAACCGCCTGGCCTTTGGAAGTAGTGCTCACCTCGCTTCGCTCTCTTCCGTTTAGTTAACCGCCTGGCCTTTGGAAGTAGTGCTCACCTCGCTTCGCTCTCTTTGCTCGCACGAGGTTGATCACAGTTCTAATCTAACCTAACCCATTTGGTCGGGGTGCCCTGACTTAGTTACTGCGATCAATTTGGCTCTCGCGTGATTGGTTACAGTTACAACCTAAACTATAATATTGAATATAATTCAGGCCGTTAGTTGAACGGCCGCCGTTTAGTTAAAACGCTAGGCGATTAACTAAACGGCTAATTAAACCAGTTGGCTGCGACATATACAGGGTGTGGCGTAAGTAGTGGTCCACCGTTCAGGATTCGATGAACCAGATAATTAACTATAACAATTAAAAATTTATACCCAAGGGTTCCGAAAATATTTCCTTTTTGTCTTTTATTTACGAAAGGACATGTTATGAAATGGGCTTAAAATATAATAATTTTTTTGAACAGCTGTCATGTATGGTTTTTCTGATAGGTAGGGAAACTTATTCAGGATGGCCTGACAAAAACTAAAAAATATTAAAAGCACCATTATTGAAAAAATACATATTTTAAATCCAGATATTTTTGGTGTCGTAATATTATTTTTGCACATTGAAACAAAGAAAAAATAGTTAAATATCATTTTTTAAAGCAAATTATACACCTTATTGTTATTTAAAATATTCTAAAACAGTACTTATTAGATGGCTTAAAATAAAACCAACGAATTATCTCCATGATTTGTATGTATGGCCTTGATTCCTTTGCCTCCTAATGGAATCTATGAAAATATTACCTGTGCCAGTAAGGTTGTCACACTTGTCAGTTGTCAGTGTCACACAGGTGAAAATTGAATTGAATTTGACACTTGATTGACGTTCACAATTCACAATGACAATAATGACATCCAACCGAAAAGTGTTGCCACAATCAATAATTACTGTGGGTTGCAATTTATTTTTTAAATAATAATTATTAAAAAACTTAATAAGTAAGGAAAGGGTGCTTTTAAAAAAAATAAAAAAATATACAAAGTCTCCTTAATTTATGTCCTTTTATAAAAATATGATCTCTTCCCTGTTCACAGCAGCTTCGAATAAAAGCCCAGCCTCCATACAAAAACCTAACATGTCCTTTCTACCTTTTATTACAAATGTGGTTGTAGTTTCAACAAAAGTCATTAATCTTTCATTTTGATTTCTGTTAATTACTGCTGAATACTAGAGCTACCACGATAAATTATGTTTTTTTATGTAAATTCTGCTCTTTTGAAGAAAAAGTTGGTTCTTCTCTAATTTTAACCCAAATTTTTAACACCCCATCAAGTTCAAGAGCGATTTTTGTAAAAAAAAACGTACCACATTGTCAGTGCCCATGTATTTAATAATATGCCTACTAAATGCCGATTTCAAAATGATATCATTATAACAGATCCAATAATTTAACAAAAACATATTCAATTTTAATTGAAGAAAAGAAGATTTTCATTAAACTACTTTTTTAAACTTTATTGCGTTAATACTTACGATATTTGCTAAAAAATGCACTACAGTGTCCATGCCCATTTATTTAAAAAAAAACTACTATAACAGAGTTATGTAGACCTAACTTGTTACTTCAGGTATTTGAACAAAGAATTAAAAAAAAAACAAATCACTTTATTTATCATTTATTATTAATCTTTGTCATGATTACAATCATTAAAATTAAACGAAATGTTCAAAATGGCCCCCATTCGCAGCAATACACGCTCTGCAACGTCGAATAAACGACCGTTTAAGTTGTCGGGCAAACCCGCTTTGGCTGACTTCTCTAGCTACTGCCTGGATTCTAGTCCTCAATTGGTCAATACTTGTGATTTCTTTGCTATAGACTTTTTCTTTTAGGCAAGCCCAACCGGTGGACCACTACTTACGCCACACCCTGTATATCAGATTTCTGTTTAAATGTGCTATCGGTTGATTAAATATTGGTGAATACGGGCCTTAGTCAAAGTTATGTTGACATGTAAAGTTCAGGCTTAAAATCTGATCTTTCTCTAGCCCCATATTGTCAGCCATTAAAACGTGTGCCTGTAAGTTTCAGTGAGGCGGACACCGAGGCGGCAGTGACGCGCGACTCTCGCGATGTGCTGCTGCTGTACGCGCGCGAGGGAGAACATGGACAGCAAGCCATGGCGGCGCTCAGGGAACTTATACAGCATTCTACTGGGGGAACGGTAAGTTCTATCAAATGATGATTTCTGTAAGTAGATCTTCTTATTTACTGGCCACAGTCTTAACGTTGCTTAGATTGGTATGATTTGCACAGGTGACCACGATTTTATCCTCAGAAGGATAAAATATGCAACTAATTTCTCTGAATTAGCAAGCACAAAGAAAACCATAAAAAACTGAAAAGCATTAGAAATAAGATGTTAATAAAATTCTTTTCAACTGATTAATTTGCATATACTTAACACCTGGCGTAAGTTGTCCTTGTCAAAAATTATAACAAAAAGTCAACAAGTTTTCCTCAAAGCCTTACCTACCCTACCAACCTACCAACATTTATCCTGTATCGTGCATCAGTCAATCAATCAACTCGGCCAGCCTACCGCAGTCCACTGCTGCACGCAGGCCTGTCCCAGGCTGCGCCACAACACCCTGCCCTCTGCCTTCCGCATCCAGTCTGTCCCAGCCACCTTCATAAGGTCTTTGACAAACACTTTTACCTTTTTTTTTGAAGTGAAAACTTCTTTAGCGGCGCTGTGTACTTTTTTTGGAATGGGTAAAAACTTCTAAATTCGCGTCAGGTCACGTGACCCTGATCGAAAATTCGTAAGACGTAAAACGTCAGACGTAAAACGTAAGACGCGCGTTGTTGAGGACAGCGCCATCTATGCACATCGGGAAGAACTACGAGGGCCTCGCGTACTAACGTCAGACGTAAAACTTAAGACGCGCGTTGTTGAGGACAGCGCCATCTATGCACATCGGGAAGAACTACGAGGGCCTCGCGTACTAACTACGTAGGCCTCGCGTACTAACTACGTAGTTCATCCAACAACGACGAGATGGCGCTGTACCACGGATATATAACTGACGACGAGCAAATCTGAATAAATTCCTTTCACGAGAAGAATAAACCAGTCACTTTGGTCATCATACCTGATTTGCAAAAAACCCTATAAAGTAAGGAACACACCTTAACACGCGTGTTTTGTTTATAAGACGATTCACAAAATACACTCGTAATTGTTCAAGTTTTCACTTCTGTCGGCACTACCGGAGTGCCAGTGTTTTTTTTTATTTGAAATGGGTTTGCTCTTGACTCTAGTTTAAGTCAGAGATGACAAAGTCTACGATGGAGTGAGCTTACCCAGAAGAAGCCTGTTCACTCTTACTTTGAAGAGACCTACTTCGAAAAGCGACCCTTGGCCAGTTTTAGTATATTTATATATGACGGAGAAGGTATAGTGTGTCTTGTTATTATCAGCCATATTTAACTATTGTGGGTGTACTATGTGGGTAGTGTTGGTTATGGCGCAATAGAAAAACCGTTTGCAGTTCAATTCAGATTATATTTTCACGAACAATTTAATCACACTAGCAAATTACACACTGTAGATTCACGACACAACCAGATACGGAACGCTGGACAGTTTCTGAGCACATGTTGTCCGTACGATGTCCAATGGTCAAGTTCAAGTCCAAAGTGAGCCCCACATCGTTCTGTCGAGCTGTTTTCTAACCCCCACGAACTCATGCTAGACTCTGTCAAGCGCCGCCGGGTGGCGCTAGCGTTCCGAATAGTCAAATGCATGACCGGATGCGACATATACATTTGACACAAATCCTGTACTATTATTCAATTTCTTGGTGCATTTAAAAGGACTTTTAATAGTGTAAAATCACTTTTTGACATTGACTATGAGACTACACAATTTTAAAATAATAATAATCACAAGGTATAATTTGGCGCATCTAAAACAATAATTTTCACCCTATAAAGAGCGCAGCGAGCTGTACTTAAGATACCTAATAAATTTTAGATTTATGTACCCCACACATACACTATATAAAAACTGTCATTACTTACGATTAGACAATTGTTTGTAAAAACTACGATCCTACAACAACACTCTTACCTCTTTCAACAACCAGACGTAGAAAGTATTTAGAGTATTCTGTTCCTAGAACCAAAAAAGGGTATTTGCTAGCAGATTTTTTGACCATATCGGGTCTCATTTATACAATCAGTGGTCTAGGAGTTTGAGGTTACGTGATTAGTATAATCGCTAGGTATAATTGCAAAAAAAAAAATAATTTCTACATACTTCTATTATAACTTCTACTAACTACTACTAATCCGGCACGCTCAGTAGTCCGGAAATTTGGGACTCAGGTAGCCCGCTCTATAATCCGGAATTTTACACAGCTGAACGCCGCACTACTGAGCGGTTGAATTATTCGTAGTAGTTTCTCCCGCTCGGCAGTCCGGGCCTAACCTTAAGAGTGAAGCCACGTGTTTTCGCAGCGTCGCGTTGACAAAATGGCGGACAAAAAACGTAAACACGAAACATTAAGTTTGATTAAAAGGATGGAAATTTTGCGAAAGTTGGATAGTGGTGAAAATCAGATGAAGTTGGCTGATGAATATGGTGTAGGCCGTGCAACAATTTACGATATAAAAAAGAATCGTGAGAAGATTGAAAACTTAGCCAACACTGCTGACGCCGGGATGAGTTCACGACAGACTATTAAGGTTGGAGAGTATCCTCTTATACGCGCGGACGCGTTGTATACGTGGTTTCTTCAAGAACGAGCCCGTAATACGCCTCTTACTGGAGATATTATTCGTCAAAAAGCTTTAACTTTTTATGAAAAAATATATTAGAATGCCAATTTTAAAGCTAGTGAAGGATAGTTCCAGAATTTCAAATCAAGATATGGAATACGTTTGTTGACTGTAACCGGCGAAAAATTATCTAGTGACACATCAGCCGTCGCTCCATTTGTCGAGAAGTTTAAGAAAAAAGTTGACGACCTTAGTTTAACACCGGATCATGTTTATAACGCTGACGAAAGCGGCCTGCTTTGGAGAGTTTTACCTAACAAAACTTATGTTTACAGAAAGGAGTCAGAAGCTCCAGGCAGGAAAGTGTCAAAAGACAGGGTCACTATTATGCCCTGTGCAAATGCTAGTGGGCAGTGGCACTCATAAGCTTAAGCTGCTGTTGATTGGAAAAGCGAAGAATCCTAGAGCGTTCAAAAATGTTAGTCTTCCACTTGTTTATAAAAATCAAAACAAGGCATGGGTAACTAAAGAATTATTCATTGACTGGTTTCACAATGATTTTGTGCCTGCGGTACGTAAATTTTTGAAGAGCAAGAATCTTCCACCTAAAGCTGTTCTGTTGTTGGATAATGCATCTGCCCATGGACCAAATGATCAGTTATCATCTAGGGATGGTAAGATTCAAACACTTTTTATGCCACCTAATTGCACACCGTTACTTCAACCTATGGACCAGAATGTAATTCAGATGATAAAATGTAACTACAAGAAGAAACTCTTGTTGAATGCTGTTATCCGCGATGATGATGTCACTAAAACACTGAAGGAGATGAACCTTAAAGATGTGGTCTTTAACGTAACTGAAGCGTGGAACATTGTACCTCAAAAAGCGATTCAATCGTCGTGGAAAAATTATGGCCTTCACTAAACCAAAATCCTGAAGAAGAAGAGTGGGATTCAGTAGATGAATTTCCTCTTGCAGAACTAAACCAAATGTTCCAAAATAATCAGACAGAGTTGACTGAACAAGATATTGAGGAATGGTTTGCGGAAAACTCGGGTTCTCACCCTGTAATGACCGATGAAGAAATAATAAATGATGCTGTTTCTAGCTCTGAACAAGATGATTTGGAAATGGCCTTGCTCGGTCCCACAAACACCTCAGTGAAGGCTGAAGATGCCCCCTGAAATCAATAGATGTCAGTATCCGCTGGGCAGAGGAAAATAACGCTATTTACGACATTTTACTGAATTTGAGAAAGTTAAGAGAAATTATAATTTAAAAAATTTACTATGGCAAGAAGCAAGCGAAAATTGACAATTATTTGGTCAAAGCGTCATCTTCCTCTTCCGCAACTGAAAACGTCACAAATATGATATGTAATTACATATGTATGTGTATGTATTTGTGTTTATGTTAAGTACGTAATTTTAATTTTGTAATAAATTCACCTAACCATATTAAAATAGTCTTTTACTGTGGATCTATGATATGTAGACTTTATTTTAAATTGCACATGTGTAAAAAGCTTTTACTTCCTATACAAATTCGATAATCCGGCAGTTCCGACAATCAATAAAGAGAAAAAATCGGGTGCCGGATTATCGAGCGCCTACTGTACTTACTTAATGTTTTCTAATTTTACCCACCTTACGATTTGTAGTAATTATAGCAATGTAATAATTATTACCGAACTACCTACAAAATATCTTAAAATACTAGGTTCACTAATTGAGTGTGTTATTGTTGGAGAACGAGGAAGACTGACCTACTGTGATACAGATTTTACTAGTACGGAGGTCAGCGCGAATTACCCTCTAACAACCATAAACCTACGTTCGTCATGAGATCGTATGTGATTTTTGATTTTGTTTCTTTTATATATATATTATATGTTCCTAAGGTTGTTATTGTGCTGCTAGATATGTATTTTTTTGAAACTTCTTTAGCGGCGCTGTGTACTTTTTTTGGAATGGGTAAAAACTTCTAAATTCGCGTCAGGTCACGTGACCCTGATCGAAAATTCGTAAGACGTAAAACGTAAGACGCGCGTTGTTGAGGACAGCGCCATCTATGCACATCGGGAAGAACTACGAGGGCCTCGCGTACTAACTACGTAGTTCATCCAACAACGACGAGATGGCGCTGAACCACGGATATATAACTGACGACGAGCTCCATGCGAGCGGCTTGCTTCTCTTACCACTGCCGCGACCAACACCACGAGATGAAGTCTATCCTGTGTGCTTATTTGTAAATCTGAATAAATTCCTTTCACGAGAAGAATAAACCAGTCACTTTGGTCATCATACCTGATTTGCAAAAAACCCTATAAAATAAGGAACACACCTTAACACGCGTGTTTTGTTTATAAGACGATTCACAAAATACACTCGTAATTGTTCAAGTTTTCACTTCTGTCGGCACTACCGGAGTGCCAGTGTTTTTTTTCTTCTACATTTCATCATTTTTTTAAAAGAATGGCTTTCAATTCACTTCAATATCATATATCTAAATGCGATTGAGTACTCTCCACTTTGGTGATAAAACTAGATATAAGTTAATTACTTGCTTAAACAATTGTTAATCTAATTCATCAAATTATTGATTCAGAATATTCCATGTGATAACTACTAATATGTTTATCGTGATGAATTCACAATAGGTCATTTATAAGGCTTAAGGTACGGGAAAAGCGTTTTGCTATTCTGTACTTCAATTTCAGTTGTACCAAATAGTATTTTCACTTCAGTAGCTCAAACATGTAGGTTTTGCTGCGTGAAATCAGTGAGCAAAATGCGATTTTGCTCACTGAGTGAGACAAAGTAACTTTTTAATTTTTTTTTTTCAGAAAACCGCGAATATATTATTGAGCCTTGGGTTAATCATACAATTCGAAACATTCACACTCTATCTCTTTCCCGCCATTAGAACGAGAGAGAGACAAAGACCAGCCCTTTCGAAGTTCGGATTTTGAATTCGACCTCAAAGACAAACACGTTCGGAATTTCGTACTAACTAAAGAAATTTTGCAAAAAGAACATTATGTTTTTTAATGTAATTTATTGAATTTTTAACTTATTGTTGTATTTAAACGAAAATAAGTATTTACTGCAAATAAAACTGATATTTAACTTGTAAATATTTATTTCTAGTTTCAATAAATGTTAGGTAGGTACGTAATATATTTTGAATAATAAAATATCATGGGTGCTATTTCCGAACACGCCTTAATTTAAATAAAAGACCGGGAATAAAATTTCGTGACTGGCGTACAGAGTTGAATAAGTTAAAAAATATTAAAATAATCGTAAAATATGAGTAAAACTAGCGACGAGAACAGTATTTTAACACCGGAAGAGTTAAAACAACAAGTTATTAATGCAGAATTAAGTTTCCTACCTGAGAAGTCTCGCGACAAATATCTGAAAGCATACCATGTCTTCAATGAATGGAGACTTACAAAGGGTGTAAGCAGTTTTTCGGAGACGGTGTTGCTATCTTATTTTTTAGATTTTATAGAATTGGTATCTACCTACCTACAATGTTAATTATTTTGATTCACAATAAATAGTTATTTCAATCTATTCCTGTTTATTATTTTATCTCCTAAAGTGTTCTCGCTGCTGAAGTGAAAAGTTATGTGTGTTACACGAGAGCAAAGTTTCTTTGCATCTCGTGCCTTTGAATCCCTCGCCACACTCAGGATTCAAAATCAGCACTCGCAGCAAAAAACTACTTTGCTCTCTTGTTGCACAAATAACTATTTAATCACGGAACAGATAATAAGGTTGGAATGGTAATGTGGGCGGGGCAAGCGCGCCACAGTTATGATTCGAAAATCATAACTCGACCGATTCATTTATTCACCGCGTTCAGTGCGCTTCGGAATACTTCGTAGAACAGAACTCTGCTTAATAATGCCGTGTTGTGCAATTATAACATGTAAGACAAAAAGTCAGACCTCAAGTATAAAGCGAGGAGGTATATCTTTCCATCGGTAAGTCCAAAATAAAATACAAAACATTAACAACATTATTGCAACAATTTACAAAAAATATACATTGCCCACTGTGTACTCGCTCAATCAACACAATGACCAAGTACGCGTACAATGTACTGCATGCATTGCGTCCTCTACACTTCAACCACAGTATAAAGACATACAGTATTGTATCTGGGCCGTAACCTTGAATTAAATGCCTACAGCCGCGCGGTACGTAAACATGCGATAGGGCTGCCCGCCTCCAGCATTTTAATTACATTTGCCTACTTTGTGTTTCCATTTAGTTTTGTTATTGTATTTTACTGTGTGTACATAAATAATAAAATAATTCGTCATTTCGAATTAACCATTTATTTAACATTAATCTGATTACAGTTTATTTCTATGAAAACTTGTTCATGTGTATCTTTTACACTATTATTCAAAGTCATATCTTATTTGTTTAGATTCCTTTTTATTCATAATAATTACTGACCGACCGAAAGTTCGGTTTCGGTTTCGGCCAGTTTCGGCCAAATAATCTAGTTTCGGTTTCGGCCAGAAAATGGCCGAAACTTTCGGCCGCGCCGAAACTCGAGTGTTCATGAATTATCGTCCATCGTTCGGCGAACTTCGCGGCTAGCTCGTGCTCGCTCGTCGCGTCGCCGGCCCAGTTCGCCGCCGTCCATCGTTAATCGCATGGAGTTGAGGTTGTGTTTTGCACATACGAGGGCGGTCCCATAATGAATTGGCCTAACTATGAACTAATGAAGGAAATGAAACGAAACCAATTTTATTTTTCAATATAATCACCATGAATACTACTAACACACTTCTGACATCTGTGAATCAACATCTCTTAACCTTTATAAAAATAATCACAATTTTTAGCCTCAAAATGACCGAAGACGGCCGCTTGCAACTCTTCATCGCTTGAAACTTTTCTTCCTCTTAAGTCTCGCTTTAAATTTGGAAATAAATAATAGTCAGACGGGGCCATGTCTGGACTGTGAGGTGGATGTTCAACTTCTGTGAACCCGCATTGACGAACTGCATCCTTCGAAACACCAGCGGTATGAACAGGGGTGTTGTCATGGAGCAACAGGACACCTTTAGACAGCTTGCCTCTTCGTTTTTCCTTTATCTTGTCTCGTAATTTATATATTAAAGAAGCATAATATTAGCCGTTCACGACTGTATTACGTTCTTTAAAATCCACCATCAAAATGCCTTGAAAATCCCAAAAGATTGTGCACATCAGTTTTTTAGCCGATTGTTGCACCTTTGCCTTTCTAGGGGGCTTTTCACCCTTATAACGCCATCCCATTGATTCGCGCTTGCTTTGTGGGTCATAATACAAGATCATAGTTTCACCACCAGTCACTAGCCGCTCGATCACAGTCTTTGAATTTTCGCCACAAAGATCCAAAAACTCCGAAGCGCAGCGCACTCTTTCCTGTCTCTGTACCGCTGAAAGAAGTTTCGGTACCCATCTTGCATTCACTTTTTTCATGTGAAGATGTTCATGGATCGCACGATGACGTACTTTTAGAGAGCCCAAGCCTAGCTGCAATTTCTCTAATCTTCAAACGGCGGTCACTCAGAACCTCCTGTTCGATAAGAGCAATCGTTTCGGGAGTGAGCACTTCCACAGGTCGACCGTCGTGGCAAATGTCTTCGACGGTTTCTCTTCCGAGCCGAAACTCTTTCACCCAATTATTCACTGTGCTATAGGAGGGGGCAGACTCCTTATACACTCCTTATAAACCTTCTTTAAACAAAAACTTTATGACACTTCGATACTCAGTTGTCGACATTTTGAAAAAATACGCGACTCTCGTTATGCTAATGCCTGCTAAACTAAGACTAAGCATTTCATGTCGATGCGTGTTTCTTATATTAAGTGCACGATAAACGTACTATTTAATGCAACACAACATGTAGCGACATGTCGCGTAGAACTATATCAGGCCAGTTCATTATGGGACCGACCTCGTAAATGATTAGGTAAGTATTCAACTGTCTGTACCTATGTATAATATACATTGTATATTCAAATAAATGTGTAAAAAACACACCAGATTTCTGTATACGATAGAAATTTTAAATATGTTTAAGTAAGTTTCGGTTTCGGCCGAAACTAAGAGCAAGGCCGAAAGTTCGGTTTCGGTTTCGGCTGAAAAACCTGTTTCGGTCGGACACTATTTTTTTTTTATGAGAAACAGCCATTTTAAGTTAATACACGTTCACTCGGTGAAATATTCGACTCGACTGAGTGTGAGCGACGAGCGAGCGTAGCGTCGCGAGGTGACTAGGCGAACTAATACGGCCGGGCCGCGCGTGCGAGCGGGAGAGCAAGTTGCGACTCGTCGCGACGGCGCGCCGCGTGTTTCACTCGGCGACGACGCGTCGACGTGAACTCACGGCGACGGCGGCGCGCCGGCGCGGCGCTCATATCTAATGACGAGTAGGCTATATTGTGCTGTTTTTGGTTGCATGAATTTGTCAATAATGCATCCAGAGATAACTTTTTTTAGATTACCTGGAAACTCTGAAAGGTAAGACTATAAAATAATTTTACTTACTTGTAGGTAGGTACATAATGTGTGTAAGTATTTTTTTATCACACCTGCTCTGAAAATACATACTAATTATACCAATTAGAGGGAAGAAACGCCTCTATCCCGCCCTTCAAATCCTTTCATCCCAAGGTATGGAAGTTTGTATGAAAATCCTTCCGACCCAAGGGTGGGAAGTATGTATGAAATTCCATTACATACCCGGTTTTTCTTTTTTTTTTTAATTTGTCAGCAGTCATACTGCCAAGAGACTTTAACTGTCTACTAATTAAATTTCAAGTAAATTGTTACTGGCCACATACAGTTTTTTTTTTACCAGTTACCAACCTCCTTGGTACATACAGAAAACTAAAAGCGAAATTATTTTTGTATATAAAACGCGCACTTCTTAACAATTCAAAAGTGCCTGTAAATGGTTTAATTGAAAATAAATGGTTTGAGTTTGAGAACAGAAAGGAGGCCTGTGTCTCACCAGTGGGAACATTATAGACTGATTATGTATGATTTTGATACACTTCAACGTGTACCTAAGTATTTTTTGTTACTAAGGCGTCGTGTAAAAAATAGCTGCACTTTTAATAATTGTACTTTTAAGAGTCTATATTATGCTGTTTTGGTGATATTGGGCGATCTAGATATCGGTATCTGTAAGACTTGAGAGTTTGCTATTTGGACACATTAAACTTGGACTTATAATCTTTAAATTTGTAGAAGCGAAAACACGATTGGATAAAAAAATCTCGATAAAAAAAAATAACGAAAAAACCTCGTTTTGCACTTATTTTGAGTTAGATCTCTGAAACCCTATGGAATTTAATGATGATTTTTAAACTAATAGATAGGTAATAATATTATCTCAAATCGTGCAGAATTATTTTTTTATTTTTCTACTCGTTCTCCTCGTAATTAGCAATTCAGAGATTTGGCGCTTGCGTCATTTTATTCTAAGCGAGCATACTCTCTTTCTGTCTCTTGTTTTGCACGCGGTAGTAATAGCGCTATCCTTTTCAATTTATTCAATCAGTCTGCTACGGCATCTCTTGGAGGACGAACCTATGTTTGGCGACATTACAGAGAGAGGACTATTTTCGACATTTTTATTTTGTTTAGTGGTAGGTATTACCTACTGTAAAAAGGAGTTAAACCTGTTTGGTGTAAACATAATAAATTATTATCATTATTTAGTGTAAATAAAGATGGGCAAAAAGAAAACTCACGGAAAATACGACACATGGTTGGCGCCACGGAACAGAAAAAACAGTTTTTTCTGTTCCGTGGTTGCCGCAGTGGCTGAGCGATCGACTGCTGCGCTGCGTGTCGCGGTCGCGGGTTCGATTCCCGACCGGACAAATATTTGTATTGCCTACAGGTAGTTGTTCCGGGTCTGGATGTTTGTGTATGTGAATTTAAATGTTTGTAAACGCACCCACGATACAGGAGTAATTCCTAGTGTGGGGAAACGTTTTTTAAAAAAACAAAAACAAAACAAAACGTTTGAGGGAACAACTCCGTATTCTGAACGAAAGAAAGAAAAAAGTAAGTACAGACGCCAGCACATCAAGTTACTACAATCTGTCAAATTTCTTTAATAGATTTTCAACTTTATCACTAAAGCATAAGGTTCAAAGTTGATTGCGAAAATTTGACAGTTTCGGGTAGGTTGATGTGCTGGCGTTCGTACATTATTAATCACGCCGACAAAGTGGTAAAATAAAATCTTGAAAAAAAATTTTTTTACGCTATCGGTTTTTTTAGGTACACGTAAAGTGGGGAAGTTTTTGAAGTGAAAACTTCTTTAGCATCGTTGTGATTTGAAATTTTATGTGTTTTTGTGGATCGATGGATGGATGGATCGATGGATCGATGGATCGCCGGATCGCGATGGATCGATGGATTGATGGATGGATGGATGGATGGATCGATGGATCGAAGGATCGAAGCATCGATGTATCGACGGATCGAAGCATCGATGTATCGACTGATCGACGGATCGATGGACCGATGGATCGATGGATCGATGGATGGATGGATCGATGGATGGATGGATCGATGGATCGATGGATCGACGGACTGATGGATCGATGGATCGAAGGATCGACGGATCGATGGATCGACGGATCGATGGATCGACGGATCGATGGATTGACGGATCGATGGATCGACGGATCGATGGATCGATGGATCGACGGATCGACGGTTCGACGGATCGATGGATCGATGGATCGACAGGTCGATGGATCGATGGATCCATGGATCGACGGATGGATGGATGTATGGATGGATCGACGGATCGATAGATGGATGGATGGATCGATGGATCGACGGATCGACGGATCGACGGTTCGACGGATCGATGGATCGATGGATCGACAGGTCGATGGATCGATGGATCCATGGATCGATGGATGGTTGGATGTATGGATGGATCGACGGATCGATGGATCGATGGATGGATGGATGGATCGATGGAACGACGGATCGATGGATCGACAGATCGGTGGATTGACGGATCGATGGATCGACGGATCGATGGATCGACGGATCGATGGATCGACGGATCGATGGATCGACGGATCGACGGTTCGACGGATCGATGGATCGACAGGTCGATGGATCGATGGATCCATGGATCGATGGATGGATCGACGGATCGATGGATCGATGGATGGATGGATCGATGGATCGACGGATCGATGGATCGCTGGATCGACGGATCGGTGGATCGAAGGATCGACGGATCGACGGTTCGACGGATCGATGGATCGATGGATCGATGGATGGATGGATGGATCGATGGATGTAGTATGTTATAGTCGTTTGTAATTTCAGCTACGGAACCCACTATGCATGGCCCGACTTGCTTGGCCAGTATTTTTATTTAAAAGGAAACATTTGTTCTAGCTCTAGGTACATAGTTATTATGGTTATGTTATGAGTTTATTTTTGTAGGAACATTACTTTTTGTTATTACGGTAATACGATATTTGTATTAGGTACATACATAGGTACCTTCGAATGTTGCGCGTCGCGTAATTTGTTGAAACCTTGTGAAACCACTTTGACTTAAATTTTTTTATGGGATTTTTATTGTTATTGTAATGGTATTATATAATTTTGAATATTAAATTGTTTAATAAATAAATATTGATGAATATTTACGTATAATATTTTATTTCATACTAACCTTTTAGGTAAGTACATAATATATAGATTGAGTACCTACGCGAGGACTGAATAACGGATCAGACTAGATAGTCTCGAGTCCACGAAAAAAAAAAACACGAGCTTCTAAATTTCGAAACTCGCGTCTCGGGATGGAAGCCCTAGTACCTATTTACCTACTATATTGGTGGTATGTCAGTTTGTAGGTCTATGAACGGAGCTTCCAAATAATTATGTATTTACCTATACCGACAATGAGCTCGTTTGATTATAATCAGCTATGTTATGCTTTACCTACACATCGCGATCGATCCGTCGTACCAAATACTTCCGTGAATTTGAACTTTATTTGAATGACACAATTTTTTACGAATACATTTTTATTGCCATACGAATCAAGTTCAAATTCACGAAACGGCATATTCACGGCCCGTCTTCGGCACAGAACGCTGTTGATCGCCTGGGCACCGCGCAGTTTAAACTCGAACTCGACTCACGCACTCGAACGCGTTGCCGCGCGCCGCCTGCGCCGGTGGTGGCGCGCCGCGCGCTATGCCATCGCGTATTATTGTAGAGGGGGCGCGGGCGAGAGGTACGAAATCGCTCGCGTTGGGCTGCCAAGGCGCGCTCTTAACTAAATATAAACATTTCTATGCATTTATGTCCATAATTTTCCTCGTAGGTGTAATAAAAAGCACTATACATCCCTCAGGATAAAGTACAGTTCCATACCTCAAATGGTTTGCGCCCCTCGCAGTAATGGATACAGTCATAATTATGCCATCAGACGTTACCAGAGCGGTCCGTCCTTTACCGAATTGGAAATCGCCGGGACCGGACGGACTGCACAACTTCTAGTTGAAATGGCTAATCAGTTCACACACTTGCTTGGCATCTCAGTTCCAGTCATCCTTAGAGTCTGGGTCGCTACCGCAGTTTCTAACAACAGGCGTTACCCACCTGCTCCATAAGTCAGGTAGTCCCGCGGAACCCAAGAATTATAGACCGATCACGTGTTTGTCGACGGTTTATAAACTTCTTACATCAATTTTGAGAGTGAAAATTAATACGCACATTGAGAATAACTCGATTATGTCTGCCTCTCAAAATGAGAAAGAAGAAAGAAAGAAAGAAAATACATTTATTTAGCACAGACTAAGAGACACACAATACACCAGATAGTTAGATAATAGTCGTACATCAGATAAAAACTAAGATAAAAATAAAAAGTGCAAAATCCGATGTAAGAAATTAGCAGGAAAGTGTGCCTCACGGCTGCGCCAAAAAGGCCCAGTTCAGCAAAAATGCCAGACAACTGGTGCCTGACGCTGGTTTTCAACTGGACCTGGTGTGTGAGGTGACGGATGTAAATCACTTTTATACTGCATCGTGATGTGTGTAATGTGTATGCATAATTGAATAAATAAATAACAATAAATTAGTGTCACATAAAACAGTAACGAATAGGTAACTATGTATAAAAAGCGTGATATTGAGTAACATTGCAAAACTAAACAATAAATAAATAAATACTAATAAATAGATAAGTGACATGGCCGCATGATAGACCTTCTTATGCAAATAAGAAATCTCAAATAAGAAATCTTCTTTCGGGCGGAAATAAGGTGCGCGCCTTCAACGGTTGGGTCATGCCGGTTTTGATGTACTCTTTCGGCATACTCAAATGGACTCAGACCGAACTCGACGCCCTGGATAGAAGAGTCCGTACACTACTGACCGCAAACCGGATGCATCACCCACGATCATCGGTGATGAGACTGTATATCCCGCGGAAGTGTGGGGGTCGAGGCTTTTTAAATGCGAAGACCCTCCACAACCGCGAGGTGTGCAGTCTCAGGGAATATTTTTTAAAAGCCGAAGTGGGTATGCATCGTGATGTGGTCGCAGTGGACAAAGGGCTCACCCCGCTCTCCATGGCTAAAGAGAACTGGCGCAAACCTGTAGTACTTTCTACTGATGACCGCAAGAAGATATGGCAAAGCAAGGAGCTTCACGGACGCTTCTATCGGGCTCTTCATGAGCCCGGTGTAGATTTTTTAGCGTCCGTATCCTGGCTACGTTTTGGTGACCTTTTCGGGGAAACTGAAGGTTTCGTCTGTGCAATTATGGACGAAGTTATCTTAACGAATACCTACCGGAGACATATTATGAAGGACGGGACGGTTGACGTGTGTCGGGCATGCCACCGTCCGGGTGAGTCTATCAGACATATTGTCTCTGGTTGTTCTCGTCTGGCTAACGGTGAGTACTTGCACAGGCATAACCAAGTGGCCAGGATTATTCACCAGCAACTTGCTTTGAAATATAAGCTTGTGGATTCTGAGGTACCGTATTACAAGTATGTGCCCGACCCAGTTCTTGAAAATGACCATGTCACGTTGTACTGGGATCGATCTATCATTACTGACAGGACTATTGTTGCCAATAAGCTTGATATAGTGGTGATAGATCGATTAGCGCGCCGCACAATGATTGTCGATGTTACCATTCCACATGACGGTAACCTCGTGAAAGCTGAGAAAGAGAAACAAATTAAATATCTCGACTTAGCACACGAGGTTGTTGACATGTGGAATGTGAGCTCGGCTATCATTGTGCCGATTGTCGTGTCGGCCAATGATCTTATAGCCGAAAGCCTCGATCAACATCTATCGAGGCTCTCGTTAGGCGGTTGGATCAAGGGCCTGATTCAGAAGGCAGTACTCCTCGATACGGCTCGCATTGTGAGGAGGTTCCTGTCTCTGGAGCCCTAACCACCGGTAGCTTGGACCCTGGTCCCGACACCGGCGGACAACAATTTTTTTATATTTTTAAATGTTTTTTTTTTTACTTATTTTTATATTTTAAGAAATATTTAAAAATGTAATAAAATAAGAAAACTAAATAAATAAATGAATAATAATTTAACATAATTTGTTTAAAAATACACATGAACAAGTTTTCATAGAAATAAACTGTAATCAGATTAATGTTAAATAAATGGTTAATTCGAAATGACGAATTATTTTATTATTTATGTACACACAGTAAAATACAATAACAAAACTAAATGGAAACACAAAGTAGGCAAATGTAATTAAAATGCTGGAGGCGGGCAGCCCTATCGCATGTTTACGTACCGCGCGGCTGTAGGCATTTAATTCAAGGTTACGGCCCAGATACAATACTGTATGTCTTTATACTGTGGTTGAAGTGTAGAGGACGCAATGCATGCAGTACATTGTACGCGTACTTGGTCATTGTGTTGATTGAGCGAGTACACAGTGGGCAATGTATATTTTTTGTAAATTGTTGCAATAATGTTGTTAATGTTTTGTATTTTATTTTGGACTTACCGATGGAAAGATATACCTCCTCGCTTTATACTTGAGGTCTGACTTTTTGTCTTACATGTTATAATTGCACAACACGGCATTATTAAGCAGAGTTCTGTTCTACGAAGTATTCCGAAGCGCACTGAACGCGGTGAATAAATGAATCGGTCGAGTTATGATTTTCGAATCATAACTGTGGCGCGCTTGCCCCGCCCACATTACCATTCCAACCTTATTATCTGTTCCGTGATTAAATAGTTATTTGTGCAACAAGAGAGCAAAGTAGTTTTTTGCTGCGAGTGCTGATTTTGAATCCTGAGTGTGGCGAGGGATTCAAAGGCACGAGATGCAAAGAAACTTTGCTCTCGTGTAACACACATAACTTTTCACTTCAGCAGCGAGAACACTTTAGGAGATAAAATAATAAACAGGAATAGATTGAAATAACTATTTATTGTGAATCAAAATAATTAACATTGTAGGTAGGTAGATACCAATTCTATAAAATCTAAAAAATAAGATAGCAACACCGTCTCCGAAAAACTGCTTACACCCTTTGTAAGTCTCCATTCATTGAAGACATGGTATGCTTTCAGATATTTGTCGCGAGACTTCTCAG
The DNA here is from genome assembly GCA_963855955.1 of Luperina nickerlii. Lineage (NCBI taxonomy): Eukaryota > Metazoa > Arthropoda > Insecta > Lepidoptera > Noctuidae > Luperina > Luperina nickerlii. The sequence goes on from OY979670.1 coordinate 700,760, forward strand.
GTAGGAAACTTAATTCTGCATTAATAACTTGTTGTTTTAACTCTTCCGGTGTTAAAATACTGTTCTCGTCGCTAGTTTTACTCATATTTTACGATTATTTTAATATTTTTTAACTTATTCAACTCTGTACGCCAGTCACGAAATTTTATTCCCGGTCTTTTATTTAAATTAAGGCGTGTTCGGAAATAGCACCCATGATATTTTATTATTCAAAATATATTACGTACCTACCTAACATTTATTGAAACTAGAAATAAATATTTACAAGTTAAATATCAGTTTTATTTGCAGTAAATACTTATTTTCGTTTAAATACAACAATAAGTTAAAAATTCAATAAATTACATTAAAAAACATAATGTTCTTTTTGCAAAATTTCTTTAGTTAGTACGAAATTCCGAACGTGTTTGTCTTTGAGGTCGAATTCAAAATCCGAACTTCGAAAGGGCTGGTCTTTGTCTCTCTCTCGTTCTAATGGCGGGAAAGAGATAGAGTGTGAATGTTTCGAATTGTATGATTAACCCAAGGCTCAATAATATATTCGCGGTTTTCTGAAAAAAAAAAATTAAAAAGTTACTTTGTCTCACTCAGTGAGCAAAATCGCATTTTGCTCACTGATTTCACGCAGCAAAACCTACATGTTTGAGCTACTGAAGTGAAAATACTATTTGGTACAACTGAAATTGAAGTACAGAATAGCAAAACGCTTTTCCCGTACCTTAAGCCTTATAAATGACCTATTGTGAATTCATCACGATAAACATATTAGTAGTTATCACATGGAATATTCTGAATCAATAATTTGATGAATTAGATTAACAATTGTTTAAGCAAGTAATTAACTTATATCTAGTTTTATCACCAAAGTGGAGAGTACTCAATCGCATTTAGATATATGATATTGAAGTGAATTGAAAGCCATTCTTTTAAAAAAATGATGAAATGTAGAAGAAAAAAAACACTGGCACTCCGGTAGTGCCGACAGAAGTGAAAACTTGAACAATTACGAGTGTATTTTGTGAATCGTCTTATAAACAAAACACGCGTGTTAAGGTGTGTTCCTTATTTTATAGGGTTTTTTGCAAATCAGGTATGATGACCAAAGTGACTGGTTTATTCTTCTCGTGAAAGGAATTTATTCAGATTTACAAATAAGCACACAGGATAGACTTCATCTCGTGGTGTTGGTCGCGGCAGTGGTAAGAGAAGCAAGCCGCTCGCATGGAGCTCGTCGTCAGTTATATATCCGTGGTTCAGCGCCATCTCGTCGTTGTTGGATGAACTACGTAGTTAGTACGCGAGGCCCTCGTAGTTCTTCCCGATGTGCATAGATGGCGCTGTCCTCAACAACGCGCGTCTTACGTTTTACGTCTTACGAATTTTCGATCAGGGTCACGTGACCTGACGCGAATTTAGAAGTTTTTACCCATTCCAAAAAAAGTACACAGCGCCGCTAAAGAAGTTTCAAAAAAATACATATCTAGCAGCACAATAACAACCTTAGGAACATATAATATATATATAAAAGAAACAAAATCAAAAATCACATACGATCTCATGACGAACGTAGGTTTATGGTTGTTAGAGGGTAATTCGCGCTGACCTCCGTACTAGTAAAATCTGTATCACAGTAGGTCAGTCTTCCTCGTTCTCCAACAATAACACACTCAATTAGTGAACCTAGTATTTTAAGATATTTTGTAGGTAGTTCGGTAATAATTATTACATTGCTATAATTACTACAAATCGTAAGGTGGGTAAAATTAGAAAACATTAAGTAAGTACAGTAGGCGCTCGATAATCCGGCACCCGATTTTTTCTCTTTATTGATTGTCGGAACTGCCGGATTATCGAATTTGTATAGGAAGTAAAAGCTTTTTACACATGTGCAATTTAAAATAAAGTCTACATATCATAGATCCACAGTAAAAGACTATTTTAATATGGTTAGGTGAATTTATTACAAAATTAAAATTACGTACTTAACATAAACACAAATACATACACATACATATGTAATTACATATCATATTTGTGACGTTTTCAGTTGCGGAAGAGGAAGATGACGCTTTGACCAAATAATTGTCAATTTTCGCTTGCTTCTTGCCATAGTAAATTTTTTAAATTATAATTTCTCTTAACTTTCTCAAATTCAGTAAAATGTCGTAAATAGCGTTATTTTCCTCTGCCCAGCGGATACTGACATCTATTGATTTCAGGGGGCATCTTCAGCCTTCACTGAGGTGTTTGTGGGACCGAGCAAGGCCATTTCCAAATCATCTTGTTCAGAGCTAGAAACAGCATCATTTATTATTTCTTCATCGGTCATTACAGGGTGAGAACCCGAGTTTTCCGCAAACCATTCCTCAATATCTTGTTCAGTCAACTCTGTCTGATTATTTTGGAACATTTGGTTTAGTTCTGCAAGAGGAAATTCATCTACTGAATCCCACTCTTCTTCTTCAGGATTTTGGTTTAGTGAAGGCCATAATTTTTCCACGACGATTGAATCGCTTTTTGAGGTACAATGTTCCACGCTTCAGTTACGTTAAAGACCACATCTTTAAGGTTCATCTCCTTCAGTGTTTTAGTGACATCATCATCCCGGATAACAGCATTCAACAAGAGTTTCTTCTTGTAGTTACATTTTATCATCTGAATTACATTCTGGTCCATAGGTTGAAGTAACGGTGTGCAATTAGGTGGCATAAAAAGTGTTTGAATCTTACCATCCCTAGATGATAACTGATCATTTGGTCCATGGGCAGATGCATTATCCAACAACAGAACAGCTTTAGGTGGAAGATTCTTGCTCTTCAAAAATTTACGTACCGCAGGCACAAAATCATTGTGAAACCAGTCAATGAATAATTCTTTAGTTACCCATGCCTTGTTTTGATTTTTATAAACAAGTGGAAGACTAACATTTTTGAACGCTCTAGGATTCTTCGCTTTTCCAATCAACAGCAGCTTAAGCTTATGAGTGCCACTGCCCACTAGCATTTGCACAGGGCATAATAGTGACCCTGTCTTTTGACACTTTCCTGCCTGGAGCTTCTGACTCCTTTCTGTAAACATAAGTTTTGTTAGGTAAAACTCTCCAAAGCAGGCCGCTTTCGTCAGCGTTATAAACATGATCCGGTGTTAAACTAAGGTCGTCAACTTTTTTCTTAAACTTCTCGACAAATGGAGCGACGGCTGATGTGTCACTAGATAATTTTTCGCCGGTTACAGTCAACAAACGTATTCCATATCTTGATTTGAAATTCTGGAACTATCCTTCACTAGCTTTAAAATTGGCATTCTAATATATTTTTTCATAAAAAGTTAAAGCTTTTTGACGAATAATATCTCCAGTAAGAGGCGTATTACGGGCTCGTTCTTGGTTGGTTCCGTTTTTTCATTCGAACGTACGGAACCCTAAAAATAAATTTCCATACAAATAAAAATTTGAAGAAAACATTTCATACTAAAATAATAAAAACAAACGATTGAATCAACCTATGCACGGAAATTATTTGTAACATCGATATCACCAGACCTACCAGCCTAGAATTCATACTACCGAACACGGAACAGAAAAAACAGTGGAAGTGCAAAGTAGGCGTGGCACGCGTGCCACAAATAAGCGCTGTTACGCTTACTTGGTCCCAGTCGTGTTCTAACCTCGCGTCGAGTTACTAGTCTCGCGATAAATTTATTTTTCCGTAGCTATGCCGTATTGTTCCATTTTGGAGTGCAAAAATGATAGTAGGAGAAAAATCTTAAAAATGGAGGTGTTTCGTACCATCGGTAAGTACTATTATATTTGTTTTCTAATAAAATCTTAATTAATTTCAATTTACTAATAATTTAATAGAACGTCTAGTTAAAATCAACCTTATACGATTAAAATAAAGTTTATTTTGTATTGATTGTATTCACTGGTATTCACTATTTCGTTCTCGAAAGTTCTTCGCTACTCAATTAGTGATGTGGTCGGGTCGGATGTTAGTTTTATCGATAGATATCGATTAAAGAAAAATAGTAATTAATAATAATTTCTTCTGTTCATTGTTTTATTCGTATTGTTTTCAATTGTATTATTTTGGTTTCAGCCGCAAAATGTTAATGTAGCCACTGCAGGTTCTTCAAAAAGACAAAATTATTCGGAGAGCTCCGAGTTTAAGTCACAGCCAAAAAAGAAGAGTCGATACACACATAGTTGAACAAAATTTTATACAGAAAGGAGATGACGTGATTCCTGTGCAGTTTCATTGCGCACACAGTTCAGTTCAGTTCGAAGGAGAAACAGTTAAAAATATATACGTTTTATTTCAAGGGCAATAAATAAAAAATCAAAATAACGTATTTTTAATTCTACCCCAAGTATATAAGATGATTTGCACAATTTATTCAGTATTGCGCATTTAATTCACCCGTGAATTTTTTCGTGCAAACTGTGAAAACATTTAGCAGGTAAGTATTTATCGATTTGGGATTTATTATTTATGTAAAATACATTTATATAAAGCAAGTTGGTTAATATACAAACCGGTCAGGCCCAGCTGGTACCTACATAATTATATGAGTACCACCCAAAACCAATACCATCAGGCACCGCTGCCGCTGGTACGAATATGTACCAGAACGAACAAGCTAAAAAATACTCTTTCGTATTAGGAAAAGAGTATTTTTTACTGATTCATATTCGTACCAGCGGTGCCTAACAGTTACCGTCTTTGAGTCCGACTGGTCCGTGACTGATGTAGTTAAGTATATATTTTATTTTAAATAAAACTACGTCATTCTTCCTACAGTTTTACTGAACTCCCAGCAATCTTTATTTTTTCGAATTAAACAAGAAATCGGGTATCTATCGATAATGTAATTCTAAATTCAATGTGTTCTGCACTGGTCGAGTAGCAATAGATATCAACCTATGACGCGAATGTCAACCTTATGGCTTAGGCAATTAAATTTATAATTGCTAACAATGAGAATACCGCCATCTATGGTCGACTAGCGGAATTTACTCGGCAATCGAAACTAGTTTGACTTTAGATTACAAAATGTCGTAAATACTTTCTGCACTAAAGCAAAACAAATCTTATCTATAGAGTGTGAAGGTTTATTTCCAGATGTACGATCTGTGACTTATGCTAGTTTTGACTAAAATTAAATCGACAAATCAAACGGATTTTCTTTTTGTAGTGCATTATATGATTATCGCTTTATTTGTGTGAGTTTGGCGACAACGGTTCCTATAGTAATGTTGTTGCATTGCACTTCCACTGTTTTTTCTGTTCCGTGCTACCGAATCACTAAACCATAGACTATTTCGAGGGGCCGTTGTTGTTTTCATCGTTTACACGTTTTAAAAAGCCGGAGTTTACTATGTTTGTTTGCTACGAATCGTGACTGATACTCTTCGTGCATGGTTGCAGGTGTACGACATGTACTCTCCCGAAGTCATGGCGCTGTGCGGGCCCGCTCCTCACACCTGGGTGCGAGGTCTACTACAACGTGATGACGTCAGAGTGTTGTTAGTGCAGTCGCCAGCTACGGCGGCGCTGTATCAGGACCACCTGTGTGAAGACGAGGGCGGACTGAGATGTGAGTAGCATGTTGTACTAGCTGTTGCATGAGCGACCATCCTAGTGAAAATACTTGGTGGAGAAAAAGTGTGCTCTTGTTTATCCAGGACTAGCTTCTGTCCGAGACTTCGTCCGTGTAGAATTTTTGGTTCCCTCCACCCGACCAGTCGCATTGCATCGCCTGCCCGCGCTATTACTTCGTTTTCCGCTCAGCGTTCTTTCTGACTTTTTTTATTTCTGCGCGGCTCCGAAGAGTCGTAGCGTGATGTTAAATGGCCTATAGCCATCCTCAAGAATTGGGCAATCAAATACAAAAATATTTTTTCTAATTTATTTCGGTCTTGCTAGACAAAAGTTGTGATAGCTCAGCTAAAATGCAAGGTATTAATATTGACCAAATCTAGTCTTCCAGACTGGCTTCTTACTTTAATTTAATTCCTATGTTTAAGTGCGCGCGCCGCTGCTGGGGCGGCGCGCCGCCTACCGCGCGCCGCACGCCGGCGACGCGCTGCTGCTGGCGGCGCTGCGCCAGCTGGCCGAGGCGCCGCGAGCGCACCAGCACTACCACAAGTACTACCTCGCCACGTGAGTACTCACCCGTGCCCACGACCCCTCTGCCCGGGCGGCGCGCCGCCTACCGCGCGCCGCACGCCGGCGACGCGCTGCTGCTGGCGGCGCTGCGCCAGCTGGCCGAGGCGCCGCGAGCGCACCAGCACTACCACAAGTACTACCTCGCCACGTGAGTACTCACCCGTGCCCACGACCCCTCTGCCCGGGCGGCGCGCCGCCTACCGCGCGCCGCACGCCGGCGACGCGCTGCTGCTGGCGGCGCTGCGCCAGCTGGCCGAGGCGCCGCGAGCGCACCAGCACTACCACAAGTACTACCTCGCCACGTGAGTACTCACCCGTGCCCACGACCCCTCTGCCCGGGCGGCGCGCCGCCTACCGCGCGCCGCACGCCGGCGACGCGCTGCTGCTGGCGGCGCTGCGCCAGCTGGCCGAGGCGCCGCGAGCGCACCAGCACTACCACAAGTACTACCTCGCCACGTGAGTACTCACCCGTGCCCACGACCCCTCTGCCCGGGCGGCGCGCCGCCTACCGCGCGCCGCACGCCGGCGACGCGCTGCTGCTGGCGGCGCTGCGCCAGCTGGCCGAGGCGCCGCGAGCGCACCAGCACTACCACAAGTACTACCTCGCCACGTGAGTACTTGCCTGCTATGCTTGACCACTTCATTGCTTACATCTTCTGTTATGTATCACTGCTACGTATACTTTATTTTTTATATTTGCCGCTTACGCACTTCAAAATAAGCCATTTGATGTGCCTACACTGGACGAAACAAGAAGCGCATAGTTACGCAAGTAAAGCGAGACTTGAATATGTTGAGTTTTAGTATCGCATGTATACGTTTGTTTGTGCTTACGTAAATCGCCTTATTTCCGGGGAATATCCGTATTTTGTTAAAAACGTCTGCATTCTAATTTGCCAAAAAATTCTAATTTTATATCAACACTAGCAGCGCCCCGGGGTTTCACCCGCATAAGTGTCGATCCCGTGGGAACTATCCTATGTCCTTCCCTGGAATGCTATCTCTGCCAAATTTTATCGAAATCCGTTCAGCGGTTTAGGCGTGAAAAGGTAACATACAGGCAGACAGTTACTTTCGAATTTATAATACATATTAGAATGGATTTTTGTCAGATTTTTGAAATTGATTCTTGCTGAGAACATTTTTGAATACGAGAATTGGCATCTCGGAGGTTATACACGGGCCTCTCCAAAGTTACGTCATAGTAATATAATAATAATATCGTTTATTTATAAAAATGGTGCAGTTTACAGTAACATAACTTAAAAATTATAGTGGACACAGTCGCTCATTTGCCTGAACACAATAGTTGTCGGTTCTCAATCCTTTTTGTCTGGTCTCTCGCCTAATTTTTGTCCGGCCAACAGTAAAGTCATCGCACGCATATTTAGTTAGTTGAGAGACGAACGAACAGTTGAACAACGATAAGCAAGTAACAGTCGCGTATCTGGCGTTACAGCTACGAGGGGCTGGAGACGGACATCGTGCCGCAGCTGGTGTCGTACCGCCGCTACGTGCTGCCCGGCGCCGCGCGCGTGCTCGCACTGCACCTGGGCGCGGCCGAGCCCGACGCGGGCCGCGCCGCGCGCCTGGAGCGGGCCGCGCGCGCGCTGCTGGCACACGTGCGGCGCCAGCCCGACTACCTGCTGGGCGAGATCTGCGTCAACTGAGCGCGCGCCTGGAGCGGGCCGCGCGCGCGCTGCGGGCACACGTGCGGCGCCAGCCCGACTACCTGCTGGGCGAGATCTGCGTCAACTGAGCGCGCGCCTGGAGCGGGCCGCGCGCGCGCTGCTGGCACACGTGCGGCGCCAGCCCGACTACCTGCTGGGCGAGATCTGCGTCAACTGAGCGCGCGCCTGGAGCGGGCCGCGCGCGCGCTGCTGGCACACGTGCGGCGCCAGCCCGACTACCTGCTGGGCGAGATCTGCGTCAACTGAGCGCGCGCCTGGAGCGACACCTGCGCGCGAGCCCGGCGCGGCCCGCGCCGCGCTACATGTGTGTCTTTTAACCGTCGATGATAAACCGCACCGCATCGTAACACATTAGAAAGTCTTCAATCACATCACTGTCATACATTTTGTATGAATAACACACTACTGACGGATCACATCGGACTTTGTTTAAACATGCGATGCGATGATGAGGATGGAATATGCGCTTCACAGCATCAATTTGTGGAAATACAATAATTACTTAAAAAATCGTTGTACTTCATAGTTTTACACCATTTGTGGCACTTGTAGAACATTTTCGTTCTAGTCGTAAGCGGTAGGAGATTCTAATTAGCGCGGAAGGTAATAAAGTTAGGAATTAACCTATGAAATGTAATTATAATGTTTGTGATATTTTCACTCTATATCATTAATGCATCCATGACACGTGATGTCGAAATTCTAGACGCTGTGCGTCGAATCTCCTTAGAAATAAGTTACGTCACGTTTCCGGAGTGTGGTCATACAACACCGATCGGACATGTTTGGAAAAACTTGTCTTTATATGACTCGGCTGAAATAAGAGAACAGCGCACTTGAAACTACTTCAATGCAATCTTTTGTTTCCTAGCTTATTTGTGACATGAGGACACTTTAGTATCATTAAGAAACCTCTTGCTAGTTTTAGATGAATTAAACAATACACTATGTTGTTATTATTTCTGGCATCTATCGGTCACTCGCACCTGCACCAGCGCCCCAAGTGCGTAACACGCTTTCTTTCACAATCCGAAGAATTTTGAAGGAAATTCCTAATTCATTGCTTCATATATTTGAAAGTAGTCTGCTCGACGAAGTTAACGCAATGAATGTTGGCAAATTGTCAAAATGAAAGACATTGCAATTGTTAATGACTCCGCAGTCATCGGTCTGTCTAGTCCCTCGTGTTATGCTATACGAGTACTTAATGATCGCTAGTCTGCGCTATCTATATGCGAGTCTTCGACTCTGTTCCTGATAGGCTATTCATATTTGCCAGATAAGTTAACTCGAACCCATCCAGTGGTGTTGTAGGCCATCAGTGAGAGGGATTTGTGGAAGCAGTTATCGGTCCGTCGATGTCTCCCTGTACCAGCCAATCCATACAAATAACTATTGTTCTTTAGATATGTTATTATTAGCAAACCACGTTGTTTAATACGCTAAACATACATATAACGCATATCGAAGGACGATTCTGTTGATTGTGACTAGTGAGTCGCGTCGGTCGTGACTAGCCCTGCTCCTGCCGGCCCGCTTGTACACGTACACGTAAACATAATGAAGCACCTGCAACACAGACACTACGCTAAATGTATAATAGTGGAATATTTAAATAGTTATACCATGGATGAACTGGCGACAGGTCACAGGAACAACTTGCGACCCACGGATGCCCCTCAAGTTAAAGGGGAAAATTTATAAGTCCGTGATGCGGCTTGTCGTACTTTATGGGGTCTGAATGCTGGGCCGTGAAGAAGACGGATGAAAAAAAAACTGCATGCAGCGGAGATGAGAATGTTGAGATGGATGTGTGGAGTGACGGGAATGGATAAAGTAAGAAATGGGTATATAAGAGGAAGTTTGAAAGTGGCGCCAGTGACAGAAAAATTTAAAGGAAATCGTTTGTCTTGATATGGGCATGTGATGAGAAGGGACGAAGCGCATGTGACTAAAAGAGTGATGAATATACATGTTGGTGGATGGAGAGGGAGAGGAAGGCCGAAGTAAAGATTGTGGATTGTGTGAGGAGTGATATGAAAGAGAAGGGAGTGAATGATAGCGTGACGGTTGACAGGGAGAATGGAAGAAGAAACGTGTTGCGCCGACCACGAGTGACGTGGGATAAGGGCAGGAACATGATAATTTAAATAGTTATACCATACACAATTTTGTTATTATTTAACAACAAATAATAATTTTCTACACTTTGCCCATGCATAGTGTAGAAAATTCTTATTTAAATTGTATGAAATTTGTATAACCAAACCAGATATAATGGTATCTGGTTTGGTTAAACATATTTACCGTTAAAAAGAATGCATCTAACATGACATCTCAAAAAATAGGATAGCATTGTATTGTACGTGTCCTAAAAATGATACCATATTATTTATGTAAGTATGTAATAGAGTGCATACATGTGTAGTACACAGTTATATATTATGTAAATACATACAGTTAGGATCTACTTGTAAGTACAAAGTACATCAAAATGGCGGCTACTAAGTAAGTTCTTTATAAATACAACTTGTTTAAAGTAAAATGCTATGGTAATAGGACACGTCTTATATATGACCAGATATTATAAATTAAGAAATGGTTTACAGTCGTGATGTGATCACGAAACACGTTCAACGGATAAATTACAAATAACTTGTCAACAATTCGGTATGTAAAGTTTTTTCAGGTATGTTTTATAAATTTAAATTTGCAGATTAGCACATCATTTCAAGGTTTTGGTTTTTCATGTTGTATATTTTTTTATGTTTTGATCGTTCTGACGTCATAAAAATCGCTGAATAGCCTAATTTAAAACTAACATTAAAAGAGTACATAGTCAAAGTCAAATCATTTATTTCAAATAGTCACATTATAGGCACTATTGAACGTCAAAAATTACAATAAAATAGAATTCATTCTAGTCGCCCCTTCCAAAAGGTAGTTCGTATGGAGAAGAATACGCAAGAAACTCCACCGTTTCTCTTTTAAAATGTTTTACTAGGGTTTGTATATATTCATTATATAATTATAATAAATGTGAAGACGATGCACTACTAATTCCATGCAGAAAATTCAGTAAAGTCAAACATGAATTTTACAATTTCATTATATTTACGGGTTTTTATTTTTAAAGTTGAAAGATAAGCATAATAATTATGAATAGATCAAAGACTGTTTGTGGTAAATGCTTCATACCGTCATGTAAAAACACGATAACAAACAGCCGACACAAGTTGTTTGTGTTAGTAAAAGAAACCTTAAAAAGGACATGGTGCGAGTTATACAAACTGTGTATCTAGGTACAGACGCCAACCTACCCGAAACTGTCAAACTTTCCCAATGAACTTTGAACCTTATGCTTTAGCAATAAAGTTAAGTATCAAAGAAATTTGACAGATTGTAGTAGCTTGATGTGATAGCGTCTGTACATATTAAAAAAAAGAAATACCTATCGCTACCTATGGCCTGTGTTACATTTGTTTTACCATTGACAACTTGATTTGGTCGGGTTATACGTGGAGATTTAGTGGAAAAGTAATGAAAGCTAATTTCTCTTAAAATACAACACTTAGGAATCTGAATTTTTGGTCCCTATAACTTCTTTAGGAGTACTAATTTTTGTATAAATTTCGGAAGAAATCGCAGAGTTTTTAATAGGGAAACCTTGGAAAAAACCAATGGCATGGTATATCTCGTAAACTACTGGAGTACTAATTTTGAATTTTGGGTACTATGTAATTTTATCTTGCAGGGTAATAATTTTCTATGTAGGTTTGAGGAAAGGATAAGCTTCTCTAACTTTGAATCAACATTCGAAGTCGTGGTCCTGCTGAACAATTGCGAGAAAGTTATCATCGTTGATTTCTCTGTAAATACAAAAATGTTACAGTTCTATTTTTTTTTTACGAAATAAATCACATTTATGGTTACTAATTATTTGTATACTTAGAATAGCTGTAGCGTGGGCCCTTTTTCGGCGCTCATGGTGGTCCTGCTGAAGGGAGTGTGACTACCGCAGGACCACCTTCAACCAACCAATTTTGTTGTTCGAGTACTAATTAGTACCAATTGAGTACTAATTATTTACCAAATATGGAAGCGATTGGCGTTGGTGGTCCGACGGTAGTCACGAACATTATGCGGCTGATAAAGGAAGATAATATTTATACTAAAGTTATTTCACAATTTCGAGTTAATTTCTTTTTGAAGTCGATTTAATTTTTTTAAATTACTTTTTTGTGAAAAACTATCTTGAGATTTTAAGACCTAATAAAAATAGCAAAATATGGCTTAGACACCTAAAATCTCGAAATGATTTTGAAACTGGCATAAGTTAATTTTTACTTTATATACCGAATTGGGTGCCTGCAGTGTTAGCCGTTACAGTCATGGATCCTATAGTTATCGTTCGACATACATATAAGTGATTTTGATAGACTGACAACTTCTATCTAATCAAGTAAATCGCATAAATTAGCAGGAACCGTAAGGCTCTTTGTTCACGGCTCAACACACACGGTGTACAAAGTATCAACATTTTACGGCATTGATTACATATTTCCTACGATATTGCGTCCTTTAGGACAATCTGAGTTACATTCATAAGTGTTAGATATTAATTGTTTTATAATAATACAGATCTTGCCGGTTGTTATAAAGAGAAACGAAACAACCTGAGTATGACAGTTGACCGCTTAATTAGAAAATATGTAGTTAAAAAGTATATGTAAGTGTACGTAATAAGTTTATAATATTTAGTGATAAGTGCTAGACGTTGTTGATCCGTTGTTGTTTGTGTCGTTATGTTGTTATAACTATCGCGTATCTACTTAGTGTTAACTAACATTTATAATATCAAGTTATACTTCTCGTTATAAAAAACGTAAACAATTCGTATTGTTTTTAATGTTTCGATTGCGTTTTTTTTAAGGCGAAAGCGTCCGGGTAGCCCGCCAATTTTTTGATGTGAAACATCTATAGCCGCACGTAAAACAAATTTCTGGCGTGGCGACGCATGCCGTGGCGACGCGTCGCCACGCTATATGATGGTGTATATACAGAGTTGATATGACAGAGGGGCATTAAATTACACTACGTATACTATACGTGTATAGTATTAATTCGATACAGTACAAAAATAGAAAGCGCCAAAAATGAGATTTTTTTTTTTTCAAACAAACTAAATAGCTTAAAGTCAGAGTGAAACGCAACCACCCTTTATAAATAAATTTGACTGACCTTAGTTAGATGCCTAGGTAACAAAGTCGCGCAGGAGCGCGTGTGCGTGTGTGTTATCTCTCTTGGCGGGGGCGCGGGGGGCGGGCGGTTTAGACCGCTCGCGCCGTCCGCGCCCGGCTGGTTGTTAAGTACGCGCACACACAAAAACACAAAATTTTTAAATTCTCGATGTGTCCTCGATTCATATTAATGCACAAATTATACCGACGGAGAATATTGTTATTTATTAAATCACTGTCCGTCGCTAAGCACTTTAATTCCCGTAATCTTTGTACTGCCAATTGTATGGTGCCGGCGCGCGGCGTTCCTAGGGCTATTGCGCCGGTCACCATACCTTTCTCGGTATGTTCGCAGAGCTAAATCTGCGTTTCCACGGCATTCACCGTAAATTAAAATCATGTAAGTGTATTCTGACGCCGTGTAAGTTACACGAGGCATTGCTGAACACTTTAATGATTACACACACACACAACCAACGTTTAATTACGTATCCTATCACAATAAAAACAGTCAAACACAAAAAAACACTAACACTAAATAATAATATTCCCAAGTTAAACTTATTTAGTGTCTATCACAATAACAAAACAAAATCACAATTATTGTCAGCGAGTTCGACAAAACATAAAGGCGCGGCGGCGGGGGGCTCCCGTATTACGTAACGTACGTCCCGAGTGGATGACGCTTGCGCACTGTCCACTGAAAGAAAGTTTTTTAGCAAATTCCCAAGGATCTAGAATGCAATAGCAACATACTGACCTATTTCTATTCCTTTTACGCGCGGGAAAAAGGCGCGGGGGTTTTGCTATGATTGTCACTCTCATAGTGAAAGTGCAAGTGTGTGTGTATTTATTGCTTCGTGAAATATTTGGTTGTACTTGTGCGGCAACAATGTATCTTATACTCAGATTATCGTTTTAAGGTGCATGACCTATGCGTATGAGATAATCAGCTGTTAGGAAATATACATCGTGTTCAAACGTAGCAAAAACTTCAAAAATCATTTGTGACTAAACTACTGCTCCTATTTAATTGATTTTTGGTACAGAGCTTGAAAATGGTATCTAGTATAGGCAGTTTAAAGAAAAGCCCCTCTGTCGTATCAACTTTGTATACAGTCACAGTCATGTGTACTGTGTGGCGACGCGTCGCCATGCGCAATCGACTGCGATTCTCTTCCCACTCGATCCGGCGTTAAGCTATCTCTCTCTCGCCACACAGTTTTTATATTTAATGAAAATAAATGTGTATTAAATAAACAGTCATCATTTTCTGGAAAAAATCGTAATATTTTATTTTATCATTATGTCATATTTAGTTTATATCGCAATCTGTTCTTTTCAATCATATTACTTTTACAAAATAATGTCGATGTTTTTTACTTTTATTGTAATTTGTAGACTGTATGTTGATCTAACTAAAGAATTATAATCATAAAAATCATCAATAAAACTCTCCATGTTTATATTACCCCATTGAATTACTATTTCATGAAATCATGATATTTGAGTTCAACTCAAGGAGTTGTATTGCTGATTCTAATGATTATAATTATGTAAAGCCATATTTGTAACGTTCGCGAATTATATTTGAATCACCATACAAGCTGACACTGAATTTCGCGGGCTACCTCAGCGCATCCCCCTTAAGGGGAAGCGCTAAGGTAGCCCGCGAAATTCAAATTTTCTTACGTTTTTTGCAATTTGCTGGTCAGTACCTATTAAGTTGTACGTCGATCAAAATATCATTCGCGGCCGTAACAAATATGTATTTACAGAATCATAATCATTAGGATCAGTAATACAAATTGTTAGGTTAGTATAATCCCAAAATGTCAAGTTTTTAATGAAATAGTCATTCTGTGGGATTACTTGATCTTAGAGAGTTGTGTTGATGACTTTAAATAATTATAATTCTGTAAATACATATTTGCTAACGGCCGCGAATCATACATTAATCAACGTACAACTTAATCATCATCATCATCAGCCTAAAATGTCCCCACTGCTGGGACACAGGCCTCCTCTCAGCGAGAGGGGCGAATCAACTTTTAAGGCACTCCTTTGAAAATATTTTGCAACAGTAAAAATAAAAAATTAAATAACGAATACTTACAAAAATAAAGTATTATGTGTTAAATTATTTGTCTTATTTTTAGATTATGTAGTTGGCCACGACATCTATGTTAGTATTCATGAGTTTTTTTAAAAAAAGCTGGTGCCTGTGTCGTAAGACTATCCCCTGAGTTACGTTTTTTAAAGTATGGAAATTTAAAATAAAACTACATAAACTGCAAAACTAAAATAGTAAATATTTTTTTCAACTTAAAATGCAGTCTTCTAAATAATCAACCTTATTTTATAATAACAGTAACAATAAATAGAGACAGTTGAAAGTACACTGCGTTACTTTGTTCATAATAAATGCTATACTTTTAGGTAAATCGCTGTATTAGCTAATCAGTCATTCATTACATATTTCTAAGTTGAATTCTAACCCTGAGGTTTGCTAATGGGAAGTATTTAATAATGTAATAACATTTTGACACAAGCTATATCCAAAAATCCTTACAAAAATTAAGGGACATAGTGGTAACACCAGAGAAAAATTGGTAACGCCTGAGAATTCTAGACTATCTCAAAAGTAATAACAACAATATGATGTGTGTAATCATAATAATAACAATTTAAATCAACTTGTTCAATCAGTTTTTTGAACGGTACACACTATTTTAAAAACAAATCTACTATACTCCATTTACAATAAGATTAGACATTTAAACAAAACTTTTTACAGTCCGTTCAACCGATTTTTACTTCTATTCCGTAGGCATAAGGACGGCATTAAAAGCAAAAACGTGATTATAATACCAACTGTTTATTGCAGCTGCCATTTGTCATGCCACCAACGCAATAGAAGTCAAAATCGGTTGAACGGACTGTAAAAAAGATTTATTTCAATGTCTAATCTTATTGCGAATGGGGTATAAATTAAAACAAAATTTAAAATTAAACGAGATCACAGGTAATCTGAATTATTCTAATAGGAACCTTGATTGAGTTATAACATAATTAGTCTTATTTCTTTTCAAACACATCTACCGATTTTTCGAATTGGTAATACGAGCGATGTCCTTTCTTGATAATGTCTGGTGCCGGTAATTTCTGGATAATGTTTAAACATAATCCACGTAAGAAATATCCTTTTCATCCAAACGGAATCGTCTGGCATTTTCGTCCACTACTCGTAAAAACATTACTTTTACTTCTCCGTCTTCTTCAACATCAGTCAATGTTTTGCACGCATATGTGTATGATTTGTTTATAGATGCGTCTACGTAAACCTTCACTAACAAAAAATCTCCACGTTCAATCTTCGTACTTTGGTCATGACTCACACATGGCAATTCTTCGTCCGATGAAGAGCCACCATATATTGCGTCATATATTCTTCGTTGTCTGTTCGTCATATCCTGTAATTGTTTTGTAATTTTTAGATTACATAAGGGTTCATCATCATCATCTGAAGCAGTTTCCAAGTCCGGTATTTTTGATGTCGGATTACGATTTGTGAGCTCCTTAGCGTTCGTAGCCATGAGATCAACTATTTCTTTTGTTATTGAATTGTTTGACAAAGTCTCATCGTTCGTCAAGTCAGGAATGCAAGCACTCAGTCCAATTACTTCCGCATCATAGGACACTCCGATATCGTATGCCTTTGGATTGAGACACATACAGAATCCTCTTCCTTCCGGGCTACCCGTCTCACAGAAAAGCTTAGGTCCCTAAATCTTAATGTACCATAGCAGCTCGAAAAGACTTGATGAACTTTTAGGGTTCCTACAAGTCTGGGAATATTGACTGGCAAGGCTTTATGTTGGTCTTCGATTTTTTTTTTCATCGATTATATATAGTTTTATTTTGCTGACGTTATTCATCTTATCATAAAATTGCAGAACGTCAGAAATATCATCACCATTGGCTACAATTTTATCTGCTGTTCTTTTCAGAAAGCCTCCAACGCCATCAGCTGGGCCTTTCCCATGGCCTGCTTCAAAAAATGACCACGTCATGTAAGAGAACCCGTAATCATAATACTTAGTACACATCAAGTAAAAATTCTGCTTTTGTCTGTACTGTGTACTCGGACCGTCCGAAAAGAAATGCACAGTGTTGACGGTATCAAATTTAGATCTTATCCATTTTAATACTGGATCTAAGTGACACCAAATAGCGGCAGGTTGATGATTATTTGATGCAGAAATGCTGCAAAAAGAATTGACTGTATAAGCTCTTGCAGAATCACTGTCAAAAGTATAGACCACAACCGTGTGAAGTGAAACTTGTTTGCGTGATCCTCCAAAATGATGTGATTGTACTTCTTGGCTATACTTACAACTATAATTTTCACTAAAGTCTGCGACCACAACGCATTCATTCGAGCGAATACATTCAAGACAACAACGAAAATTTTTAAATTGTGTCTTAATATTAAACACGTGCTTTTTAAATGCTGCAAGGTCGTTCTCAAATATTTTTATAAATGCACCTGCTTCTTCATTTTTATCTTCTTTTATGTTTTTAATAGTTTTAAGATTTTTTCCATCTTTTGTGTATTTTTCTACCTTTCTTACCCATTCTGTCCATGTTATTGAACCTTTTACATTTGTAATACAATAACTATTTGTTTTATTGACACACTGAATGCATATACCATACATACAGTCTTTGGAGTTAGTACTGCAAACTGTTGATTCGATAAGAAGATTTAAGTTATCAGTGCCCGTTATGCCACTTCTTTTTAAAGCCTTTGCCTTATACACAAAGTTCGTATGGGTTTTGCAAAGGCACATATCTCTGGCGTCGATAGAAGCACTTACGACATAAAAAGGTTTATTCTTTGTAAAATAAAATTAGGAACAACGGAGATTAGGGTTCTCTTTCATAAAGGTTTTAAACAAATTTTTCATTGTGTCTAGCATAAATCTTTTTAGTGCTTTTATGCCTGCTTTTGTGAGCGTTTCTTTTTTACCAGCTGTTGCACGTGATATATCATCTCTCAAGTAAAATTCCCTGATTTTCTTCTCTAACACTGTGCTTTTATCTGTGATCTCTTTTCTTTTAACAATTTTGTCAACGCCTAAATTCTCTCTAAGTATCTGTTTTTTCATTCGTGAGTCTTTCACATCTACAGTTTCAAATATCTTCTTTATTACCTCTCTTTCTTTCCTAGATTTTGTCTTTTTGAATGTCTTCTTAATAGCTCCACTCAATATTCTGTACCTTAAGTCTTCATTGTTTTCAACTTTGTTGGTTTTAGTTTCGATTTGTCTGTTATATCTTTTCTTAAATTTCTCGTACTTTCGTCGTAAATTGTTATTATCTTGCCTTAGTTTTGCGTTTTCTCTATGCACTCTCGACCTGTTCTTTTTCACTTTTTTTCTACCTAATTTTGCTGAAAGCGATGGTGACCTAGATAATAGCGATGCGCATAGGGGAGTAGGTGATACTGGTGGTGGCGTTTCTGGTGGATGATTAGCATGGGGAGGTGTTGGTGGTGGAGTTGCGTTTAATTCTACAAAGTTTTCCAACCTGGAGTCAGATCTAGGCGAGTCTGGGGGTGTTTGTTGTAATAAACTTTCTACAGCCCGTTTTCGCTCTTTTAGCTGCCGTTTTCGTAATCTCCATATCACATTTGCATTATATTTTTCTTTGGGAGTCAAATCTTTTCCTAATCTCTTAGACTTATGATATCGTTCTCGGTGCTTTTTCTTCGCTTCTTCGTACTTTTCTTTATTATTTTTTAGTCTTTCTCTGTAGCGTTTCTGTTTTTCAGCTGCACTTAGCGGCATTTTCGTTTATGTTGCCCAGATCTGAGACAAAATAAACTATTATCGATCTCTCAGAAGAATAGAAATCACTGAAAATATCCTAACTAGCTATGCCATTTTGTCTTACATTCTCTGGCGTTATCGGTAACGCGAGAGAAGGTTCTCTAGCGTTACCGGTAACTCAGGAGAACAGTATCTTGCGTTACTGATAACGCATGGGAAAATTTTGCTTAAAATGACGACAGATAATTGCACAATTGAAACTAACCAAAAAATAGGTCACGACCTTCAAATCAGACATTATGGGTCACTTTATAACGTAATAATAGCAGAATATTTAAAAAACTCACCGCGATTTCCGTCGTAACGCAGTAGATCGGCAATAAACCCACGCGCACTCCTTGAGAGCTTACCGCGGACTGAGGGGCGGGTGGCGTGAGGTCAGTCTTGTCGGACCACTCCGAAGAATAATTAGACAATAGTCGCTTCTACTGACATTGAATTAGACGCTATCTCTTGAAAATTGTCTTCAACTTTTTACAGTAACGCAGTAGAACAGACATTTTTAACAATACTTGGGACAAATGTTTAGTGACGTCAAATAAATACTATTTAAGTAAAATAACTACAATTTTGTACTTAAATGTAAAGCTTATTTAATTCTGAATCTAAACTCCTCATAAATATTCAAAGTTTTCATATTTTTTTTTAAAGAAAATACATAAATTGTTTCGTCACCTAGGCTTGGGGACAAGTATTTTTAGTATGAAGAATGATTTTGTTCCGCTGAGTTACCAAAAAATCTCGTAAATGTTACTTTAAATTTAAAAAAAGATTATTCTGCTGTGGTAATTGAAAATCGTATTAAGTGATAAGGCTAAAAAACTAAGAATTTTAAGAGAAATTAAAAAAATATGGTCACTTCTATGATGAGGACATGAAAGGAGTGCCTTAAAAGTTGATTCACCCAGAGGGAGTGGGCCGTAATCCACCACGCGGGCCCAGTGCGGGTTGGTAGATGTCACATGTCTTCGAATTTTTGGTTCTAGGACATGCCGGTTTCCTCACGATGTTTTCCTTCACCGTTTTGTGTGCAGTGGTGGCCAAGTGGTAACGGCCGCGACTTACGAGTTGTAGGTCGTAGGTTCGAACCCAGACAGGCGCTTTACTTTGTGTAAATTATTTCATCACAACTTAATACTGACCAACAAATTGCAAAAAACGTAAAAAAAAAAATTTCGCGGGATACCCTGGTGCTTTCGCCTTGTCATGTCACGAATAAGTGACGAGTTATATTTAATTAATAAATTACTAAAGTAAAGTACATATTATACCATAACTATATATATTTTACCTAGATATAAGCTATAGTAATTTCTTATGTATGTGTAATACTGCTAGTTGTTACAGTACAGTGGAACCTTAGTGTTCCTGGACTATCTCGTTGTCTTGTAATGTGGTGAGTCGATCTCCTCTTAGATTAGTCTGAGATTATGTCAACACGTACAGCTTACCTACTAATAAATTGGGCCACAAAACAAAGTAAACGTGGCTGCGGCATTTATGAAGCATCTCCACCCTGTAATTAAATGTGTGTTAAACTATTATACAGGGTTTTATGTTAAACGAGGGACCTAATTGAATCCCAGTGTAGTACTAATGAAAATAAACAACTTGTACTATGGGACCAAGTTTGAATTGTGAAACAAATATCTCCTATTCCATACATTTCAGTTGCGTGGGTATTGTATTTTGTACCTTAAAGTGTGTCCCTCGTTTAAAACACACTGTATACTAGGGTATACTAGGGTCACGTCGCAGCTAGTTTTTCAATAGGGCCTCAGCGAGATATTTTGTGTGAACCAACGAATCCAATGATATTGTCAATTTTATCATAACTTTGATATAAAATAAATACATATGTTGCCTTTTTGCATCATTTTCTTATTTCTACGTCTTATTCTGAGTTTATTTTATTATTTATTATTTATTTATATATACTTTATTGTACACCAGAAAATACATAACAAAAAAAATACGATTATGAATACAAAACATACAATGGGCGGCCTTATCGCTTTCTGCGATCTCTTCCAGGCAACCTTAGAATGGACAGTGATTGCGTGGATATAAAAAATGGGGTTGTCAATGGTGCAACATAATATACTATAATAGATATATATATATATATATATATATATAATGCTGTATAATAGATACATAAATAAATACATACTAAATATACATATAAACAACGAAAATAAACGATGACTATACATTATTGCAGCTACGAAAACAAAATCACAACAACAAGTAATGTTCCTTCACGAGTCTCTTAAATACAGCTAACGATTGCGCGCGTTTTATTTGAACTGGCAATGCATTCCATAAACGAACGGCCTGAACAGAAAAGGATAGTATAGTTATAGTATAGTTATGTAAATAATATATCGTTCTTGCTAGGTCTTGCTGGGTAGGTGGGTTATTTAATAAGACTAAGCTCCAGGGAAGGGTCCCATCTTTGTGTATTTTTATGGGTGTTATTAAAGGCAGCTTCTTTAAAATGTCATTCTCGTCTTCAAATATATTTAGTTGTCCAATGAATTAAGAGGTCAGCGACGAACTTTTAGCGTCTAAAAGATGCTTTTCAAGCGACCATATATTGTAAAACAAGCTACTGCTATATGACACAGCATGGTGATAGTTCTTAAGCAGCTAAATTTGTGATATGTCCACCCTTTGCCACCTAATAAGTGTATCAACTGCATCTATAAAATAATTTCAACACACTCTAATTTTATATAGTCACCTATATTTTTATACGTTGACATAATTGATGAGTGAATCTACTATAATTGAACATAAAATTACCTTATATTATTGTCATCAAATAATGGTCAATGAACGCTCTTATTTCATGTAGTCGCCTATCTATTTATTGTAACCTAACCTCAAAACATTTTAAAGTTGCTTCTGCATCATCTCTGGCGCTGCGGGAAGTGCAACCTCTCACTTCGCGCCTCCGGTTTTTATATACACTCTAGGGGTAACAGCCAAAAGACTACGTGAAGTCGGGGTCAATCCGTGAAGTGTCCCCCAGTGGTGGCCAAACAAGTGGTGGACATCAATATCGTTATTGATGACTTGACTATTATACCTACTGCTAATTATCATGAAAAAAGAATACTTATGATTTATTAATTTAGTTGTTGGACAAAAAAAGTTTGATGGTTAATTTTGAGGATGGAATTTGATTTTATTAGCAGACAGATGTTGAATCTCTAAAATACATAAAGTAGCCCACTTAAACTTTAGTCGCTGATTTATCCATTCCGAAGTAAATATATTTATCGGTAGCTCTGAGTCATTAATTTACGTTCGTAAATGGACGCTGGTTTTTTGATATTCTATTGGAATAGTAAAGATGATGAATTAATATAATAGAAGTTGCCTACTTACAAAACAACCGGGCAAGAGCGAGTCGGACTCGCGCACCGAGGGTTCCATCATATTTTTTGTTAAATTTTCATCGGCGAGGCCTATATTTGTCATAGAATTTTAAGACTGCACTGCGGTGTAGAATATTGCAGTTTTATGTCAGCGCCATCTCTTGACCGATAGTGGAACTAATGTAACTTGTTGATGATTTCTGAAAAAGTGTGCTATTTAGAGACCTTGTTTTATTTTTCCTGTAATCTTTACATAAACTTCTATCACATAGAATAATTTCAGATTTTTCTCTTTGCAAACTTCGGAGATTAAATGATAAATGATTTTATTTTTGTAAGTAGTCTTGCACAAATTTACACGTCAATCATATATTTTTTAAACTAGATAAGGTCGGCGTTTCCTATCTGACTACTCTGAGAAGAAAGGCCGAAACAAACTCAGAGGTCATAATCTCTTTTAAAGTCCAGACATAATCTTGGTCAGGTTATATGAAGACCATGTAGGTCGATGTCTGAGATGGTCTTTTGAGGAAAGAACCACACAGATTGAGAGGACCTGTCCAGTCAGTGCACGCATTTGTCAGAAATCGTGCAGCTCAAGACTTAAAAAAAAAGCTCAAGAAAAAAAATGTTTGAGGATGTGCAGACTGCGCTCTTTCACATTATACCGCATAATAATATGCCCTAGTAGCCAGTGCTGTATTATCCATAAGGCATTTTAGGCCAGTGCTAGCCGTGCTAGGGGCCCGCTATGACCAGGGGCCCAGCACTCCCGATTAAAAAATGAAAAAAAAGGGGATGTGTGGTTTTATGAAACCACGGTAAAAGTGAAACTTTTTTCACATTATAAGGTAAAAGCCAAATTGCGTTGTTGTGGTATGTAAAAGGGGGGGGCCCGAAACGAGCTGTGCCTAGGTGCCCCGAGATGGTTAATCCGGCCCTGCTAGTAGCCCCACTTCGAATTTTTCAGACTCCCTTTCAGTCCCTGTTGCAAAAAATATTCAAATATTTTTATTTCTCTTATTTGCAGAAAAGTTGGGCAAACGTCATATAAAACTGTTCCAAATTTCAAGTTGATAGCATTAGTAGTTGTTGAAATATCCAGCTATGACAGACAGACTGAGTCTCACCATAAGGGTTCTGTTTTACCGGTTGCAGGTGCTAAAGAAAACTTTTGTTGCTGCACTTAAAACTTAAAGTGATACTTATGAAAAAAAAAAGAAAGTATTTCAACAATGCGTGTTTGGCAGGACTTTGACATAATACTGAGAAATCACCCGACCAACATTGACAAACTATCTGAAGCAGAAGGTCAACAGATACCTATTTATTTTAAAACTGTTCCAAACTTATCATGCCAATACATTAATTAAATCTTTGCATTGAATTACATTTGTTGCTGTAAAGATAACTTATCAATTTTATCATTCAAAAGCACTTCCTGATTATAGTTAGGAGCTTCTAATTGTGTTAAATAAAATACAAAATACCAAAAATACTGCCTAAAATAAAAATGGTATTTAACGTTTACTTCAATATAAAATTATTAAAGCAGATTGTTTAATACTCTACTAAAAGGTCTGTATTCCATAATAAAAGTATAAGTTAGTAATTAATAAAAAAAAATACAGTACGATGGTTTGTAATTTGAAATAGCGCGCGGAACCGGCGTGCGAGCGAGAAGACGTGAGTGCGAACGAGACGTCACTGGTAGCAGGTAACCCGTAACAGACATGGCGTCGCGCTATTCATATGCCAACCGATGGAAACTGCGCCACCGACATCTTCCCATTATATTGCGGATGAGATGAGACCGCCACCGTAAGTATTCAAACATGGAAGTAAAACTAGCTACCGATAAATTAGTTATTTTAATTATACCTAATTTCTTAACAAGCAGGAGTTAGAAAACTCCGCCCCTAAGACGACCCACTGACTGACCAAGAAAGTTAATAATAATAAAAACATGTCCAATAGAATTCACATTAAATGAAATAAACGCAACATTTTTTCTTGTCAAAACGCTCGCGCTTATGAAGAAAGACGAATATTGCATGCAACATAAATTGCTACTAAAATATTTGGAACATAGAAAACGGTAAGCAGTAGGTATTTAATACGCAAGTAGGAGTCGAATTAGTTAAAACATCGGAATATTATTATTATAGAAGTACTTATATCTATGAAACAAACCTGTTGTTGAATTATAAAATATTAGCCCTGCCGAGTCAATATTTTGCCGGTGCCAGTATGTGACCGGAATGTCCACAGTGTGCTTACATGCGCAACTTTTTTATCACCGATTTATTATCAGGCCAGTATTATATAACTGTCGGTGTGTGGTGTGAACTCTGTCTCGCTCGCATACGCCATGTGGGCTGGCCCGGCAAGTGTGCGAGCGAGACGCCACATATTGCATTAAATTTCGATCCTATTCTGTAATGTTTTGTCCAATCGCGTCCGATCTCTCTGCGTGTTCCGGTTCTTTGTCATCAATGGGTTGCCGGGCGAGTCCATTTGGAGTGCCACTCTAAAATGTTTTACGCTATATTTAAACGAGATTTTGAGCCATGAAACGATTAATAATCCGCCCGATGGTTCTATCTATCATTTCGATCGTGAATTTCGTTCCGGGTCGCAGTATTTAGCGCGATCGCTCTTAGGCCCTTTCGGTATTAATGAGTCGTGCCCACTTCAGCTGACTGCGTCGTACGCAAGGCTACTCTAACTAAACTAGTAGTAGTCCGGCGCTCGAAGGAGACGGTCGGCTGCGGTCGCGTGCGAGCGATATGCGGATATGTTATTGAGGTTTAAAATGTTTTTGGAACGTTTCCCATAGGCGCGAGGGTTGTGTAGGATCTCGTGCGGTGCGTGTCAAGTACAGAGACACAAGTGCGCAGTGAGCTCGGCCACAGTGAGCGACGAGGCGAGAGCGAGCGACGCTCAATAATGCTCAAGTTCCTGACTCACAAGCTGCGAACGCATTCGTTGAATGAGGAGAGCGTTTCCGAGAAGGTGGGTGTCGGCGCTAGCGAGCGCTGCGAAGGTCACTCCGACACCAGAAAATGGCCGCCGCAGAACAAAGGATCCGATCGTACGGACCCCACGCCCAGCGCTGGGCCGCGGGCCTGGCCCCGCAGGACTGAGCTGCTTGCTTGTTGTTGCAGGTGGAGGAGCGCGACTCCGGCACTGAGTCCGACGACGAGGCCGAGCGCGCCGAGCCCGGTGAGTCCTCCGACACACTCCACACACTCCACTCTCTCACTCTCCACAAGTCCACATCACCCACACCTGCAGTCACTGACACTCGCTGACACTCGCCGACACTCGCCGGCCGGCGAAGCTCTCACATTTTCACCTAAACAACACCCTCTGTAACGTCGAGAAACTGCCGGCTGACACGTTAGGTACCTACTCCAGAATAATTGAAAATCGATTTTGCGTCCGTCACACGAATAGGAATCTGAATTTGATAGCGCTCAGGTGATAATGTCATAGAATAAAAACAATATACAATGTACATGGATAGCCTGGATAGGTAGTAAGTACCTTGTGAGTATGTTAATCGGTAGTATTATTAGAATCTTATTAGCATACTGACCCACCCAGGTGCGGCTCGTATTATTTATTTTCTATTGAATTTACCAGAAACTCCTGGATCGCACGATGATTGACAACCAGTTATCAGTTCACCTCTGTAGATTCCGCTGATGTGCTTAACGAACAGCCTAAAGTCTTATGACCGGTTGTTCGATGTGATAAAAGCCTATTTCTTTGTTAATGTCTGGGATAACCTTGACGGGCAACCTTGAACTTTTATCGACGTTATCCGAGGTAAATTGAAATATTACGACGACGTCTATTAAGAGGTGGTTTGGTTGCTAATATTGAACCAATTTTGGATATACTAAGGGCCGAGTAATCCCTCAAGTTTGAGCTATTTTCACGCGTAGCAATAGATACTGTATTCACCACCGTAGATACTTTCTGATATTTATTATGAATCGGTTTAATGAAATAATAGATTGGCCTACCTTACTTGACATCATGGTTAGTTACGTTGGTTCCAATAGTACCTGCATGGGTAGTCTTTTTGTCATGTTTTATCATTCCATACTTACACCTATTACCACAATAATTTAAGCTAGATTGATGAGTTGTAATCATTTTAGAAACGAATAAACTCTGGACACACAAATTACCCGGATGGGTCTTTGACTTACTCTCATTTAATACCGAATTAGTTCAACATAATATAACCATTCTTTTAATTATATTTGATTTACTGTAGGAGGATTCAGAGGTGTCCTCCCACCTGTTAAATGGTAACAAAGCTGAAAACCCAAAGAATTTTATTCAGGGAATGTTACCCAGTGCTTAGACCCGGAAATGTGTTTACTCCTGAATGCATTAATAGTTCAGGAAAGTTCTGGCAAAGGAACTGAAATGAGTCAAACTGTCATGATGTCGAGTGTGGCATGTACTCCTGCTGTTGTTTCTTTTTTTGTGATATTAGGGACACTGTCCAGAAGTCCATCGTCTTAATGTTTGCTCCACCATTGGTAGCTTTATAGCAAAAATATCAGCCCATTCCATTTAGGCCTTTAAAATCTCCTTCATGCTTTTGGCCACTTTGCACGATCTGCTGTACTATCATCAGTTAATTCACTGTTGTTTATGGTTCACTCGTTCGCTCCTACACACAAGGATAGTCGAATAATGCTAGAATTATCATAGTACAGATCTTTTTGGGAAGATGTCAGGTCCTTTGTCTGTTCTATAATAAACATCCATTTCGTTTGTTATTGGTGTTCCTTCGATGTTGCTACATTTCGAAAGCTACTCGTAAGATATTGTTACGAGCTTGGGGTTCGTGACAATAAGAACTGCCGATTTAATAACCAAAAAAATGACACTTTACTCACCAACACTAATTACAAGTCAAACACACTAATTAGGAAACACAATTGCACTTACTGATCACTCTTATGTCGCACTCGAATGTCGCTCTGATGTACTCGCTCTTATCGCTTAATCGAAACTATGTGTCTCGCGGCTCGCGCCCGCCTTATATAGTGCCACAGAGCTATTCTATAAACATCTAGTATGTTCGAGTACATAGCAGTCCCGACTGACTCGACGCCGATAGTTCTCGGAATTACTAGTACTTAGAAAAAGGTCAAGTAGGGTCAAGGTCCTAGTACCAAGGTACTAGTTCCGCTACCCGATACTAGATGGCGCCAGTGGTAACTAATTTCACTATGCATCAGCATTGTTTGTGGCGCGCAACAATATTGTAAAATCTGAGCGCAATGCACTAACCGATTGCTGTATAATTTAATAAACTTTAATTATAAACAATAAAGCAATCATTTTGAGCAAATTTCGACGAGAACTTAAGTTATTGACAGCATGGCATAATTATTTAACAGCACTTGTAGGTGAATTGTGTTACTGCTCTGGATATTGAACTTCCCGGTAGGTACGTTAGAAAGCACAAGCAGGAAGGTTATAATTTGCTTCAATGTTTTATCTTGTGTTGACACAGTGGGTAGCAGCCAAAGATATTTTCGACATCTACCCTAGGGAGTGGCTCGGTAGAGTATTTCTCTGATTTTACACCCTGTCGTCTGATAATTTATAAGTTCTCTGATTCCTGAGGTAATATAATCAATAGACTTACGGCTTTTTTTTATTGATTGTTATAAGCTCTCTCTTGACCCGGAGAGTACGAAATGTAGGCCTATACGTTCTTCCTTCTGGTGTAGATTTGGTGCACACAATTTGATGACAAAAGTTCAGACCTACGACGGTATCATTTTTTATGCCATTCACAGTCCAGTGCCGGATATAGGCCTGCCTCTGCGCGATAGGATTCGAAGGCCTGTTTTAGTTTTCGGGTACATAGGCCCTTCAGTTTTTCCGAATGACTACTTGTTGAAAGGTGTGTCCTTCTAAATAATTCTCTGCAATGCTTTTTACTTAAAGGATCTTCAAATAATAGAAATAATCCCACATACAACTGGCAATAGGCGATATTACAGATAGGTACTTGTCAAAGTTGTGATTGATGAATTGACACGGTACGTAGCATGTGCCTGGCTAAATGTGCAGAACTGCAGATGTTAGGAAGTCCATCATAATTGAATGTGCCAAAGTCTAACGCTATTAAATACACGAGTGATTATCCGTTTAGCGAGCTGATCGCCGGTTCGTTGATAACATGTACTGTTGTGCGTGTACTCTGTGACGGTTTCGGATAAACAAGAGTGGATGAATTTGGGTGTTTCCAATAAATGGTATTGTCAA
The DNA here is from genome assembly GCA_963855955.1 of Luperina nickerlii. NCBI lineage: Eukaryota > Metazoa > Arthropoda > Insecta > Lepidoptera > Noctuidae > Luperina > Luperina nickerlii. The sequence goes on from OY979670.1 coordinate 729,447, forward strand.
TAAACATTGTACTTCAGCAGACGCAGGTCTAGTAATGTTAAACCTTTTTTTGGACATTTCGTCATCGCTTACAGTTTCGCCTAGCTAGTTCAGTAGCAATTTGAATCTGTCTGGTCAGTGCTATTCGATTTAGGTGTTACCCCCGAGCGGGATTGTCCGAAAGGGCTGGCCCGGAACATAAAGGGCTAAGGAAGGAACACGGGTGGGTTTCAGTCAGTAAGAGTCTGACACTCCCTTCCGCTCCACCCAGATCGGGAGGGGACATTTGATGATTTCCCATCCTGAAGAAAGAAAAAGAAAATCCCCCGAGTCTTGGTGGGTTAAGACATGGATAAGTGACGATTGTGTTTGGCCTCAACGATCATTTCTAACATCATAACGCTGTCAGTTTACAATTTATTGATGACTAATTTAATTTGTTGGCTTTTACCCGCGGCTTCGCCCGCGTGGATGTCGGCAAATATCCCAAACAGACAAAAATGCTTCGTTACAATTTTTTAGTTTAGATCATTTGCTAATGTCCACCACCTAAAAATTGTATGTTTCCAGTCCTGTATTACAGGTGTAATGTTTGTTCTACTTTAAATGCAATTCCTTAATGGTTGCCACGGTCATGCAACTCTGCAATTATGAGTACACGTTGAATGTTTGAAATAAAATTAATTTCTGTCACTGGCTCTTATTATTGTTAGTGTTGAGCTAATGGTTCTAGTTTACAAGCTATCTTTATGGCTGCGTCCGTTTCCACGTTCAATGTAAACATGCAGGCTGACACATGATTACATTTAATTACATCTATGATATCTAATTACGTTCGGCTGCAGGAGGATATAAAAGGAAACCGATATAATTTGCTGAAGCTATTTAATTCATAAAAATATTACAATTAAATCCGTAAAACTAGGACGCGTGACAATTGTTCGATGTGAGAATCAAGAGTGGTCGGGTCGACGCTATAGAAAATGTTGAGAAGGTGACGGTGCCGGCGACAACGGGCTCTTTGTATTAATCATGGTCTTCAGATTTCAATGGACGCTATCGAAAATGTTGAGGGGGCGACGGTGCCGGCGACAACGGGCTCTTTGTATTAATCATGGTATTAAACATGGTGGTCAATGATTTAAATGTGCCGCAAGTACGACATAATAGGGCGCTTTGTTATTAGTCATGCTCTTCAGATTTCAAGGTGACACAAGTTCTACATAACAATCTTAGCTGTGTTATTGTAAGTATTATGGGCCTACCACACGCACAAGCTTCACCACAGTTTTGCCTGCGCAAGCTTCTCGCTTGAAAAAACTGTACACGGACGGCATTACCACACGGCACAGTTAGGTGCAGCGCAGACGACAGACTATCCGTGACGGACTTTTTAGTCTGTGAAAATAGAACCTATGCAATTTTATGCAGTAACGCACACGACGCGCAAAAAGTCCGGCGCACAAAAAATCCGTGTAATTCGGGCAGACCGCACCGCGCCGGGCCGCGCCGCTCCGCACAAAAAGTCTGTGAAAAAAATAGAACGTTAGCTTCAACGCGCGCTAACGCAGACGGCGCACACTTTAGTCGGCAATCTGCATTTGCTAGGGGTGGACGTAACGCACGCGATCTATTATCATGGCGCCAGAGGTCGATGTAACGATGTTAATTCAAGAAGAGAAGACCAATACACCTCCTCATTGTTGTTTCTGAATGAGTCAAAGCAGGTCTTAAAATAAATAGCAACTCATCAAAATGTAGTAACAGACATTTTATACTTAATATTTGAAAAATTTTTCCGGATGTTGTTTCAGAATTGAATGTTTAGTATGGAACTGTCCCTTCAGTAATCTTTCCGAAAGTATAGGATGTACCCAAAATTGTCTATTTCTTCTTCTTTTTCTGTACTTCATGTACAAAATAATACTTCGCCATCTCTGCACGATTTCCATAGCGTCTACGTCCCTACAGCTCTGCCGACAGAATGATCGAAGATGTGCGTCGTGTGCGTTGAGTCTGTGAAAAATCCGCGACAGACTTTTTGCGCGCCATGCAGACTTTTTGTGCGCCGCAGACTCGATCACACAAAAAGTCTGCCGTCTGCGCTGCACCTTAAGTACGCGCAGGCCACATTCTTGTCGAAATCGTCGGCGTGGAAACAACAATGTTTCCCAGTGAAGAATTATTTTTTCTGCTACTATTTTTCAAATTTACTCAAGGATTTAAGAGATGATCCAAGCGATTGGCGGAATTATTTACGGATGGATGAAAATGCCTATAATGAATTGTTACGTTTGGTAACGCCTCTCATTCAACAACAAAATACGGTCATGCGTGAGAGCATAATAACCTCATGAACGACTGACGGCTACTTTGAGGTTTCTGACTACTGGAAGATCCTACCAAGATTTGAGATTTTCTACAGCAATTTCTGAACAAGCTTTATTTCAAATTATTCCGGACACATGCAGAGCCATTTACAAGGTTTTACAAAATAAATACATGAGTCTGCCATTTTTGAGTGACGGACATCCACGACCTCGCCGAACGACAACTAGCCTCGACTGCGGCTTGAACACTGAACTGAACCTGAACGACCAACCAACCGTACGCAAGTACGCGCAGGCCGGGCTTGCGCAGGCAAAATTTCAAGCAAGTCGAAAAATGCGCAGGCTGCGCTTTAGGGTTGGCGCGTGATACAGTTTTACCAACCACACGCACGGTGTTCCGTGTACAAACCGGCTTGCGCAGGCAAAACTGTGGTGAAGCTTGTGCGTGTGGTAGGCCCATTAGTCTAGTGTTATTTAGTTTCATCACTTGGGTTTATCTATTCTTGCTTAGGCTTCATTCAGGTTACTTTGGAGTTAGGTCGTGGTGGTCTAGGGTTAATAAATAATAAAAATTAAATTAGTTTAATTCAAGTAACAAGACTCATAAAAAGGATAGACAGGATAACAAGTACCTACAGACAAAAACTAACTAACTAGCACTCACAATCTAACAATATGTCTGCTGCAGCATTGCCGGATATAAGGGCAATCCAGTCTTTTGGCGATCTCGCCACCGCACGGTGTTGCCGCTGCCCCGCACCCAGCGCTCCGCTTACGCATCATCGCGTGAAGCGCTCGGTGCGCGCCTCCGCGCACATGCCCGCCGCGCTGCAGCGCGTCAACGGGGCAGCCCCATCACCGCCCTGAACGCGTTATTGAACTGGATGCGGAGGACGCTGTATGCCGCACGAGTATACTTTGTCCACAGGCTGCACGTGTAGAGGGACGTACAGTAAGCTCTAAAAAGCGTTATTATTACCTCCCTCGAACAACGCACAAACCTACGCGCTATCATATTACTTCTGACTGACAACGCCCTCCGCTTCCGCTCAATGTCCGCATCATCTTTTAGGTCAGCTGTAACAATGTGACCCAAGTATTTAAACTGTTCCACTTTCTCAAGCGCTGCATTATTTAAACACACAGGGGGTGCACTATTCAGACTTCTTAGAGTAGCCCCAAAAACCAAGACTTTACTCTTCCCTGCATTATATTTCAAACCATGGCTCGAGGCATACTCTTCACAGGTTCCCATTAATTTCCTAAGACAGCAGACCGATGCGCTCAGCAGCACCATGTCGTCAGCGTAGCCCAAATTATTGAAACATACTCCATCCACATGGCAACCAACATGCTGGCTGCTGAGCCCAACGATCAAGGCGTTCACATAGAGGCTGAAGAACGCAGCAGAGGTCAACCCTCCCTGTCTCACCCCGCACTCCAACCTATAAGGTTCCGACATTACACCCACCCATCTGACGCTAATGATCTGGTGCCTGTACCAGTATTTGAATATGTTCGATAGTTCTGGAGGTAACTTAACTGAATGCTCAATTGCTTATTATTGGTCTATGAGTAATGCGAATGTAAACCTGATTGAGATTTCTGAAAATAGAGAATTATGAATAGGGAGACATACCATATACATACAGGCTCGTACAATGATCGGGCCATCCTCCAAGTTATAGGTTTTAGTCGGTGAATGGACATTATAAAAGGTTGCCTCTAATATTTTCCCGAAAACCAAATGACGGCTTTTACAAACGATATAAATCAATTTAGAGTTAACGATTGTAGCCGGACCACCTAGCCATTAACCATCGGCTATCTTATCTGGCAGATAAGCCTACTGTTAAACTCGTGTATAAACAAAAATAAAATTATACGATTTATTCATAGTGAAGCCGGCTAATCCATGAGGTCACATAATCTTTCATCAGGCGGGATAAGTTTCTGCCCTAGGATTTTTGTAAGTTAGCTTGTTTATATACTCCTAGGTTTCCCTCATTCCTTCCACTAAAAATATAATTTTTGCTGTTGTGTGCTGGTTTGGGATTAACGAAACTGCTGTAAAAGGACTAGAGAACTTTTCAATCTGTCGAAATAGTCGAATGAACACTTTTCTTATGAATTGATGTTCAGGTCACATGATCGATTCCGGCACTAAATAACTTTATTTATTTATTTTATTTTAAAACACATACAACTATCATCACAGGCTTACCTAATACGATAGTGTAGTTATACTTGCTAACATTGGACTACAATTATATATTATTAATATTATTAAGGGGCTTACAGGACCCAAAACAAAAAAACGCAAGTCTTTAGAAACAATAAAAGTACTTACACACAATATAGACTACAGTAACAAAAACAGAAAAATATTTATGATATTGTTCAGGATATATGCTAGGTAGATAGCGCGTTGAAGCGGAATAAGTACACCTAATTTGATATTATACGATAGAAAAAAAACATGAAGATACCACTGAAAACTTTCCTTTTACAATAAAAGCCATACTAATATACATACAATCATTATGATTTTTTGTCAGATTATTCTACAGGCTAACTATTCTATGACCTACTGGTTGGTTCTTGCTTTGTGCCCTGTTGTCTATGCGCTGTGCAAAGTAAACATTCTGCTTACCTCCTACTGTAGTATAGTAAGAGAACGCACGCAACACACAACTAATAATATAATTAGATTTGAGGCATACACACGTGCAATGCTCGTATCTGCTCGGTTTATTAAAATTTTCCACGCGGCTGATAACAGCTCAAAGTGCTGTGTCAACATTGTTAGCTGTGCTATCAACTATGTCCTGGTCAAGTGCCCTAATACTTGTTGCAGATGGGTGAGAATCGTTAGTTTGCTAAATGATTTAATAATATCGGCTGTAATATCGTCATGGATATTTTCATTATAACCATGTTTTGCGAATTCGATGTGCTCGCAAAATGCTGCTATTAAAGCTTAGTAATCCTAATCATGCTGTTGCCCATTGTCTCAATATTATCCCTCAATGTTTCATAATAACCATTACAGAAGTGGCGGTGCTCTTCTCTTCCAAAGAATCTTGGTGTCGGTTTCTGTCAGTGTCCGTTTTCTAACCTGAAGGACCTGCACGATGTTAGGGCTGTTTTTATTTTTCATACAATTTATACAGTACCTACACCTTTCTTTCTCTTGTTTTTTACCTTGTGTAAAACGGTTCTTTTATTTGTACTTGACTTCTGAACCGGTGCACAATGCTCGATCTAAAACATTAAGTTGACTAGTTTTCAAAACAGAGGACTCGCATTGTTCTCCAACCTTGCTTCTTGTGAGGGACTGAACTTGTTGGGCCACTTGACCCTAGCCAGGTTTCACATTGATTTCAAAGGCACTTGCAGTTGATGCTAACTTTATTGCCACAGAAAAGCATATTTTTTGGACCAAAGTTATGTAGAACATTATACATCGACTATTCAGTTTTTTTCCCTATGCTAAGGGAGGAGAGTAAGAAGTTCTTGGTTCACCATTTCCTAGTTTTGTGCTTGGTCGTTAGGGCGTAAAATAAGATTTAATGTGAGATTATCAGGAAACCAGTAACCACAACGTATTGATCGATTGGTTTTGCCATCGTAGTTTATTTTATTCACGAAATCACCAGCCACACTTGGATTACGAAAAAGAGTTAAAAGGTTCAAGAAAAACATGCCATCGCCGTCTTTCAGCTACTAGATAATATATGTATAACAGTGTTAACTTATCTGATGACTAGTACTCACTTACTCAGTACGTATCTAGGCAATTCTGCAAAGCACATACATATAAACCAATAGCTGCTAGTAATGCTAGCCCATCCCTCGACCACGTGTAACTGAGTAAACCCAGCGAGCTGTTTACACAGTGGTCAAGATAAAGCTGTTGGCTCGCAGGATTAGCGCCATAAAACTACACAATTACTTGCACTCGCATATAAATACTAGGTATGTCTACTTGTGTTTACGTTCATGCCAAAATGTACGCTTGTGTACATCTTTATAGACTTGCATTTTATTGGACTTCATTTAACAAGGATTGCTTAGAGTAGGTACCTTTATGGTTATTAGATTTTCTCACTTGGGCGGGGTTAGATCATCATTCCTGATTTTTTTCAAGATTGTTTTGCAGAGTTGTATACAATGTATCAACAGCCTTCATGTTCATCCCTCTTTTTAGCGATTACCTTGTTTTATTAAGGCTCTCCCCATTGTCCTTTCTTATTTGTATTCTATCTTTCCTTCTAATCTTACCTTGCTAAATATCAGTAAAGAGTTAATTAATGATGTAGGTACTTAACACAACTGCCCTCAAACCATAAGGTCATAAAACAACGTAACGTGTTCAGAACCTGATTGATAGTGATAGCTCGTTATCTGGCCCCACATCAGCATTGTGATAGCTGTTATCATCACACACGCCTTGCCTTTGACTTTTATCGACACTTGATCTTGAACGCTGGAAGGTCAAACGATTCAGACACATTTTATAACACTCGCCAATTTGAGTCATGTCTTAAGAATCGTGCTCTTGCTTAGGTTTTTTTATTGCTGAATGGGCCCGCTCTTGACCTCGATCACGCCTGATGGAAAGCGATGGATGAGGTCTATGATGGAACGAGCGTGCCCAGAAGATGAATAAGGCACTGGAACTCCCACGCATCGACGAAACACGGCAGGCTGCTTGAGGCCGGACTCCGGTGGGAGGGTGGTCGCAAACCAGGCGGGCGTTAGCCCTAGAGATGTTACGGAAATCGTTTTACCGGAATCGGAGGTTTTAAATTTGATTGACCGGAATCGGAACCGGAATCGGAGCCGGGACCGGAACCGGGGCGGAAGTAGAAGAAAGATCTTTCTTCTAACATCCACAAAGAACACAATAAACTGAGGCTTCGAGCGCGAGCGTGTATAAAATAAACAAACATTACCCTGGCGACAAGTTAAAACTTGTTTGTGGCGCTCAAGTCACGTGTATCGCTGCGTTTTGAATTTCGGTGTAACTTCGGTTCAAAATTATCGGAATCGTAGGTGTAAAATTAATTGGAAGTTCCGACTTTTCGGAATCGGAACCGAAGCTCCGTAACATCTCTGGTTATCCCTACCACCGCAAGGGAAGAATTGACCAGTCAAAGAAGGTGTTGGGGTTGACCGTGTGACTGTCCAGCATGCACCGAGCGCTCGGTTCAGTTGAGTAACTGGCGGAACAAACTGCGCTACACGAGAAGGTTTAATGCATCCCAAAAAACTGATCTAATACTTCGCGTGGGCTTGTGTGACCCTTGTATTATATTGCCATAGTTGGCTAAAATAAGATTGCGATGGACTTAGTAGGTTAGTGACGTAGTAGCCTCAAGCGTGTTATTGGGCAAAAACGTTCTGGAAGTAGCTTGTATTTTTTTTTATTGATCCCTATGCCATCGGAGGTTTTAAAAATAATAGATTTGACCATTTTTTCTTCAGCTTCAAGGAATACACACATAGGATAGCACATAATGTGTTAATCCAAAGTCGACGTTTTTTGTAAGCTTTAGCCACCAGCGTTTGTAGAACTACATGAATCCCATAAGCATAGTACTACACCTATGTATCACAGGTCTCAGACGATTAGATCTAGGTCTTACTTTTTCTAACCGGTTCAGCTTAGGTAAAGCCAGTTGCGGCATTTAAAAACCAGTTGATTGTGCTCTTTTACACCTAAATCTAGTACATAGAGAGACTGGGAACATGTTGGTAAGACAGACTAAACATTCAATACAGTCTTCCAAAGCAGGGTTAATACCGCAGCTTCTTTTAAAATAAGTACACAGCTTGTCCTTGTTATAGATGTCTTTCAAAGCTATAAAAGTGTCAGAAAGCCGGATAATATCACGCCTGAATTCTCCGACGATCTAGGCAGAGGTGTTTAATACACCCACACTTGTTCAGATATGATTAAGTCTACGTGGGACTTAGGATAGGAGGCGAGCCTGTTGCCATTCAATGTGGCGGGCTGGGTTGAAGTCACCTGCAGCCACACCAAGCAAACCTCGAATCCTGAACCTGAATCGAGTAGAAGTAATGAATATAGGTAATGTGCATCAAACGTTATGAGTTGATAGTCAGAAACTTCTAGCAAATTGTTATGTGTTCGTTTATCCATATTATTATATTGTATACCGACGCAGGCTACTACTGGATTATTATTTCATTAAATGTGTTTACTTGTTTTCCCTCAGAGCATGCGTTAAACAGGCCTATCATTGGCTGCGAAGAGCGTCTTGGATAGAGAAGGATATAATGGTATCCTGCCCTTATTGCAAAGTATTTTAGCCCGGTGCAACAAGACAGTGTTCTTTGCCCTTATTGCAAAGTATTTGAGCCCGGTGCAATAAGTGTTCTTTGCCCTTATTGCAAAGTATTTGGGCCTGGTGCAACAAGTGTTCTTTGCCCTTATTGCAAAGTATTTGGGCCTGGTGCAACAAGTGTTCTTTGCCCTTATTGCAAAGTATTTGGGCCCGGTGCAACAAGTGTTCTTTGCCCTTATTGCAAAGTATTTGGGCCCGGTGCAACAAGTGTTCTTTGCCCTTATTGCAAAGTATTTGGGCCTGGTGCAACAAGTGTTCTTTGCCCTTATTGCAAAGTATTTGGGCCCGGTGCAACAAGTGTTCTTTGCCCTTATTGCAAAGTATTTGGGCCCGGTGCAACAAGTGTTCTTTGCCCTTATTGCAAAGTATTTGGGCCTGGTGCAACAAGTGTTCTTTGCCCTTATTGCAAAGTATTTGGGCCCGGTGCAACAAGTGTTATTTGCCCTTATTGCAAAGTATTTGGGCCCGGTGCAACAAGTGTTCTTTGCCCTTATTGCAAAGTATTTGGGCCTGGTGCAACAAGTGTTCTTTGCCCTTATTGCAAAGTATTTGGGCCCGGTGCAACAAGTGTTCTTTGCCCTTATTGCAAAGTATTTGGGCCCGGTGAAACAAGTGTTCTTCTCTTTACATCTCAGTTTGCGTTTTCTTTCTAGCCATATCATCTTTCACATCCGTCCATCTTCTTTGGTCTTCCTCTTATTATAATTAGTCCAGGTAGTCAAAACTAAAACGTTATGCATGGTAAACAAGTGTTATCGAGTGAATGTATTATGTTTTGATATTAATTCGCTATCGAGCGGAGATAACCCGCACATCGGGTGTATCGGGTGCCTCGCGACGCGGACGTGCGACTGAACCACCACGTTGTAATATTGTCATATGTGCTAGGACTCGTCTGTTCTTTGCGGGGATCTGATGGTGGATATGGGTAAGATTTGTGTTGTATTTTCTAGAAATATGTTGGATGTTAAGCTCCAAAACATTTCATGAAAAGATACGGGCTAAGTTTGTTTCTTTTGTGATGGAGAGAATCGTGATTTAGACCTGATGTACAGACGCCAGCACATCAAGCTTCTACAATCTGTCAAATTTCTTTAATAGATTTTCAACTTTATTGCTAAAGCATAAGGTTCAAAGTCGATTGGGAAAATTTGACAGTTTCGGGTAGCTTGATGTGCTGGCGTCTGTACATATCAGATCAATTCTGCTATTTATTTTTACTTAACAGGCTCAATGCATGCCAGTATTGTACTAACTAACAGCTACAAGTCTACAATACACGGTCAAAGCTTCAGCCGCACTTATTGTCTGTCTTTCTTTGTAAATCTTCCAACAATTATAACCCCACACTAACCTCGTAGATAATCCATCGGTTCGGGCTCATATCCGACCAAACAAAGTAAAAACAGTCTCACAAAAGAAACGTTTGATTTACTACCATCTACAAATCACATTCGGTGAAATGCTCGTCGATCATGGCGAGCAAAAAGCGCAGTCGGCTGAATACTCGTGGGATCACCCGCTTAGACTCGTATCAAATTATAACAATAAATAAATACTACCTCTACGTCATGTTATTTGCGAATTACCAGATTATTTTGTTTTGTATTCATATGAAGTTTCTGTTGTGCCGGGCAACTTATAACAAAGGATATATAATTATATATCACTCATGTTCTTCAGCACTGATCTCTCATAGGCGTTGCTCTGCAATGACGTAATATAAATAGACGCGTCATGCATGAACATCACGGCACTCGAAAACAGCGTAAATACTATCGGTATCTAGATAGCTTCTTATACGCACGAAGAAAGGGAACGAAAATTAAATGTCATTTACGGAATTTCTGTTGTTAGAGAGAGATAAATATACATATTTCTTTAATTACGTTGTCATTCTGTGGTGCATGCCGTGTATGCTGATTGGCCGAGCGCGTACAAAAGGAGGAATGTGGGGAAAAATGGACACTCGATTTTCTCGTGATAATAAAAATAAAATACATTTTTCTTGATACTTACGCATGAAATGATACTTTTTTTATCTTTCACAGTTGCAGTATAATTTTTACATTTCCCAAAAACCGGACGGCATTTTTTTTGTATATTTGAGGAAGTGTTCACACAATTAGTTATTTTATTGTCACGTACAGCCGTGGCACTGGTTGGCACGCGACTAAATGGTCGTGCGGTAATTACCTTGCATTCATGCTGCCACTACAGAGCGCGGGCAACGTATCTATAGTTTATACATATATCATTGGTTATTCCGGTCTGATCTCCTGAACCCCCTCCCCCACCCCGCCCCCTCCTCGATCCGTTGCTTGTTCGTCTTCTGTTTTAATCTCTATTGTCATTTTGACATCTGTGCTTTGTTAACTTCTTCATGATTTTACATAATATCAGTCCAGCCCAAATTTTAAAACCACGTTTGTCAAAGGATCGTGTCTCATTCGCATATTTGATCAGCCTATATTTGTGTACGCAAAATGTGTAAAAAACACAAGTACTTACTCAGTAATAATATTGAGCTTGTCCTTGACAGTTATCAGGGTGTGCTGCGTCGTGTTTGTTCAGGTGAATGCGCGCGCGCAGACGCGTACGGCCGTACGCCGCGGTTGGCTAGCCTCTATGTTGTCTTAAACTATGTGACATCATGTTTGTAAATAGCCTCATTATTAGACGTGCATGGAGCGTATATTGTGTCGAGCTACCTCTATTTTATTTGGATGGTCACCCCGTAACTAAAAGTACTTAGTATACTTCTAGCTGGTTTGGCTTTTATGTTCCGGAAACTTTGTGGAATACAATGGTCTTTATACATATAATCCGGCTATATGATGTGTCTTATGGCTTTCATAAATGATTAATAGCAGAATCTTCTTAAGGCTCACGAACTCCAGATTATTGGATATTCCAAATATGATTCGAGTCTTTAATTAAAATCTGCCATAGACTTTTTATTTGAATTTACAATGGCACGTTAAATACGTTGAATGTATATTTGATTGCCAAGTTTAAACGTTTTCCCCAAATAAAATTGTTTTGGTAACATCATAATTAAGACCTGCATAGCTATTCACAACCACTCGGTACGCTTCCTTACCATATCGAACATAAATCAATAATATCGCGGGAGTCCTCAAAAAGTCCGTTCACAAGTCCAAAATTCGAAAATTTTGTCAGTTTAAATCAAATAGATGACCGCTATTCTTCAGACAGCTGTTTGCTGTCGTGGACACGGCAAATCAGGTTATCGAAATGTGTCATTTTCGATACGATAGCTTGTCGGATGTTTGTGAATAGCTATGCAGCACCCTAATTGCGTAACACACTATCAATCGGAATCTAAATAATTTTGAAGCAAATTGCTAAACCATTGCTTCATAGGTTCGAAAAATGTGTCTGCTCAACACGTAAATAACGCAATGAATGTAGTTGAACTATCAAAATGAAACCGATTCCAATTGATAATGTGTTATGCAATTGCCCCGCTGTTCGCATAAAAGATGAACTCTATAATATTTTCTTATCGGAGCTCATCCAATCCTAAATCTCATTGCACTGAATGGCAATGTGTGCGGCGTGTCGTGAGTCGTTAATATTATGAATAAAACATATCTCCAAAAGTGGATAAATTAATTGGTGGGCATTTCTCCGAAGCCTGGCTCACGAGGAGATGGCTACCGGATGCGATGCCAACAGGGCTGGCACACGCACTTGGCAAATACTTATCATGGCAATTAGTATTAATTCCACGATTTGTCTCAAGTATGTTACTGTCAAATATAAACAAAAACTATTTACTGCGTCGCGTCGTCGACACGGCTTGTGTGTCGTTTGGAGCAAAGTATTGTCTCGACTTCATACGAGAGTCCGCTGTCACCTCGGCAGCTGCTTTAGAACAGCATTCTTGCAAAATGTACGTATATTTTCCATAAGTTTAGGTAAATTTTTCCAAACATTAAAGTTTGCTAATTTTATTCATTTTTTGCACTCGCTGATGGTAGCCCTGATGCTCGTGAATCGTGTTTCTCCCCATCAATTGACAATTGCGCGGTGAATGGGCCCCCTGCGCGAACGCATCCCAACAAGGCGCGCGTCACATGTACTGTAGGTACTGCATGTAATGTGTGCTGCTGCAAAAAGCAGAGACGTGCCCCTCGGTCGCCTGCGCGCCACTCCGGCCAGATGAGCCACCTAACTGTATCCTGTGGGCTGCGGATACACCGCACACAATTTACAGGAGCCCTCAACTTGACCTCAAACACGACAACAGTTGAGTTTTTGTCAAGCCCCATTTTGCATTATGTTTTAAAATTGTCCCCTTTCTCTCATTTGAGTAATTTCGTGGTCTACCTACAAACCAACCTCATTCTTCCTCCATTAAACCAAATTCTATCCCCATCTATTTATGTAAATTAGTTTCAGATATAATTATGATTACCCAAATTGCTTGGTAAATTCATCAAACGCGCTATTACCGCGGGTAATTTGTCGAATGTCCGTTCATGGATTGCATTGCTCTGGCATTAGATACAGTGTCTAATGTTTAGTTTATAATTTACTGCATTCCTTGAGATGGTCACTGCTCGCTGGCGTGCGATAGTTTCGCTAATCTAGACATATCGTGCAAGATTACATGCATTTGTAAACGGCCGGCTTGTATCATTCATTAGCGTGCCGATGATTCCTGGGTTCGGGGTCGTGACAATAGCGCGATAACTAATATTCTAACAAACAATGCGCTGACCCAACCGGCGAGCTGATGTTTTGCTCCATTGTGACTTGTAAATGTATTACAAAATATTTATACTGACTTGTTTACATGTTTAGGAAATCGTGCGGAGCACAGTGACCGGATGAACGGACCGACTCGTCTGTCGTTCACGATATAATGAGGGTTTTCTGAAATGACGTTCGCTAGGTGGCAGCACTGGCGCGTCAGGTCCAGACATCTGTCAAAGAGCCTATATTTTCTTAAGTCATGACGGAATGATGAACAAATGAATGAATCGAATGATGAACGCCATCATATATTTTGTATTGGGAGACCTCTTGTCACAGTGGTGCCAACTGGTGTCGTAAATTTTCACGAAAACCCTCATTAAAAAGTAATAAAAAAAAAATAAAAAACCCGACACGATAAAAAAAAATAAGTTAAAAAAACTGGAAAGCTAAAAACAAGCCCATTTTAAATTAAATAAAAGTTGGAAGCAGGAGGGGACCCATACCATTTTATTTATATTTTTAAAGTCAAGTGGGTCCCCGCCTGCTTCCAACTTTAATTTTTTTACCGTGTCGGGTTTTATTTTTTTTAATTAAGTACCTTTATTTATTTCCAGCTTTTTAGTTTATAAACGTGAAAGATTTCGCAGACGATTTAGTTCTTGGTACGTGCTTTTTACTATTTGTCATTTCGAATTACTTTTATCCATATTAAGTTGTATCTATTTTTGTAATCACCTTTTAAAATCCTTTATTTTGATAACCCACTCTATAGGTTTTGAGGAAAAAAAATTTTTTGAAGTCAATATTGCGCCAAAAATTGGCCATTTTTTTTTTTCAATTTCGATATATCCAGTGTCACTCTCACAAATAAGACTAATCTAACGGCACCTCTCAAGCTGAAATCGATCAAGCCATTTAGGCTACAGAGCGTACCAAAGAACATACATACATAAGCTAGAAAAACATAACCCTCCTTCTGACGCAGTCGGGTAATAAAAACTAAGGAATTTATTCGACGTTTTGGTCACGTGGATGCTATTTAGAGGTCCTTGCTCCGATGGTTTGAATCTTGGCCGTAATACTTATAATGTCAGTTATCCTTGGTATATTTTACATTATAATGTTTGCCTATTTCATGTTCTAATAAAAATTTCTTAATGTTTACAAACATGTAGTTTCGTTGAATCTTCATATTCTTCATAAAACTGTAACAATTAAAAATTGTAACTACAAAATGTCGCAATGCCAAAATTCAGGGTTGAGCTGTGGCTTATGTTTAGAATACAAGAAGGAATTTTGTAGTGATTGCCATTGGGATGGCCGCTGCGTCCGTAGAACAGTATAAAGACATACAGTATTGTATCTCGGCCGTAACCTTGAAATAAATGCCTACAGCCGCGCGGTACGTAAACATGCGATAGGGCTGCCCGCCTCCAACATTTTAATTACATTTGCCTACTTTGTGTTTCCATTTAGTTTTGTTATTGTATTTTACTGTGTGTACATAAATAATAAAATAAATAAATAAATATACTTTTTTATATAAACAAATAAAATACTTTGTGAACTTAATAAAAATGCGTGTTGTTTTTGTTTGGTAGATTTAATTAAAAAACCATGTTTATGTTTGAATAATTAATCACTTAATCTTATAAATTTGCGACCGAAAAATATTTGCGCCTCGACTGAGACGTACAAAATGCTTCATTATTAAATTTTAAAGTATAAAAAATCCGCATTCTAATATAAAGCTTAATTAAAAATTGTTTTGATTTGATTAAAATGGTAAAGGGTATAGCGAGGTAAGGAGCACGAAATGGCCCCCACGGCCCATGACGGAATTATCATTTGTACTGGTATTGGCACTCTAAAACAATACGAAATGTAAGGTCGTTGACCCCTGACCTTGACCTGTCTTTGAGATATTCGAGAAAGTTCGTATGCGCGCCGATTTATTCATAATTTTTTTTCCGAAAAACTATAAAAGCTAGAAGGATGGGACCAATTGCGTATAATGAGGGATACTTTGAAAAATATTCTGTATTTTTTTCAGAGTTCTCGTGAAATGACAACTGTGTAAAATAATTAAACAAAATATAAATAATTTTTTTTAGTACTGTTCTATTATGTCTACCGCGCCAAAAAAAATATATAATACTCTTTGATTTATATACTTATACCATACAAAAGCTGATCAAAATCAAAGAGGCGCTTCTTGAGTAATATCTAAAGAAAACTTGTTCGATCGTGTACAGTGGGCGCCCGCCCAGCCGCTTCGCGCGGACTAGAAAACAAACGTGTTTATTCATGTTCAATAGATTATTATAAGTGTATTCGTGTCATTACAAATACGATTTCACGCATGGTTGCTTTAGTCTTCCGTGTTAAGGAAACCACACACAAATATAAATTACCTAATAGGTCATTCGGTGAGAATAATTGCGTATGCCTGTCGCAAGTTGTATGGTGATAACCACGGGTGATAACAATGTTTGTGAACTGTATTATTTGTGACACTTTCGTGCATAAAGTTCGCGGAAGAAAAAAAGTTATCACTAGTGAAGAGGACGCTAGACTATATAGTGACTCGAGTAAAAAAACAGTTTCTGTTGGTGACGTATTGTGTGGAAAGTGTCGGTTAATTATTTACAATAGCAAATCAAACGTTGCATCAACTTCTGCGGCATCTACCCTGGTAGAGTGTGAAGGCGAACAGGAGTCTGGTGAACACTTAGCAGTTGGGGAAACATCTTCTAATGCTTCATTCCAACAAGAATGTGAAATGAATTTACCATGCAGTTCCGAAAGCGACCACGATGATGATGATGATGATGGCGATGATGT
The DNA here is from genome assembly GCA_963855955.1 of Luperina nickerlii. Lineage (NCBI taxonomy): Eukaryota > Metazoa > Arthropoda > Insecta > Lepidoptera > Noctuidae > Luperina > Luperina nickerlii. Next base: position 745,702 of record OY979670.1, read on the forward strand.
TTTTTCGCATGTTGCTGTTTTTTTACTCGAGTCACTATATAGTCTAGCGTCCTCTTCACTAGTGATAACTTTTTTTCTTCCGCGAACTTTATGCACGAAAGTGTCACAAATAATACAGTTCACAAACATTGTTATCACCCGTGGTTATCACCATACAACTTGCGACAGGCATACGCAATTATTCTCACCGAATGACCTATTAGGTAATTTATATTTGTGTGTGGTTTCCTTAACACGGAAGACTAAAGCAACCATGCGTGAAATCGTATTTGTAATGACACGAATACACTTATAATAATCTATTGAACATGAATAAACACGTTTGTTTTCTAGTCCGCGCGAAGCGGCTGGGCGGGCGCCCACTGTACACGATCGAACAAGTTTTCTTTAGATATTACTCAAGAAGCGCCTCTTTGATTTTGATCAGCTTTTGTATGGTATAAGTATATAAATCAAAGAGTATTATATATTTTTTTTGGCGCGGTAGACATAATAGAACAGTACTAAAAAAAATTATTTATATTTTGTTTAATTATTTTACACAGTTGTCATTTCACGAGAACTCTGAAAAAAATACAGAATATTTTTCAAAGTATCCCTCATTATACGCAATTGGTCCCATCCTTCTAGCTTTTATAGTTTTTCGGAAAAAAAATTATGAATAAATCGGCGCGCATACGAACTTTCTCGAATATCTCAAAGACAGGTCAAGGTCAGGGGTCAACGACCTTACATTTCGTATTGTTTTAGAGTGCCAATACCAGTACAAATGATAATTCCGTCATGGGCCGTGGGGGCCATTTCGTGCTCCTTACCTCGCTATACCCTTTTGTCATTTCGAATTAACTAGTATTTATTAACATTAATCTGATTACTTACAGTTTATTTCTATGAAAACTTGTTCATAAGTATATTTAAACAAATTATGTTAAATTATTATTATAGTTAAATCAAACGTTCAAGAACTACAAACAAAATTAAAAATTTGTGTATTAATGTTTTTTTAATCTTTCCTATCATCGTCCTATCCTTAACAGAATAACACAGATTGGAAGAAGTTAAATAGCAAACATGTATAAAAGTTATAGTTAAAATAATCTGTTCATTGAAGTAATAAACATATTTAAATTAATGAGTGCAAATAAAAGTAAATTTATCAATTAAATTGTAGATTTCATTTCACTCCTTTGTATTCATACAAAATATTAATAATTCAATAAAAATAATTAAATTTTATTCATAAAAGTATGCAATCATTTCATTAATGTTTTGTTATGACGTTGTCACGTTAAACTATCGTCCGTAAATTGACTTTACAGACAACCAATTTTTTTCTAGCATTATTCATACACACAGTATAATAAACAACTATTATTAATAATAAAAACTACGTCTTTGAATTATACAAACTAACAAAACACACATGCCCCGAGGTTTTAACACAAGCGTACCTACCGTATAATGATTCATGAACCGCCTATAACTACCTATTTCACTCGTGTCTATTTTCTTTACTCTATTCACTTTATTTATTAATCCAGACATCTTTTTTTTGGGTAATAAAAGGAAATACTTATCCATTAAAAAGACACATTATGTACCTACTTACTTACTAGTAAGTAAAATTATTTTATAGTTTTACCTTTCAGAGTTTCCAGGTAATCTAAAAGAAGTTATCTCTGGATGTGTTATTGACGAATTCATGCAACCAAAAACAGCACAATATAGCCTACTCGTCATATTAAATATGTACTTGAACTTATTTTTAGTGAAAAAATCGCGCGGTTATTGTTAAAAAAAAACAACACACCGTCCGTTCGTCACTGCGGCACAGTCGTGACTGTCTGTATCCCGAGCGCATCCCGAGGTCGAGGCGCGTAGGTATAGCTCGCGTTTCGTCCGTTTGTATGAAGTCTACATACTACTATATGATATTATTACCGTGTCCGTAGCACGGTAATAATATATACAGTAGGTCGTCTTCATACAAACGGACGAAACGCGGGCTATACCTACGCGCTTCGATCACCGTGTGCGCTCAGGCGGCTCGGAGTCGCGACTGTGCAACAGTGACGAACGGACGGTGTGTTGTTTTTTATAACAATAACCGCGCGATTTTTTCACTAAAAATAAGTTCAAGTACATATTTAATATGACGAGTAGGCTATATTGTGCTGTTTTTGGTTGCATGAATTCGTCAATAACGCATCCAGAGATAACTTTTTTTAGATTACCTGGAAACTCTGAAAGGTAAGACTATAAAATAATTTTACTTACTTGTAGGTAGGTACATAATGTGTGTATTTTTAATGGATAAGTATTTCATTTTATCTCCCGAAAAAAAGATGTCTGGATTAATAAATGAAGTGAATAGAGTAAAGGAAAGTGATAAACACGAGTGAGGTAGGTAGTTATAGGCGGTTCATGAATCATTAAACGGTAGGTACGCTGGTGTTAAAACCTCGGGGCATGTGTGTTTTGTTAGTTTGTATAATTCAAAGTAAAGACGTGGTTTTTATTATTAATAATAGTTGTTTATTGTACTGTGTGTATGAATAATACTAGAAAAAAATTGGTTGTCTGTAAAGTCGATTTACGGACGATAGTTTAACGTGACAACATCATAACAAAACATTAATGAAATGATTGCATACTTTTATGAATAAAATTAATTATTTTTATTGAATAACTGTTACTGTAATAAGAATAACTGTTTCATGAAATCATCATTCTTTGGACTTACATGGTCTTAGAGAGTTGTGTTGATGACTTTAATGATTATAATTCTGTAATAGTACATTACGTTATTAGTGCGTTAAGATGGTTATAACATGCGAGGCGGAATTTCAGCCCGAGCCGAAGGCGAGGGCGTAATTGAGCCGAGCATGTTATAACCAATACGCACGTATATCGTACGACGTTTTTTAACACATTTGCGAGGAAACAGAAAAAAAAAACATTTCACAATACAAGTACAAAGAAAAGAAAATTTGAGAAAAATGGCGCGAGGATTATTTTCTGCCGTGGCTGCGTGAAAATGTTGGCAAAGACACTAGAGCATGCAGCCAAGTTTTTAAATTACCGAATAAACAGTTTTTATTTTATTTTAAATAAAATCAATCTGTGAATGCACACTGTATTCAATTCACAAAGTATTTTATTTGTTTATATAAAAAGAAGTATATTTATATATTTATTTTATTATTTATGTACACACAGTATAATACAATAACAAAACTAAATGGAAACACAAAGTAGGCAAATGTAATTGAAATACTGGAGGCGGGCAGCCCTATCGCATGTTTACGTACCGCGCGGCTGTAGGCATTTACATCAAGGTTACGGCCGAGATACAATACTGTATGTCTTTATACTGTGTCCGTAGTGTCCGAACATGGCTAACTGATCGGCATTGAGGCAGGCATTAGGTGCCGGCCGCTGCATATCTTAATGTTTAGTGTGTGCTCGGTGCCGGCTGCCGGCTGCCGCCGAGCTCCGGTACGGGACGACCTCACATTATCTCTATGGGGATTACTTTGATTGCTGTTTCGTCTTTGTCAACACGACTGTTAAGGGCGTGGCTCTTTATTAAGCGGTTCAGCTTTTTATTCCTATAATCTTACCTTTATTCAATGCACTGCAGGTACAGGTTCAAAGCACTACACGAATGTGAATAAGAACTTATTCAAATTCACATCTGATGTGCACTTTTACGAGCTTCCTAGTGTTAAAGCTGGGACAGTAGTCCCAGCTTTAACACTAGGAAGCTCGTAAAAGTGTAGTGTGAGGAGTACCTCAGCAGCAAAACGAACCGTGCAGAAATGTGCCTACATTAGTTGAGCGAGTGAGATTCCTTAGTGCATCTGTAATCTGAATGGAAGTTATTAACTTATTAAAAGGCAAATATACCCAAAACCTATATCAGTACCTCATATCGGTTCGAACCGCAACCAGATTTGAAATATCTGACGCCAAGCTGCACCTAGGTGGTAACTCGTATAGTTTATAAGTTATCCAGTCACATTAAGGTAGGAGCTAGGCACATTAAGTGTCGCGGGCATTTTCCGACGCACAAAATGGTCATTTCAAGTCCCAAGAAGCAAATACGAGGAATAATAAGAGTCGCGTGCGCCGTGGGCAGCCCATTCGCGCAAGATTATGAGGCTGACGACCAATCGCCGAGCGTCGCCAGACCCCCCCCTCACCCGCGCCCCGGGCCCGAAGCCGGCGGTCAGCTGAACCGTAATCGACGCATAATCAAAACGTATACGAGTGATAACCATATTAATTCAAACGCAAACGGTATCATAAAAATTTAGACAAGCTTACGAACTAGTTTGTGAAAGACTGGTGTCTGCACTAGGAATACTTGTTTAGCAGATCACCAGGGTCCCACCACACGGTATGAGAACATAATTACTTATTTAGTAAATGTGAAGGGATACAGCCCAGGGCATAACATAAACTCAATGAGAAAACACAGATTAAAAACAATAAAACAAAAAGAGAAGTACGTCGAAAAAAAGTGATCTAATATGTGTAGGGAAAGTACGGGGTTGGACTATTTTGAATGAGTTAGTAAATCCTCAGTTGCTTTATAATCTAAATTAAGGAGCCAATCAACCAGAGCAATCTTACACGCCTTTGTTGTTAGACATTGCGTGCTGAGTTGGTGGCCTATCGCCCGACACGGTGAGACAAATTTCTACTTTTTATATTGCATTTTGACTCAAGGATATCGTCCACGCTATACCCAGGACTTGTGTTTTGTGTGTTGCCTGCTTGTTCTACTGATGATGATAACAGCTTCGACTGGAGAAGATGAGAACGTGACACGTTGGACGAATAGTCTGTTATCATGTTTGATTCTCCTCAAGGTGGGGAAAGCATTAGAATTCCATCCCATGTTTTGAGAAACTATACGTACAATATTATTGAGTGTGTTATCCGTGGCGTTGGCAGTGCTGCGTGCACCGCAAGTTATACATATTAGCCTCCTTATCTCAATCAGAAGTGTTTTTACAGCTGTAGCGCATTACGAAACAATACACTCGCCTCTTATGTGGCCGCTGTTAGGAGCTAATCAGCTGTTCATATTAGCGAACGCTGACCACTCACACGTCCACGGTGCACTTATAGGTCATCTGCGATAGCCGAGAGCGATCAGTCCACAGAGTACTCTAGTTATAAGTGTTCCTACGAGTTCCAGAGCGGTTCTTACAGTTAGTTAACTTCCTATTTAGTTACGATGATGAGAGGTTTACGTAACTCTTCTTGTGGTTGGTTATATCATTATAAAAGTGTGCTATTGTTGGCTGCTTTTTACAGATGTGGTCGCCGACTATTGGTGAAGGTTGCTCATAGTATAACAGGTTTTTTTTTGGTGGTAGGACCTATAGCAGGTTTTTTTTTCAGGTTTGTTCAAACTCAGCTAGATATAATATGTTAGATTTTTTGATGATGTATAATGGTTTGTCTTGTTGTCATCTTCTTTTTTTTGTTTGTTTGTCACATTTGTGTAGGCAATAATCGTGAGCACTGACTGTCGTTATGAAAGTATCAAGTAGAAGGGGATGTTCATGATGCCCAGCTAGCTTCTGAAGAAGTGGGCTTTTTCTTGGACACTCCTTCAGTAATATAAACAGTGTTCCAATTTTTTTTTGAAGTGAAAACTTCTTTAGCGGCGCTGTGTACTTTTTTTGGAATGGGTAAAAACTTCTAAACTCGCGTCAGGTCACGTGACCCTGATCGAAAATTCGTAAGACGTAAGACGTAAAACGTAAGACGCGCGTTGTTGAGGACAGCGCCATCTATGCACATCGGGAAGAACTACGAGGGCCTCGCGTACTAACTACGTAGTTCATCCAACAACGACGAGATGGCGCTGAACCACGGATATATAACTGACGACGAGCTCCATGCGAGCGGTCATCATACCTGATTTGCAAAAAAACCCTATAAAATAAGGAACACACCTTAACACGCGTGTTTTGTTTATAAGACGATTCACAAAATACACTCGTAATTGTTCAAGTTTTCACTTCTGTCGGCACTACCGGAGTGCCAGTGTTTTTTTTTATGAATTCTTTATCGTGGCAATCTGTGTTAACACAATAAGCCATTCTGATGATGTATCTCGATCTATGTCTTGTTAGCGGAAGGAATTCCTATGAATCCCTTTCATCTGGTGTCACCAAATCTCACGGTAAGTCTAAGTCAAAGTCAAATCATTTATTTCAAATAGGCACATTAAAGGCACTTTTGAACGTCAAAACTTACAGTAAAATTGAATTGATTCTAGTCGCCCCTTCCAAAAGGTAGTTTTCGTATGGAGAAGAATGTGCAAGAAACTCCACCGTTACTCTTTTAAAATGTTTCACAAGGTTTTGTATACATAATATAATTATATGTGAAGACGATGCACCTAGAATAAAAGAAGTCTACCCCAAGAAAAAATAAAAAGAATTAAAAATTAAGCAATTATAGGTAAATCAATTATGTGATAGATACATGGTGCTCACATATTCACAAATATTGGAAAAGTAGATGATTTTTCTAGAATTTTAACAAGTGTGTGAGTTACTGTAGTCACAGATTGTAAAAATCAATGTCATAACATTTTTAAAAATATAAATTAAATTAGGAACCAGTTTGAATTTGTCTAGACACTAGATTGTCCTATGAAGCAGAACCAGAGAGACACTATGCCGTTTCCATCGGGAATGTGTAATACTTCCTGTGCCTTCTAGTTTAGATCCTAGTTCATTGACGTGAGTTGATGTTCTCGTCTGATAGCTTTCACTATATCTAGCGATCTCTTGTTTAATGGTAGATCTTTAGGTCCTCATGTATGTATTTGTTGTTTACCTATTAGGGTATGTCTAGCATAGCTCTCAGTGTCTTGCTTTGAAATCTTTCAAGAATCTCTATGTTGCTATTGCTAGCAGTACCCCACAGTTGGATTCCGTAGGTCCAGATTGGTTTAAGGATGGTCTTATAAATAGCTATCTTGATTTGCGACCTAACAGCCGGTACATTGATCTGACTTTCGTATCCAGTTGTTTACGCTTGGTCCAGATATGCTTTCTCCAGGTGAGTCTTCGATCCAGATGCATACCCAAATATCTGGCATCTTCAGATTTAGGAACTTCTTCATTATGAAGTCTTATTGGGGGACAAGTCTACTTTCTCAGGGTGAAGGTCACATCGACAGATTTTCCTTGATTAAACCTAATACGCCATTTATCTAGCCACTTTTCCACTTCATGGATATGGGTTTGTATGTTGGCTGATGCTATAGCTGGATCCACATGTACCGACAAAAGGGCTATGTATCATCCGCATAGGTGACAGTTATAGTATCAGCGTGTGTTGGAAGGTCTGCGGTAAAAAGCAAGTATAAGATGGGTCCTAATATACTTCCTTGTGGTACTTCTGAGAGAATTTAATTTAAAGAAGCCACTTCGTTATTAAATTTCACCTCAAAGCATCAACTGTGTAGGTACGATCGTAGAATCGAAAAGAATGAGTGAGTCAACAACTTTTTAAGTTTGAAGAGAAGTCCATCATGCCAGTCTGTCGAACGCCTGGCTAATATCAAGAAAGACAGCAGAGCAGAACTGTTTGCATTCTAGTGCACGACTTATAGTATCCGTAATACGGTGTATCTTTTCAATAGTTCCATGTTTCTCCCTGAAGCCAAACTGGTGAAGAGGAATATCTTCCGGTAGATAGGGGCGCATCCTGTTCAGCAATATTTTTTCGAAGAGTTTACCCAACACAGGGGGTAGGCTTATTAGTCTGTAGGAGCTTGCTTCGTGGAGCGGTTTGCCTGGTTGGGGTATCATTATAACCTGCGCAATTTTCCACTGAGCGGGGTAAATTACTAGTCTTTGGCAGGCGTTGTAGATGGCCGCGATGTGAATTATGCCTTTTCTAGGCAGCTGCTTGAGTAGTTGCGCGTCGATTAAATCGTAGCCTGTTTTACCCTTCTTTATTTTTACACTCCATAGTTCGTTGAGGCTAGCACATTTTAGTGGTAGGCTCATTTGTAGTGGTGCGTCTAGATATTCGGAGACTTCCTTGTCGTGTTCAGGAGTTTTCCTTGGTAAGGGGCTGAAAATAGATTCTAGGTATTCCGCATATACTTGGGCCTTTTCAAGATCTGTTTTGCCCACTTGCCATCAGGAGCTTTTATGGGTGGTATATGTTATTTCGGTCGTTTCAGCCTTTTTGTTATCTTCCTTAGATAGTTGGTGTCTTTATTAGGAGTAACGTCAGCTAATTGTTTTTGTAAACGCTCGTTTTCTGCTTGGCAGATCATGTGTTTAAGTTCCTCAGAGGCCTTATTGAAAGCTTTTTTGTCACGGATATTTCGTAAAATGCCATTTTTTCCGCAGCAGTCTTCTTTCATTTACTTTATCCTTTATTAGTTTGGAGTAGTGGGCGATTTGTGTTGTTTTCGGTATTAATAAAGGTGTAGATTCTTTGGTCGCTAGGTGAATAAGCTTACTGAGCATTTCGATAGCTGTTTCAACGCTGTCTACATTATTTAGTGGCAAGTTTAAGTTAATGGATTCTGATATTTTGGTTATGTATCTGTCCCAGTCTGTTGTGTGGTTATACAGTCTTTGTGGGTACTCAGAATGGCCTTATAGTGAAAATTGATAATTACTGGCGTATGGTCTGACGACAAGTCAGTACATTCTTCTACATTTATTTGTCTGAGCGGGATATTTTTGGTGATGAAAAAATCCAATATCTGGTACCTTTTGTGGGTCCGCAGGCCAGTATGTAGGAACACCATGTGAAGCGCAATGAAGGTTATGGTCCTTCGTAGCTACATATAGTTGTCGACCCCGTGGCGAGGTTAGTCTGGAGCCCCAGGAAGCGTGTTTTGCGTTCCAATCACCACTGCAAATAAATCTGTTTCCTAGTGTGTTGAAGTAAGTCTTGAACTCATCACTTGTAATAACATACCTAGGTGGGCAGCAAAAGCAGACACTGTTGTTTCTGTTTTGTTATCCTGGATCCTGATTGAAGTTGCCTGTATCTTCTCAGTTTTGTTTTCCCTAATAAGATAATGGATGTTCTATTTTATTATGATTGCAGTTCCTCCATGTGAATTACCAGATGGGTGGTTTGTAGCGTACCTACACCATGTAATTAAAGTCAGAAATGAGTTTTTGATGTGAACCTTGTTTCTGAGATTAAAGCCACGTCATCTCTTTCACGTTTCAAAAAGAGTTCAAGTTCCTGTCGACGTTCTGTCAGGCCGTTGGCATTCCAGGTGATTATTCTAAGGTTTAGGGGTGTTTTATAAGGCTTGTGATTAATTGGATCATACGATCCATCATGTTGTCTAACATAATGTTTATTATGTTTTGAAAGTTAAACATGGCGTCTAGTACTTCCCCGAAATTATTTGGGTCCTTGATGTCGGTTAATAATCCTGCTGTTTTTTTTTTTTTTTTTGTTTTCGAGTTATTGTAAAGATTGTAGTTCTTAGTTCGATGGTTTTCTTGTACAGTTTGTGTTGGGTTTTTGCGGTATTGATTTTGTGTTATGCTGTTTATGTTTTCATTAATTTCTTTGCCCTTTCCTGTCTTTTTTTCGTAGGTAGGTCTTTGTATTGTTTGTATTTTGTACAGCCTTTGTAACTTGCTGGGTGTTTTTCTTGGCAGTTGGCACAAATTGCCTCGGTGTCCGGTCTTTTTAAACAGCTTGTTGTTGAGTGTTCTTCCCCGCATTTCACACATTTAAATGGTCTGTTGCATTGGTTTTTTGCGTGTCCGAAACTTTGGCATCTTTTACACTGTAAAATGTCTAGCTTTTTGTATGGTGCTTCAAATGAAACTACGTAATTAATTATGTCGATTTTAAAGATTTCTTTGTTGTTTTCTTTGTTGTTTCTTTGTTGTGTTTGGGCTCAAGATCTACATAGAATAAGGGTAGCGGTTGTTTTGTTTTTATGTCTTACATTTGTGACGTGCCGTACTTCATGCCCAAGTTCTAAAGCTCTTGTTTTTATAAGTTCTGTGTCTTCTGATGAGTGTAAGCCACGTAATACTACTCTATAGGCTCTTTCGCTTTAAAGTTAGTATGTATAATGGCTAACATTAGTAACATTACTCTCTATAAAGTTAGCTCTTATGTTTTTGTACGTGTCTATGTCACCAGGCATTATTTTAACGATGTGTCCTGATCTCAGAGTTGTCATAGTATATTTGTCGGTGTTTGCAATTGAAGAGAGGAGTACTTTTAATTTCGTCATGTCAATGACTCCCGTGACAAATATGGGTTCTGGCTTTGGCGGTTTGGGCTCCTTAGGTTGTTGACTAGGTTCGTCGTTACTTACTGCCTCTAAGATTAGAAATCTGTTTTCTGTTGTTACTGCATATGTTGTCTTATTTACTTTACTGTTTTTCTTTGTCCATTCAGGACTAGATTCCGCTTTCCTTTTCATAGGCACCTGATCGTTTTGCCAGAGTTGATTTTTTTTAGCTGGTTCATCATTCGTGTCAGATGTATTTGACTACATGCACCTTATCACTTGGACTTGTTTGTTTGGTGTTAAAATGTTCCAATTGTTTGCAATCTACACCAACACTATGTTTTTGATGAAATACTTCTGTACAAGTTGCTCCACAAAAGCTTATCATGTTACTTTCATATACTCCTCCTCTTTAATGAGCCGCGGAAGTATATCATAGTTAAGACCCTTCGCGTAACTTATGTTTTGCAGTTACGAGATACTGCCGAGACAGATATTGCACGATATTGCGCAACTTTACATTGCCAACAACTTGACGAGCTCTGCTCATTTGATATGTGGCCGTAATAAGAGCCCCGCAACCTCCAACATTACGGCTGCGATGGCTAATTCAAGATAATGTCTTTTGAGTGAAGGGAAGTCAGTAATGATAGTCGTTTGTTACTTCAATTTCCTTGTGCCAATGTGATTTTGCTCGTACAAAAACACCATACACTCACCATGGCTGTAATACGTGATTTCCGTCAACATATCTTAGCGAGGTTGTTATTAGTATAAGTTATGTCACGGCACCGGTCGGCGCGGTCTCGGGGGCCTGTTTTTACTCGAATATCGTTTTTTACGAGACTGGTCGGGTCGTGAGCTAGGCGAGCGCGCCGCTGCCGCCCGCCGCGGCGCTGCCGCTTCTAGTAATGAGCAACCCTACGCCTCCGCCCGATGACCAGTCGATGGGGTTTTAAATGTTATTTTTTAAGTGGCGGAACCATAAAATTTGAAACCTGTTTAAATTTATCACCGCGAATGTTGTTATGTTGTTCACCCGTTCGCTGGAACCGAGAGTAAGGACAGTAATAACGTGCACAACTTTATCTGAGAGCTCACTGGAAGCTGTGTATAAAGTACCAACGAACAATTATTTATGGGTGCTATTTAAACAGGCTTCTTTTTAATAGCATTATTCGCCTCTAAAAATGTATGTTGCCTTCTAAATTACTAAGTCAGCCACAATTATCGAGCATCTAAATAATACTATCTTAGCCACTAGTTATCTTCTATGTAAGCCAATCTAAATTCAACTCAGTATGATGTTTATTTTTTAGCATCTAAATTTGTAACATGCATTCTAACAGTAAACTTCTACAATAGTAATATATGACATCACAAAATATATTTATTCAGCTTCTAATTTTTTAACTCAGTACGTTTAATTAAAATATAACTCATCCCACATTAATTGATCGTCAAAATTTTGCTAAAAATGTCATCAAATAGTATATTTGGCCATTAATATTGGGTAAGTAATAGATGATATAACAACAAAATCTCTAATATTAACAACATATAACAACGGAACCTATAATTTTATTTAATATAGCGATTAGTTAATATAATGAACGATTGATATAATTTTAAAATAACTAATTTTTATAAGCATAACATTAATTAAATATAACATCGTTTGACATAACATACATTAAATACAAAATCGTTTGACATACCACTCAAAAGATATAAAACTTATTTGGTGTAATATGATGAAAACGCCTACTCTAAAACTTAAAAAAACTTTGTTTTATTCTTTGTAAGTTCTATCGTAGTTATAGGTAATAGTAACCTAAGAAGATATTAAACATAACTAGTAACTGATTACCACCTGTGCTAAGATAGGTCGACGGAGCCCCGCTTCGCGGGGCTCCTATTTCTGGGTGGTTTAAAAAAAAACCACGAAGGCTAAGGCGGGAGCTCCGCTACGCGTCGCTCCCGCCTTAGCCTTCTAACCTAACCTATCCGAGTCGGGGTACCTACTCTGAGTCGGGGTGTTAACCATAATGACGTTTTTTATATATATTAAACGTTAGAGCTAATGATTTTCGATTACATAAACGTTATATCAAACAACATTATACTAATTAAGTTTTAGAATAAATAAATTTTATATGTATCAACAGTTGGTATATCTCACGTTGATTACATCTTGTGAACGATAATAAAATTAAATTGGACCAAATGAGTTTATTCGTTATGAGACGCACCCATTAATATTACCAGAAGCTATTGAGGAGAGACAAAATAAAAGACTTTATTTTTGAAAAATCAATTTTTTTATTGAATTACCACCATTTTACTTATAGTAAACTCGTTACATGAATCAAATGGCGCTCTCTGATTGGTGCAAATGGCCGGTCGCTGTCGTCTCGCGTACTCGCGCCAAATCATGCAGTGGCTATTTTCACGATAAAAGAATATGATGTATTATTTTACATGATAAGTTATAATAAATGATGCTGTCTGTACAAGCTAGAATTATATATTTTTGAGGACATTGTGTTGAAGCTGTACAACGTAAAATGGTGACGAGATGTAAAATCCGTGGCCGAATTAGTAAATAGGTGGCAATGTTTAAATAAGAAGGACAAGTCACAATAATTGATGATCGTTACTTGACGCTTTCTATAGAATATTAAAAGTTGGCGTTGTAAAAAAGACGAATTAGTTTATTAGAGGCTATGTCATTTTCCCGTTGCTTAGTTATAAAATTAGAAGTTTAATCACGTGGCCAATAAATAATTTTGTGGCTTGACTTATAATATCCCATTATTTATTTCCATATAAATTGATTAGAAACTTGTTTCTGCAGCGTTCGTGATGAAAACGTAATAAATTCACTCTTTAATTATAATTCTATTGAGTGGTGATTGAGTCACATGGGAGAAGCGCTGGTGCTCGTCGCTCTGTGCTCGTCATTACGTAACCTCATAATGGTTACATAACGTGAGACTATACACAGTTGTGGTAGGTCGCGACGCAGGAAATTATCTATAAAACGATGAAGTCGTACTCGTACGTGTCGCCTCCATGTTATACTATCACTAGTACTCGAGCTGTGAGTGTGACATACTCACATGCCGCACGTTGTCCGCACTGCTATTCTGAGCGCACCTGACAATCAGCGTAATGTCAGGGTAAATACGATTTCGTTAAACCACTGCTCTGGGTGATAGTGAAATTAATGTAAATTGACTTGCGCTACAGTACTGTCAGTGGCAGTGAATGAGCTGTCACGTTACTGTCACAACAATACACTAGCATCATAATGTTGCAAGTATCACTGTAGGCTAGGCAGTTATCTAGTAGTCTAGTTTATCGCTTGCACATTATGAGGCATCGATCGAGCAGGCCGTTGGACTAGCATGCGATCGTGACTATCGTGAGGCATCGTCCTCAAATAGCCGCTGCTCTTGTGCATCATCGGAGAGCCCTACTGGCGACGCGACGGCGACGTCCAGTTGTGACCTTATGCGTGTGCTTTTATGACGGAAATAATAAGTATTGTTCGGCGACTCGCTGTTCTAAGGAGCTGTCCCGCAGTCAGTAGTGAATGCTTACCTGATAGCAGAATTGGTCCTCTGCCATTACTAGGTCATAGATAAAAGCTATTGTTATGCTTCCAGTGTCGCCTGATAAAACCAATGATTAATAACGTCGTACGATAGTCTTATCTGTCTCTTCTTCAGCTTGCCACCTGATACTGAAAAGACCATAATTAGCCATCCTTTGTCCAGCTAGCGTCCGTAATCCATGACTTCATAGAATTTTAACAATATAAACTCCTCGGATGTGTCAACGAGGCACATTATAAATGGTCAGCTGTTTATCGCTTGTTTTAAGCACTGGTCACCTACCATTAACGATATCTGGCGCGACTGACTTGATATCCCGATTTACTCACTGATTGTAACTTTGTGACCAACACCTGATAACGATTTACTGCAATAACAAAAAATTTACGGTTTTCGGATTTTTTTCCTTTACTTGTGCTACATGACATCGCTTCTTGCCTTTATGATTCTAGGTCCACAGGAAGTACCCTATAGGTAGGGTTGCCAACCATTCTTTATAATAACTAGGGATGCCGCGATACGCCTTTTTGCCGATACGATACCGATACCGATACTCTTATAAAAATATCGGCGATACCGATACCGGTACGCTTACTGAATTCAAAAAGGAAGGTAGATTAAATAAAACACAATTAATCAATAGTTTTAGTAATCAAAATTAACATTTATAAGATTTTTATGGAATTATCAATCGTCGAAATTTCAAAGTGATTCCATATACCTAGCACTTTTGTGTTTTGAAGTTGATATGACTACTATTTATTTTATTTGACTCAAACGACTAGTTATAAATGACATACAATACACAAACAATTACGATATGTAATTCTTAATCTTATTTGCATGGAAAAATACTACGCGCAACAACATTCAACCTAACGAAATGGGATAGATGTGCGAGTGCGAGGCCAAAGCGGGCGGGTGAAACAAAACACTGAATAAAGCGCGGGGTTTCCCCGAGCAAACTTAGTTCGTGCCTCGTTTGCAACGAAATAGACGGGACAACACGCGCGTTTACATTACATTTTTAAAGCGCGAAATTTGAAAAGTATCGTTGAATCGGCCATAAAAATATCGCCGATACCGATATATCGGCAAACCTGAAGTATCGCCGATATATCGGTATCGGTATCGGATTCATCGGCTAATAATAACGTATTCTACTTTATTCCCGATAAATATACCTACTTTATACTTAATAAAAATAAAAGTAAGTATGCGAAAATACTTTATTTCTTATCTTTTTGATGCGTAAAACGAAAGACTCATATGGGTAGGTAACTACTGAAATATTAATTTTTAATACAGTTGCTCAAAAAGTGGCGTATTGCAGGGACGTATAGCGTTCGGGATGTGGGCTATTACATACTCGTGCTTTTTTTTTACCTTTCCCGAACTCGTGCGTTCTCTTTCCCAACTGTCAAAATAATGTCTATTAAAAAGAAAAACCAACCATGAAGTTTTTACAAAAAAATTCATACCTAGAAGTTTTTATGATTCATGCAAATACGTATATTTCTAAAAAGAAGCTACTAATTTGTTTCAATATCAGATTTAATGATTTGATTGAATGAGTTAGGTTAGGTTTCATATCATTTCATCTCATTAAATTTCATTTTCATTTCATATCAATAAAAAAATTCTACTGAAGACTTGGCTGTATGGGCATAGTTCCCTTTGCCTACCAGAATGGGTGAAGAAAAAAAATTATCTCTGCTTATATTCTACGGTTGGCACCATTAGTTAGTTGAGTTTATTGTGTTTTTATTATTTTATTAAATTGCTTAATTTTTTCGCAACTGTATTAAAAATAGTCGTTCAGTACACGTGCGAAACCGTCATTGCAACTTGTTCCGACTGTCAACCCTCGCCTTCGGCTGCGCCTCGGCTCGGGTAGACATTTGTCGGAACTCTTTGCAATGACAACCTTTCCGCACTTGTAATGAAAAAAAAGAAAATCTATTATAAAGAATTTTCAGAGAAAAACTATGTTGGGGTCGGCTTCCAGTCTAATCGGATGCAGCTGAATACCAGTATTTTACATGGAGCGACTGCCTATCTGACCTCCACAACCCAGTTACTGGGTAATACGATACCCCTTGGTACCCGTAACGACTGTCAAAGATCCACGAATGACAGCCGGCACCATCGGTGTAACGCGCTTTCCGAGGCACGGAGGGGTCTCGGTATGTAAAGATGGTCACCCATCCACAGACCAACCGCGGCAAGCGTAGCTTAACCTGATCGACGTATCCCACATTGGGCACCCGCTTAAATGGCACCTGGGTGAATGCACCTGACACAGCGGCACATTTACCCAGCGGGTGCCCAATGTGGAATACGTCACCTGATCGATCGTCCTGTTATAAAAACGAAATATTTCTTACAAATTACTCTCTGTTCCCGCCACTTCAGCTATCACGGAGTTTTTTCGGTAATGAATTTGTTCGCGACGATGCGTCACCACACAATATATAGTGCGTTTTACATAAACACAAGTACATAAGTGATAACAAGTGAAAGTGAAACGAGTAAATAGTGCTAGTTAACAGTGATAGAATAAAACCGTAAGTACGACACCTATTTACCTCGATTAAGTGGGCTATATAGCTTCAATGTTTAAATTTTTAGTACATCCAGGTAGCCTAGGTCAAGACCTAGCCCTGGACATAACTTTTGTGTATCTAGTCGTTCGATAAACCTACTTAATTGAGATTTAAGTGTCGTACTGCGATAGGCTAATGTTTTTTAATATTTGTTTTTATTATTCATCGTTTCAGGGCGCGTCACGCCCTGAAAAATATAGTTTTACAGTTTAAAATATTACATTGTTTTAGGTCATTGGACCAGCCTGAAGTACCTGAAAACAGTTTTGAAATCGGTTCAGTAGTTTTTGAGAAAACTTACAAGAAAAAATATTTTTATTGAAAATTTAATATTTTTTCTGTTTCCGCTGAAATAACTTTTCAGCGGAAACAGATACAGATAAAAACGGTACTTCAGGAGATAGGAAATTTAATAAGGAATCCAACGACATATCACAATATACGAGTATGTTCGTATATAAGTGGTATATAGTGTAAAACAACATGTAAACATAGTAAAAAATAGATCAATAAAATGGTTTAAAATGGAAGTAATTGACGGCTCTCGTTACGGTAAAGTTTCGAGTAATGTAAGCAAACCAGTAAACAGAACAAATTTGTAGTCATCGGCAAGGAATATTTTTATTTTTTATATACTTAGAGTCCCGTCAATTGCTTCCTGAACAGTCATGAAGACTTGTGTATCATTTCGAAGGTAAGGTTCCTCATCACCATGGTCATCTGATCATCGAGTTCTTCAGCAGACATTGTCAAAGACGTATACAGAAATTGTCAAAAACGTATTCAGAACATTGTCAAAAACTGGTATCCCTAAATCAAGCCTTGAAGTTATCCTGAACCGTCGGTGTAGGACGTCAGCGCCGCTTGGACAGGGAGAGACCTATCCTCACACCGGGATAAACCTGGATGGGTTTACGACCTCCCTACACACCATAGCGTCCAGCGATCACGCCCGTCCGGCACAGAATTTGCAGTGGCGAGGAGAGAGCAACAAATCGTCCATAAATTTAATAAAAAACGAGTGATGTATTTATTTATTTATTTACATCAAAATTTAGATTGTAAAACGTAGCTTTGAAACTTTCAAAGACAGCAAAAAATTGTTAGAGCTTGCTAAACCGGATCAAAAAGGCGACTGAAAAGGTTAGCTGTAGTGGAACTTGCCAATGCCAACTAGGAGATGCTGCCATGAAATATTATGAGGGAAATCTCGCTGGAGAAACCACTCTGCACCATCAAATCCAACAACAAATCTGCTCATAGTCCAGGGACTAATTGCAGAAAAACACAAGGAAAAAAAGTGCTTGCTAAAAGCACCCAAAAATATGTGTTTTACTTTTAAAGTGGAACTAGTCGCGAGGTCGAACTCACTGGTGGGAACGTCCAAAAAGCATGCTATCTCAACTGGCATCGAGTCCGACAGAAATATGTGGTCGTCCAAATCAAAAGGGACCTTACGGCGGAAATGAGTTATCTACAGAGCTGAAAACTACATAAATGTACCGAACTATAGACCCAAGAACCAACCTTCTAACCACTACCGTTATTTTTTTACGAATTTTGGAAGTTCACTGATCAAAATTATAAGTTTCGAGAAAATCGCAATTTAAGTATGCCGTACAAAAAAGTTATGTTTTAGTGTGAAGTTATGTAACTGATGGTATACTTTGATTGACTATGATTATTACTAATGGAAATTCTTACAATCCTTGCATAAACTTGTTTGTTGTGGGAACTAGACCCGCCAACATAATGCATTATCAATGAGATGCAAAGTATCGATAATAGTATTAAAAATAAGTAAACCGCCTGTTTCTCACTAAACTTTTATCGTTTTTATATTGCTACTAATTACATAGATTTGCGAAAGGCCTTAGATGTAAATAAAAACAACACATACCTAATTTAAAAAAAATAGTTTTTATTTACTAGCAAGAATTCTTATTTTTTATAAACTTTGAGATCTGACATAACAAAATCAACACTTAATCACTAAATAGGTTATACACAATTGGTTTAGATGCTAATAAAGCTAAGAGATCAATGATAACTGTTAGTTATGATCATGTAAAGTTACATAGAGAACTGAACAATTTCTTCAAACAAATTAAAAAAAGGGTAAAAAATGGTAGGCACTAAACAATATTTTTTTTATTTTTAGCATGCATAATCAATATTTTAGTGCAACATTCAAGATAACTTAAATTTTCTTTTTTTATTATCACAAGGTATGAAAATGTTACTTATTTAACAAAATTTTCGTAACAAGTAAGTAGTAAGTAGTAAAAAAGGGCCCTTAAGGGGGAAGCGCTAAGGTAGCCCGCGAATTTCAAATTTTTTTACGTTTTTTGCAATTTGCTGGTCAGCATTAAGTTGTACGTTGATTAATATATGAATCGCGGCCGTAACAAATATGTATTTACAGAATTATAATCATTAAAGTCATCAACACAACTCTCTAAGACCACGTAAGTCCAAAGAATGATGATTTCATGAAACAGTTATTCTTGGGACTAAAAAAGAAAAAAAGAAAAAAGTTTTGTATTCATCTAAAGTTTAGTAAAAAAGGAACCTTTCCTTTTTTACTAAACTTTAGATGAATACAAAACTTTTTTAAATTGACTTTTCGAAAAGTTGAACACATCTACATGTAGTAATACAATCATTTTTTTTAAAATACAGTTAATAAAAAAACGATTTTTTTGAGGTATTTTACAAATTTATTAATATCTCGGAAACTAGTTACCGCCATAAGGTCCCTTTTGATTTGGACGACCACAATTATTATAAGTGATAAGCACTGAGCAGTTAGACGCTAGTTTACACGCAAAACGACTAGTTTGCACGCACACAAACACCGTTCCAAACTAAAACGCGCGTAAAAAAAATACGAAATGTCCTTTGGAAAATCGAGTTTTATGAAAAACTACTCCATAAATCAGTTAAAATAGTAGATTTTACAACAAGTGCACAAAACAAACCATTTCTATCCGAGACTTTTAGCAGCCCGAGCCGAAGGCGAGGGCTGATAGTAATGTCGAGGATAGAAATGGTTTTGTGGACGAGTTATAAACTCTGCTTTTCACTTCGATTGCGAGGAAATAAAACAGTAGTATAACATAACATTTCTTTAATTAAAAATCAAAGTAAAATTAGAACAGTTTTGAATACTGAAGGAAATTATTTTTTTTTAAATCTTACGACATTGATATTAGGCTGCAGACCTATACAGCCTACTATTAAATTAATTTTGTAATAATAATTTTCTTAAATCAACTAATCTACCGTACTTGAATTAAAATTTTAATATCTATTATATCTTAAAAAACACATAAGGCAAATAAATTAAAGTAAATATTATATAATAACAAATTCTATCTATGAACTTCTTATTGCATTTGGCTGTATGGCTCATTTTCTTTGCCTTAATATAATACATTTATGAGTAGATACGTTAATGCCCTTGTGCACAAAATTCGATTTTGTGCAGCCTATACCCTGCACAAAGAAGCACTTTCAGAGCATGAGAAGTGAAAATAAAATTTATTGAACACTTCGATAATTGTGCTTTGTCGTTACTGACTTTGTTTTAAAGATTTTACACTTCTTTTATTACTTATTTCCACCCAAAGTTGCATTAAAATTAGCAAGGAAAACGAATCTTTGTTGGCTCGTAACTTTTTAATGGCTTTTTATTTGACTATTCTGTTTCCGTACAGACAGAATACAGACACAATTAAAAACAAGAAAAAACGATATCATGTTTACCTTTGGACGTACAGTGTCAAACAATGGAGTAATACCCTCCCGAAATTTGTATGGAAAAAATATCGACTAGTTGCCACTAGTCGATTTTTTTCCATACAAATTTAAGGGGGTAGTAAACATACTTAAATTTGAAAAATACTTTTTTTTCTTCCAAATACTTTTTATTTCCTATTTGCTTACACATTTTTATTACATAAACGCCCGTATCTTTTGATTGCGTTGACTTAGAAGTTTGATTTTATCACTGCTTCAAGGGATTGCAGCCCTGAGTATTTGATATTAATTTCAACTTGATAACTCCACGCGTTCCTAACAAAAACGGTCTTGACAGACGGACAAGGAAGTGATCTTATTAGGGTACCGTATTTGCTATTGAGGTACGGACCCCTAAAAACGTTACAGAAAAACTTCAAGAATGTATTCCAAAGTCCTTAGGACAGAATACATATCCGTTTCACCGTAATGAGAATCTTCGAATACGTATTCCTATTCAAATGTAAAAGAAATTGGACGCATGCCAAATCTCCTTACAATTCTTCTTTCTTACAATTGAGACCAGGCCCCTTTTTTCCATTGGGCACTCTGGGCAAGTGCCCAGGGCCCCACGATCTTCGGGGGCCCTGGCCTACTCTCATTAAAAAAACATTATTTGCAGCCACCGTTCTATTCTACGCATTATTAGTACTCGATTCAATGACAAAATAAGTTATTTGCAGTGCGATTAGTAATTATAGTAGCTTATAGTAGAAGTATGTTTCTCTTATTCTCTCTTGTCTACACAGGGACCACGTGATCCTTATATGCCCAGGGCCTCCAATAGGTTAAAGACGGCCCTGATTGAGACAAATTGTTTTGGTTACCGTCACCCCATTTTATCAATAACTGAGTGCAATTAATACATTTTATTGTTAGGAAACCATTTGTTTTTACTACTATCTCAGTTTCGTCGAAGGAATTTTATTCTTCAATAATAGGTGTTCAATAGAAGTGAAGTTATTTCGTTAAACAATAAACCTGTCAGCTGTAACTCGGTTAATAAAATTCCACGATTGCACTGAAACCACGAAACTTCTAGAAAGAACAGAGAATAACACAACACGGATTCAAACCTAAACCAAACGAATTTCAGATCATTAATTTCTAAAATAGAATACTAAAATCCTGCCAAAAGTCATTTCCATCTATCAAACAGATTTTTTTAGGCACAAAGTGAGTTTCTCAACAGCCTTAGATAGTAGTTTCGGGCTTAGCATGGTGTTGGCGCCTAGTGTGTGTGGTGGGAGGGATCTGGGTGCAGAGCGGTGCACAGTAGTGTAGGTACTGCGCGGCCGTTCAACTCTGAACCGAAACGGGGTCGAGGAGGTTACCGCGACGTACACCGCC
The DNA here is from genome assembly GCA_963855955.1 of Luperina nickerlii. Classification (NCBI taxonomy): domain Eukaryota; kingdom Metazoa; phylum Arthropoda; class Insecta; order Lepidoptera; family Noctuidae; genus Luperina; species Luperina nickerlii. The sequence goes on from OY979670.1 coordinate 767,352, forward strand.
GCACAGAAACGCAACTGTGAATGGCCCACCAGATCACTCAAAATGCGGAAGCTGGCCTATTGGCCTGGACTCCTTGAAAGTCCTGCCTTTATCATGAACCATTCAGGGTTCTATTCTGGAATGGAATCGTCCACTAGCGTTGTTCTTGAAATCCAGTTCATTGTTTAGTTTCCCGCGCCGTTTTCGCTTTGTAATAAATGCGGGCCTGCTATGCGTGTTCGTTCCACAGCTCGCAAGACTAACTTTATAAAATAAAGATGTTTAAATGACACTGCACGAACCAGTTTTGGGGATTTTTTTTGCATATTCTTGTTTACATTAAGTACCTACTGTAAAAGTTCGCGTGGAGTGTTAGTATGCGTGATGATGTGTTAAACACAGTTGACTCACTGTGTCCAGTTGCCTGTGGCGCCTGTGGCTAATCGCTCCGACCGATACATTGTATCATGTCGCACTAATTATTATCGGACAAGAAAAATACGCACTCCTATAAAATATATCTCGTTTAATATCAACTCTAATAATTTTAGAGGACTGGAAAACTAACCGTAGCAAATTTTTCTGGGAAATTGTACCAACTAAGAGAAAAGCCACTTGTTACTTTAGCAGTTTGGTGAAAGGTTGTCAACCTGTTACTACATAGACCATAGTCTATATACAATATTAAATTACTAAGCGTTCTCTGAGAATTTGTTCGCATCACACTCTAACAGTTTGATCTCAATAAAGCTGAAGTCTCTAAAAATTCTTCGAAATTCGTACTATGTCTAAGTTTCAGTGTTTCGATTCAACTCTAAATAAATACTTGAAACTATTTAGGAAAAACATATTTACTTTAAGGTGGTACTGAAGAACATAAGCTTTTTCTGAAATGAGCTCATTGCTCAGCGCCGCCCGCTGCGGGGTGTTCGTGATTAGGAGAACACGTTTGTGGCTCAGCTAGACGTTTCCCGAGCCAAAGGTGAACGTCCATTCAAATGGCCCACTAGTCTGACGGAGCTCGAGTGACGTCCACGAATATAAAACAACTCCACACTATTATGCAGATGCAGGACCATTGACAGTCATTGTATTGTTTAAATGCTTTATTGTCCTATTCTTCTTAGGCTGTAATTATAGGAAATTGCCGTTAATCTTCGTTTAGGTAGCATCTCGAGACTAACTAGATTATAATTAGTAAGTACTAAGTGCGATCACGTAATCATTACTTGGTATTTTTTACTGCAGGATATTATACTGAAAAAAAAAGTAATAATTCAAGTCGAGAAATATTCCCGACTGAGAGGTTGTTCCTGAAGCTGCATGCTCTACATATTAAAAGGTAATTAATTGCGAAGCATTCTTTTATAACAAATTCTTATGTTTGCCATTTCAATAAAATATATGTTTATTGATCGCATTAGAATTTAGCATCTCGAGCGTTATCAAACTTCAAGCAGACTGCCTCACAACTCAAAACACAACGGAGCGGTACATTAGCAGCGGCAGCGGCCCAGTCACTCATCATTACGGGCTAATTTACGTGCAACACAAATGCATCTAAGTTTATTAAATCACAATGAATTAGCGAAAGGAGTACGAAATCGCGAGGTCGGCGGCCGGTCGCCGGTCGCGTGCAAGTGGGTCGCGTCGCGGGCGAAGCCACGGGAAGACACATGCCACAGTTCTTCATTATTTTCAGCCTGTATTGAACCAATGCAGGGCAAAGACATCGATAACTTATTTATTCTGTGGACATCTCCCTTTCGTTTGTTATAGAGCACGACAATCCGTTATGTTGGAGGCACTGAGTTGTAGATCACAATTCTTTTTTTTTTAATGTTGTGCCATGTTGGATATAGGATGATACTCTGCTGCCTCACACCTCATCCGCAGATTTCTGTCGGTTAGCTCTTTGTTCGACTGTTTGGAAGCATTGATATGAAACACAATAATCATCCATCCATTATTTACATTTATAGTGACAATGTCACTATAAAGAAATGTTCTTCCTCTTAAGTCCTGCTTTAAATTTGGAAATAAATAATAGTCGGACGGGGCCATGTCTGGACTGTAAGGTGGATGTTCAACTTCTGTGAACCCGCATTGACGAACTGCATCCTTCGAAACACCAGCGGTATGAACAGGGGCGTTGTCATGGAGCAACAGGACACCTTTAGACAGCTTGCCTCTTCGTTTTTCCTTTAACTTGTCTCGTAATTTATATACTAAAGAAGCATAATATTCGCCGTTCACGACTGTATTACGTTCTTTAAAATCCACCATCAAAATGCCTTGAAAATCCCAAAAGATTGTACACATCAGTTTTTTAGCCGATTGTTGCACCTTTTTCTAGGGGGCTCTTCATCACCCTTATAACGCCATTCCATTGATTCGCGCTTGCTTTGTGGGTCATAATACAAGATCATAGTTTCATCACCAGTATCTAGCCGCTCGATCACAGTCTTTGAATTTTCGCCACAAAGATCCAAAAACTCCGAAGCGCAGCGCACTCTTTCCTGTCTCTGTACCGCTGAAAGAAGTTTCGGTACCCATCTTGCACTCACTTTTTTCATGTGAAGATTTTCATGGATCGCACGATGTACTTTAAGAGCCCAAGCCTAGCTGCAATTTCTCTAATCTTCAAACGGCGGTCACTCAGAACCTCCTCTTCGATAAGAGCAATCGTTTCGGGAGTGAGCACTTCCACAGGTCGACAGTCGCGCGTCGTGGCAAATGTCTTCGACGGTTTCTCTCCCGAGGCGAAACTCTTTCACCCAATTTTTCACTGTGTTAAAGGAGGGGGCAGACTCCTTATACACGCCATCTAATCGTTCTTTTATTTGGGCAGGGGATCTTTATGACACTTCGATACTCAGTTTTCGACATTTTGAAAAAATACGCGACTCTCGTTATTCAAATGCCTGCTAAACTAAAGGCCCCTTCAAACAGGCGCGGCAAGCGATAAAATCGTGCGCGACACAAGGGCACCGCAAGTCGCGCAACGAGCGGTGTCTCGCCTGTTTGAAGGGGCCTTAAGACTAAGCATTTCATGTTGATGCGTGTTTCTTATATTAAGTGCACGAGAAACGTACTATTTAATGCAACACAACATGTAGCGACATGTCGCGTAGATCAGGCCAGTTCATTATGGGACCGACCTCGTACGTCCATTTATGGCCCTACTAGCTTCTGCCCGCGACTTCGTCCGCGTGAAATTTCTTCTTACTCCGACCCACCCTGTCGCATCGCATCGCCTGCCCGCGCTATTACTTCGTTTTTGCTTAGCGTTCTTTCTGACTTTTTTTCTTTTTGCTCGGCTCCTAAAGGTCATAGCGTGATGTTAAATATAGCCTTCCTCAAGAATTGGGCTATCAAATGCAAAAAGATTTTTTCAAATCCGACTGATAGTTCCAGAGATTAGCGCGTTCAACCAAACAAACAAACAAACTCTTCAGCTTTATAATATTATATAGTATTATAATATTATAGTATATAGTATATTATAGTATAGATTGTATTCTTGAAAGTTGAAGATGAGTTTTTCTTGGATCATTCGCGTACAGCCGTTCCACCTAAAAGTACACTCAATGCTAGAAGAGGTTGTTATTAGAAAAAAGCACAGAGATCATTTTTTTTTTCGTTTCCATTCAACTTCGTGGTGATGTTATCATTAATCTGCTGAAGATTGTAAGACTATCTTTGCATTGTATATTTGGCTTATTTTTAATTATTTTAATTTTGAATTGTTGTTTTCTTACTATTTGCTGTACTTTGGACGCTTTTAACGCGTACGTCTTTTTTACATCGTTCTCACATATAATTATAAATTCAACATTAATGATGTAACTAATATTTTTGTAACAATAAAATTTAAAAGAGTGTCCATGGAGTTTCTTGTCCGTTCTTCTCCATAGGTACCTACCCACGCTTTGGAATAGGCAACTAGCTTCATATTTTCTGACTGACAGACTTTTTGACAATTCAAAAGTGCCTGTAAATGGTTTAATTGAAATAAATGCTTTGAGGGTATCCGTACCCGGAGTCAACGCCAGCAAGAAACGGACCAGAGGCGATTCGGTGGAACAATGCCACAGAGGTCGGAAGGCCAGCTACCGACCACGGAGGTCGGCCCGTCCACAGCTGCTCCAGCATCATCAGCACCAGATTTTGCCGCTCTGATGATGATGCTGCAGGAGCAGGCCCGCCGACAGGAGGAACAGGCTCGTCGGTTGGAAGAGCAGCTCCAGCGGGATAAGGAGGAACAGGCTCGCCGACAGGAGGAACAGGCTCGTCGGTTGGAGGAACAGCTCCAGCGGGTCAAGGAGGAACAGGCCCGTAGGTTGGAAGAACAGCTGCTGCGTGACAGGGAAGAACAGGCTCGTCGACAGGAAGAACAGGCCCGCCGACAGGAGGAACAGGCTCGCGGGTTGGAAGAAACCAACGTGATAAGGAGGAGCAGGCGCGCCGCCAGGAAGAGCAGATGCTCCTTATGAAGGACCTTCACGCTACCTTCGGCAAAGACATGAAGGAGATGAAGGATAAGGTTGCTCAATATGACAACCGCCTGTCGGAAGCTGAAATCCGAATTGAGCAAGTGAATAACCGGGTTGACAACGCTGACGGCTGACGTGAAGCAAACCGTGATGGCTGACGTAAAGAAAACGGTGGATTTCCTTAAATTGGGGGATGGAATCGCAGCTCCCGTAGCTACAACACCTTCGCTACGTGGATTCAAAGTGCCACCGTTGGAACTTCTTCCTGGTCGGCCTACAAAATCCAGTTTGAGACTGTCATGAAGGCGAACGGGTGGAATAAAAGTCAGGCCATGACTGCCCTCAACCTGGGCCTGCGCGACCAGGCCTTAACACTTTGCGGGACACTTAACGCCCCTCGACGTAATAACAATAAAACTTTTATTGTGTCTCGTTCAGTGTCCTTCAATGTGTTAACTGTTCTGGAAGCTCTCAGTAAGGAAGTGACTTACGAGCAGCTCCTTGAGGCATTGGAGGCTCGGTATGGCGACGCTCACCTGGAACACGTGTTTCGTGCGCAGCTCAAGGATCGCGTTCAACGCAGTAACGAAAACCTGCAGCAGTGGGCCCTTGAAGTGGAGAAGCTGGTTCGTAAAGCTTACCAGTCCGTACCTGCGCTTATTGATGGGAACCTGGTCAGGCATTCATCGACGGCATCCGCGACCTTGAAGTTAGAGCTGCTGTGAGGCTCGGTCACCACGGGACGCTGAAGGACGCCTTGGCCCATGCACTGGAGGTGGAAGCTGTGCGGCAGGATCATCGTTCCCATCGCGTCAGGGAGGTTGTAGTGGCTACAGTTCGCAACCACAAGAAAGGATACAGCCCTAGGTGCTACGGCTGTGGGGAAAGGGGCCACCTTCAATCCAGTTGCCCTAAGCGGATTTCAGAAAGGGAAGGTGGCTGGTCTCCAGAGGGTAGTGCGGCTAACAGAACCGCCCAGCAGCAGCAGGGATACGGCTTTGTGGTTAAACATCGCAGTGGGAAATCTCTTGGCAACACAGATGTATTGTCTAGAAGACCTTGTCCTGAAGACCGCAAGAATTGTACTAGGCAAGAGGGTAAGGAAGTGGTACCTGTGAGGATGCTCAGGACAGACCTCAGCAACGAGTGGAAGGAAAGCCTACAACGTGCACAGCAGGAAGATTCGGACATCAAGCCGATTCTGGAGTGGATGAAGGCCAGAGCTCCTAAGCCCAGGTGGAGCGACGTCTCAGCGATGAGTTCGATCACAAAAAGCTATTGGGCTCAATGGGACAGCTTGGTGATTCAGGATGGAGTCCTGTGCCGTAAATGGGAAAATGCTCTGGGAGACAGCTGTCAAATGGTTGTCCCTAAAGCTCAAGTACAGGATGTTCTACAGCTGTACCATGATGGTTGTTCAGGAGGTCATCTGAGAGTAAAACGGACTCTACTGAAGATACGAGAACGGTTTTACTGGGTAGCCCTTGACGTTGCGGGGCCGTTTCCGGAAAGCGAAAGTGGTAACAAGTATTTCATGGTTATGATGGATTACTTCCCGAAGTGGCCGGAAGTCTTCGCCATTCCAAATCAAGAAGCTTCGACAGTTGCAGATAAATTAGTTCATAAAGTCTTCTGTCGTTTTGGAGTACCTTTGGAGATTCACAGTGATCAAGGAAGGAATTTTGAGTCACAAATATTCCAGGAAACTTGTCGAGTTATGGGTACTCATAAACAAGAACGACTTCTTACCACCCACAATCGGATGGAATAGTGGAACGATTTAAACAGACACTGGAGAGGTATCTAGCAAAAGTTGTGGAAAATCGGCAACGAGATTGGGACAAGCACATACAACCGTTTTTGTTGTCATATCGAAGTGCTGTTCACGAAAGTACAGCGGTGACACCAGCTTTCGCAAACTTTGGAAGAGAATTACGGCTGCCGGCAGACCTGATCACCGGAATACCACCTGATGCCCCACGCAGTGTAACTGATTATGCGAATGATTTGCGGAACAAAATGAACGACATTTATGAGCACGTCAGACAATCGGGCCAGCAAATGTCTGAAAAGATGCAAACCCGTTATGACCGCAAAATGAATAATAAAGGGTTCGACGAAGGTTCACTAGTGTCTAGGAAATCTCCTAAGCTTCAAGCTAAATGGGACGGACCGTACCGGATTGTGACAAAGATCAATGATGTAACCTACCGGATACAGAAAGGTGCAAGAGGTACTCCTAAGATTGTCCATGTGGATCGACTGGCGCGTTATTATGGGGCCAATAATGCTCGGGACGAGCATGTCTTAGGAGGGGGCAGTGTTGCGCGCCACAATAGATGCCTGGTACATGGTGACATTAGTTACCACTAGCGCCATCTAGTATCGGGTAGCAGAACTAGTAGGGTCAATGTCCTAGAAATTCCGAGAACTATCGACCTCGGGTTAGTCGGGACCGGTATGTACTTGTACAGTGCGTGCCACGTAAGAAGAGACTTGACACACCACGTGGTCTGACATGCGCAGAACACGATTTTAGGTATCTTTAGCGGTATGAGGTCTGAGTGCGGGACGGGACCGGACGTCATAGGGGCGGCGGGAAGAGCGGGGGAGGCGGGGTCAAGTCTCTTCTTACGTGGCACGCACTGTACTCGAACGTTCTAGATGTTTACGTACTAGCTCTGCGGCACTATATAAGGCCGGGTGGGCCGCGAGACACATAGTTTTGAATAAGCGATACAAGCGAGTACAACGAAAGCGATATTCGAGTGCGACTTAAGAGTGATCAGTAAGTGAAATTGTGTTCATAATTAGTGTTTGAGTTGTAATTAGTGTTGTGATTAAAGTCTCAATTTTTGCATATTAAATCGGCAGTTTTTATTGTCACGAACCCCAAGCTCGTAACAATATTATCGCTAGGTACGTGTGTTTTATGAGGTTTTATGTTGATTGTCATGACAAAGTCAAGTCTTTCATTCATGATTTGACAATTTAAGTCATGCCTGTCATCCTGTGTAGGTTCTTGTGGCTCGCATATTGAATGTTTTCTTGTAGTCTCATGTGGTGTTTTACGACCACTTTTGGCTTTGTTTCTGGATATCTGTTGTTACTGCTCTCTCGACCGACCCCGGCTTTCACGGACTTTGCATCTTCTCATTTCGATTTATCTTGGCTACTCGCACTTTGGACAACTGATTCTGCCCTATTTCTGATGGAGAACTAGCACTAACTGTGGTATGGCAACATTTCGGCATTTGTTGGATTCGGATGAAATTCAATATGTTATAAGACTGGATTACTCCGCGATTGGTGGTGAGTTTTAACACACCTGAGTTTTCAGTAACGTCTTCAGCACGTCTTTAAGGGTGTAGCTATTTGTTTATACTTATGTAGGTTGTTTATTTTAGGTCACTGCGTCTGATAGTGTGCCATTCTTGCTGGTAATAATAATAATAGTAGACCGCATGGAGGTATGGCAGAGTAAGGAGCTTCACGGACGCTTTTTCCGGGCCCTACACGGTCCCGATGTAGACTTCCTAGCGTCCGTAGCCTGGCTACGTTCCGGGGAACTCTTCGGAGAAACCGAAGGGTTTATCTGTGCAATTATGGACGAAGTTATGATGACGAATAACTACCGGAGATTTATTGTGAAGGACGGTACCGTTGACATATGTTGGGCATGCCACCGTCCGGGCGAATCAATCCGTCACATTATCTCCGGGTGTTCTCGTCTGGCTAACGGAGAATATTTGCATAGACACAACCTTGTAGCCAGGATTATCCATCAGCAACTTGCTCTACAGTACAACCTTGTGGAATCGGAGGTGCCGTACTACAGGTATGCGCCCGACCCAGTTCTCGAAAATGGCCATATCACACTGTACTGGGATCAATCCATCATCACTGACAGGACTATTATAGCTAATAAGCCTGATAAAGTGGTGGTGGATCGATCAGAGCGGCGCACAATGATTGTTGACATAACCGTCCCGCATGACGAGAACCTCGTGAAAGCCGAGAAAGATAAGCAAATCAAGTATCTTGAAAATGAATTACTTACAAATTGATATTTTTTATAGAAAAAAAAGGAGTATTAGTACTTGTTTAAAATGAAATTTGCTTGTAAAAAAACTGCAAATCGAAGTTAGTTCGGAATTTTTTTCTATCGAGAAAATTTTATTGTATCGGGTATTGAACGGGTACATGGTAAGGAGAAAGAATGTATCTAAAATATATATTTATTTCAGATTCTAGATGTTATAATTTGCCTATCAAAAATGAATTCTAAAACAGGCAAAAACGGGAATACCTGGCCATAACGCGATTAATCCGAGAAAAAATCACCTTCAAGAATACATTAGGGCCATAAACGGACGTTACTCGTAGCGGACGTAATGCGACTCACTTTTTCCAAGTAATGTGTCCCTTATCGTAGCATCACTTAACCCATTGAGGAACAGCAAAATGTAATAATACAGTGGATTTCATTTATTACGACCTTGGTTGTAGCGACCATTTACCTATAGCGACGTTAAATCTAAGTCCCTTGAATTTAAAGCATACTTTAGTACAAAATTCATGTGGCTATAGCGACTTTGGAAGTAACGCCGAGTTCGGGTGTAGCGACTGTTTTTAATGAATCATTTGTAACTAATTCCTAGAAACCCCATGCAGATATTGCGACCGGAGTCGGCCGCCAAAGACACAAAGATTTCTTTCTTTCACCAACAGTTCTTATCTTTTTTTTACATCCACACAGATGGTCAGCAAGTGTGGAGACCTTTACCTTTTGTTTATAGATATCAACTTAAAGTAGGTAGGGAAGCGTGTACGTTTCGGAGTTAAATTTATGGTTCAGTTACAAAGTGATATTCTAGTAGCAACTGGGTTTAGTAAACTTTTAAATAAGTATGGCTGCTAGACGCACATTCACTGTTAAAGAAAAGGCGGAAATAATTTCAAAATTGAAAAACGGTGAAAAACAATGCTGATTTGTGCAAAGTATACAAAGTTTCCCATTCAACGTGTCTGTATCTCTTTACCTTTGCCTGTAACGACTTCTGGATATAACGACGAAACTAGAGTGGTCCCTTCATCGTCGTTATACCCGAAATCCACTGTAACTATATCAGTAAGATCGCTCTCTGATAAATAAACTGTGATGTTAACTCCAGATAAAGACATCTTCTCTAGATTAGAGAAGATGTCTACAATGAAAACAAAAGAATTTAATGGTCACTGATAATGCCACGTGAATCGTGAACGTACAATGGGCCAAGCACAAAGCATGCGTTTTGACCAATAGGATGCACAAAGCGTATTATAGTCGTGTTCGTATTAGTATAATGATGTATATGTCGTAGGTTTTTCATAAAATTAGGTTTTTGATCAAAAACCTAGGCTATTGATCAAGAACCGGAAGAAGACAAAATTATTACTTTATGTTATCATAAACCTGAGAAAATCCAGTTTTTTTTATCAAAAACCTAGACTGTATTAGTTTTATGATAAAAACAATGTTGGTTGCTACTTCTTTAAATAAATAAAACAATTAAGAAACAATAAACAATGATTTATTTGTTATGAAATTACATACCTACATACCTACATTTAAAAAATAATATGTGTGATGTGTTAGACCGGGAGATGATGACACATTTTGGTAAGTCATTTCTTACAGTATGGCGCTTTCAGGGGGGTTCATATACGTAATAAGTGAGAGGAAAATGATGTTCTTACCGGTGGTGCGCGGGACGCAATTGCAGAATAATTAATTGAAATTGCTCGAAAATCCGGAGGTGTCAAACAATTTCTTTCACAAAATTTCTTCAATTTATCGGTATTTCAACAAAAAAAAACCCGGCGGTCGCTATGTGCCATACTTCTCCGGTGGGTGTTTAGACCCGCCATACTTTTTTGAAAATGTTTTTTTTTTATTTTTTTTTTATTTATTTCTTACAGGCTGATTTTTTTTTAACAATTGCTTGTTATTAATCTTGTACGAAAATCACCATGCCATACCATTCCGACGGTCCAAAATACCCGCCATACCCCCTCAAACATGTCATTTTTTTAAATTCGAGAAACCATTTCTTTCACCTTAAAATTTGGTCTAGTAGTTGTTTTTATGATTAGAAACGTAATTGTTATAATGCCATACCTGTAGAGTGGGTGATATACGTATAATGTTATTAAATAATTGTAAAATTTTATGCAACATTTGAACAATTTCTTACAGTATGGCACCATTTTTTTTTAAAGTTGGTTTATGTGAGGAACGTAAATACGAAATTTGAAAGTTGTATGTAGGGACAATCTTGTTTAATTAAATAATGTGTTATGTCGTATAATATTCTACGCTCAAACGTCTTCGAACTATCTTCCTCAATACAAATTCCAACGCAGGTATACAGCAGCTGCTGGTCAGGCGTACTGTAGCTGAAATACGTCGCTGAAAATCGGTTTTCCGGGTATGGCATCACTTTTGGACTTCATGATGAGTATGGGATAATTTTCCTGAATCATACTTTTTATAAACTTTCCAAAAATTAAAATGCCATACTGTAAGAAATCCTTTCATTTTTTTAATTTTTTTTACACCGCAGCGTGCGTATGACGGCCTTTCGTACCATGGTCACAGTATGGCATATTTTTTTCAACTCATAATAGTATGGGAACAATCTGATTTCATTTATGCCATACTGTAAAAAATAATTTCACGGCTTCTATAGGCGTGTTTTAAAAATGGTTAAAAAATACAATTTTTCAAGTATGGCACCACTTTCATACTGCACTAGAAGTATGGCGAATATAATTTTGTCTCACTGTACCATAAACTGACCACGACTTAAGTGCCATACAGAAAGAAATGGTTTCTCGAATTTAAAAAAATGACATGTTTGAGGGGGTATGGCGGGTATTTTGGACCGTCGGAATGGTATGGCATGGTGATTTTCGTACAAGATTAATAAAAAGCAATTGTTAAAAAAAAAACAGCCTGTAAGAAATAAATAAAAAAAAACATTTTCAAAAAAGTATGGCGGGTCTAAACACCCACCGGAGAAGTATGGCACATAGCGACCGCCGGGTTTTTTTTGTTGAAATACCGATAAATTGAAGAAATTTTGTGAAAGAAATTGTTTGACACGTCCGGATTTTCGAGCAATTTCAATTAATTATTCTGCAATTGCGTCCCGCGCACCACCGGTAAGAACATCATTTTCCTCTCACTTATTACGTATATGAACCCCCCTGAAAGCGCCATACTGTAAGAAATGACTTACCAAAATGTGTCATCATCTCCCGGTCTATGTGTGTGAAACGGCGAAAAACGAAACGGTTAAAAACGTGATTTTGTCTATTTTTGTGCTTTTGAACCAGAAGAAGACGGTCGACGTCAGGGGCACCCCGAGGTTCGGTTTGGTTAGGTTCCTTTAAACCCTGAAGACAGAAATAGGAGCCCCGCGCAGCGGGGCTCCGTCGACCTGACGTCGTTAGAAATAATACTGCGCGCTCGTTTTATCATAAAGCCAAACTAGTTCAGGTTTTTGATCAAAAATCTGGATTGTTAGAGGTTTATGATGAAATTGAGTTTAAAATGTGTCATCTTCCGGTTTTTCATCAAAAACCTAATTTTATGAAAAACCTACGACATATAGAAGTGTGACACTAACACTAGGCGCGTGCTATGCTCACTTGTTTGTGAGACAATTTTTTTAATGGGTACGCCCAGCGTGAGCTCTAGTATATGAATTCTTATTTTATTATTGACAACAAGTAATTTTAGTAGGTACTCATAAATATTCTGTTAGGTTTAGGAAAAATATTATTGGTATTGCCGTATGAAATGAGTATCAACTTTCCACAAAAATAGAATAATTTGGAATACCTAAGAAATGTCAAACAATTACGATTTATATATTCTATTATATCCACTTTAATATTTTCCTCCCTCTATCGGGTCTATAAATTTACGTTATTTATGAACTCTCACTGCCTCCCCAATTTTTACCATATGATATGGTGAAAATTACACTGCAATGATGTACGGTATCCGTTATACAGGTGCACCTACTACACAATATCAGTTCCTCAAGCTTTTAAAATTTATATATGTATGTACCTATGTATATTTTAAAATGTCACTTAAATTTATTTTTTTCTTTTTATTTCGCGTTATTCTTTCTTTTTTAGGTTACGTTTTCTTGTGTTTAATCGGCGTGAGAGGGACTTTTTACTTGTGCAGTGCTTTTGAGAAGTAAATACATAACTATATTTCTATGTATTTATACTTGGAAATACATACCTATGTCAAGAAAGAAGCAAGTTATGTCATTTTATTAGAAATTGACAACATTTATTGGTATCTTTTTCTTTTATTGTAATATTTGAACTAGGGATGCCGCGATACGCCTTTTTGCCGATACGATACCGATACCGATACTCTTATGAAAATATCGGCGATACCGATACCGATACCGATACGCTTACTGAATTCAAAAAGGAAGGTAGATTAAATAAAACACAATTAATTACCTAATAGTTTTAGTAATCAAAATTAACATTTGAGTAAGATAAGATTTTTATGGAATTATCAATAATTGTCGAAATTTCAAAGTGATTCCATATAGCACTTTTGTGTTTTGAAGTTGATATGACTACTATTTATTTTATTTGACTCAAACGACTAGTTATAAATGACATACAATACACAAACAATTACGATATGTAATTCTTAATCTTATTTGCATGGAAAAATACTACGCGCAACAACATTCAACCTAACGAAATGGGATAGATGATAGATGTGCGAGTGCGAGCCCAAAGCGGACGGGAGAAACAAAACACTGAATAAAGCGCGGGGTTTCCCCGAGCATAGTTAGTTCGTGCCTCGTTTGCAACGAAATAGACGGGACAACACGCGCGTTTACATTACATTTTTAAAGCGCGAAATTTGAAAAGTATCGTTGAATCGGCCATAAAAATATTGCCGATACCGATATATCTGCAAACCTGAAGTATCGCCGATATATCGGTATCGGTATCGGTTGCATCCCTAATTTGAACCAATAGGTACTTGGCGTCATTTATAAAGGCGCTGGCCCACCGCGGCGCATGCTGTGCACGGGCACGCGGCGCATTTTAGCTGCGTGTATTAATTTGCTTGACAACGTGGGTCTACGTTTCCACTAGAGTACACGAATATGACCCACGACTATGTATAGCGTGGCACGGCGCACGGAGAGGCTACGCACGTGCCACTGCAATCCACGGACACGGGCTTTACTGCAGGAGGTGTGGGGAGGTGAGACGGGCGGGAAAGCGAGCGACGCCTGCGCCATTTTGTCATTTTTTTTAGCTGTACATAGTCGTGGGTCATATTCGTGTACTCTAGTGGAAACGTAGACCCACGTCGCCAGCGTTGAGCTATGTAATCGCCTATTCGAGCAAGCCACGCGTGTATCAATGACGTCAATTCATGCGTAGCCTCTCCGTAGGTTGCAGTGGATACAACCACATACATTTTCTTCCAAAGCACGTGCGTCGTAGCCTCTCCGTGCACCGCGGTGGGCCCGCGCCTTTATACAGTGTTATCAGAGCTTTTTTTTATAGCTGCCGCAACTTTTGCAACTGCAATAATAATAAGTTCATTATCTAAGTCCCATTATTATTTGGTAGGAATGTCTGGAAATCCGGTTAAACAATATAGGACGGCTTAATACAAGGGCCATGAGTTGGCGAAAAAAATAACCAAATATTTTTAAGGTACTTACCTATATTATTTTATTACCTTAGGATTATCTCAAATGTTTTGTATTTGTTCCTTGTATTTGGTTTAATACTTTTAAAAGTTGTAATATTCGTTTTATCCATTAATGTATTACCTACACCTTTGATTTGATTGTAAATTAACGAGATTTCACGAACAAGGTACCTATATTTCCAATTAAAATGCCCGAGGGGCGAGGCATGCCGTGCAGAATGTGCTTACCGTTTTGGATGGATCAAAAACGGATCACAGAGTTTAATTAGACCTACACTTTACTTTAATTGATGCTTTAATCAAAGGTTGACAATTCATGCTTTTAAGCGATAATCAACTCGGTGGGCGCGTTGACGCACAGTGTAATTTTCGGACCTAAAAATGGACACCTCTTTTTATTTAACTAATCGTTTGTGTTCGTCATTTAGAACATCAGAGTAAAACTCCCGCGAGTCAGTTCTTCTTAGTTTCAGAGAGATAAATTTTTAAAAATCGAACTCTGAAACTTCAAAAAAACCATAGAAACCTACTTTTACAATGAAAAAGGTATGTGATTTTAATGATTCTTGGGGATATTATTCCTATGTACATAAGGTATAATTTAAAAAAAGATTCACTCTAAAAGGTTGTACGAAAGTAAAGTTACAGCTTTTATTTTTAATTTCATACTTTATTTTTTTCCTCCGAAATGTACCATTATTCGGATTAGTTTTTTGACCAAAAATGTACCTTTTATTGTTAGGCATTATCCCTAATAATTTCAAATCCGAATCTTGATATATCTCTGAAAAAAAAGAAATTTAAATTATTTTGATAGGGTTGTCACAGAAGAATTATAATTTTAAAATATAACATATAAATAACATATTAATTACCTTTTCTTGTATTTAGAATTTTAATTATATTTTTGTGTTGTAAAAAGTTGACAACCCTAGACACCAAAATTAACAGAAAAATCTGAAAAAAATTTGAACTCAAGTAACTCTTAGATATATTAGAATTCGGTTGTGAAAAAAAACAGTATGATGCACATTAGTATAAATAATTATTTCCTATTTAAAATAAATCCGAATACCAATACATCCACGCAAAAAAAAAAAAAAAACCTAAAAACAGAAAAAAAATAATTCACGTTGTTCCTGTTGAATTAGGAAATATTTTCTTCGTAATTAAGTGTGTTGTTTATTGCTACATAACATACTAAAGTTTCAATCGATATAGTCTAACTGTTATTGAGAAATTAACGGTTTTATAAAAAATCACATAAAAAAAAACTAAATTTAATATTTATTTTCTCCGAAACTAAGAAGAACTGACTCGCGGGAGTTTTACTCTGATGTTCTAAATGACGAACACAAACGATTAGTTAAATAAAAAGAGGTGTCCATTTTTAGGTCCGAAAATTACACTGTGTGACGGCATTGCATACCTATGACAAGTTTTTTTTGGCAAATATAACAATGGTTCAGTTCCTACGCCACTTTAAAATTCGCACTCTGGCTAATGTTTGTTATTTTTTGTTACACGCCCTTTACTCACACAAAACATTTTGTCTCTAATTGGGTGAAACCAGGAAGGGGTGTGGTTTGTCACTAGCTGCGCTCCCGCAGAAATATTTTAAGGACCTAAACGCAAAAAACGCAAGTTTTAGAAACAATAAAAGTATATGCTCGACTACATTAAACAAAATCCGAAAGTGTATAATATTCTTCAAGATATATGCTAGGTAGATAGTGTGTTGAAAACATAATACAACTAATTTGATACTATAGAAAAAAATCGCGAAAGATACCTCTAAAAACTTTCTTTTTACAATAAAAACGATACTAATATACATACAATCATTCTGATTTTTTGTCAGATTATTTTA
The DNA here is from genome assembly GCA_963855955.1 of Luperina nickerlii. Classification (NCBI taxonomy): domain Eukaryota; kingdom Metazoa; phylum Arthropoda; class Insecta; order Lepidoptera; family Noctuidae; genus Luperina; species Luperina nickerlii. Next base: position 783,460 of record OY979670.1, read on the forward strand.
CAAGCAACATAGGTACTAAAATACTTACTAGTGTTTTAATTTTTTAGTCCAAACAATAGATTTTTTGTAATTAAATAATTGCTTCATATTTTGCAATAAATTACCAGCGTTGTGTCATCGCGCTTCTCTTTATTGTCTACTAGCGACCCGCCCCGGCTTCGCACGGGTGCAATGCTGATACTAAATACACTACAGAAAAACTGTGAACGTTGTATATAAAAACATAGCGGCCCGCTCCGCTCTCGCACGGGTATAAAATATATAGCCTATGTGATTAAAATCGATTCAGTAGTTTTGATTTATTCATTACTGCCCGTGGCCCGCACGCGTTAAATTTGCCGCACCGGGCGGCCGGCCGGTACCGCCGCAAACGCTACGTCCCGCAATTTTTAAATCTGTAATATCTTCGAAAATATTCACTTAAATCATACGGTGTAAAGGGCCATATAGATCTATATTAAATGAACAATGTATTCAAGGTATTTAATTGGTTAAGGATTAATGCTGTATTGGTTAAAATCGCTTCGAAAATTAGCCATTATTTGTCGTAAAAAGTAAATGACAAAAAAAAGTTATTGTAGGTTATCCATAAGAGATAGACATATACCATCACGGACTTTTCTGTAGACCTTTTCAATGTGTACAATACTTAGTACATTATTTTGATAAAACTCTTAGGGTTCAGCCTGCGTTTGCAATGTAAGCGGAAAAAATGTAATTATTTACGACATCACATTAGAAACCTCAAAAATAACAGTACTTCTCAACTATTTAATCGATGTTTTTATACATATAAACCTTCCTCTTGAATCACTCTATCTATTAAAAAAAACCGCATCAAAATCCATTGCGTAGTTTCAAAGATTTAAGCATACAAAGGGACATAGGGACAGAGAAAGCGACTTTGTTTTATACTATGTAGTAATAGTGATGCAGTCCGACAGTGACCGCGCTTGAGGTCATGTAAGCCCCTTAACTGTTTCCTCAAAAGATTGCAACAGATTAGATTAGTTCGGACATCTGTAAAAGCATCAGTCGCGAAGTCACGTGACTCCGTCACATTGTACGCGTCGGTTTTAACGTTTAATCGATTCCATCATTATTATTGCGTGTTGCAACTTTGCAAGTTGCTACAGATACTTGAGCGTGAAAACAGTGAGCAGCGCCAGGAGCGCCTGCGCACGCGGCTCATGAACACGCTTAAAGATAGTCCAATCATCAAAGTGTAAGTAGATATACTATCTATGGGATAAAATTAGAACACAATTATTGTGTTTGTCATTATGTTTACCTACGAGATGCAATTTATCAGTCATATATGTATAAAATACAAATCTGAAGACATCAGATAATATTAGATTAGTTTCCAAAGACTAACGTAGCGGAATTTTACTGATAGGAAATTCACGATTATTTGTGGTGAATGGAAAATGTGGATTTGCGTATCAATGCAAGTTGTGGAAGAAAACTTGTGAGTTATTCACCACGGTGCTGACACTTTACAGCAACTACACAGTTGCCCTGTCTTTTACACAATGTCAGGGAAATGCGTGTGCGTTTCGAGCGCGTGAACAATTAGTGCGCGCGACGTGCGCCGGCGACGCATAGTGGTCCGGATTTTCAAAAAGGTGGATATAGGATCGAAAATGCATATTTAACTTAACAAAAAATTGTTTCGTATAGGAAATTTAACGCTGATTAATACTTATTACTACAAGTTTTCAATAAAACTGCTTCATATCAAAAAAAAATATTGAAAGTAAAAATGTATGGGAGAAAATCTATTTAATTTTTTTTCTCCGTTCAGTATCAAAGTATAGCATGCAAACCTTATATTCTGGTAAGTACTTATTGTTCTTAATACAACGACATTATAAATTGCTTGCGTATCCCTGTGGCCTTGGCGCCTACGATGCTTTAAAGTTTAAAATTTTTATGTTGAATTATCTTAATATTTATAACGACTTTTTCAATTGAAATTAATCCAAAACATCATTTTTAATAAAACAAGCCCCCCGCGCCCCACCCGTGTATTAGGCTCGCCCCCTATTACATGGGACTTAAATATAACTGGCGAAATGACAGTGTACTATAGTGTAGTATACACCTTTGCCGAACCCTTCGGGGAATATAAAGCGTGATGTTATGATAAATTAATAAGCATCTTTGCTTATTTTTTTTAAATAATCATCTGTTGATTATTCCTTCATCTGTTGATATTTCCTATTGATAAATCATGGTTGTTATTGTTGGTTATACTACTAGCATGACTCATCTTAAAAGAAACAATTAGAAATAGATGTAGCCCTGAAAAGGACTATTTTAAGTAGTCCTGAAAAGGACTACAACTCAACTACTACTACTAACAAACTCAATTCTAACAATAACAACATCACTAAATCTGTCAAGTTTACATTAATGGATCATCTTCAGACTGCAACTCCTGTAGATCCTTATTTTCGGTTTCTTCTGTTACTACCTCAGGCAACCTGTAAATGGTTTAATTGAAATAAATGCTTTGAGTTTTGAACAAAGATCTCAGCTGTTTCTCTGCTGACTTATTAGTCCTGAATATTTCAATATCTATGGCACATCCTGATGAAATCGTTTGAAGAATAACCGCAAAATGCTTCAGTAGGCATTTGCCAATATTGGTTATTTCGGCAAATTTCTCATAATTTCTAAAAAACCTGGCTTCGTTTCCGTCGTTTGTGGATCCAAAGCCTTAAATTGCTTCACAAAATCCACAAGTACTCCCATTTGCTGTTTGAATTCTTCTTGTGTCAAATGTTTCTTCGCAGCTTTTAGTTGCTTGTTAGCACCTCATGCAGTCCACATCTCAAAGTCCATGTTGTAAGATACGAGTATGTGTAGAATACACTCCATACAACGAATCCACAAATGAAGAGTAGAAAGTCCATATTTATTAAATATCTTCTCGAACCGGTTTTTGAAAATACTTCTGACAGCTTGTTCATCTCAGTCGGTTTAGCAAGGCAAATATTGCAGGCAGATGCAGACGAAGTATCCGTTATAATAGTGGCCACGTTTCCGTCGATCATTGTCATATGAAGCTCGTGACTAATCTGTAGCCCGGCCCATTTTGTAGAATTGATGTTTTTTATTTCTTCCTTCAATGCAGCTTCTTCTTTCTTGATGTATTCAGCTGTCTCTTTACAAAACTCGAACTTAATGGGCCTGCAATAATGTTTTGAAGAAGGTGTAGGGTTTTCCCATATGGTGCTATTATTAGAAACTAATTTAAGAGGGACAAGACTTGACATGAAAACCGATGAATCACTGAAGTCTACATCTTCACTCCTTTGCTTGTAGGTGCTTTGTGAAGAAGCTCCATCGAAACCCCATTTACTAATTAACTTCAATCTTTCTGTTGACGAATCAATCTGGGTACAGGTAATTTGAAGAATCTTCTGGACTGTCAGATCCAATAGGGCTTGAAGCTTCACTCTGGCTCCTCTCTCAGTAATTTCTAAATCATGTAGATAGCATCTCTTTTTTGCTTCAAGGAGTTTGTGATACGATGGTAACACTGGAACTTCACAATCTAACAGTGCTTTCCTTAAACACAAGTATTTCCATTTTGACAGGTTCAATGATGTATAAAGACCAAGAGCATGATCTTCATAAAAAGATTTTTTCCTATTTTACTTAAACAATGTGGCTTGAACAATAGCAACACTATCAGGATTTTTCATTATATGGTCAATAACACAAGCTAAGTCATTCTTCTTGTCTATCCTAAGTCTTTCGACTAATACAAAAGTAAGTTTTTCTGGCGAATAGTCCAAAAGAGACTCTGAACGTCTTTTCTTCTGTTTGTTGCTGAGGTCAACAAAAGGCTTCCTAATCTGAACGGTAGATGTGCCCACGGTTGTTGTAGTTGATGTCGACGGAATCACAGCTGCTGTAGTATCGATGTCAACTGAAGTATTGTCTGATGATATGTTTTCGATAACTTGATCTTGGGCTTGAAAAATCTCGGATAAATTAATACACTCGCGAGCAAAAGTATGGAATCACTTACTTGGAATTGATTCCGCGCAATTTTGAGTACTTAATAACGAATTAAGAATAATAAAAATGGTAACATTTTAAAGGTTAGACTGTTAACTTTAAATTGATACCAAATTCATTTAAATCAAACCAGTGTTTAAGGGGCTATCCCGGATTACGTAAAGAAGTAAGGAAAAAGACATGTTTCAATTGTTTGATACGCCTCGAGTTGCGCCCTCTTGACCCCCTATAAAACCACGTGTTATCGGATTTTCTTTATCAGTGGACTTTCACACGTTGACCGGCACACATCTCCGCTACTTTTGACCCTTGAACTTGGACGACAATGGATACTACACCTATACAAGCAGTACAAATCGTCGCCCTATTGCAAGAAGGGCTTAGCCAGCGGGCTGTCGCACGTCAGCTCCACATAAGCCAGTCCTGTGTTTTGAAAGTTTATAAACGCTTTTGGGAGACTGGTGGCTTTATCCCAAGACCAAGATCTGGACGGCGCGGCGCCGGTGCACATCGGAGAGGAATGACCGTTTTATCGTGTCAACCTCTCTCCGAAATTGACATTTGACTGGTGTCGACGTCCAACAGTAGCTCCGAAATGTTCGTTAGGTAGCTGCCAGCGAATGGACAGTTCGTCGAAGACTTAAGCAAGCTAATTTGACTCCAAAAAGGCCTGCCACAGGCCCGAAACTGACGGCAGGTCACCGACAAGCACGCCTTCAATTTGCTCGCTACCATCTTGATTGGGAGGTTGAGCAATGGAGGCGAGTCCTGTTTACCGACGAGTGCAGAATGTGTTTTCACGGCAGTGACCGAAGGGGTCGGGTCTACAGGCGGCCTGGGGAGCGATTTGCGCAGTGCTGTTTCGCTGAGACAGTGGCTTACGGGGGCGGTTCTTGTATGATGTGAGCCGGGATTTCCTTCGACGGTAAAACAGAGCTTGTTTACGTGCCTGGCGGGGGACGAGGAGGCGGTCTAACTTCAGACCGCTACATTTCCAATATTCTGCTGGAACATGTCGTTCCTTATGCGGGATATTTCGGTGATGACTTCCTCCTTGTGCACGATAACGCGCGTTGTCACACTTCCCGTGCCACAACTGAATACCCCAAAGAAGTCGGTATCGCCACATTGAACTGGCCAGCGCTCAGCCCGGACTTGAATCCCATTGAGCACGTGTGGGATGAACTGAAGAAGAGAGTTGGTTCCAGAAATCCTGCTCTTTCAAGTGTGAATGAGCTGAAATCGGCTTTGATAGAGGAGTGGGAAGGTATCCCGCAAGAATCGATCCAGAAGCTGATTAGGTCAATGAAGAACCGTCTTCGAGAAGTTATTAGGGCGAGGGGAGAGGACACAAAATATTGAAACTTAATTTTAAGGCCAAATATTTTTTTTATTAATTAATTTTTGTTGTTTTCTTTATTTATTATTTTACCATTTTCCTTATGTTTTCCTCTCCTTCACTCAATCCGGGATAACTCCTTAAATACTGGTGTGATTTAAATGAATTTGATATCAATTTAAAGTTAACAGTTTAACCTTTAAATTGGTATCATTTTTATTATTCTTAACTAGTTATTAAGTACTCAAGATCGCGCGGAATCAATTCCAAGTAAGTGATTCCATACTTTTGCTCGCGAGTGTAGTAGTGCAATTTGGCCAACTAATATTTAATTGTAACCACGCAGCATGTCTATTCATGAAAGTCTTCTGATTTCTAGAAGCACTTGCCTATCTGCGATTGATATTACTGATGTAGTTCTTCAAAAAGGTCTTGATTATTTCTAAATCTTCCGAACATGTTTCAACTGGGATATTATGTAGAATAATAGCTTCATAGAGTCGTGCCCAATTTTTCATGTCTCCTTCAACACGGAGGAACATAAAAATGTCCAAGTTTGTAACAAATGCAGCCATAACGAAACTCACTAAACTTTCACACAGCACGGATAATTAGATATGTTGCTTGCTCAAGGATTGAGAAACAAGTGCCTTTAATTGTTTCATGCACAGATATTAATAACAAACAACGCTCGCAAGTAATGACTGACAAAATTAGTACCACATCTTCAACAGTCAATCAGCGTCGTCGAAATCTCCTGTGGTGGGGGTAAATAATACTTTTATCACAGGTGTCGTTTCAGTTAGTTACAAATAGGCAACGAATCAGCACGTGTCTTTAATTACATAACTAAAGTTGAAGACTGTTATTCCTATTTGTTTATTTTATTTTAATAAAAAATTTAAATAAAATAAACAAATACTTGCCAAATGCTTGAACGCTTATGTTTTAATTCTTATATATGTAATTAAAAAATGATATTTTGAATTCAGCTTAATTAAAAACTCGATAATAATTTTAAAAAATCCCAATTGAAATTTTAAACTTTGAAGCATCGTAGGCGTCAAGGCCGCAGGGATACGCAAGCAATTTATATGTTGTCGTATTAAGAACAATAGGTACTTACCAGAATGTAAGGTTTGCTTGCTATACTTTAATACTGAACGAAGAAAAAAAAAATAGATTTTTTCCCATACATTTTTATTTTCAATATTTTTTTTGACTTGAAGGAGCAGTTTTTTTTAAAAGATGTAGTAATAAGTATTAATCAAAATTAAATTTCCTATACGAAACAATTTTTTGTTAAGGGCCTTACTCTCGTTTAGTACCGTAACACGGTCACTTTATGAAGCTTATAACTCATTAACGGTTTGGTTAGAAGGTCTGTAAAAAATATATGTTTGCTATAGATTCATGTACTGCATTTTTGAAACAGGGTTTTTTCATAAGGCTAATACTTTTGCCTTAAAAAAATATTTACCAAAACGCTATTTTGGCTAACATTTGCTTATAACTTCTAAACGGCTTTGATGTTTGGAAATATTTTTACACTGAAAAATTGCTGGTTAGAGGTACTACATATTTGAAATAGCGTTTTTAAATCAATCAACAGTTGCAAAGACAATGCCCCACTTTGAGATACATATAGGTTCAGAGGTGCTCTGCGCGGGCGCAGGCGGCAGTCGTGCGTTAGCACTGAGACGGGGTGGCTGTGTCGCTCGCTGCTCCGCCCCGGCTATCGATCGACTACGCGCGTTTGGCTGTGTTAGTGCAAATATTTATGAACGAATTGTATCAGTATGCGTTTATAGACTAGCTCGCTGCAGAGGGCCCATTTCTATTGTCCGCGTGGACGCTTTATTAGTGGTGCCATTTCTAAATACTGTTTTTGTTTATATTGTTTATTTTGTAAATATAAGGTAATTTGTAAATAAATAAAAATGCCAAAGCAAAGCAAGTCAAGAAAAATACGTTTTCTCTACGACGACGCACCGTTTTATAGATATTAGCGAAAAACTCAAAAGTGGGAATTTTTATACCCCCCACTCCGGCTCACCTCCTAGACGCGGGGACTTTTAGTATGTTTACTCCCTAAGCACTCTGAGCAACTTTCTGAAGAAATGGCTCAGGGCCCAGCTCACGCACTCCTACACCTCTTGTTGGGTTATTCGTTGAGTGGACTAATAAGTATCTATCTATCTATAGGTACAAATAAATAAAATTGGAGTGTCTGTTTGTAATATTAAAACAACCGCTTCAGGCCATTTTATTTTGACTGTTTAGAAAATAACTATGTACTTACCCACAAAAAATAAAAAAAATGTTTTCAAACACCATAATTTATAAAAAATGAGCGTTCTTAGTTGTCAATCTACGAGTATTTGCATTACTGAGTTTATTGATTACTACCTTCTCATATTCTTGTGCGGATTTATTTCTGTGACTGGGACTTTCACTAGCAGATAGGTGAATAAGGAGTAACTTAGGCACTTTTATTTTAGAAAAAAAAAAGAAACTAGGTTCCCACGAAAAAAAAATTAAAACCTATGAAATTAAATACTTATTGAATATTTATCCGATTCAAATAGGGAGGTTGTATACTACGTTTATTTAGGTACTTAACCAAATGTAAATAAATCATAATAAAGAAACGGAGTATAGTTTTTTTTTTTTATAAGTGTATCCTATACGTGAAGATTCCTTAATCTCCAATGAAATTGATTGAATAAGTAATAAAATAATATAGTGTTTTTGTTTTAGCCCAAGGAAATCGTTCACCAAATATTGTATATAAAAAAGGCTAATACGAAAAACTAAAAATAAATAATAATTAAACTAAAAATGCAAAAACGATAAAAAAGAACTAAATGGAGAAATATTAGAAGAATTTCATTAAAATTAGCATAGGTATTTCTTTACGTGGCGGTGAATAGACGACTTTTATGTATTTGAGTTTACTTTTATGTAAGTGGGATACGAATAGTCCCCGCCTACGGCGGGGTGCACCGCGCCAATTTTGTCGATGAGCGACTTCCATTATATTTAGAAGCGTAATTTCGCGACTCGAACAAGATGCACGATTGCCTCCGCGCTCTATTGTCCGGATTCTCACTGCGTAATCACCAGGTTCGAATCTCAGTGGACGCATATCTCTTTTTGTTATTTTTTTTATTATAATGTGCTTATCATTTGTTTTGTTATTTTTTAATTATAATGTGCATATTTTTATTTTCTTATTTTTAAAATAATTCAATAAGTAATTGTTATTTTAATAAAAACAATCATTTTTATTCTTATAGTTATTTTTCTTCAGAATCTAGAGTAATATAATAAAAATAAAATAAAAACGTCCACCAAGCTTGATTCGGAAGAAAAATAATATACCTACAGTGTGTTACAAAAGAGTATAAGCAATAATAATATAGTCTGAAAATTTTCAAACAAGAAAATCGGCAAAAAGTAAAATAATAATTAAAAAAACATTTATATCAAATAAGAAAATCAACAAAAAGAATATGTAAAAAGTTTGGATTTGAACCCGGACATAAGTGACTGATACAGAAAACTATAGTGACACACGAGACCACTAGACCAATCGAGCTGTTGTAATGTATGTCGAAATTACGCGTCTATAGATAATCTATACAAACAAAATATTATGGTGTGTACAAAAAAGTAGGTACCTACCTACTTACGTTACAATTTGTTTCGTCGAATAAGATCTTTTTATTGCCTTTCGTTTATTTTCTTGTTGACCATTTTTTATACACTGATTGCTTATTTATACAACTTATGAGTAGAACCGAAACAGTACAAACATTTACACCAACAACATTACTTAGAAAAAACTAATCATAAAATAAAATATGTATAATAAACAGCTTTCATCAACAAACAGATACCAAAGTACGTACACTAGGTACCGACCTGAAATAATTGCAAGACTTCAAAGTATTTTAAATACGGCTACTCGCTCAACTACATAGGTACCCAACCGCGTCAGTTTTCGGAAATGCGATCATGCTCCTTATCAATTAGAGTCTACGGAACAATTTCGTATGAAAGTATTTTTACTTTAATGGTTTGTGAAAATATTAATTGTAAACGCGATTATGCTCCTTATTCATAGAAGGTAACGGGTCAATTTCCTATGCAAGTATTTTTACTACCAACAGGGCTTTTGAATACGCGATTGTATTTCTTATTTGTATGAAGTCATGGATCAATTTTCGATGCAGATAGAAAATACTTGATAGTATCTCGAGCTATGGTTTTTTAAGGTGGACGTACTTTGTAGCTCTGGTACTCGATTTTGCAAGTACGTCCCATGCCTAAACGCGATCGTGCTCCATAAGTAAGAATTCAGAGTTCAATTTCCTATGCAAGTTTTTTTCTTCCAACAGGGCTCTTGGTTGGAATAGTAGTAGAAACTTTAATCGTCTATACTCTATAAGTACGTATTTATTTGTAAAAGCGATTTTGCTCCTTATTTGTATACAGTTAAGGTTCAATTTCCTATGCAGATAGAAAATACTTGAAAGTATCCCGAGATCTAGTTTTAGGACGTGGTTTCTTAAAGAAGTCGTACTTGTAAGCCCTGGTACGCGATTTTGCAAGTACGACCCATGTCTAGTCACTGCTTTTTAGTTGGGTACTTATACCCTCCCATAGAGTATAAGTACCTAACTAAAAAGTACTGTCTCACCCCTCCCTTAGAGTATAAGTACCTAACTAAAAAACAAGACTCACTGTCGCTCCGCGTAGAAATGAAAGAGAAGCTAAAAAGACGCCGCGATGGCGCAACGTTTCGTTCGAGTTATTTATCATTAAATACAATTAATCCTTACAAATATCTTATTACAATCGATAAATAAAAACAACAGTTCCCTTTATTATTATACATCACTGTTATTAATTTTATCAAGATTTGTTTATAAATAACACAATTACAATTGCAACGATTTCAATTTTAATGGTTATTTTATGATTTTTTTCTATCGAGAAAATTTACCGAAAACGTGTTTTGAACACAATGGTCCACTCATAAATATGATCAAGATTAACAATTTTTTTTTGCTGTTCTAAAATGTATACATTTGGCTAAAATATTGTTTTGTGAAGCCTATTTTGACTAAGTACAGCGCCTTAATAAGTTATCGTAAACTCTGCGAACTCAACAATAACTTTTTTGTTAAATTCCACACGGACGATTAACAGCTAGTACAAAATATATCAGCCTTGCATCCGCCATTCCCTTCTGGAATCGTAGGCAAAAATGGCGACCTACGTGCGGCATGTCTGCGTCTCTTCATATTCTTTGATCATAGTTTTAGTGTCGCGCGCCACCGCACACATTTTACGTATTCGGGAGTAGGGCGTTTAGCTCCGCCCACATGCACAAGGTCAGTGAGCCATCTATACACCTTAAGTTAAATATCCATTTTCGATCTTATGTCCACCTTTTTGAAAATCCGGACCACTGTGCGACGCTCGCTTGTCTGCCGACAGTTAGCTCCGCCGCGTGGATCGTCACTCATTGTATGAAATAAAACACATTTATTTCACTTCCAATTCTTTGCCATTATGTTTCATTATAATTAAAGGAGCAGCCATTGTGAAAATTCCCATTCTCACAGATGAAAAAAATAACATTATATATTCTAGATTCAATTGCACAGTGAAGTTGGTTATTTATAGAAGTTAGTAATTAATTAAAGTTGGAAATGATTTGGCTGAATGGGGCTCGCTTGATGGACTGTGACAAGGGCTTGGCAGACTGGTGTATTCTGCGTTCGGTCTATTCACGGAATATCAATGTGAGCACAGAAGAGTCAGTGCCAAGTCTGTTGGTAATATTGTAAAGCAGATGAATATCAATGTGGATTGCTCATTACAACTAGGTTTTCCCGTTAAGGGGCTTACAGGACCTAAACACAAAAAATGCAAGGCTTGGAAACAATAAAAGTATATGTATGATCGACTACAGTAATCAAAATCAGAAAATTATATGATATTCTTCAGGATATATACTAGGTAGATAGTGTGTTGAAAACATAATACAAATACGATAAGAAAAAATCATGAAGATACCTCGAAAAACTTTCTTTTTACAATTAAAGCCATAATAATATACATACAATCATTCTGATTTTCTGTCAGATTATTCTACAGCAACATACTAAAATACTAGTGTTTTAATTTTTTAGTCCAAAGAATAGATTTTTTGTAAGTAATTAAATAATTGCTTCATATTTTGCAATAAATTACCAGGGTTGTGTCATCGCGCTTCTCTTTCTTTTCTATGCAGTCCGACAGTGACCGCGCTTTAGTTCATGTAAGCCCCTTAACTTCCCCAACCAAGTTAGGTAAATGTTATATTGCTTCGAGTAGGTACCTAGCCTATATATAATACTTAACTAGAAAATATCATCGCTCTAAATTATTTATTTGAACTTTTTTTGGTAGCAGTATGAATGGCAGCACATGTGTGTCAATGAGGCGTGATGTTCTGTTGTGGTTGATTGTAACGTTTGTTATTTGTTGTTCCAGGTGATTTCTGCACTGACGTCATCATGAAGTGGAACGACGTCACGGATATCAGTGAGTGGATTCATTATCTTTGTAAACAAGGCAATACATACTTACACTTTTCATTGAAAGCGAACGCGTCCAGACAGAGACAAAACACTACTACTATCTGTAAAGGGCCTTAAGAACATCACAAATTTTGCTTCATTGTGCTACTACCATTAGAACAATAATTGTTAATATATTTAATAAAGATGGTCTAATTAACCATCAATGACGCAGTCAAACATGTGCATAGGTAGTCCGTTAGTTCAACCATAACTAGTAAATAGGTTTGTTTTGTTTCCCAAACTTATAGTTGGGAAGGATTCTGCCATTATTACGAACAAGGCAAATTATAAGCTATTTATATTGTTATGATAAAATTATCAGTTTAATTAGACAATTAGTCTTTTAAACAGAAAATAAGACTTTTTCTCGGTCCGGTACTAGCAAGTTAAATGTTGATGTGTGCATAGAGTACGTGCCAGTGCCCACTTGTACCGCGCGGCCGGGCGGCCGTGCGCCCACGCCGCGCGCCCGCGCCGTACGCATGCGTCCGCACCACTACTCGCTTACTACACATAGTACGGCCGCGCCCAACCGACACAACAATTCCATTTTATTTATATATCGCACCGTCTCACCAACTTATTTACAATAATTTCCAAACGTCATTATAATTTGGCCGAAGGTTTCGGTACACCTTGCCATATCAATCAACGTAATGACTGATCGAGCGCCCATTACGAAAGATTACTAGTGTCTTCAATACGGAGTCTCAAAGATATTCTAATAGCAGGGGAACAATTAGTGACACACAAACCCACATTCAATTAAATCTCTTTAGGAGAACGCTGGTGACGCAACACCGCCTTATACTGTTGGCTACTTTGGTAAAATAGTGTCAACGTCTACTAACCGTTTGCATTCATAATAATGGCATAGGAGACATTACTAAGCTGATTGGGTATTATGTAATTGTGGAGAACGTCGTCGTGCACATTCGGGCACACACGGCTCCTTTGGGGCTGCAGTAATCTGATTTAAATCGTGGACGTCAGAAATGGTGCCCTAGCAGGACATACTTGTTGTCACATCCAATATTTGGAGGGAGCCGTGTTAACTCAACGTCCTAGGTCACTTACGAATGCAATCGGCAATGACGTAACGTGATGGATGTACGAGTATTAATATCAAACATTTTGGCATATTCTACGTAATTTGTGTAGTTTTTCTCTGTGCTTTGCGAGCATTTCTGTTCGATGTATTGTTTATTGCACTTGACTTTCGTATTTCACACAACAGAATAGAAACAACGTAACAACGGTAATAGAATCAACGCGCGTATATGCGTCTCCGGAAACGCGATCAGTCAGTGCAATTTAGGGAGAGTTTGATTAGAGCTGCGTCTGAATATAGTAGCGTTGGGTCTCCTAACGCGATCCTGTAGTTTGCCAAGCCCCGCAGGAAGACGCCGCCGCGCCGAGCGCCCGGCCGCCATTCATACGGAAATAACTAGGGTTGCCACTTTCCATGCTGCCAGATAAGAACACGCATGGAAGTGTTGATCGTTTTCGAAAATTTTATGGAGAAAGGTTACGACCAAGTTGATGGGTGGTGCTATTTTACTGACAATCATTTTTTCTTCCTAGCGGTCTTCAGCTTTTGGTAAACCTTGATGATTTGAAATTCTCCATTTTTCAAGACCAAACTGAAACAAAATTTAATTTCTCCTAAAACCAAGTCTTTATAGCAATAATTATATTTACCATATATTTCTTTGAATTTAATCAGAGTTCTATCAATCTACCTGAATAGCAATTCTCGGTGGTATTAATGCTCGTGAACGTATAGCGAATATCATGGAGTCTGGTCTTGCACTTGATGCATTGCTAGATTGCTACCTAATATAGAATGACATCAGAATGTCTTTGGTTGCCACGTCTGGCTAGCCAAGGAAATCCGTTACACTATCTGTTTTAAAACTTCCAACCTCTTTGATTTGTACTTTTTGGGTTTTATATTCCTTCTTCGCATGGATGTGGAGGCCTTTGTCCAGCAATCGTACAATACGTAGTATATCATAATATTAACACTATCTAAAGATTATTAGTAGGTACTGTTGCGCGCCACAATTGATGCCTGGTACATGGTGACATTAGTTACCACTAGCGCCATCTAGTATCGGGCAGCAGAAGTAGTAGGGTCAAGGTCCTAGAAATTCCGAGAACTATCGACATCGGGTCAGTCGGGACCGGTATGTACTCGAACGTTCTAGATGTTTATATAGTACTTAGTAGCTCTGTGGCACTATATAAGGCCGGTGTGAGCCGCGACACACATAGTGTTGGATAAGCGATAACATCGAACGCGATCTTCAAGTGCCACTTGATCGATCGAGCGATCAGTAGTGAAATTGTGTCTCATACATAATTAGTGTGTTTGAGTTGTAATTAGTCACGTCTCAGCGATGAGTTCGATCACAAAAAGCTATTGGGCCCAATGGGACAGCTTGGTGATTCAGGATGGAGTCCTGTGCCGTAAATGAGAAAATGCTCGGGAAGACAGCTGTCATTTGCAAATGGTTGTCCCTAAAGCTCAAGTACCGGATGTTCTACAGCTGTACCATAATGGTTGTTCAGGAGGTCATCTGGGAGTAAAACGGACTCTACTGAAGATACGAGAACGGTTTTACTGGGTCCACTGTCGCGTCGGGACTATGTCGAGGATTAGTGTCGCAAATGTACAAGTTGTGCAGGTGTAAAGGGACCTCAGACTCGTAGCAGAGGTGCATTGAAATTGTACAATGTTGGTGCACCATGGGAGAGGATAGCCCTTGACATTGCGGGGCCTTTTCCGGAGAGTGAAAGTGGTAACAAGTAATTCATGGTTGTGATGGATTACTTCTCGAAGTGGCCGTAAGTCTTTGCCATTCCAAATCAAGAAGTTTCGACAGTTGCAGATAAATTAGTTCATGAAGTCTTATGTCGTTTTGGAGTACCTTTGGAGATTCACAGTGATCAAGGAAGGAATTTCGAGTCCCAAATATTCCAGGAAACTTGTCGAGTTATGGGTACTCATAAAACAAGAACGACTTCTTACCACCCACAATCGGATGGAATGGTGGAACGATTTAATCAGACATTGGAGAGGTACCTAGCAAAAGTTGTGGAAAATCGGCAACGAGATTGGGACAAGCACATACAACCGTTTTTGTTGTCATATCGAAGCTGACCTGATCACCGGAATACCACCTGATGCCCACTGATACACGTCAGACAATCGGGCCAGCAAATGTCTGAAAAGATGAAAACCTGTTATGACCGCAAAATGAACAATAAAGGGTTCGACGAAGGTTCACTAGTGTGGTTGCACAATCCAGTCCGCAGCAAAGGGAAATCTCCTAAGCTTCAAGCTAAATGGGACGGACCGTACCGGATTGTGACAAAGATCAATGATGTAACCTACCGGATACAGAAAGGTGCAAGAGGTACTCCTAAGATCGTCCATGTGGATCGACTGGCGCGTTATTATGGAGCCAATAATGCTCGAGACGAGCATGTCTTAGTAGGGGGCAGTGTTGCGCGCCACAATAGATGCCTGGTACATGGTGACATTAGTTACCAGTAGCGCCATCTAGTATCGGGTAGCAGAAATAGTAGGGTCAAGGTCCTAGAAATTCCGAGAACTATCGACATCGGGTCAGTCGGGACCGGTATGTACTCGAACGTTCTAGATGTTTATATAGTAGCTCTGTGGCACTATATAAGGCCGGTGTGAGCCGCGACGCACACAGTTGGATAAGCGATATAAGCGATAACATCGAAAGCGATCTTCAAGTGCCACTTAGAGCGATCAGTAGTGAAATTGTGTTTCATAATTAGTGTGTTTGAGTTGTAATTAGTGTTGTGATCAAAGTGTAAATTTTTGGTTATTGAATCGGCAGTTTTTATTGTCATGAACCCCTAGCTCGTAACAGTACTGTCAAATATTTCTTGCTCTAACACTGACACATTCACCCTTTAACATTTCCACGTTTTGGCTTCTAGAACAATGCTCGCAAGGTGGAAGCGTTCGGGTCTAATCGCGTGTGTAACGCACACTGAGCGGCTTGCGGTCGCACCGCGTCTTGCGGTCGCACGGCGTCTTACGGTCTGCGACGCGCGATTTCGCACAAACTCCTCTGCACACGACCGACCACCTAATGGTTTGAACATGTTATTTATGTTAAAACAAATATTAATAAATGTTGCTTGAGTAGGACGAAAAACAAACCTTCGCATAAGTTGATACAACATGATGCAGGAAGGCAGGAAGGTATTCCCACATTTCTAAAATTGAAAAGCCAAATAGCAGTTACGAAATAAAAAATTATGTAAGACGTTGCTTGATAGCTGTATGCTGCTAATAATAAAAATGGTTCTAATAAGTGATCGGTCTATTAAAAAGAACCTAAAAAAATACACAGATTTTTCCCCATTCAGCTATTTCTAATGGACGAATCAATGAATCTCAAAATTAATTTTGCTAATTCTGTATACTCTGAGAGTAGGAGATTATTTAAATTAGAAAATATCTGTAAACAAACAACTTGTGCAAGACTACAGAATTGTAGATTTATTTGGTGTCTGTGTTGTTGCAAGCTGTGTTCAGAGGCAGTGCGCACGTCACGCGTTTCATTAAGCAGATACATTGCCACTAATTCAGGTGCAACTTTCTTACGAGCCGGTGCGTGCCAACATTCTTTCAGTTTAGCGGCTTTGTCGAAACTGGGTTACTTATGTGTAACGTTGCCTGAACATCTCGCACTAACTGAAATACGGTTTGTGTATAAATAACTGAATTGGGTGTTTTAAAAAGTTCGCTGTAAGAAATGTTTATCTGAGCGTGACGGTCGGCCATGTTGCGCTCGCGCCGAATTGCAGATTACATCACTCCGCAAAAAAAATCGCGTGCGCGTGCAATCGCCGGAGGAGCAGGGGGGGAGTGCTGGGAGGGGGGCTCGCTGTAACGACCTTGGCCTTGCTCGGACCGCGGCCAAGGTGAGCGTTCAACTTTATACCGTAATTATACATGCGCCCACCAGTCTACCGACGCACACAATATTATTATGTTGCCACAAAGGCGATCGTAACCATAACCAAGAGGATGCCCACTAGTATAATATTATAACACCACTCGCTCCTACACCAGCCTGTGTGGGTGCAACGAAAGCAGAAACGCACACTCCATTACTCGGTTTCTCTCTAATAATTCGGCGGATGTTATCGAAACGCCTTGCGGGAACCTCGGTGTATAGCTAAACTTGGAACTCGTTTGGTGATGGCTAGTTCGGCTACGTTCACGCTCTCACGTCAAGTGGGTGAGCAAACAGCGCTGTGCGACGACGTGCTTCATGGACATTAGTTGGGCACACACCAACAGGTTTATTAATAAATTAAGCTGTAACGGCCAAAACTTGAACAAGTTGCCTTTTACAGGATGTTACTTGTTTGAACTTTTTCTGGCTCATACCATTAGTGTCGGATGTTTGTCAATGTAATATATTTTATACATTCGATTAAAAGCATTTTGTCCATGAGAGAATATTACTTTATACGGATATCTAATCTGCTGTTGGCTATCTGATTCTGAAGAGCACGCACAAGCATGATAAAACAAAAAAACAAAACAAAATTATTTTAAGCGGGAAGCGCCTAAGGTAGCCCGCGAAAACCAAATTTTCTTACGTTTTTTGCAATTTGCTGGTCAGTATTAAGTTGTACGTTGATCAAAATATGATTCGCGGCCGTAATAAATATGTATTTACAGAATTATAATCATTAAAGTCATCAACACAACTCTCTAACACACGTAACCCCAAAGAATGACGATTACATGAAACGGTTATTCTTTGGGGTTACGTGGTCTTAGAGAGTTGTGTTGATGACTTTAATGATTATAATTCTATAAATACATATTTGTTACGGCCGCGAATCATATATTAATCAACGTACAACTTAATACTGACCAGCAAATTGCAAAAAACGTAAAAAAAATTGAATTTCGCGGGCTACCCTGGCGCTTTCGCCTTAATGAGTTTTGGATTGTTTTGCATGAAATATTGTTTATTTGATACTCTGTGAACCGAATCTATCAATCAGATATGGATCAGTACACAAAGGACATTTTATAGATGGAAGCGCTTGATATAGCTGACACCGACAGCAGCGTCATCTACTGGAACGAAAACAGTCGACTCGGTGAAAATAATTACCTTCTTAATAATACCGACGTATTCCAAACACGATGTACCTAATAGGTGGCCAACGAAAAAGGACCGGCCATTATGCATCAATAAAATAATGACATTCACTAATACGGCATAATAAAAAGAACAAATGTGATGTTATCGCGTCACTCCGCGCGCTGTCGTTGGCTTCAGTCCAGCGCTGGGCTTAGAGCGAGCGCTCGCCATCACCACGCAAGTAGATACCTGAAGGCACACTTGTTGTAAGTGAGAAGAAGTACCTAAGAATCGGATCCACTTCTTTTGTAGCCATCTAATTGCTGAATAGGGATGCTGAGATGGATGAGTCATGTATGGAAAACGTCTCTATGCTGCACCAACCAAAATTAAATTGGGATATGGGTAGGAGAACGAAAGATTTCTAAAGTCAATGCCCAGTCTGGTGCCTACAGTTGAACGTGGGTCGTGAAAAGAATGGACGATATGCAATCACCATAATATTCACTGCACGCAACAAATGCATTAGTAATTTCTTCTAGGGGTAATGATAATATATTTCATTTAGTAACGCGTCTGGAGTATGCTTCCCGTCGCTAGCGTCCTCAGTGAAGTAGACATACTGTGCACATGTCCTGTGAGTCCCCGGGAGGCTCAATACGCCGCGCTGGCGCTGCACCCGAGTCTGTTTATATTCGTGTGAAAACACCGCGGTGAATTATTGTCTGATTTACCAATTCTTATTTAGATTCCTAAATCTTCATTGTACGTGGCTACTCTAGTCATAAATTCAGTATTCGAAACAACCTTTGCACTAAAGGTGTTGAGCGTGGATAAAGTTATAGTGTCAGGTTCCAAGCTAATGCCATACTATTTACTAGAACATCAATAACCGAAAGTAGTCCATTGGTTCAATGTTAATAATTTGCTTCTAAATGAGAAGAAAACCAAATGCATTAAGTTTACGCTACCCCACGTTAGACAGGTGAAAACTAATGTGTTGATAAAGGGCGAGGAATTGAATCCTGAAGACAGCACAGTGTTCTTGGGCATAACTTTGGATGCTAAGCTTCAGTGGGGTCCACATATAGATAAATTGTCAAAAAAGCTAAGTTCCGTAGCATACGCTGTTAGAAAAATTCGTAATTTAACTGATATAGAGACTGCTCGTTTAGTGTACTTTAGTTATTTTCATAGAGTAATGTTGTACGGTATTATATTGTGGGGAAATGCCGCCGATATTCAGACTATCTTTGTTTTGCAGAAGCGTGCTGTTCGATCAATTTATAAATTAAGTCCGAGACACTCTCTCAGAGACAAATTTAAAGAGATTAATGTAATGACTGTGCCTTCTCAGTATATTAATGAGAATCTTTTATATGCCCATAAAAATATAAAATTGTTCAAAAAATACAGTGATATCCATAATATAAATACTGGAAACAAACACAAATTTGTTGTACCTACAACAAGGCTCAAGAAAATGGGTGGCTCGTTCAGATGCCAATGTATACGCTTTTATAATAAACTACCAAGCCACGTTCAAGATCTTAGCCTTAATAAATTTAAATTATTAATTAAACGTAAGTTGTGCAAGAAAGCCTTTTATACAGTTAAAGATTATATTGAGGATAAAAAGGCTTGGGATTGAGCTGCTTCCAATTTATGCATTTTGAGTGTTTTTGTTGTTCTTTTGTTGATTATTTTTTATATAAGTAATATACACATTGACATTAATATTTTTTTTTAAAACAATGACATTTGCTTACTTTGTAAAGTATTACATTATTTTAATTATTGTGAATATGAAGACGATGTGGGTAATTTATTTTATTCATTTTATATTTTTTTATTATTCTCTCCATGGTCTGGCAGTTTGAGTAATTTATGTGGCCTACCCAAATGTCCTTTCTTTGGTATTGTTCGTCGGATCGTTGAGCTCCTTATGTCTTGAGTTGAGCTGCACGATTTCTGACAAATGCGTGCACTGACTGGGCAGGTCCTCTCAATCTGTGTGGTTCTTTCCTCAAAAGACCATCTCAGACATCGACCTACATGGTCTTCATATAACCTGACCAAGATTATGTCTGGACTTTAAAAGAGACTATGACCTCTGAGTTTGTTTCGGCCTTTCTTCTCAGAGTAGTCAGATAGGAAACGCCGACCTCATCTAGTTTAAAAAATATGATTGACGTGTAAAAGTGTTTGTGCAACACTACTTACAAAAATAAAATCATTTATCATTTAACCTTTACTAATAATATAGTCACTTTGAACTATGAACATTTTGCTCGATTTGAGCTCAACATATTTCGACATAAAGGTAAATCATCATTGCAATTTCGATTACTTACCACCACAAACTACACTAAGTGTATGAGTATACCATTACCACCACAAACTACACTAAGTGTTGTAACGATCTGTACCTTATTTAAAATAGAGGGTAAGCAGACCGTCCAATAATTTTTATTAGGGAAGATAAAATACAGAAAGTTATAAAAACAGCTAGTTATAAAAATACTAAATAGCACGCACTCTCGGAAGTTTATAGTTCACACACGCGCGCACTCACTGGAGTTTTATAGTTCACGTAATGGAATCAGCTCAGCACTGTAGGAACGGGTATCAGGCGTCAGGGTAGCAAGTTACACGAGGTTAGCTCGCGAAGATTAGAAGTAGAAGGTCCCAGGTGGAATCTTTAGCTGGATCCCCTGGGTCAGTCAAAGATGTCACAGCAGAACCAAGCAGTTCAAGTTGACATCTTTGACTGACCCAGGGGATCCAGCTAAAGATTCCACCTGGGACCTTCTACTTCTAATCTTCGCGAGCTAACCTCGTGTAACTTGCTACCCTGACGCCTGATACCCGTTCCTACAGTGCTGAGCTGATTCCATTACGTGAACTATAAAACTCCAGTGAGTGCGCGCGTGTGTGAACTATAAACTTCCGAGAGTGCGTGCTATTTAGTATTTTTATAACTAGCTGTTTTTATAACTTTCTGTATTTTATCTTCCCTAATAAAAATTATTGGACGGTCTGCTTACCCTCTATTTTAAATAAGGTACAGATCGTTACAGTTTGGCGCCCAACGTGGGGCGCCAAACTGTAACGATCTGTACCTTATTTAAAATAGAGGGTAAGCAGACCGTCCAATAATTTTTATTAGGGAAGATAAAATACAGAAAGTTATAAAAACAGCTAGTTATAAAAATACTAAATAGCACGCACTCTCGGAAGTTTATAGTTCACACACGCGCGCACTCACTGGAGTTTAATAGTTCACGTTATGGAATCAGCTCAGCACTGTAGGAACGGGTATCAGGCGTCAGGGTAGCAAGTTATACGAGGTTAGCTCGCGAAGATTAGAAGTAGAAGGTCCCAGGTGGAATCTTTAGCTGGATCCCCTGGGTTAGTCAATGATGCCGCAGCAGAACCAAGCAGTTCTAGTTGACACAGCAAAACCAAGCAGTTTTCTGATGCTTAATGTCTCAGTCCCAAGACTCGAATGCCAGCAGCCTCCAGCTGTTCGTGAGCTCGTTTCTAAGTAGTCTTCCTTTTTCAAATATCAGTTTTCTTCTATGTGGCCATCATCTAATCTGACAAGTGTATCCGGCCAAGACATATCCACGAGTGCGTAAAGAATATTATAAATCTAATTTAAAATTAAGTTATTTAAACTAAACAATCATAATAATCCTAATAATACAATAGTTAAACATATTGATAAAAATAATTTAAGTTATTTAGACCAAAGAGTAATTACCATAGACTAAGCCAGAAAGACATTTAAAAAGTAACTGACAGTTTGACAATTGACGTGTCACAACATGAAAATTGAGTAAAAGTATAATGTAAACATATAAACAAATAAAAAGGATGATAAATAGTATTAAAGTGTAAGTAATGATAAATAGTATTATGCGTGATGAAAGTAAAGTGTAAGTAAGCATAAATACTATAGTGTATGAGTAACAAGTCTTGTTACTCATGCTAAAATAAGTATTTAAGTACTTCTCAGCAAATCATTGTTTTCAGCTTGTCAATGTAGATTTTAAATAACTGTTGCTATAACATTATTAAATAGATTACATTCTCGTGTGGTGTTTAGCAAGCAGCACAAAGACGTCTTCGGCGGCGCATGCGGCGCACGTACGCATTGCGGTCCCACCACATTACCATACTGGTGGACGTTATAGCCACAATAATGCCCACGTCGCGCTCATTATGCCAACTACAAAATGGATCATATTGGCGCAATTTCAACATTCATAGAACTGACGGCAGGTGGAATAGAAACGTTCTAAAATAGTACTTAACAGATTACTGGCAAAAGAAATAGCATGAACATTATTTTGATCTTCAAAAGCTATAGAAGCCAAAACGTAAATCCACACTCAGTAAGTAAAATCTTTATCTAACATGAATAAGAAGACTTAGAACTTAGAATTGAAAACATAATCACGTATTCTGATACTTTGGTAACAAAGTCTAAACTAATGATATCTACGGAATTCGCATTCCCAATGCCCAGTCAGTATTGAAAACACGAATCAATTGAGATTTTTATGCAAATCATGCAATGTTAGTGTGTTGTCTAGAAGGAGATCTCAATTGATCGCCTGTGTCCACCGGCGAACAATTGAGTCTAACGTTGATACACGTAGACATGGAGTGAACACTATTGATATGAAATGCTCTGATATTCTGGATTACTAGAATAGCATTCTCCGTGAGGTCTTTTGTCTTCAAATAGATCACCCCTTCTCTATGCATAGTCACACTAGACCCATCTATATTCCGATACCTACAACCAATTCGTCCAAGTTATACTCAAGGTCAGCCTAAGCCTGTGCTTTGATAGATCGCTCATTCGAAATTTTCCGATGCATTCAGTCACATTCCCAACTGTATTTACAAACATAGGTCACATTAAAATTCCTATTATAAACATTTATATAATCACATATTTAATCTGTCTGACCTTAAAATTTACATTTCTAATACATCAGTAATCGTTGATGATTAATCGTCGCCATTTTGTTTACTAATGGCCGACGTATATTGTTTTTATAGTTGTACGCCTTGAACTTGACCGGCTGACTATGCGATCAATCGTGCTGCTTTCTAACCTTTGTAATATAGATAGTCGTATAATTAATTATCTTGGGAGATTTGGAAACTCAAGTCCTCTTCGTTAATGAAGATTGGCAAGTCATTTTGAGTAAAAGTGTTGGAGATATCGCTGTCTCCTTTCCGCTTCCGTGGCGTTACTATATCGTTTACGTTATAGCGCTAGCACACAATTGACGTGTGATCTCCAGCCAAGAATAGGCCAACTCTTGCGGTTCATGGGAGTCGTGAGATGAATAACAGATTCGATCAGGTAGGGTAAGAGTCCAACTGGTTACTAACTACATTTCTCAGCGATCGCCGGTCCGTCTGTCAACATTTTATGTTTACTAGCTCCTTCACTGTGTGACAGGCATTTGAGAGTAACATCGCACACATAACGTACAAATAAACTTCCCGACTAAATTCAAGGCACATCGGTTAGTTCCAAACTGGGCAGCCAAACAATACATCGCGATGTTTATTAGCGTCGCTCGGTGCTGAACCCCGAATGCTCGTGTAGCCATACTAACATTATGTGCGCGGGGCTGCCCAATGCATGCCGCCGTGTCACGCCGAGGCGCGGATCGACACGCATTTGCATCCCAAATGGTGATCATTCAATGATTCTGATTTGTAGCATTTTTGTAGGGTTCAGATGTAGATACATGTAAAAATTAATATTTGTACACGATTTAAATTATTTCTTTATAGTTTTTTACTATATTTTTTTATAGTTTTTGCACTGTTTTTATGCGATTCCCTTCCAGAGGCAAAAATAAATTAAGTCATCATCTGCCTAGCCTTTTCCCAACTATGTTGGGGTCGGCTTCCAGTCTAACGGGATGCAGCTGAAAGCAAAAATAAATGAAGTATTTTTCCATAAGTAATTCAAAAGACAAACGTTAGTGTCCCAGGTATTCTATGCTCCCGTTATAATTTTTTGGAGAGCTCACTCAGCACACTACGCTCACACGATCATAAAAATAACATTGTTAAAATACCACTTTCATATGTAAAGAGCAAAGAGTTGAAAGCTGTAGATATTTAACGAAAATACAAGCTACCGGCACTAGGGCTTTCAAATACCGGATTTTTTCAATACCGGTATCAATACCGGTATTGGAAAAGTCAATACCGTGATCCCGGTATCAATACCGGTTGTCCGGTATTGAACGCAAGTTCAATTAGGACATTAATAAAACCAATAAAATACGCCTTTTTGTATTTTCAAATCAGTATTGTTCTTATTATTTTATTGAAAATACTAAAATAAATACGTTATACATAGCTTTCTTAATTCTTTTATAATAATTTGGTATTGGTTGATTATTTAGGTAGGACTAGGAATTAGGAACATAATGAAAACTTAAACTGAATCTACTCTTTTTGCAGGAAGGCATTTCACATAGACTTTGTTTGCACAATATAAAAAAAAATATATTTCTTATTATTACCTAAAATGTCATCATGTCTCATGTAAAAATCAATATAGGTATCATTATTTGTAGAAATGTAAGTAAGTAAAGTATACCTTAACTAGCTAGTAGCAATCATTTGGTAATCATTTTAGTAACATTCTTAATAATTAAGTTATAAAAAAACAATCAAAATATCTAAAACTAAACAAGCATGAAAATAAATCAAGAATCAACATAGATATCATTATTTGTAGAAATGCAAGTAAGTTAAGTATAGCTTAACTAGCTAAGTAGCTAGCAATCATTTTAGTAACATTATCAATAATAATTATTATAATAATAATTATTAACTTACTTGCATTTCTACAAATAATGATACCTATGTTGATTCTTGATTTATTTTCTTACTTGTTTAGTTTTAGATTTTGATTGTTTTTTTATTACATAATAATTATGTAATAAAAAACAATCAAAATCGAAAACTAAACAAGTAACAAAATAAATCAAGCGTTAATAACAATTTCTGAAAAACAGTAAAAAAATGTAAAAGCAATTAGGTATAGACGCGTTATCCCGTCGCCTTTGCGAAACCGACTGACAATGGTGACAATAACAAAAACGACACATAAAAACAGCTCGATTTCGGACATTATCTCAGGCGGGGTGCGGGAGGGTGAGCTTAAGATAATAGCGGGACGCTTGCACTGAAGAAAACAAGTGTGAGAATAAGATCACATAATTTTCAGATCTAATGTTTGTAATACCGTAATCACGGTATTGGGGCGTCAATACCGGTATTTTAAAAGGCCAAAATAAAATCCGTGATCACGGTATTACGGGATCCCGGAATACCGGTATTGAAAGCCCTAACCGGCACGTAGTCGTTGACAAGGCCGAAATAACTGTTTAACTTTGACATTGACCATTATTCAGTCAGGTTCAAGCTTACTGCTTTATTTTCATTGTTACCATTATAACAGATCTATTATAGTAGTTATAGTACTCCTCCGATTAATATATTTGCTTTGTTTTTATTATTAATCCGTTTTCGTACGAATCTTCGGCATTCTCAGTGAATGATACATTGAATATATTCAAGAGAAATGTCTTTTCTCCCAAATTCATCCTCTGATTTACTGCGTCTTGAATTACACAATCGTCTTCTTCCATATTGTTATGAAGAGGAAAATTCAATACTGCTTATATTTCTAATCAATTGTCATACAATCTAATACTATGTATCTAAATTTACATTATCGCCATTCTATTTTGTAAACTGATCAAAATATTGCGTAAGTTTCTTTAACAGTAGAGTACAAACAGTGGAGAAGTTATCCAACGGCATGGTTATAAACCAATCTGCTGTTTGAGCACCGCGTCTAATAAAATACTGGTCAATGCGTGTGAGTAGAATGCTAGATTAGCGCGCAAACAGGCCGCGCAGGGCTCAGGTATAAACAAAGTCTCGGGCCACTCCGACGTATGGACATACAACAACAGTTTGACGTTTCGAGACTCGCCCGCATCAACGGCACATTGAATCTTGATCCTGGCCGACCGCGATAACTTTGCCTGTCTCTCATTACTTCACCTCCAACTTTGAACCGTACGACTTCGACTTTGGACCATATTATTCTTTGATGCATAGAATTGACATTTGGAGATAAGTGGAGAGCGAGATCGATGCGTCGGGGCAGCACTGAGCCCTTTCAATTATTCACAGGCGGAACAGTATTGTGGCACACGTATGCTGTGGCCCTCGTCGAAGCGGACCTTATCTCCACTCTGTATGCTCCTACGAGCAGGGACGTTGACATCTCTACATGGCTATCAGTTCGCCTCGCACCGGGCTCACTCGTAATTTGTGATTCACAATTTCTTTTTGCATTAGAATATTTTAATGTAATTTACATCTAGTAGGTTTGTTTTAAAAAATGCACAATCAACTGAAATCGTCTAGATAGCACCATAAACAAACAATATTGTTCTAAATCTAGCTTTGTATTAGAAGCTTGCTGAGGCACAAAACAACCCTGAACGTGCGTATGTATATCCCCCGGACGCCAGCGAAATTAGAAACTTAGTCCGCCGTCTATTTTAATTTGTTCTACCCCGCCGATGAAAATAATCCCTTTGTAACGATTTTTATCGTTATTTTTAAACTTTGTCGCTGGCTGCATGTTCGCATTCGCGTATCTTTGTGCGCGTTGTTTCATAAGGGGTAAACCTTACATGCAGCTTGTCCTAATTTATTTCTAGATTTTCACTGTTTTCATAACTACCCCTGCTTGCCGATCTTGGGACTCACTAGCAGTTATGAAATGTATCTGGGAGAGATCGTACAGAAGGACCGAAATAATAATGATGATGAATTAGATTGTGACATATTCTTAGCAGTTCTTTCTAAACCAATCATGGCATCTATACCATGATGCGTAAAACAGAACACAGCTAGAGTGACGGACTGATAACCTATCGTCATAATGAGCTCTTAAGCCCTGCGCGGATTACGAGGCAGCTGAAACACTCGACGTTTTTGCACAACTCCCAGACCGTGGTGGAAACTAATTGGATATTATAAACTGTTATTTGAATGTCTCAATTACTGTCACTGGTTCTAGGTGTGTTTGTTTACTGACTTTTAGATAGTGGTGCGACCGGTTCCTATTCTATCTGGCGTTTAATTTTGGACTCATGATCTTGTACGTAGACGTGCGTTGGTTTAGGATTCGAGAGATTTTAGCTGAATCTTGTTTAGTTCGTAAATCTGATTCACGATTGTTTTTGTTTTAACCTTGAGGTATTAGCGCGCTTTCGAAAATGAAGTTGAATTTCTACTTTAGAAAATTCTAGATAATATTACAACTGCGATTTTATCCTATAAATTCAGCTTTCAAAGCCTTATGCTCCATCAAAGTTGTGCTATATTATATCAGGCGATCCTCAGCTGATTTTCCAGCTGCTTCCCATTACCTGCAGTTGTGGGTTTGGTGTCGTGTGGCCTAATTCGGAATTTCAATAAATTATCCTGAGTAGAAAGACCCTAAATTGTGAATTGAAGGTGAACCAGAGAGTCACACGAGCGACACGCCACTTGATCCAAACCGACACGTTTTTTATCACGTCAAACCTGTTGTTAATAAGTCAAACCTGTTGTTAATAAGTCAAACCTGTTGTTAATAAGGCTAACTGCTTACGTTACTATTGTTGCCTCTTACTCTTTGTTGAAACGGCATCTACAAAAAAATCGGCATAATATTATGGCTTATTGTTTTGCTCATGTTTTGATTATTTATCTACACATTTCCTACGCATCGTAAGCGTATAGAAGATACGATAAACATGAAGCATGAAGTTTAAGAATAAGAAGTATAAGTAGTTTTTAAATTTTTATATTCTTAAGTAAATTTCAACGTTCTAAAGAATTATTTCAGGTTTTTGCTATAATATCTTGCTGAAATGTTAAATATTATTAAGTTAGTGATGATGCGGACACAAGCCTAGTGGAGCACTAAATAAATAATGCATTTTATTCAGATTTCGTTTTATTCAGAGTCCGTAATATGTTGAATCAAGTTCCCGCATTGATTAGTTCCTGTAACTATAATACCATAAGGTTGAGCCGCGAGCCCTCTATCGGAGTCCGGAAGGTCATGCCTCCATTGAACCCTAATCAACTATAGTGATGAATGTGGCCTTAACAAACACATTTATCTTAGTTGAAGGTTAACTGAGAGGATCAAACACCCATCCTTATCGGGATTCTCATCCGCTTCCCTTGTTTCTTCCGGCTTCACGGACTTTAGGGCAAGAATTCTCTGGCAAAACAATACAACACGACTTAGTCTGGACGGTCGGACTACAATGCAAGCAAAATGTAAGACCTTGGAACGACAATAGCCTAACGATAGGGTGTGGACGGGCAATCAAGGACGTGGGCTTGAGGTATGTCGTATTGTAATTGTTCCCGTGCATAGTTTAGTTGAATTTTTAACAGAAGTTCTTGTAATACGTTTACGAATGAATACTAAAGTAGTCGAAGCTTTTACAGCTAGTTTGATTTTGGTTCTTGGGTCTGCAATACCATTTTTCGATTTTGTGACCGTATCGGTTTCATACATTACTCAACTAAAAATCCTACTATCCTACTAATATTATAAATGTGAAAGTTTGTGAAGATGTTTGGATGTTTGTTACTCAATCACGCGTAAACCGTTGAACAGATGTGGATGAAAATTGGGACATAGATAGACCATTTCCTGGATTAACACATAATAATATGATACTTTTTATCCCCATATTCCCACGGGCTTGAAACTTACGCGGGTGAAACCGCGGGGCGCTGCTAGTATCTAATAATAGTACATTATGATACTGTTACGAGCTTGGCGTTCGTGACAAAATGCAGATTTAATAACCAAAAATTGACACTTTAATCACAACACCAATTACAACTCAAACACACTAATTACGCAACACAATTTCACAACTGATCACTCTTAGTCGCACTTGAATATCGCTTTCGATGTTCTCGCTTGTTCAAAACTATATGTGTCTCGCGGCTCACACCGGCCTTATATAGTGCCACAGAGCTACTATACGAGCCCCGATGCAAAATAGTTCGTCTAGTATGGAAAGTAGTGCAAAGCGTAAAATATAGAAAGTAAATATTGGTAAAATAATTAAGAACGTTTAATAAAAAGTAAACCACAATTTGAGGAACATTTTAAAGTTTATTTTAACATAAGTGAAATTCTTTCACGACTCTACATAAAACATAACGCAAAAGTATTCGTCTACCCTTGTCACTCACGCAAAATAGTTCGTCTACCACTTAGTTGTGTCGCCTTTGCTCTCAATGACAGCTTTACGCATTAAAGCTGTCATTGAGAGCAAAGGCAAAAGAGGCATGGTTGCAACCAACGCTGCACACTCCTCAGGCGTAATTGACTCCCAGACAGCCAAGAGTTTAGCCTTTAAGTCGCTCTTCGATCTTGATGGATTTTTACGGAGAACTTTTTTCATTTTCCACCATAGGGTTTCGATCGGCGACGAAGTCCGGGCTGTTAGATGGTCATTCGATTGTAGGGATGCTTTTCGCCAGTAGCCACGTCTTTGTTATCCTTGCAGTATGGCAGGAAGCACCATCCTGTTGAAAAATGAAGGAATCTTGATGCTTAAGTGACGGAATAGTGGGCAGTGAATTCTCTTCCAAAAGGTTTTGATACCTTGCAGCATTGATAGAACCATCCACAAACTGCATACCACCAACACCTTGTGCAGACATGCAGCCCCATAACATAAGAGACGCCGGAAACTTCACTTTGCGTTTGAGACAATCAGTATGAAATGCCTCATTTTTGTTCCGAATCACTTTCCTTTCATCGCCGACTGTCACTTAAAATTTGGACTCGTCACTCCAAATGATACTACGCCACTGATCGGAAGTCCAATTTAAATGATCACGAGCAAACTTCAACCTCTTTTTCTTATGTACAGCAGTCAACAGTGGTTTCTCCTTAGCGGTGTAAAATCCGTAACCCATTCAAGTATCAACTGAGACGTCTTTGTGAATCATGGCACCGTGAGTTCTCCAGCTCGAGCACGACGATTATTTTTGATAATTTTCTTCAGGATTCTGTTTTCTACTGTACTTGTGGATGCGAGGTCGACCAGTTTTCTTCAAACAAGAAGTCGTTCTATTCTTTTTATAGTGCTGAATGATAGATTGGACTGTAGATCTGGGAAGTATCAAGTCTTTAGATATTTGGTAACTTGATTTGCCAGCATCGACCCCACAAACTATTCGCTTTCGAAGCTCTTCACACACGGGTTTGCCACGACCCATTGTTATTTGAAAACTAATGAAAAAAACTGAAATTTTCAGAATTTATCGGTCTCACTTGACAAATGACACAGAATTACTTTTACAAAGGTAATCGGCAGGATTCGTACAACATACTTTTTTGTTGTTTTGTGATAGAATTTGTACCACTTATTAAGGCAACTAAACCATTCATTTTCATGAAACATTAGTATTTTTAGAAGTCCGGATTAATTAATTATACCAAGTAAAAGATTCAAGTAATTAAACGTAATATAATCTTTAACTAAACGCAACTAAACGTAGTTCTGTTTTTAGAAGTTGCCATTTGTAAAATATCACGAGGCTCGAAAATTCGAAATGATAAATAATTATTTAAAAATAGAAATAACAGTAAATATAATAAACCAATTACACGTTATACCTTAAAATGAATAATTATTGCATACAATCTTAATAATTAACTATTTAATGATATGAATTATTTTCGCTATCAATCTTTTTTTTTGTATAGGCAATTATTTTATTGACAGGTTACGAAAATCTTTCCGAGTCTTTGTTTTCTTTGCTGTTGTTTTGGACCGTGGTTTGTAACTGCATCTGAGCAATAGCAAATTATCTGGCCATTTTTACGTTGAGTCGAGCAACTGCTCCCCCGTAGGTACTTTATCTGTTGATAGTACTTTCGCGAAAGGACGCTTTATTAGTTGTGCTGTGTGTGTACGCGCTTTAAAATGACGAGTTTGCAATGCATCAATGGGCATTGTTCATATTTTTTTAAATGTTGAAATTGAAAAACCATTTCGATGAATAGCGTTACTGATCATTACGGACTAATTAATTTTGAAAAATATTCATATGTTATTGATATTTTTGATAAAATATGATTGACCTTCTTTGCCCTTCAAATTACGTACGACTTTGGCCGTACAGTTTTGTATCGTTGCCTCAGAAAATAAAAAGTAAGAGGCAAGTTTGTCTACAATCTGTCAAATGTCAAATTATTGTAAACTAGCTTCTGCCCGCGACTTCGTCCGCGTGAAATTTCTTGTTACTCCGACCCACCCCGTCGCATCGCATCGCCTGCCCCCGCTATTACCTACTTCGTTTTTGCTTAGCGTTTTTTCTGACTTTTTTCTTTTTGCTCGGCTCCTAAAGGTTATAGCGTGATGTTAAATAGCTTATAGCCTTCCTCAAGAAAAGGGCTATCAAATGCAAAAAGAATTTTTCAAATCCGACTGGTAGTTCCAGAGATTAGCGCGTTCAACCAATTAAACAAATAAACTCTTCAGCTTTATAATATAACTAGCCTCTGCCCGCGACTTCGTCCGCGTGAAATTTCTTGCTCCTCCAACCCATCGCATCTCATCACCCGCCCGCGCTATCACATCGTTTTCTCTTAGCATTCTTCCTGACCTTTTTCTTTTTGCTCAGCTCCAAAGAGTCCTGGCGTGATTAAGCTTTCCACATGGATTGGACAATCTAATGCAAAAATAATTGATAATTCCAGAGATTAGCGTGTTCAAACAAACAAACAACAGTTTGTTTTTCTGTTCTATTAACTGCTAAAGGTAACTTTATTTAATAATAGCTGTGCCCCGCCGTTTCACCCGCGGTAATTTCAGGAAAAAACCTACTAAAAACTTGTTGACAAAAAAAAACAACCGACTTCCAAAAAAATACAAAGTGAAAAATAACTTTAATTTCGGAAGTCGGTGTCGTTGGTTCTGTATTTTCATTTTTTGACACCGACTTTCGAAATTAAAGTTATTTTTCACTTTGTAGTATTTTTTTTGGAAGTCGGTTGTTTTTTTTATTTTTAAGTTTTTATTTTTCACTTTTTAGTTGTACCTGCCTACCCCAAACAAATTCATATAACACTACTTGGTATGTGAATATCAGTGACAGGAAGCTATTGAACACATCTGCCTACCCCTTTCAAAGGTACAGGCGTAATGTTATGTTGTGTGATTGCGTAAACAATGCATACATGCATATATATAGCAGCAATTTATTGAAGAGTTCCGTTGTCTGTCTCCTTGTTGCTACATGGTGACATTAGTTACCACTAGCGCCATCTAGCATCGGGTAGCAGAACTAGTAGTCAAGGTCCTAAAAATTCCGAGAACTATCGACATCGGGTCAGTCGGGACCGGTATGTACTCGAACACTCTAGAATCTAGAGTACTACTACTATATAAACATCTAGAGTCTAGATGTTTATATAGTAGCTCTGTGGCACTATATAAGGCCGGTGTGGGCCGCGAGACACATAGTGTTGGATAAGCGATACAAGCGATAACATCGAAAGCGATCTTTAAGTGCGACTAGAGCGATTGCGTTTCATAATTAGTGTGTTTGAGTTGTTATTAGTGTTGTTGATTAAAGTGTCATATTTTTGGTTATTAAATCGGTAGTTTTAATTGTCACGAACCCCAAGCTCGCAACAATACGCCACAGTGGCATGTAGGGGCATCCAATGTCCCAGTATGGGCTGTCCCGTCCCACCTATCAGCTATAGTTTTAAAGATATTAGCGAAAAACTCAAAAGTGGGAACTCATCTCCCTCCCCCCCCCCTCCGGCTCACCTCCTAGACGCGGGGAATTTTAGTATGTTTACTCGCTAAGCACCCTGAACGTTACGACGAACGAATTTTAAGTAATATTTTTTTGAAATTCGACCTATTTCCATCTCGATATTTAGAAAAAAATATTAATTTCGCTTAAACTAAGCAAGATACGAAATATTTTGTTAGGGACATTGATGACGTCTCTTATGCTGAGTATTTTAGACCACAAATGAATCTCGTAACTTAATTAGATCAAGATGTACCTATACGAGTTTTTTGGTTTTTCTTATTTTTCTTGAAAATTTCGCCGTATTAGGAAAAGTTATTTATTCTAAAATTATTCTGTTTACTTCCCCAGCACACCACATAAATTTCACATCCCAATTCCATGGAATTTAGAAACTACAACCTTTTTTATGTTTGATCTGGACTTTATGTCGTCAGGTTTGTCACGATCTCAGATAATGATTTATATCCGATTGTGATTTGACGTTGCCAAAAAATATATCTACCTGGTAGTATTCTTGTTGGTAAAATCAGTGGCTTGGATGATCAGATGTACAACGCTAGGAGACCAGCATGGTATCTAAAAAAAAATTAATCAGCGATGTACATGTAAAGGCAAAGTCAGGCATTTTGTGTTATTTAAGTACGTACTACATGAAACGCAAAATTCACGTATGCAATTGAAATAACATAAGCTGGGAGTACCTCCACATGATTATTTCTATCAGTTTTTTAATAAAAATGTGATGTCTGAAAAATGGGCTTCATAAAACACTGCGTTGTGCGTGTAGACTAGCGTCTAACTGCTCATCACCGATACTATGTCTGTCGGACACGAAGCCATCTGAGACAGCGTGCTTTTTGGCCATGACCACATTGACCACCAGTGAGTTCGAGCTCCCGACTACGTTACTCTTAATTGAAATGATAGATAAAATAGAGGAAAAATTAAATAACTACCTACTTAGTTGTTAATGTAGGTAATAATAAATATAGCAACAAAAGTTTTAGTTAAAACACGTATTGTGTTTACGTTTCTAAACTTGCATGTGTTTCGTTTTTTTGAAAAGAAATGAACTAAGCATAGGAACTTTATATATAATATATCTACTGATGTTGCAATTGAAACCCAAACCGATGACGCGATGCAGGTATTTCAGAAAATAAAATTCTTTTGTGACGAGGATGCTGTCATCAATGACATCGTAAATCTGCGGAAGCATCGCCTTCCCACACATGGGGAGTCACGTCAGTGGATTGAAGGACCTTTTAACGACGGCCTTCGTTATACTCTTTATAAACTCCATATCGAAATTAACAAGACCTCGAAACTCTTATGATCCGTAACACGACTTCCAGTGGATGTCATGTGATATGTGCCTCTTTATGTTAATATCTTAAATTAAATATTTAACTATTGAAATAACAGCGGAGTTCCAGAGGCAACCTTTCCTGGTACACTTTACAGTCACTGTTTAGTAGAATAATGATCGCAATATATTATATAGCGTTATTTATTACTATACAATTTAATGATGCTCATTTGCGACAACTTATCTGTTTATCTTTTGATCCGAACGAACACCACCTATTTATCTAGCCTGTATTTTTAAACTAAAATTACCTTAGTGATGAATGTGTAACCTTGCTCGTCCACAGGTATGGGCGGCGAGGCGTGCGCGTGCGCGCCGGGCCCGCGCCGACTGGCCGCGCCGGAGCCCGACCAGCTGTACGACCACCACTCGTCCGAGGAGGAGCTGGAGGTACCGTCGTCACATGCGACCACTCTGCATGATCGCCACTCACTAGTAGAAAGACCCATACATTAATGCACAGTCAGGAACTCAGGAAAAATGATTGCAAGCAAATTATCTATCATGGGTTTACGTAGTGTATCAATCTGGAGCAATTAATTTCCCTGATTGTTCAGTAATTTTCTGCTACTTATGCTTTGTAAAATCAAAACTATCATCAATTGTATCGATACTTTTTAATATCCCAAAACTATAACGATTCAATTATATAATCATGAATTGAAAATGTATAATCATGTAATTGGATGTCGGCCGAGCGTTTTTAGAAATATACACTTTTGTCTTGTCATGAGCACCGAAATCCCGGTAGAGAAATATTGTAACAAAAAAACTAGTGAATGTAAGTCCTGTACAATATCGAACACGTGCCGTGTGAACAACTACAAACTAATCAAGTAGCCAAATGACATTCAATACATTTTAATTTGTTCGGAACGATTTAATAACTGTCCCCCAGATCTAGGTCTCACGCACAGCCTATAAATGTAATCTAGCTCGGAATTAATCTCAATTGCGATCTTCTACTCCCGCCGGACGAGATGTACAAAGACAAAACCTTGCAAACACTAGGCCGCCCGGCCTGAACACTATCACACTTTATATCAATTAGGACGAAATAAGAGAGCGCTTTTTGTGAATCTCTGTTTCAAGACTTGGTGTAATTAATTCTTATAGTGTGACGTTCATGGCCAGCCTAAAATAGATTATCGCTGTTCATAATAAAACGTATAAGGCAGGGATACATGGTGAAAAAATCTATTTAAGAGACGCAGTTTATACATACGCCAAACCTATAAAATATTCAATTAGCCAAGGTACACAGTTTCTCAATTACAACAACAGTTTGGAGTTGAACAGAACTGTCGAGTAATCGAGATAAAACGTCAAGAAGAGAGGAATTTTAATCAACTTTTGGAGTTTTAATGAACTTCATAGAGAAATTTAGAGTTATTAAAATCTAAATAAAACTATCTCAGATCTTTCATAGCGTGAGATCAAAGTGATTTCCACAAAGAACAAGATCTAGACTCAATGTCATTATTCGCTGTTTGATGTTAAGTCACTTGAATGATATAAATCTCATAGTGAAGGAAATCTCTAAGCATTTTTGACGTACTTTGATAGTTGACTTTACTAGATTGCTGCATCAAGCGCAAAGTGAGTTATTAATGCACAAGTGTATTAATTACTCACTTAAGCAAGGTTCGTAATCTACTTTTCTTTCAACTAACAATCTACCTACCGTGATAAAATATACCTACTCAAAATAAAAACTCTAGTAAGCCCTTAAATATTTATCCCGCGACTTTTGCGGCAAAAGGTTATTAACAATTTCATTTGCAGCTGTTTTTATACTTTCTGGAGTTGAATTCATATCGCTATCGCGGTCTTGTTCCATTTTTGTTACTTTTCTTGCTAAATATGAAGTATCAAAATTTATAAAATGCGCGCTATTTGTTTTTTTTTTACCATGTCTGTTTTATTCAGCCGATTTTTATTTTCAGCCAGTATCGTTTGATCTAATGCTTACATTTTATATTAAACTTAATGGGAGACATTAAAGTAAACCTATGTAGTTTTATATCTAAATAAAAAACAGTGCATTAATGAAAAACTGTGCAACCTTGAGATTTCATATAACATTTCTGCACTGTTTTGGTTCTAAGCATAAAATACGTCCTTTGTTATCGGTTTTATAGTGATTAATGATAACATTACTACGTAGTGGAAAGAAAAGTTCTTTATTGCTTCGAAGTTGTAGGTTATGTAGTGAGAATGACTTGGAAGTGCTTCCAGTTTATGTTATTGAAGAAGTGTACCTATAGTGTGGGTGTTTGGTCGTCAGCTTATCACAATATCTCATCAATTATAATTATCATTAAGAGTATTCTATAATAATGACTGTGAAATTAGCTAGATAAGGCTGGGTGTTGCAGACGCAGTCGACTTGGAAATGCCATACTTGCCAAGTTCGATTTCTGCCAGAATGTCTTTTCAGTTCTGACTAAATATCTCACCGATCATGTTCCTCTTGGATCCCTACATTTTATTCAAACTATCCGTCTGACCGTCAAATCTCATACCTACTCTGGCAAATGTAATGGAAGTTATATATGTTCAGAAAAACTGAGTAGTATGCGAGGGGTGGCAAATGGCAAAGACAATTCGCTATCGAGAATAGTTGATGACTTGATGGCGTGATTGGTCGGCAGCGCTAAACTTGATGGCGTGATTGGTCGGCAGCGCTAAACGTCGGACTTTTTACTGATAGCTCTCATTCTCAGCCATTGTTGCTGCTCGGTGACTGTTCTCTTAAGCGCGCATCCATTTTGTCGGCGCTATTCTTGTCTCACGCTGGCTTAGTATGACGCGATTCTTGATACTTCTGTAGACACATAACAGCTAATATAATTCGTAGTTTATGGTTCTTCTAGGCTAAATTGTGCCAATACGAAAATCTTTTAGTGTTCCAAATATTTCCGGTCTTTATAACTGCGCACCAATTGAGGTTTCGGAGTATAATTGATAACTTTTATGTTTGCAATTGGCCGTCAATAAAAAGCGGTTGGTTGCGCAATGGAAGCGGGTGACTCCGGCCGTATCTCACAGCGCCGATGTCCGGCACTTCGCATGCCGCATTAATTCGCAACGACACGCCGCCGCCGCAACTAAATTACAGCCGTAGACAACCTCTCCCCGACCCGCACCGCCCGCCCCCTCACCCCCTGCATCCCCTCCGCACCCCGTAGTGGCCGTCACGGGGCCTATAGGCAGACACTTGACGTATACCACAATATTTTCGACCATGGAGACAGGTACGGTTCTATTAGACGGGTCGGCGGTATTGGCGAAAATTATGGCATATCCCTTATCGAAAGGGCAAAGGACTCGTTCTTAGACTAGAAAAGGCTGCACGAACGGTTAATACAATTAGAGAACTTATTGTGTGCTATTTTGATAATCAATCTTCATAAAGTTGCCGTCCGGATTGTGTCAGATGCAGTAATGAGACATGTGAAGCACCATCGCGTGCGGCGGCGGGCGGGCTGAAGATCTTAGTTGATAATTCCGCGACAGATGCATAGAAGCGATGCAGTTATATGACGTGTAGAGATTAAAAAGTTAGGAGAGCAGGTGAACGCCCTCCGGCGAGGCGAGCGAGCGAAAATTGGCGCGAGGAAAAAAACTGCCGACCTCATCTACATAGCTAGCGTCATATATACGTTCTACTAATTTAAATGTTTTTACTGCACTTTTTCTACAAGTACCTACAAATTATGTAATTTGCTACCACCTGTGATCTGAATCGTCTATTGTGGATCTGCATTCCCATTTTTTTGGTGGACCATCATTTATTACAAGTTTTTGCTTCACTGTAGCAGTAGCATAGAGTTAATAGTTATATAGTCTTTGCAGTAGGGAGTAGCATGTACAGCGTAGCCACTAGTGTGCGTGTTGTGCAGGGCAGCTATCGTCTTCCATTGTTGCTGAAGTCTCTGTGTCTATAGCTACACTGTGCCCGTTTATCTGCTTCGCGGAATAATGGAACCATCAACTTGTCCCCCGCTAAGTTTTGCATCGCATTTCTATACGAGCTGCGCCTGTTCATTGGACGTAGACCTCGACCGAAACGTCACTGCATTGTGTTGTGTCAGTTCAACTGCTCAGACAACCGGCAGTATTTCAGCAAAACTGCAAGTGCAGTCAGCGTTCGTGGACAATTAAACAGCGGCGGGCGGTGCGACCAGCCTCTAATTAGATCGCGTACCAGATTTATCGCTCTGGTGGTTCGTAAACAAATTAGGTTATCAAGTCAATACAATTATTTTCAATTATAACGCGTATGTGGAGCGCGCGAAATTGTGGATCGATACGAGTGGCGGCTGCCATTTTTTCGTAGCGAGCTGCCGAGTTGCACACGCTCTCGTCTTCAGTTGATGCTCGCTTTTTTTTTTCAGTAACAAGACAAAACAATCCGTGAGTTTTTATTCATTTTTTCCCGTCTGCCGCTGCATAACATTTGTTTGTCTTGCGCTTGGCTTGAAATTAGAAATTCTTTTGTCTCCGCACTTTTTTAATTGCAAAAAGGAAACGGAAATGGCTTTCTAAAGAAAGAAAAACGTCGTGTGATAATATTAAATGCGTAAAATCATTCTTGCATTGTTTGCTCTCGCGAAGTATT
This sequence comes from Luperina nickerlii, assembly GCA_963855955.1. NCBI lineage: Eukaryota > Metazoa > Arthropoda > Insecta > Lepidoptera > Noctuidae > Luperina > Luperina nickerlii. The sequence continues at coordinate 822,560 of OY979670.1, forward strand.
CAGTGTGACCGTTCAAAGGAGGGGCTTATTAGCGTCACACGGAGCGGCGCGGCGGCGGCGGTGGCGGCAGACGGGACGCGGATTGTGATCCTAATCCGCTTTCAAACAAATTCCAATATTCAGGGCCAAAGCACACACGCTACTTTTAGCACCGGCGATCGGCGATTTTGCGACTGTATCGATGCTGCGTCGTGTTTTGGCGACTCTCTGCGATCCATCGCAGTATTAAAATCGCGCGTTTCGAGTTTCTATCGATGCTGCATCGCGATTTCGCGACTTTCTGCGTTCGGACGCGGTACCAGAATCGCGCGTTTTAGCGATTGCTTCGATGCTGGATCGGGTCAGCTGTAATGTTGCCGATCGATAGTCGACTATCGACAGTTTGTCGATTTGCAATGGTATTGTTTACAAATGATAAATTTCAAAATTATCTTTCTTTATCTATACTATCTATACTAATATTATAAAGCTGAAGAGTTTGTTTGTTTGTTTTTTTGTTTGTTTGTTTGGTTGAACGCGCTAACTCAGGAACTACTGGTTCGAATTGAAATATATTTTTGTGTTGGATAGTCCATTTATCGAGGAAGGCTATAGGCTATATAACATCACGCTACGACCAATAGGAGCGGAGCATCAATGAAAAATGATGCAAAAACGGGAAAAAATATTCCTTTTGAGAGCTTTCATTGCGTACGCTCGCGCTGCGTAAACGGTTAAAGTTACGCAAAAATCATGTATGACGGAATTGTTTCCCTTTAAAAGTTCTAAATAAAAGTCCGCGACAGCATATGTCTATCTTTTAAGGTTTACTCACTATAACCTTTTTTATGGTAATCAAATTTCTTGTAAACTAATGCATTATTTGCGAAGGTTTTTTTATAAACATGATACATAATTATTAATCCTTATCAAAATAAATACGTTATTCATCACAAGTATTTAATTTTGAATAAAATTGCCCTTGACAATTTCAATGAATATCTTAGGAGTTGCATAGTTTACAAGTAATAATATAGTCGCATAGTTTACATGTATAAGTAATAATCTTAACATACATTTTTAACCGACTTCAAAAAAGGAGGAGGTTCTCAATTCGGATGTTTCTATTTTTAATTTTTTATGTATATTCGGGCATAACTCCCTCATTGCATTGCATTGCTCATGGCATTGTCTATATTTGAGATTTGCATATTTTTTTTTTGTTCGAAATATCTTTATTCCGGAATGGTTCCATTTAAATTTCATAAAGATCTGATGATGAGTTTCGGAGACAGACAACGGAACTCTTCAATAAATGCCAGCAAATCAACCGCGATTGCTGTTATAGCATATGTATGTGTCGTAGGTTTTTCATAAAATTAGGTTTTTGATCAAAAACCTAGGCTATTGATCAAGAACCGGAAGAAGACAAAATTATTACTTTATGTTATCATAAACCTGAGAAAATCCAGTTTTTTTTATCAAAAAAAATCTGCATTAGATTGCCCAATCCATGAGGAAAACTTAATCACGCCAGGACTCTTTGGAGCTGAGCAAAAAGAAAAAAGCCAGAAAGAATGCTAAGAGAAAACGATGTGATAGCGCGGGCGGGTGATGCGATGCGATGGGTTGGGGGAGCAAGAAATTTCACGCGGACGAAGTTGCGGGCAGAGGCTAGTTCTTTTATAACAGTAGGTAGCAGTAACACAGGTGGATAGCAAAAGATAAAGGTATGACAAAAGCTCTTGAAATGTAGTGTACTCCATTCCAAAATGTTCAAAAAAATTCCGTCATCTTCGTAATAAGTAGGTATATGAAATACTGAATGGTGCACTCCAAAAGTAAGACGAAAAGCGACTCAATCGCCGCGTTTGGCGTTTTTAAGTGTGCGGTGTGGAATGTTTTGTCGCTGCATTTAACTTCTAAAAAGCGGCTAAATCGCCGTTGCAAAAAGTATCTTGTCTGCTGTGGCACTTAGGTACGTTTGCGTTTGCCTAATATTAAGTAGAATTGAATTAGTGAAATTCCATTGATGTTTAGTTTAAATCTCTTGTTCAGATTGGCATGTCGAACAGTCGAAGAGACGTAGGTATTTATGTTCCTCAGCTAATCCTATGAAGGTACCTACATACATAAGTTAACTCGCATGCAATTAATTTATAATATATAATAATATAATTATTATTATATTTATAATTATTAATTTATTGCGGTAAAATGAGCGTAACCGAGCACCCTCTTTGTAGTGAGGCGAGGTGTGAAGACGGCAGTAGCCGGTCCGATGTGTTTGTGGGATAACCTGCTCCATGCCTCACGATACCAGGACCATCGAATTTGTAATGCGTGCCCATTCATAATAATTATTTAAATAAGCATTTGTAGGTTTTCCTGCCGTCCGTTCTGTGGAGAAAAAGACAACACAGTTTGAGAATGTTAAAATTTGTATACCTACTTACAACAAAATTGGAATGAGATTTTGTAGGGCATCCCAGTCGGTGTTACACGTCTCGACCCTAGAGGGAAACAGGAACTGAAACATTGGTTCTAATTAAAAGAACACAAATTAAAGGTTCACATATTTTTTTTGCACAGTTCAAAGGAAGTTGGAAGAGTATGTGGGAGGCCATTGTCCAGCAGTGGGACAATATCTATAGGCCACTGAAACATAAATAACTTGTTGTTTACTTTTCTACGTAGTTACCGAAGCTAACTTTTTACGACTTGTAACTTCATTGAATGAATTCGTTCGAATTTTGCATTTTGTGGGCTTGAAAAAGGGCCCTTTTGTAATCAACCCTCGTATAAACTGATGTATTTTGATATTTCATACCTAAATGTTTTTATTCTTAATGATAATTGAGGGTGGTGTGATTTGGTAGATAATTTTGAGAAATAGGGTAGGTAAACGTAGGAGGCTTGTCTCCGAAATAACTACGAAAACATAGAACCAGTAAACTGTCTGGTTGGTACCGAACTTACGCCCGCGCCGTAACTATCGACCGCTAGACGTGCCCATAATCGCGGTTCATTTTTCGTCCCGCTAGCCAACAGTCATTGCACGGGCAGCACAAAGGTTTTTTCGCCGGGAGTCCGGGAGCATCCATAATAAACGAGCGGCCGGCGCCACCGCGGACGGTGGAACTTTTCCACCGGAGGTAACAGTACTCGGCGCGACTTCTCAACGCGTTTCTAATTACACGCTGAAATATTCAACGCCGTCGCGCACTTCTCAGATGAGAGTTTAGCTCTTACGCTATTTCTTTCCATTCTTGGTCCTTTTGGATAAGCTATCACCAGACGTTTACTTCCTATGTGAATGTGTCATACAAGCATGCACGTGCGACTGCGAGTACATGGATGTCGCGCAGAGTTTTGGCTCTGGTCCTTTTGTTCGTGAATATGCTGACGTGTGCACATGGACTTAAGTGAGATCTTCTGATAGAAAGAGCTTTTAGTTCGGTTGATATGTATGTTTAGGTTAATGCCATGTCACATACATGCACAATCCTAGTAGCCGTGATCGTAACTCCGCTTCCGGTTTGATGTGTTTAGGAATGAAAATGTGCAAGCCATAGTTAAGCTGACCTTATAGGGTTCACGTTAGACGTTAGTGCCGAAATTAGCCCGGCCGATATCTAGTCTCCATCGTGTGATGCATACGCATAACGTTGGAGAGCGCAGTGTGACGTGTGGATGCGGGCATGCAGGTGATCAACGGCGCTCCGCGAACGGGCCCCGGGGGCCCTGGGGGCGCGGCGGGCGCGGGCGCGGGCCCCGCCGCGGTATGCGCGGGCGCGGCCGAGTCGCGGCGCCGCGGGGCCTCGTCGCCGCCGCCCGCGGGCGCGGAGAAGCGCAAATGGCCTGCGCAGCCCTACGACCCCGACGCCGACGACCTGGCGCCGCGTCCCGCCTCCTCCGACGACGACGACACCAAGGTACGCCATACTAATACTACATCTGCATTAGAAACATCCCCGGTGTGATGTGTGCGCTAATATATTGTGATAAGCTTGTACGTTTTCTATTAAAAAAAAAATCAAAATACAATCGTCCGATGTGTTCATGTTGAAGATTTTTACATGTAAGTAGATACCTATGTGTTAGAAACACAGGTTCAAGTGGTCTCGTTAACTCTGCTGATCAAATTTTCTGAGTTTGTACCTGAAGCAATAATACAAAAGTTTCAGAACATTTGGCCTGAATCTGTTCTAAATATGTAAAAGCACATTGCCGAGTTCATTAAATGACGATCTGGTCTATATCTCCGTATCGTGTGCGTTGCAGGTGGAGACTCCTGTGAGATTCCGTACATCGCCACCGCTGGAGGCGCTGAAGCCGCGGCGCGCAGGCGTGTGCTCGTGCGCGGGCGCGCCTGGCCCCACGAGTCCCAGCGGCCCCGCGGCCCAGCGGCCCGGCGGCCCCGCGGCCCAGCGGCCCGGCGGCCCGGCGGCCCCGCGGCCCCGCGCCGGCAGCAGCGCGCCGCTGTCCCCGCGGCGCCGGCGCACGCCGCTGCCGCCGCCGCGCCGACACCGGCCCGCGCTGGACTTTGACAAGATGCAGCAGGTAGGCCCGCCCGACAACTCCTCTGAACTATCTCGGAGACCACTAGGTCATCCTGTTGGTAGGTACACCTGCGACGGCGAGAGCTGCTACCGCTGCTCCGTGGCCTTTCTCCACTCTTATAGGACTCGAATTTGTCGAGGTCAAACTTACCCCCATTGCAAGCGATAGCAACACCACATCTATGTTATTCAATACGTGCGCCTAAATCTACTACATCGTAGTAGTGTCTGTGTGTCATACTGGGGCTTACCTCGCCGCTGTGGGTCAACGGCGGCGTCGCGGGCATACTTACTAATGTGCCGCCCGGGACGACACCCGAATTATCGACTCTCTGCCCTAGGTACCGACTGTGTGCCACTGAGAATTTTAGAAATAAAAGCCCATGTACGTTACGTCCTTGAAACATTCAAGAACCAAAAATATACGTTGCGACGCTTGAAGTAATACACTTAAATTTAAAATTTCATTTAATTGACACCCTTTGAAACGGAATGACTCATCTATACTCAAAGCATTTATTTCAATTAAACCATTTACAGGCACTTTTGAATTGTCAAGAAGTCGGTCAGTCAGAAAATATGAAGCTAGTTGCCCATTCCAAAGCGTAGGTACCTATGCAGAAGAACGGGCAAGAAACTCCATGGACACTCTTTTTAAATGATATTTTACAAAAATATTAGTTACATCATTACTTTTGATTTTAAAATTATATAATGTGAGAACGATGTAAAAAATTAAGAAAGACGTACGTGTTAAAAGCGTCCAGAGTACAACAAATAGTACTTAACAAACTACAATCCAAAAATAAATTAATTAAAAATAAGCCGAGGCAGCTAAGTGATGACCAGCCGCAACTGACGGCGCCCGTTCACGAACATGACGCATAGATCAGCACCATTCAGCTCAACCATTTTGAAGGTAGCTAAATGATCCAACACACACGCCACCGTCAGCGAGACATTTGAGTGAGCATGACATAATAAGCTGCCAGGGCACATTCGAGTCAATGAAAGACATATTATTACCCGGTAAATGGTAGCTATAGGGTACTTACATAGAACTCACATAGTGTGCTATGCAATTATACAATACAAAGGAAATTGATTTTATACAATGCAAAGATAGTCTTACAATCTTCAGCAGCTCCAACAGTATTTTCATGTGTTAATCAATTAGTTGTGGTTGTGGAGCAGGACCAGCCTTGAGCCAGGCATTTTTATCAGCGATGTAATCCCCTAACTTATAATATGCCTGACTGCATAGTGTGCGTTTTATACAAGACTTGAATTTTGTCTCATTCAGTTGAAGAATGTGGGGAGGTATTTTATTATAACATTTTAAACAGTACCCCATAAAAGAGGAATCTACTTTAGCCAGTCTGAAACCTGGTTGAACTAATAGGTCCCTATTTCTAGTACTATAATAAAATTATGTCTTTCACCTCTTTTACTAAAAAGATGTAAATTTTTCTTACATACATGATGTTTTCATAGATGTACTAATTTTATAAATTCAAAGTAACTCTGTCTGTCTGTCTATCTGTCTGTCTGTTACCTTTTCACGCCTAAACCACTGAACGAATTGCGATAAAATTTCTCAGAGAGATAGAGTGCATCCCGGGGAAGGACATAGGATAGTTTTTATCCCGATATTCCCACGTGATCGACACTTATGCAGGTGATACCGCGGGGCGCTGCTAGTCCTCTATACAGTTTGCATGATGATCACATCGAAACTAGAAACAGCTCATACGAAACAATAGTAGTTCACGGCTGGACAAAGCTCTCTAACCCCTTCAAAATCAGGCTTCAACTAAACTATCACGCACCTGACGTATTAAAAATTGAAATCTTTTATCGAGCACTTCCCAAATTCGCCAAAACGCTACCTTGACTAATTCCGAACGCAAATGTGAGATGAAGCCAACAGCAGATAGTTATCGTTTAGTCACAGCTCGGCGCTGATGGTTAGTTCTGCTCGAAAAACTGGTAGTGACCGGTTAACAGTAGTTCCAGATTGTTTTTGTCATGGTTATCGTGATTGTGACCGGCGTGGTCGAGTCGATTTGAGGGAGACCGGCGAGTCAGGCTCACGTCCATTTGAATATAGCTGTGAATATTTTTAAAACTGTTATAGGATTGCGGATTGTTGTAGTTTGTTTTGATTTGTATTTTTAAGATTTTGATGAGCACTAGTTGGTTTTTTAAACCAGTTTATTAGTGTTGGTGTTGCGAAATAGAACGAAGTGTTTAAAAATTGACGATGTAGGTATTGCTAAACACAATCTCCAGCATTATACGAGTTGAATTTCATCAAAATATGTTTGATAAAATTAGAGTGTAGTACCTACAAAATAAAAGTCGCCATACAAGTGAATCTCTTAAGCATTTTTGTACAGTATTTAATAAAGACGTGAGTGACTTGGGCTTACAGGACCTAAACCCAAAAACCGTAAGTTTTAGAAACAACAAATGTATAAAAAAATAAGAAAAATATATGATGTTCTTCAGGATAATATATGCTAGGTAGATAGTGTGTTGAAAACACAATACAACTACTTTGATACGATAGAAAAAAATCGTGAAGATACCTCTAAAAACTTTCTTTTTACAATAAAAACCATATTAATATACATACAATCATTTATGATTTTCGTCAGATTATTCTACAAGCAACATACTAAAAAACTAGTGTTTTAATTTTTTAGTCCAAACAATAGATTTTTTGTAAATAGATAATTGCTTCATATTTTGCAATAAATTACCAGCGTTTACCACGCGCGTGACCGCACTTTCTCAAACTCAAACTCAAAGCATTTATTTCAATTTTTTTTTTATTTGAAATGGGTTTGCTCTTGACTCTAGTCTAGGTCAGAGATGACAGAGACAAAGTCTACGATGGAGTGAGCTCACCCAGAAGAAGCCTGTTCACTCTTACTTTGAAGAGATTCGGGTTGTATGCGCTGGGAAACACAAACGCAGGTACAGAGTTCCACTCTTTTGCTGTGCGCATTATAAAGAACATTTGAAAACGCTTAGTGCGAATTGGTGGAATAGCAACTAGGCAGGGATGGTAACTTGCAGTGCGTCTGGATGTCCGAAGGTAGAAGGGCGCCGGTGGAATGAGGTCGTGGAGTTCTTGGGCACACTCACCGAAGTACAATCTGTAGAAGACCGACAAGCAGGCAACCTTGCGGCGATGAGCCAAGCTGTGAAGCTTGGAATCCACCAGTTTCACGTCGCCAATGAGCCTCTTAGCTCTGCGTTCCACCGAGTCAAGCGCGGCAAGTTGGTATTTCGCTGAGCCATCAATTAAAACATTTACAGGCACTTTTGAATTGTCAAAAAGTCGGTCAGTCAGAAAATATGAAGCTAGTTGCCCATTCCAAGGCGCGGTATTTGTCGGACTGCATAGAAATTAAAGAGAAGCGCGCTGACACAACGGGATGTCAATGCTTAACGTTACCTAGTCAGTCATTCTAACTACATAAATACTAAACGTCGTCGTATGGAGTTTACTCCACTGTTTGATAGTGTACATTAAAAATGATATCTCCTTGTTTCGTCATTATCTAGCCCTGTACCTACGGAAACAGAATTTAAATAAAAGTGGTTTGCAAGTTACGCGCTCGTTTTCGTTATAAATGTCTATGATGATGATGATGGGACTCCCTTTTCCGCACTTAGACTCCCATTCGGTCCGTTGTGCGTGGGGATTCTGGCTAACAGAGCCAGCCTAGCTCCGCCCAAAAGCACAGAAGCTTCCTGGGAGCTTCACAGGCTTCGCGGAGCGACCTCATTGTTCCGAGGGTTTCTGCACGTTGAGAAGCCACGGCCTCGCAATCCAAGTTGACGTGGGCGGCTGATTCCTCGACATCAAGGCAGCCTCTGCAGAGGGGGCTGTCCGTGGCGCCTATGTTGAAAAGATGTTTGTTAAGGAGGTAGTGGCCCGTAATTGTGCCTATTATTATTCTAAGGATATTTCTACTCAGGCTGAGAAGTTTTTTGGTTAATCGCGGGTTTATCATTGGTAAAGCCAATTTTGACTGTCTACAGTCTGTTGCCCGTGACCATCTGTTGTTATAAATGTCTATTTCACTAAATAAATAAAACTAAATAGCATGTAGGTATATTAGCCGCGCGCACCAGCGAGTTCGAGCCGTCGCGCGTCGACTAGTAAGTATACAATGAGCTCTTTTCAAATTGACATAAGAAAAAAAAATAATAAGTTTTCTATATCCCCGATAGATGGCATAGCTTAAAACTAAAATGTCAAAGTTGTTTTCAAATCGGAGTTTCAATTCAATCAGCCGTGAAAAAAGTTCAAGCAACATTAAATATATTTTTTTTAACTGCCTACATCTACTACACAAGCACCGCTTCTTTGCCGGTGGCTTTCGCATTGCGTTTTTTCAGCTCGTTTTTAAGGTCTTTAAGCGACCACGATCCATAATTTTTGTCCATTATGAACAAATATTAAAATGAAACGATGAGGTCGTCAGAGGCAGCGGAACCCAGTATGCGATAGCCTAGTTGGTCAGGTCAGAGGCAGCGGAATCCAGTATGCGTTTGCGAGGTCGATCAAGTCAGAGGCAGCGGAATCCAATATACGATAGCAAGGTCGGTCAAGTTAGGTAGGCAAAATTCAAAGTCCGGTACAAAGCGCTTATTAATTCACAGAAGTCCAAAATAAAACACCACGATAGATTATGCTCACAAGACAACGTCAAATCGAAGTGAGTGAAAACAAATAATAACCAAACGTCAAACTAGTGATAAACTTTTTACTCATAGCTTAAGCAAAGATATCAAATTTATGCAGCCAATTTTGACAGATAATTTTTACTAGAGCCATCTATGGGAGCTTTTGAAAACTTTTTTTTTTTTAAATCATGCTATTGAAAAGACCTCATTATCCCTCGGTCGCTTTTTACAGGAAAATAGTGATGATTAACTTGAGGCTTGTTAATAACCTAGGACCAACGCTCATAATAATTATTGTAAACGGTGTATTAATATCCAACGTTGGCAGCATACACGTATTTATTAATGCGCTTTATGTTACATAGTTGTACGATATCAATTATAGCGGTAATTAGCGGCTGCTCTACATAATGTGCTCACGGATAGGAATAGAATAGAATACTCTTTATTATGTACACCATATAAATTTCAGACATAAATATAGAAACTGTACAAAGGGTGACACAATGGGCGGTCTTATCGCTAAGAGCGATGTTTTAAAGACAACCTTATGATGGATTTAAAAAGGTGAAGGACAGACAAATACTGTAGGTAGTCCGTGGTGTAACATGTACATAATACAATCAATACATACATAAAGTATATTGTACTAATCTAAATAAATATATACTCATACATATAAATATATCCATATTATAATAATAAACATGAAACAGGAGCAAAGAAAATATAATGATGATGTTTAAGGAGAGAGGAAGTGCTTTTTTACCATAATTTTAAATGTGGATGAAGATTGAGCACGCCTTACCGACACGGGCAAGTCATTCCATAACCGTACTGCTTGAACAGTAAAAGATTTGTCATAAAAACTGGTGGAATGGATCGGCATCTCTAGTCTCAGGTTTTCCGATGACCTCAGATATCTATGTCTGTAATTTATATGGTGTACATAATAAAGAGTATTCTATTCTATTCTATCTATTATGTGTGTGTCATGAAGAAACTTGAAACGTTCTTTAAGATAAGTGGGGGTTTTAGGATTAAACAAAATACTGTAGAGCTGAAACAAGATATGAGAATTCCGGCGAAGACGTATAGGAAGCCACTTGAGCTTTGTACGAAATTCTGATATGTGATCATATTTGCACAGGCCAAATATAAATCTTATGCAAAAGTATATATTATATATATATATATATATATATATCGACGGCGAAGTGCCAATACCTCCTAACTGATTTTTTTTTGAGAAATTCACTTTTTTTTCGTTTTGAATTTAAAGGCGTTATTAGCATGTTTTAGTGAAATCGCAAAGTGTATTTTTATTACAACAACATTAAATTAAAATGTGGAAATACATATTACCTCCCAACTAAAACAACGTGTCTATTTTTGAACGTTTTTATCCAGTATGTGTAAATTTTTGACTTTGTCAGTTAGGAGTTATTGGCACTTCGCCGTCGATATATATATACTATATATATATATATATATATATTATTACAACCCAGAATGTACCGGCTGCCCAGAGCACACAAGAGCGACTAATTCATATCTCTCTTAAAATGTCAAAAAGTTATTTAAAATAATTAAATAGACTTCAAAAAGAAATTAACTCAAAATTATAAAATAAATTTAATTTCGGAAGTCGGTATCTTGGGATTAGTTGGGATCTGTATTTGAGTTTTAGTTTTTTGTCACCGACTTCCCAAATTAAAGTTATTTCATAATTTTGAGTTAATTTCTTTTAGAAGTCGATGTTTTTAAATTACTTTTATATTTCGTTATATTTTAGTTTTAAGTAAAAACTGGAATATTTGTTTATAATAAGTAGGTAATAGTTTTGATGTAAATATTGCACTAGAATTCGAATTTGAGATGTTTTTTCCCTTTGACACTACACCCGTAGCTCGTATCAACAAGCCAGGCCGTCACACTTACACGGATTAGTCCATATCTTGAAAATTACTGAATCGATTTTGATGAAACTTGCACTGTTCCCTAAGTTGAAGTAAATGTAAGCCAATAAAAAAATGGTCACGATCAAATTAATAGTTACGGAGAAATGCGTGGACAAACATACATATACAGGGTGTCCCAGAACTCAACGTCAAGCCGAAACGGGGTGACAGGATTGATCATAACCATCACGAGAAAAATATAAAAAAAAATCTATCCCATGCAGTTTGAAAATTATGGGCATTTTAAGAAAAACCTAGAAATTTGATCAAACTGTACCATTTCTACCGAGAAATGGTACAGTTTGATCAAATTTCTAAGTTAAAGTTAGATCAAGTTTAAATGAACAAAAATAAAAAAGAATAACCACAATAACCGTGTGGTTATTCTTTTTTATTTTAGTTCATTTAAACTTTGGAAATGTAATCCTAAATAACATTTCTAGAATCCCAATAAAAAATAATGACAAATCGTGTCATTATTTTTTATTGGGATTCTAGAAATGTTATCAAGTTTCCGAGAATTGAGACTATTCGTTAAATTACGAATTTAAAATTTTCAAGATTCGTCGACTTTGATAGGCCCTCCTTTAAAAAAAATGTACCTTGGCAAGTGGCATTAAAAGTTGGCGCATTTAATCAGAATTCTAAAATGGTACAATACTTGTTAGTTCCATACAATAAAAAAGAGTAAAAAAATTAAAACCTCAAGTAACCCGATTTTTGCTATCTCAGTTAAAATGTTTATGATTCGCACAAGCTCTAGGTAGGTTCTTAATTTTAAGGCAAAATGATGAGAGAGATGGATAGTGGGTATGTTTGCCATGAGTGAGCGAGACAGATAGTGACGCCACTTTTATTAAAGTGAAAAAAGTGAAAAAAAGTTAGTAAAATAATGAAAAATCTTGATCTAGTTTAATTTAGGTTTGTTGGAATAATATCTATAAAATTTTGTATATTTGTTTGGAAGCCCAAATAGATTGTCTTATGTGAATATAATGCAGTTCCAATAATATTACATACATACGTGTCTAAATTGATAACCTCTTTTTTTTTGAAGTCTGTAAAAATGTCATCTGAACTTTGTTTGACATTAAATCAGTATCACAAATTCACAATAACAAGCACCGTGTAGTAGGTAGGTAATATAAGTATTAACGATTTAAGATGCGAGGTAATCAAGTAGGGAACCTGTTTAATGTTTATAGGGTTCAGTACCTCAAAAGGAAAAAAACGGAACCCTTATAGGATCACTTTGTTGTTCGTCAGTCCGTCCGTCCGTCTGTCTGTCAAGACCCCTTATCTCGGGAACGCGTGGAGGTATCGAGTTAAAATTAAAACCGTACACTCAGGTCTGCAGTCCCTTGAACCTGTGAAAAAATCAAACACCTAACTTAACATAAAAAAAAAACGTATATTTCGACACTCTCAAGGGAATCAAAATTTATAGGGTACTTCCCGTTGACCTAGAATCATGATATTTGGCAAGAAGCAAGATCATGTAGCACAAGTAAAGGAAAAAATCCGAAAACCGTAAATTTGTTGTACATTAAAAAGAAATCCCGTGATAAACTATTTACATACCTACAACGTGCGGAACCCTCTCTCGGGGTCCGAGTCCGACTCGCACTTGACCGGTTTTTATAATTTGTGAGTCTATTAGATCGTATTTTGAAGTTATTATTATGTAACTAACGCTATAGGTATCCTATTTCACGGCCACTGTTACAAGCGTTATATACTAAACTAGATTTTGGGCGTTGCGCGAGCTGCAAGCAGCTCGCGGGGTCGTGTTTTTGAGGAGTATTTTCTTACCCTTGTAAAATTTTGAGAATTGGACAGTAATCCTTAGCACTTATAGGATTTTGTAATAATAGCTATTTATTCACCAAGGGGAGTAATCTGTAATTACCCTCGAGTGATATATACTGCTTTATACTACACTTGTGGAGTTGTTGTTAATAAATTGCTATAATTGTCACTGGAATCACTTATTTTAACTTGTGATTTACACCGCCAAACTTTAAACTTTACCAAGAAAATTGTTTCTACAAAATACGTCAACAAACAAAATAAGTCTTTTTTTTTTTCTTATTTTAGCGCGTCAAACAGTTTTCGCGCCAAAAGACGTTAAGCCGCATGGCTCTAGTAGGGACGCGGCTTAACGTCTTTTGTGATTTGTTGCGATCAACAACACTCAACAACACCCAAAACACTCAACAACATTCAACAACACTCAACAACACTCAACAACATTCAACAACACTCGACAACACTCGACAACACTCAACAACACTCAACAACATTCAACAACACTCAACAACACTCAACAACACTCAACAACACTCGACAACACTCGGCAATACTCAACAACACTCAACAACACTCAACAAGATTCAACAACATTCAACAACACTCAACAACACTGAACAACATTCAACAACACTCAACAACACTCAAAACACTCAACAACACTCAACAAGATTCAACAACATTCAACAACACTCAACAACACTCAACAACTTTCAACAACACTCAACGACACTCAACAACACTCGACAACACTCGACAACACTCGACAACACTCGACAACACTCAACAACACTCAACAACATTCAACAACACTCAACAACACCCAAAACACACATCAACACTCAACAACACTCAACCACAATCAACAACACTCAAAAACACTCAACAACCCTCAACAACACTCAACAACACTCAACATCACTCAACAACACTCAACAACACTCATCGACACTCAACAACACTCAACAACACCCAAAACACTCAAAACACTCAACAACACTCATCAACACTCAATAACACTCAACAACACTCAACAACACTCAACAACACCCAAAACACTCAACAACACTCATCAACACTCAACAACACTCAACAACACTCAACCACACTCAACAACACTCAACAACACTCAACAACACTCAACAACACTCAACAACACTCAACAACACTCAACAACACTCAACAACCCTCAACAACACTCAACAACACTCAACAACACTCAACAACCCTCAACAACACTCAACAACACTCAACAACACTCAACAACACTCAACAAGATTCAACAACATTCAACAACACTCAACAACACTCAACATGATTCAACAACACTCAACAACACTCAACAACACTCAACAACACTCGGCAACACTCAACAACACTCAACAACACTCAATAACACTCAACAACATTCAACAACACTCAACAACACTCAACAACACTCAAAACACTCAACAACACTCAACAAGATTCAACAACATTCAACAACACTCAACAACACTCAACAACTTTCAACAACACTCAACGACACTCAACAACACTCGACAACACTCGACAACACTCGACAACACTCGACAACACTCGACAACACTCAACAACACTCAACAACATTCAACAACACTCAACAACACCCAAAACACACAACAACACTCATCAACACTCAACAACACTCAACCACAATCAACAACACTCATAAACACTCAACAACCCTCAACAACACTCAACAACACTCAACATCACTCAACAACACTCAACAACACTCATCGACACTCAACAACACTCAACAACACCCAAAACACTCAAAACACTCAACAACACTCATCAACACTCAATAACACTCAACAACACTCAACAACACTCAACAACACTCAACAACACCCAAAACACTCAACAACACTCATCAACACTCAACAACACTCAACAACACTCAACCACACTCAACCACACTCAACAACACTCAACAACACTCAACAACACTCAACAACACTCAACAACACTCAACAACACTCAACAACACTCAACAACACTCAACAACACTCAACATCACTCAACAACACTCAACAACACTCAACAACACTCAACAACACTCAACAACACTCAATAACCCTCAACAACACTCAACAACACTCAACAACACTCAACAACACTCAACAAGATTCAACAACATTCAACAACACTCAACAACACTCAACATGATTCAACAACACTCAACAACACTCAACAACACTCGACAATACTCGGCAACACTCAACAACACTCAACAACACTCAATAACACTCAACAACATTCAACAACACTCAACAACACTCAACAACACTCAACAACCCTCAACAACACTCAACAACACTCATCAACACTCAACAACACTCAACAACACTCAACAACACTCAGCCACACTCATCAACACTCAAAACACTCAACAACACTCAACAACACTCATCAACACTCAACAACACTCAAAACACTCAACAACACTCAACAACACTCAATAACACTCAACAACACTCAACAACACTCAACAACACTCAACAACACTCAACAACCCTCAACAACACTCAACAACACTCATCAACACTCAACAACACTCAACAACACTCATCAACACTCAACAACACTCAACGACACTCAGCCACACTCAACAACACTCAACAACACTCAAAACACTCAACAACACTCATCAACACTCAACAACACTCAACAACACTCAACAACCCTCAACAACACCCAACAACACTCATCAACACTCAACAACACTCAACAACACTCAACAACACTCAGCCACACTCAACAACACTCAACAACACTCAAAACACTCAACAACACTAAACAACACTCATCAACACTCAACAACACTCAAAACATTCAAAACACTCAACAACACTCAACAACACTCAATAACACTCAACAACACTCAACAGCACTCAACAACCCTCAACAACACTCAGCAACACTCATCAACACTCAACAACACTCAACAACACTCATCAACACTCAACAACACTCAACGACACTCAGCCACACTCAACAACACTCAACAACACTCAAAACACTCAACAACACTCAACAACACTCATTAACACTCAACAACACTCAAAACACTCAACAACACTCAACAACACTCAACAACACTCAATACCACTCAACAACACTCAACAACACTCAACCACACTCAACAACACTCAACAACACTCAACAACACTCAACCACACTCAACATCACTCAACAACACTGAAAAACACTCAACAACCCTCAACAACACTCAACAACACTCAACAACACTCAACAACATTCAACAACCCTTAACAACACTCAACAACACTCAACAACACTCAACAACCCTTAACAACACTCAACAACACTCAACAACACTCAACAACACTCATCAACACTCAACAACACTCAACAACACTCAGCCACACTCAACAACACTCAACAACACTCAACAACACTCAACAACACTCAACAACACTCATCAACACTCAACAACACTCAAAACACTCAACATCCCTCAACAACACTCAACAACACTCATCAACAACACTCAACAACACTCAACAACACTCAACAACACTCAACAACACTCAACAACCCTAAACAACACTCAACAACACTCAACAACACTCATCAACACTCATCAACACTCACCAACACTCAACAACACTCAACAACACTCAACAACCCTCAACAACACTCAACAACACTCAACAACACTCAACAACACTCAACAACACTCAACAACACTCAACAACCCTCAACAACACTCAACAACACTCAATAACACTCAACAACACTCAACAACACTCAACAACACTCATCAACACTCAACAACACTCAAAACACTCAACAACACTCAACAACACTCAACAACACTCAATAACACTCAACAACACTCAACAACACTCAACCACACTCAACAACACTCAACAACACTCAACAACACTCAACAACACTCAACCACACTCAACATCACTCAACAACACTCAAAAACACTCAACAACCCTCAACAACACTCAACAACACTCAACAACACTCAACAACACTCAACAACCCTCAACAACACTCAACAATACTCAACAACACTCAACAACACTCATCAACACTCAACAACACTCAACAACACTCAGCCACACTCAACAACACTCAAAACACTCAACAACACTCAAAACACTCAACATCCCTCAACAACACTCAACAACACTCATCAACAACACTCAACAACCCTCAACAACACTCAACAACACTCAACAACACTCAACAACACTCAACAACCCTCAATAACACTCAAAAACACAAAAACACTGTATAATGCTTTCTGTCTCATTTGCTCCCACGTTAAATCTTATGTCTATTACATTGACAGTGACAGCGGTGTGAAGTTATTACCCATCCAAATTAGACACTACAGGCTAGCATAATGATCCCAATGCGTTTTCGAACTTCTCAAGTTGAAAGCGTTTTATTTTATGCTACTAAATATAGATGTCACCAAAACTCGTGTTGACTAAATCTAACGACGTGACTTCGCAAATGAGTACACTTATAGCATTCGTTCATTCTCTTTGAGCGAATGCTGATTGCCCGATTTAATAATCACGGTTAAAATATTCGTGGTGAGCAGTGAATACTTAACCGGCTGCATAAACGATGTTTAGGAATTCATCGGCCGATTACTCAAACATTGGTCAAATGACAGTCCGTGAACTCGGTCCTTAGGCAGTCAATTTTAAACTGAATAATTTACTTAAACGCACCCCAAACAAAAACGCTGTCCGCCATGTTAGTATTCTTCCCCCCTTTGCTCCACTCGGTCTCGCAGGTTCGCTCCACTCAGGACCTACCTACCACCGGAAAGCTATCGTGACCTTATCCCTACGCTACGCTACGCTTCGCTTTACCGCTACCTAGTTTCCGAGATACGATGGGGGGAGGGAGAGGGGGGGGGGTTTGAAAAATGATTTTGACCAACTCGGGGCCCCTTGATATGAATCTGAAAACAAAAATGTTCCAAGTCTCTTAACTTCCGAGATCTACCTCTAGAGGGGGGGAGAAGGGGGGCAAGGGGGGCAACTTTGAAAAATGGATTTTACTTTTCCGAGCCTCCTCTATACGAATCCGTAAAAAAACTAAACCCAGGTTTCTTAATTTCCGAGATACGATGGGGGGAGGGGTAAAGGGGGGGAGAGGGGGGAGTTTTGAAAAATGATTTTGATTGACCAACTCTGGGCCCCTTGATATGAATCTGAAAAAAAAAATGTTCCAAGTCTCTTAACTTCCGAGATCTACCTAGAGGGGGGGGAGAAGGGGGGCAAGGGGGCAACTTTGAAAACTGGATTTTACTTTTCCGAGCCTCCTCTATACGAATCCGTAAAACAACAAAACACGGGACTCTTAGTTTCCGAGATACGATAGGGAGGGGGGAGAGTGGGGTGGAAAAGGGGAGGTTTGGGATTTTTCCCATACTCGTGAGAGTTACTTCTATACGAATCTGTAAAAATATACCCACCTCCCCCTTCACCATCTGGGAGAACAATTATGTCAGTGAGTCAGTCAGTGAGTGGTAATCGAGCTTTATATAGTATAATGTTCCAAGTCTTAACTTCCGAGATGATCCGCCTAAAGGGGGGAGAAGGGGGAGAGAATGGGGGGAATTTTGAAAAATTGTTTTTACTTTTCCGACCCTCCTCTATACGAATCCCTAAAAGAACAAAACCCAGGTTTCTTAATTTCCGAGATACGATGGGGGGAGGGGTGAAGGGGGGGAGTGGGGGGAGTTTTGAAAAATGATTTTGACCAACTCTGGGCCCCTTGATATGAATCTGAAAAAAAAAATGTTCCAAGTCTCTTAACTTCCGAGATCTACCTAGAGGGGGGGGGAGAAGGGGGGCAAGGGGGCAACTTTGAAAAATGGATTTTACTTTTCCGAGCCTCCTCTATACGAATCCGTAAAACAACAAAACACGGGACTCTTAGTTTCCGAGATACGATAGGAAGGGGGGAGAGTGGGGTGGAAAAGGGGAGGTTTGGGATTTTTCCCATACTCGTGAGAGTTACTTCTATACGAATCTGTAAAAATATACCCACCTCCCCCTTCACCATCTGGGAGAACAATTATGTCAGTGAGTGAGTGGTAATCGAGCTTTATATAGTATCGAGCTTTATATAGTATAATAATGTTCCAAGTCTTAACTTCTGAGATGATCCGCCTAAAGGGGGGAGAAGGGGGAGAGAATGGGGGGAATTTTGAAAAATCGTTTTTACTTTTCCGAACCTCCTCTATACGAATCCCTAAAAAAACAAAACCCAGGTTTCTTAATTTCCGAGATACGATGGGGGGAGGGGTGAAGGGGGGGAGTGGGGGGAGTTTTAAAAAATGATTTTGACCAACTCTGGGCCCCTTGATATGAATCTGAAAAAAAAAATGTTCCAAGTCTCTTAACTTCCGAGATCTACCTAGAGGGGGGGGGAGAAGGGGGGCAAGGGGGCAACTTTGAAAAATGGATTTTACTTTTCCGAGCCTCCTCTATACGAATCCGTAAAACAACAAAACACGGGACTCTTAGTTTCCGAGATACGATAGGGAGGGGGGAGAGTGGGGTGGAAAAGGGGAGGTTTGGGATTTTTCCCATACTCGTGAGAGTTACTTCTATACGAATCTGTAAAAATATACCCACCTCCCCCTTCACCATCTGGGAGAACAATTATGTCAATCAGTGAGTCAGTGAGTCAGTGAGTGGTAATCGAGCTTTATATAGTATAACTAGATTTTGGGCGTTGCGCGAGCTGCAAGCAGCTCGCGGGGTCGTGTTTTTGAGGAGTATTTCTTACCCTTGTAAAATTTTGAGAATTGGACAGTAATCCTTAGCACTTATAGGATTTTGTAATAATAGCTATTTATTCACCAAGGGGAGTAAGGCACAGATTACTAATCGAGTGTGCCACAGTGTGCACTTGTGGAGCCACACTCAGCCACACTCAACAACACTCGAAACACTCAACAACACTCAACAACATTCAACAACACTCAACAACACTCAACAACATTCAACAACACTCAACAACACTCAACAACACTCAACAACACTCGACAACTTTCGACAACACTCGACAACACTCGGCAATACTCAACAACACTCAACAACACTCAACAACATTCAACAACACTCAACGACACTCAACAACACTCGACAACACTCAATAACACTCAACAACATTCAACAACACTCAACAACACTCAACAACACTCAACAACACTCGACAACACTCGACAACACTCGACAACACTCAACAACACTCAACAACATTCAACAACACAACAACACTCAACAAGATTCAACAACACACAACAACAACACTCAACAACACTCGACAACACTCGGCAACACTCAGCAACACTCAACAACACTCAACAACACTCAACAAGATTCAACAACACTCAACAAGATTCAACAACACTCAACAACACTCAACAACACTCGACAACACTCGGCAACACTCGGCAACACTCAACGACACTCAACAACACTCGACAACACTCAATAACACTCAACAACATTCAACAACACTCAACAACACTCAACAACACTCAACAACACTCAACAACACTCGACAACACTCGGCAACACTCAACAACACTCAACAACACTCAACAACACTCAAAAATATTCAACAACATTCAACAACACCCAACAACACTCAACAACACTCAACAACACTCAACAACCCTCAACAACACTCAACAACACTCAACAACCCTCAACAACACTCAACAACACTCAACAACCCTCAACAACACTCAATAACACTCAACAACACTCAACAACACTCAACCACACTCAACAACACTCAACAACCCTCAACAACACTCAACAACACTCAACAACACTCATCAACACTCAACAACACTCAACCACACTCAACAACACTCAACAACACTCAACAACCCTCAACAACACTCAACAACACTCAACAACACTCATCAACACTCAACAACACTCAACAACCCTCAACAACACTCGACAACACTCAACAACACCCAAAACACTCAAAACACTCAACAACACTCAGCCACACTCAACAACACTCAACAACACTCAACAACACTCATCAACACTTAACAACACTCAACAACACTCAGCCACACTCAACAACACTCAACAACACTCAAAACACTCAACAACACTCAACAAAACTCATCAACACTCAACAACACTCAACATCCCTCAACAACACTCAACAACACTCAACGACACTCATCAACAACACTCAACAACACTCAACAACACTCGACAACCCTCAACAACACTCAACAACACTCAACAACACTCATCAACACTCATCAACACTCACCAACACTCAACAACACTCAACAACACTCAACAACACTCAACAACCCTCAACAACACTCAACAACACTCAACAACACTCAACAACACTCAACAACACTCATCAACACTCAACAACACTCAACAACACTCAGCCACACTCAACAACACTCGAAACACTCAACAACACTCAACAACATTCAACAACACTCAACAACACTCAACAACATTCAACAACACTCAACAACACTCAACAACACTCAACAACACTCGACAACTTTCGACAACACTCGACAACACTCGGCAATACTCAACAACACTCAACAACACTCAACAACATTCAACAACACTCAACGACACTCAACAACACTCGACAACACTCAATAACACTCAACAACATTCAACAACACTCATCAACACTCAACAACACTCAAAAACACTCAACAACACTCAACCACACTCAACATCACTCAACAACACTCAACAACACTCAACAACCCTCAACAACACTCAACAACACTCAACAACACTCAACAACCCTCAACAACACTCAACAACACTCAACAACACTCAACAACCCTCAACAACACTCAACAACACTCAACAACACTCAACAACACTCATCAACACTCAACAACACCCAAAACACTCAAAACACTCAACAACACTCAACAACACTCATCAACACTCAACAACACCCAACAACACTCAATAACACTCAACAACACTCAACCACACTCAACAACACTCAATAACACTCTACAACACTCAACAACACTCAACAACACTCAACAAGATTCAACAACACTCAACAACACTCAACAACACTCATCAACACTTAACAACACTCAACAACACTCCACAACACTCAACAACACTCAACCACACTCAAAACACTCAACAACACTCAACAACACTCAACATCCCTCAACAACACTCAACAACACTCATCAACAACACTCAACAACACTCAACAACACTCAACAACCCTCAACAACACTCAACAACACTCAACAACCCTCAACAGCACTCAACAACACTCAACAACACTCAACCACACTCAACAACACTCAACAACACTCAACAACACTCAACAAGATTCAACAACACCAAAACACTCAACAACACTCATCAACACTCAATAACACTCAACAACACTCAACAACACTCAACCACACTCAACAACACTCAACAACACTCAACAACACTCAATAACACTCAACAACACTCAACCACACTCAACAACACTCAACAACACTCAACAACACTGAACAACACTCAACCACACTCAACAACACTCAACCACACTCAAAACACTCAACAACACTCAACAACACTCAATAACACTCAATAACACTCAACAACACTCAACAACACTCAACCACACTCAACAACACTCAACAACCCTCAACAACACTCAACAACACTCAACAACACTCATCAACACTCAACAACACTCAACCACACTCAACAACACTCAACAACACTCAACAACCCTCAACAACACTCAACAACACTCAACAACACTCATCAACACTCAACAACACTCAACAACACTCAACAACCCTCAACAACACTCGACAACACTCAACAACACCCAAAACACTCAAAACACTCAACAACACTCATCAACACTCAACAACACTCAACAACACTCAACAACACTCAACAACACTCAATAACACTCAACAACACTCAACAACACTCAACCACACTCAACAACACTCAACAACCCTCAACAACACTCAACAACACTCAACAACACTCATCAACACTCAACAACACTCAACCACACTCAACAACACTCAACAACACTCAACAACCCTCAACAACACTCAACAACACTCAACAACACTCATCAACACTCAACAACCCTCAACAACACTCAACAACACTCAACAACACTCATCAACACTCAACAACACTCAACAACACTCGACAACACTCAACAACACCCAAAACACTCAAAACACTCAACAACACTCATCAACACTCAACAACACTCAACAA
Organism: Luperina nickerlii; assembly: GCA_963855955.1. Taxonomy (NCBI): domain Eukaryota; kingdom Metazoa; phylum Arthropoda; class Insecta; order Lepidoptera; family Noctuidae; genus Luperina; species Luperina nickerlii. The sequence continues at coordinate 845,903 of OY979670.1, forward strand.
CACTCAATAACACTCAACAACACTCAACAACACTCAACCACACTCAAAACACTCAACAACACTCAACAACACTCAATAACACTCAATAACACTCAACAACACTCAACAACCCTCAACAACACTCAACAACACTCAACAACACTCATCAACACTCAACAACACTCAACCACACTCAACAACACTCAACAACACTCAACAACCCTCAACAACACTCAACAACACTCAACAACACTCAACAACACTCAACAACCCTCAACAACACTCAACAACACTCAACAACACTCATCAACACTCAACAACACTCAACAACACTCGACAACACTCAACAACACCCAAAACACTCAAAACACTCAACAACACTCATCAACACTCAACAACACTCAACAACACTCAATAACACTCAACAACACTCAACAACACTCAATCACACTCAACATCACTCAACAACACTCAACCACACTCAAAACACTCAACAACACTCAACAACACTCAACAACACTCAACAACCCTCAACAACCCTCAACAACCCTCAACAACACTCAACAACACTCAACAACACTCAATAACACTCAAAAACACAAAACCACTGTATAATGCTTTCTGTCTCATTTGCTCCCACGTTAAATCTTATGTCTATTACATTGACAGTGACAGCGCTGTGAAGTTATTACCCATCCAAATTAGACACTACAGGCTAGCATAATGATCCCAATGCGTTTTCGAACTTCTCAAGTTGAAAGCGTTTTATTTTATGCTACTAAATATAGATGTCACCAAAACTCGTGTTGACTAAATCTAACGACGTGACTTCGCAAATGAGTACACTTATAGCATTCGTTCATAGTCTCTGAGCGAATGCTGATTGCCCGATAATATAATAACTCGGTCTCGCAGGTTCGCTCCACTCAGGACCTACCTACCACCGGAAAGCTATCGTGACCTTATCCCTACGCTACGCTACGCTACGCTTCGCTTTACCGCTACCTAGTTTCCGAGATACGATGGGGGAGGGGTGAAGGGGGGGAGAGGGGGAGTTTTGAAAAATGATTTTGACCAACTCTGGGCCCCTTGATAAATGAATCTGAAAAAAAAAATGTTCCAAGTCTCTTAACTTCCGAGATCTACCTAGAGGGGGGGGGGGGGGAGAAGGGGGGCAAGGGGGGCAACTTTGAAAAATGGATTTTAGTTTTCCGAGCCTCCTCTATACGAATCCGTAAAGAAACAAAACCCAGGTTTCTTAATTTCCGAGATACGATGAGGGGAGGGGTGAAGGGGGGGGAGAGGGGGAGTTTTGAAAAATGATTTTGACCAACTCTGGGCCCCTTGATATGAATCTGAAAAAAAAAATGTTCCAAGTCTCTTAACTTCCGAGATCTACCTAGAGGGGGGGGGGAGAAGGGGGGCAAGGGGGCAACTTTGAAAAATGGATTTTACTTTTCCGAGCCTCCTCTATACGAATCCGTAAAACAACAAAACACGGGACTCTTAGTTTCCGAGATACGATAAGGAGGGGGGAGAGTGGGGTGGAAAAGGGGAGGTTTGGGATTTTTCCCATACTCGTGAGAGTTACTTGTATACGAATCTGTAAAAATATACCCACCTCCCCCTTCACCATCTGGGAGAACAATTATGTCAGTCAGTGAGTGAGTGAGTGGTAATCGAGCTTTATATAGTATAATATAAATAATGTTCCAAGTCCTAACTTCCGAGATCCGCCTAAAGGGGGGAGAAGGGGGAGAGAATGGGAGGAATTTTGAAAAATGGTTTTTACTTTTCCGAGCCTGCTCTATACGATTCCGTAAAAAAACAAAACCCAGGTTTCTTAATTTCCGAGATACGATGGGGGGAGGGGTGAAGGGGGGGAGAGGGGGGAGTTTTGAAAAATGATTTTGACCAACTCTGGGCCCCTTGATATGAATCTGAAAAAAAAAATGTTCCAAGTCTCTTAACTTCCGAGATCTACCTCTAGAGGGGGGGAGAAGGGGGGCAAGGGGGCAACTTTGAAAAATTGATTTTACTTTTCGAGCCTCCTCTATACGAATCCGTAAAACAACAAAACACGGGACTCTTAGTTTCCGAGATACGATAGGGAGGGGGGAGAGTGGGGTGGAAAAGGGGAGGTTTGGGATTTTTCCCATACTCGTGAGAGTTACTTCTATACGAATCTGTAAAAATATACCCACCTCCCCCTTCACCATCTGGGAGAACAATTATGTCAATCAGTGAGTCAGTGAGTCAGTGAGTGGTAATCGAGCTTTATATAGTATAATAATAATAATGTTCCAAGTCTTAACTTCTGAGATGATCCGCCTAAAGGGGGGAGAAGGGGGAGAGAATGGGGGGAATTTTGAAAAATCGTTTTTACTTTTCCGAACCTCCTCTATACGAATCCCTAAAAAAACAAAACCCAGGTTTCTTAATTTCCGAGATACGATGGGGGGAGGGGTGAAGGGGGGGAGTGGGGGGAGTTTTAAAAAATGATTTTGACCAACTCTGGGCCCCTTGATATGAATCTGAAAAAAAAAATGTTCCAAGTCTCTTAACTTCCGAGATCTACCTCTAGAGGGGGGGGGGAGAAGGGGGCAAGGGGGGCAACTTTGAAAAATGGTTTTTACTTTTCCGAGCCTCCTCTATACGAATCCGTAATAAAACAAAACCCAGGTTTCTTAATTTCCGAGATACGATGGGGGGAGGGGTGAAGGGGGGGAGAGGGGGGAGTTTTGAAAAATGATTTTGACCAACTCTGGGCCCCTTGATATGAATCTGAAAAAAAAAATGTTCCAAGTCTCTTAACTTCCGAGATCTACCTAGAGGGGGGGGAGAAGGGGGGCAAGGGGGCAACTTTGAAAAATGGATTTTACTTTTCCGAGCCTCCTCTATACGAATCCGTAAAACAACAAAACACGGGACTCTTAGTTTCCGAGATACGATAGGGAGGGGGGAGAGTGGGGTGGAAAAGGGGAGGTTTGGGATTTTTCCCATACTCGTGAGAGTTACTTGTATACGTATCTGTAAAAATATACCCACCTCCCCCTTCACCATCTGGGAGAACAATTATGTCAGTCAGTGAGTGAGTGAGTGGTAATCGAGCTTTATATTATATACTAAATATTAGAGACGGCAACTCGGCAGACACTGGAATAGGTTGTTACCACACTTACTGAATATAATAAAGATTTCACACGTCATATCTTATTTCAGTTAAGTAGTTGGGAAACAAAATCGGCTTGGTTGTGTGCAAATTGATGACAGCTCAGAACATAAATATTTTCTTTGAGGCCTATACTTAAGTAAGTGGGTGAGACAAGTCTTGCTGATCAAACGAATATTTAATAGACAGAACGGACTTTTGCAAAGGTCCGGATATGATGAATGTCAGAAGCAGTGAATAGTTTCTTCACCCTTGGATTAGATTCCTATTCCTTTGCCATTTATCACAACCACAACGCCCACATTATATTTTCTACAACACAGCTCTCATACGGAAAACGATCATAAAATATTATTTTCCAGCCAATAATCCCGGGCGTGAGATGCACCTCGCATCTTTGTTCGGTGTATTGTAGATGATAGCGTGATTCGTCGGCGGCACATGGCGACGCATAATGAACGCACATGTGGACGTGTGCGTTCCCACGGTCGCCAGACTTGTGCACCAAACGTGGATATCTGACGTCGTGGGGTGTCGACGTGTTTATTATCAACATTGATAAAGATAATAATTAGTAAGAGCTTATGAGAACCTGCTAGAAGTGTTTTTGTGAACGGTGTAAGGCTTGCCGTGCGGCCTGCAGGTGCAGCATGCTTCAACTGACAACAACTAACTGCTTGCTAATTCCCATATTTATTTTGTAAGCCTGTGTGCCACCTGCACGACAAAGGCCTCCAAACTCTCCTTCCACTTCTCTTTATTTAAAGCCGCTAAGGACCAGTCTCTATATGTATAAACAGTCAAGCTCATCCTGTCTCAACGTTTTCCATTACTGGTAATAAACAGCCATTTTTCATAAACTAGCCTCTTGCTTGGTAATCCTGGTATGTCATGTTAGTACGCTAGATGTATGATCGGAGCAGATGCTGCTTTATGGACATAACCAATATCCAGGCCAAGCTGGTGTTAAACGCAACCAATTACCGATTTATTTTAGTTACCCAGTAAAATTTAAATTCACGAACGATCGGTCGCCCGGCGCCTTGTCCAAGGCACAGATAGGTATAGATTTTCATCGCGGGGTAAAATTGATTTCTCGTCGGGACATTCCTAGGTTTTGTCTGCGCCGTCACGTTTTGTCACTAATTTCGTAGAATAATATGTTGGATTCCGGAAATCTGCATATTACTTCGTGGAAAATCGTTTGCCACGGTCTTACGATTAGCCCTGCTCTGAATCGGTTCAGTTGAGAGTAACTTCAATTTTATGACATTTTTTACTAATCATATATGAAAATTCGATAAAAATTGACGATGATCTTCAATAGCAAATATACCTCTCATCTGTTAGTCATTTGCCTACGCGATAATCAAAACATTTCCTATTCCGGTGTGCTGTTGTTATCAGGTTGTGACTTATATGTATAAGCTTGCTACATGCAGTTAGGCTCATGGTGGCACCTTTGGTGATACGTTATCAGGCCCTTATCGGGCAGCGGGTCATTGACCCCGTGCATGCGGGCACTTGTATCTATTCTGTAGTCCGTTGCCACAGCACACAGATGTTTGCTATATCAGGCAGATGTTTGCTATATCATGTGTTCGCCGATGACCGATATTCTCACAATAGACCAATAACAACATCATATATCTTATACATTACTTAGTCAAAATTGTAAACAACAAAATAAATACTAGGTAAATAAAAAAACACGCCTTCCTTGTCAAAAAGTGAATTAAAGAATTAAAACAAGCTAAATGATTTTAGTGCTGAATAGGCACGAGGTAAGTAAAGGATGTCTCAAGTAAGAGTGCACTTTTTAAATTTAGAATAATTTTTTTTTCGTGCCATTGGTAACTCTGCAATTTGATAGCTGTCACCTATGTTTATTCCGATTATTAAAAATGGAACGCTTTTCGAAAGAACAACACGTCGTAATTGTGAAAACTCATTACAAAAATGGGGAAAGTTACGTTGAAACCGCTCGCAAACTTCGCCAAATTTTCAGTCAAGTAAGTGCACCTAATGTGTCAACCAGATCGTGCGATTTAACGCCTTGCGATTTATTTCTTTGGGGTTTTGTGAAATCTCGGGTTAGTGCGAAATAATCAGAAACAATTCCTGAGCTCAAATCAGAGATCCAACGCGTCATCGTCGGTGAGATACAGCCACATCTCTGTGTAAAAGTCATTGAAAATTTTATGAAAAGAGTAATGGTCAGATCAGAGCCATTTGCCGGCTATTTTATTCCATACTTAATCGGAACATGTCTTCTTTACAATCCAATAAAAATATCACAACTCTTTCATAAAAAACATGCTTTTATTTTAAAATGAAAAAGTGAAAATAAAACTCTTATTGAGACACCCTTTACTATATCTATACTAATACATATTTTAAAGACTCCTTCAAACAGGCGCGACACGCGATAAAATCGCGCGCGACACTAAGGCACTGCAAGTCGCGTAACGTGAGGTGCCTCTGTGTCGCGCGCGATTCGCGTCGCGCGTCGCGCCTGTTTGTAGGAGCCTTAAAACCTGTGTTATAAAAACGTTGCTGCAATCACTAGTTCCAACTGTCAAAAAACGTTTAACCTAGTGGACAGAGTTTAGCTTCATCTTCCTGACTGACCGACCCCTTGACGATTCACAAGTGCCTGTAATTGGTTTATTTGAAATAAATGCTGAGTTTGAGTTTAATATCTATGTTGTTATGTTGTAATTTTTTTCGTCTAATAATTGTATCATGGCGGTGTCAATTTTTTTTTGTTCGCCTATTTTGTGTCCCACTGCTGGGCAAAGGCCTCCCCTTTTTTCTTCCAAAGCATGTCTTGAGCGATCTCTGGCCATGTTGGCCCTGCAAATGATATTAGATCGTCACGCCACCTTCGCCTTGGTATACCTCGACGGCGAAAAAACATCGGTGTCAAATTTATATAAATAAATTAATAGAACAAAACTAGTAAGGTAGGTAATTGTAGACCCTTCCTTTAACATGTCATAATATTCCTATCAAAACAATGTTGAAATTATGACATCAAAATGTTATTGTAGCAGTTGAATTAAGGCTCGTACACACAGGCGCGACGCGACACGCGGCACAAAGGCACCGCAAGTCGCGCAACGAGCGGTGCCTTTGTGTCGCGTGTCGCGTCGCGCCTGTGTGTACGAGCCTTTACGTCGTTATATTACAGCAGCGATCGATAGCTCTTGACCGCCAAGTGTTCGGTGTTCCGCGTCAAACTACATCCGGGATATAATTGCATATTAATTCAAGGCGTGCCAAATAATAATTCAACATTGATCTAATTGCACTACACCGTAAGTACAAGAATATGAACAACAAAACTTGTCAAATAAATACTTGAAACTATTTTACCAGGCTGACTAATACCTTTCTTTGCAAGAATCGGTGTCTGGCAGTGAAATTGGGAAAATTCGATTAGAAATAAATGATTTTATTTCTGTAAGTAGATTTGCACATACATGTAAACACTTTTACACGTCAATCATATTTTTTAAAATAGGTGAGGTCGTAGAATTTCTTCTTTTTAAATACTGCCGGGTAAAGTGGTCATAAACACAACCTACTATACCTACACATTATACGCACTCGAAATAAATTGGTCCTTTGAGGGCTTCAGTTGCCCAATAGGACCAATTCTAAACATAGCTGCTTTACCACATTACATTGAAAACCTTTCTGAAAAAATAATAAGTCTGATATTATATATTATGATGAAGGTATATTGTCGTGAGCAGGATGTGTAGTGCGTATGGTGTGTGGGTCCAGTCGCACTCAAGGGGGCCGAGCGCGGCTCATTGAGTCCCCGACTCACCGTTTTTCGCATCAATGAACAACATTCCTTGCGCGTGCAGACCGGCTAAACACGGCCGCTCCCTGTGGAAATAAAACTTGACGCATTACACTTTTTATCGGGCAACGTACCAAGTAATAAGAAATGTTGCGATTCAAAAGAGTATTCTTGTGTGGAGAGGTCGTTTCATCGGGCTCGCCGTATAGGGGAAGGTTCGCGGATCGAAGCCTCGCATGTTTTCGCGTACAGGAAATTGGTTTGTTACGAAAAGTTGAAATTATAAATAGATATAATATAACAGGTGGCGCAAAAGTAATGTCATAATGTGAATTTGCCTTAATTTTTGCAGATGGCGCCAAATGTCACTGTGCATTTACATTTATGTTGTAGACGTAATATAGAGGCACTGTTACTCCTTAATACAGGCTATGTCATAGCCTAGCAAGAAGAGCAGCGCGTCACCCACTTGATTGCCAGAGATTTAATACTACCCACTTTTTTAAAACTGTTACATGTACTACAATCTGTGTTTTTATATAAATCTAGATTATTATTACATATTATAGAGAACTAGTTCTCAACAAGCCATGGAGCGATACACACCTCAAGATCGTGGAATTATTGTTACTGCTTATTTGAAAAATTTTCATGTTGTTTTAACGTGGCGTGAATTTCGTCGTCGTTTTCCTCGACGTCGTGTTGCATGTGCTTGAACATTAAGCGTTTTGCCGAGCGCCTCGTGCAAACTGGGTCCACTACTTACAGATCTAGCAGATGTGGCCAGTTTGGAGCTGGAGTTGTTTTGTTTTCAAAATACCGTAAAACGAGCACAATTGTGCATCAACTCGAGAAGTGGCGTTTGAGCGATATAATTTTTACCAATTAATTTCATCAATTTTACACTTTCAAACAAACTTTTCATGAAAACAGAATCCAATTGTTTTCATTTCTAACAAAATGGCAGCCAATTCAAATTATGACATTACTTTTGCGCCATCCTGCATGTCGATTCTGAAAAAATCTCACCGTGAATACTTGCGTGGAGTGAGCTGTCAGTGTCATCCTACTGATGCTAGGGATTGACCAAGCAAACATTTACAATCATAATCAAAATTTTAATAATATTTTTTAATGCTAATCCTATTGATATTTTTATATAATTCAAAGCTAGTATTTTAGTGGTCAAAACATTAATATTTTGTGGGGTTTTACTTACAATAAAATAGCAAAACAGAAACGCAGTCAGAATCTCAACCTTGTTTTTTTTTCTTTTTCCCTAGACTAGTAAGTCCTTATATAGCCAGACAGCGCCAGCGCCTAACGCGCTTACGCGGCGTGAAATATGGCTCATTCCGAATTAAGTCATCATCGCTCACATGAATAATTTGCTTTCCGATTTAGATAAATCACCACTATGTAGAGATGGGTTGTAACAAGTTAAACACGATATCTGTTATCACTGTTACTGTTACACAAAAATAACAGATCCAAATATCTGTTATTAAATAACAGCCTGTTATTTTTGTAACGACGATAAATACGTATTAAAATAACAATTGAGTATCTTCTTTATTTCTTTTCGTTTTAAGTAAAACAACTTGCCCAAAAAATTAATCCTGAATTAAATAATATCCCTAATAACCAAACGAATGCATTAGGATCACAACTTAATACTTTTGTACTATTAGACACGGACGATTCTGAAGTAGATGGTATTCTGATGAATCTGAAATCTGACAGCGCCCCTGGCTGGGATAATATATCGACTAAATTCATAAAATACATAAGAAAGGAAGCAGTCCCCATTATAACTCACCTTACTAATCTCTGTTTTCAAAAGGGTGTCTTCCCTACTCCACTAAAACAGTCCGTTATAACCCCAGTTTACAAGGGTGGGGACAGTGACGATGTCAGCAACTACAGGCCTATCTCCGTTTTACCGTCGATATCGAAAGTGATTGAAAAAATTATAAATATTAGATTAACTAATTATTTCAAAAAATTCAATCTCTTATCTAAATCACAGTTTGGATTTAGGCAAGGTGTATGTACTGAAGATGCAGTAACTGCGCTAAGTTCTCTTGTAGCTGAGCACCTTGACAAAGGAAACAGATGCCTATCTGTTTTCTTAGACCTGAAAAAAGCATTCGACACCGTCTCTGTCCCAATCCTTGTGAACAAGCTGGAAAAAGCCGGAATAAGAGGGAATGCACTCAGTTTACTCAAAAACTACCTCTCCAATAGGAAACAAAGAGTTAAAATAGGGCAGTACTCCAGTGACGAGGTGGATGTATCATACGGCGTCCCACAGGGTAGTGTTTTAGGGCCTACCCTCTTCCTCCTGTACATTAACGATCTCTGTAGTATGGAAATAGAAAATGCAAGAGTATTCTCGTACGCAGATGATACATGTATTGTGTTCTCTGGTTCATCCTGGCACGAAGCCAAAATAAGAGCAGAGGCAGGAATGGCTCGGGTAGCTGAATGGCTAAAAAGTAACTTACTTTCCCTAAATACTAATAAAACTAATTACATATGTTTTAGTATCAGTAACCGAACACAGCCTATTGAAGAGTTAGATCTAAAGGTACACATATGTGGAGACATGTCTGCTGTTAGCTGTAATTGCACATGCATTGAGAAAGTGACTAAAACTAAATATCTTGGAGTTGTGGTAGATCAATCACTGTCCTGGTACCCTCAACTAGAGCAGATTTCTGGGAGGATAAGGAAACTAAGTTGGATCTTTAAAACCCTCAGACATATTGTTCCAACCAAAATAGAGAGCTGTAGGAACCGTCCCAGAAATCTCTTAAATGAAATATATGCGGCACTGGCCCAGTCTGTACTATTATATTGTATCCCAATTTGGGGCGGTACAGCAAAAACAAAATTTATTAATATAGAAAGAGCGCAGCGTGCATTAATAAAAATAATGTATTTTAAAAATAAAAGGTTCTCCACCACAAGCTTATACCAAATAAGTAATTTACTCTCTGTAAGGAAGCTGTACATTACCCAAACCATACTAAAAAAACATAAAACCCTACCATTTAATGATAAGGAAAAATCTAAAAGAAGAAAAGATTTAGTACTCCAAGTTCCCCAAACTAAAACTAGATTTGCATGCAATCAATTTAATAAACGCTCTACTCAGCTGTATAACAAAATTAACAAACACGTTTATATATATAATAAAAGTTACCACGACTGTAAAAAGAGTATAATAGACTGGATAAAACCACTTACCTATGAGGAAACTGAGGCACTCCTGGTACATGTTGGGTAGCCGAAATATACCACATATTATATCTACCATAATTATCTTTTAACTACACACCATGCCACACCACACACCCCATCACACACACCACTCACACACGCCACACCACACCAAAGCACATCACACCACACGACAACGCAACGCAACACACCAGAAACCATACCACACATCACATACCTCACAACATTCCACGCACCTCGCCACACATCACACCACATCGCGCCCCTCAACACACAACACATAACACCGCACTCTTACCACACCACACCTTACATTACTTGCACTGACTGGGAATAAGTTTATTGTATTTTACTGTTATTCATTTAAATTGTAACTTTACTTAAATAAATGTTTGTTTTCTTAAGAATAGTATGTATAAACTAAATATAAATACAGAAAAATGTACTTACATTGCATATTTACCCATATGTTGCAGTACACTATAATATCAACTAGTGTTACTATAAGTGTACGTCAATGATGTTGAAAGAGCGGAGCCTTCTAATACAGGCATTGTTTGCCTAAATGGGGGCTCCAAACACATTAACATGTAATGTAATATCTAATTGACACAATAAACTATTTTGTATTTTTTGTAAACTATTTTGTATAAGTCGAAAATCGTTTCCGAAGTATTGAATAGGAAGGAATGACGGGGTAATTTGAAATAATAGAATTACGTTTATTCATAACTTTTTTCAGACATCCGGTTAGTCTGGAAGTCGATCCCAACGTAGTTTTAAAAGGCTAAGCAGATTGATTGACTATTTTGTTTAGTAAATTCCAAACTGAACACTTTCCTTCATACTTTATCACAGGCTTAGGACTGTCAGTTTACTATAAAATGAATATTACGACGTAATTAGAAATTGATGACGTTTCTCAAACTGGCGCATTTAAAAGTGTTCAATTCATTTTATGTACATGACTATTTACATTATCACCTATTCTATATCTACATTTACTTATTCTATATTTACATATTTTGATTTAGAAAAATTAGTTGCTGCAATTTCCTAACTCCTAACCGGGTTCGCCTCTCATTGAGGATATTTCCTGCAGCAGAGAATACCCTTTCGCAAGGAACTGACGAAGCCATTGCGTTGAGCTTTGTTGCTGCTATCTTATATAAAGTGGGGTATACCGATTTGTGCTCTCTCCACCATTTCAAGGGGCAGTCAGTTCTAGAAATAATTTTGTCATCCTGATACCGTTGCACCTCTACGATGGCACGGGATTGAGCTTAATTAAATAATAATAAGCTTAATTGAATATCATCTTTATTACTATTACAGTAAAGTCGTACGGTATACAACATTTTGCGACCAATCCCGTCAAGCCAAAGACAATGTAGATAAAAGGGGTCCGTACACGATCACTGTAATTTTTATGGTTGCATAAAAAATAGTTTTTATGTCAACAATAACAAACAAACCATGCAAATTACTCTCAATGAAATTCATTTATTGGTTTATCAAAAAATCGTAAATACCTGGAACATTTTGCGATGAATTCCGCCGAACTTATTATAGGCATTCGGAAACAATGAAACGGATCACAAATTTTGGTTGCATCACAAAGGACATTGCCATAAAGAAAAATATAATAAAAAGTTTTTTATAATGGTAATTGGCTAACAGATAACAGGTAGGTAACACGACCTAATTTAGGAGTCACTTTTTTGAAAATGTTGGTTCTTGTTAGACCACCAACTGTATTTTACGGATAATAAATACTAGGAGCTTCTCTTTTTAGCGTAGTTTAACCGCTTTAGTAAGAGTGAGAAGTAAACATATTTCCGATTTCGGAATAAATAATAGGTGTTTCTCTTTTTAGCAAGCGTCATTCTTTAATGAGGAAGAGAGAGACCTTGTATGTATGTATAAAAGTAACAGCCGTGGTAACAGTCCATGAGCCTGTGTGGGACTGACTGATATATTGAATTATCAGTAACAGCCGTGGTAACAGTCTTTGAGGGTCTGTTATTTTAAGTAACAGATAAGTTATATTGGTAGGAACAACTGTTATTTGTTATTTTTAAATATCTGTTATTTCTATCTGTTACGATAAATATGCCTCACCCCTACCACTATGGCAGCTGAGAGTCAGTAATATACCTACTCACTTGAATAGTTACTCATGGTTGGATTATAGTATTTATTTGTGTATACACCACGAATTTCTTCTTCTTTGGTAAGGTGGCGACTGTAGCCAGAAGCACAATTTCGAAAATGCCACGTTAGTTTAAAGATCGGTGATAATTATTAATTTAGGGCATGGTCGGTAGTCGGCGTTATCGCAAGATGGCACATGCCATGACTTCATATATGTCGATTCACGGGACATCGTTATAGCGTTCACGTTAATTCGGAAAAGGGCCCTAATTCACTATGACCACATAATGATTCGTTACTTCGAAACCACGTCAATTCCTTAATAACCTAATCACTACATCTGCTATTAACGTATTCTCTATGACACAATGACCGAAACCGGTTTGAACTGTCAAAATACCACGCTTGACAACCGTACGGCGTGGTAAGATTATGCGGGGAATAATAGATAAATACCATACAGCAGAATTGGGGTCAAGGTGTAAGCACGCTGTAGTCGATTACAGTGCAATTCGGAATGTACCATATATCACTCCACTCGAATCTCGTAACCATGGCAACATCACCTCGGCGTCAACAGCGGCGTTACCTAGCATCAAAAATATAATACCTAAGTAGGTATATATCTGCAGTATTAATATATTTGCACGTGTTATAGGAATAAGTAGTCTGTAACTAGTTAATACAAAATCTGGTTAATTGTTGAAAACAAAATTTAGGCACACACTGACTTTTTAAATGTACAAACATGGTTGGATTTAGGACTTCAAAATATTTAAAAGGGTTAAAATAAATAGGAACTAATTATTGTCTCTGAACTCAATAATCGAAATAAAAAAACCTTAGTTTGATACCTAACGCGCTTGCGCGTGAAATATGGCTTATTCCGAATTATGCCATCATCGCACACAGCGCTCCCATAAATAATTAATTTGCGTTAAGATTTAGATAAATCATCATTATGGCAGCTGAGAGTCAATTTAAAACTATATTCACTTGAATATCTCGTGATCTTATCACTTCACGAATTTGTCGTAACATCACTTCGGCGAGGTGCAGTGAACACGGGCGCGCGATGAGCGATAAAATATTTGCACTTATTTGACGTTGGTATTGCATTTTCCTAATGTTCTTATACATGACGCCTTACTAGTTAAATATGTAAAAACAAATCTCTAATGTGATAATGAGTGACTAACGCGCAAGCGCGGCGTGATCCTATCACTTCACCTTCACTCCACCCGATTCACGACATTAAATGTCGTGAATCGGGTGAAGTGAAGGTGAAGTGATCACGCAATCTGCAATGTGGTAATGACAGTGACTAACGCGCAAGCGCGGCGTGATCTTATCACTTCACCCGATTCACGACATTTAGTGTCGTGAATCGGGTGAAGTGAGCACGCCACACAAACTACGTGGGATTACATTCTATGGTCCTTCAGCCAGGCATCCGTTAGCACTCGATGACTTGACACAGTACTCGGTTATCTCTTCTAATTCAATAGATTTGGGTTAATAACAACGCTGAACATCGTCGCAGTCTTTACTAGACTCGATCTACAATTGCTCATAATAACCAAACAATGTCGATGCGTATTTTCATCAGTCTAGCTGTCATAAACGTGAATGTTTTAATTTTATTTACTGTTCGTGCGTGACGCGCTCGAGCCTCAGTCTATATAAGGACTTACTAGACGAGGGAAAAAAGAAAAAAAAACAGGATTGAGATTCTGATGCGCTTCTGTTTTGCTATTTTATTATAAGTAAAACCCCACAAAATATTAATGTTTTGACCACTAAAATACTAGCTTTGAATTATATAAAAATATCAATAGGATTAGGCTAAAAAAATATTATTAAAATCTCGATTATGATTGTAAATGTATGCTTGGTCAATCCCTAGTATCTGGTAAGATGACACTGACAGTTCACTCCACGCTCACTTCACCTAAGTTTTCACGGTGAGATGGTTACAGAATCGCACTGCTGTACTAATAATGAAAAACTACTATTTGCTTTGAGTTCTTTAGTGGAACTCAAAGCAAATAGTAGTTTTTGTATATGAATCAAATGTGTAATACACATTTGATTCATATCAGATTTTAAGTGGAGAGACTACTATTTGATTTTGATAACAACAATATAATTTGATCAACTGATTTTGAACTTTTTCTATTCTTACCTACCCTCCAATCCGTAATATCTATAAGTACAGGCAACATTGAGATTTTGGGATGTCTTAAAGGTGTGTCTGATCCGGGTGCACAATCTTCGAGCTCAATATGTATAGATTAACATTGGCATGTATGTATTTAAACAAACAATTCCCATTTTGCGCTGCTAAACATATTATTGAACAATTTAATATAATGAACGCCTCTTTTTGTTACATCCTACTGCTGGGACACAGGCCTCCTCTCAGTGAGAGGGAGTGGGCCGTAATCCACTACGCGGGCCCAGTGCTGGTTCGTTTTTTTGTTAACGTCATATAGTTAGTTGATGCAATTCACTCTAATAGTTGATGCAACTCACTCTAATAGTTGATGCAACTCACTCTTAAATTTTGATCAACTGTTAACTTGCCTTGTACGACCGAAAAATAACCGGTCGTGTACAGGTGAACCTTTATAAAATCAGAAGCGATCTGCAATTATACGTAGTTACGTACTTTCGGACGTATAAAATGAAAGCACCTCTCGCAACGATAGCATTGACATCTTCTCCAACACCCTGGCTCAATTCCGCAATCAAAGACGATTGACGAAACGATGGTACGACAACAGGTCATTCATGTTTTATTCTGTACTTAATTTATCTGTTACAATTTGAACTTTTTAATGAATGTAATTATTTAATTTGATTGGATTATTATTTATTTGATGTTATTTTTGTTTACTTATTTTCTTAGTACTCATTACTACTAGGTACTCGTAGTTTACTCATTAAATACATTTTTAAATACTATGTTTACCTATAAAAAACATTTAAAAAAATATTTTTAAAATATAAAATAAATAGTAGTCCACCGGTATCGGTAGCAGGTTCCCAGCTACCGGTGGTTAGGGCTACAGAGACATGAACCTGCGAGCCGTATCGAGGAGTACTGCTTTCTGAATCAGGCCCTTGATCCAACCACCTATCGAGAGCCTCAAGAGATGTTGATCGAGGATCTCTTCGACCATCAGGCCATTGGCCGTTGCGACAATCGGTACAATGACAGCCGATCTTACATTCCACATGTCAACAACCTCGTGTGCTAAGTCACGGTATTTAATCTCATCTCGTTTTACATACCTGACTGCACATTTGCCTACACCAAATTCCATCCTAATGGCGCTACTGAAAGTTTCAGTTACCTTCAGTAGCTCCATCAGTCGCATTATATTGGGGGCAATAAGTGTGCATGTAGAGGTGAGATATGACCTGACCACCTCTCTTCAACCGATAGGCTGGACCTTAGAGTATTTAGAGCTACGCAAAACCAAAGTGGACTCGAAACTGTCCACCTGAAATATTCTCCGTGTAATCCATACAGGTTCATCATTCATCTGGATCTGTCGTCACCCTGGATAACAAAGGACCGTCCTCCATTGCCCTCAAGGAAGGTGCGTAGAGTTGCATCTATCTTGTACAACTGCAGCACTCACGAGCATGAGCCATGTACCTATGTGTCACCGAGCCGTAGGCCTTCTTATAATCTATCCAACATGTCGCCAGATACTTGCGGGATCAAAGAGCCTGTTGGCTAATGGCCATGGATATGAGGAGTAGCTCATTAGTACCGCGGGACCCCGACATCCATTTTGTTGCACTGTCAATGTGCGTATTAATTTTCGGGCTCAAAATGGACAATCACGTGATCGGACTATAATTCTTGGGTTCTGCGGGACTACCTGACTTATGGAGTAGGTGGGTAACGCCTCTGTTGTTAGAAACTGCTGTAGCAACCCAGAATTTAAGGATGGCTGGAACTGAGATGCCAGGCAAGTGTGTAGGGGTTTCAAATACCGGATTTTTTTAAACAGGGCGCCCTAATGCGCCTAAATGTCTATACCAGGTATATGGGCAAGTCACCGTAGACACAAAAATCGAATTAGGTCGCAAAAAATTGCATTGTACTGATGTTTATCCCCCGACAAAAACAGGGGGGTGTTATAATTTGGGATGTTAGGATAGATGCCAATAATATAAAACCAAGTTTGCAGCTTGGAAAGATCTGTACTAACCGCGTGGTGCTCGCTTTCAACGCTTTTTCACTCAACTTCTCTCATATTTTGACTTAGAACTAGGGATGCATCCGGTACCGATACCGAGACCGATATATCGGCGATACTTCAGGTTTGCCGATATATCGGTATCGGCGATATTTTTATGGCAGATTCAACGATACTTTCCAAATTTCGCGCTTTAAAAATGTAATGTAAACGCGCGTGTTGTCCCATCTATTTCGTTGCAAACGAGGCACGAACTAACTATGCTCGGGCACGGTAATAATATCATACAGTATGTCGACTTCATACAAACGGACGAAACGCGAGCTATACCTACGCGCCTCGACCTCGGGATGATCTCGGGATGATCTCGGGATGCAGACAGTCGCGACTGTGCCGCAGTGATGAACGGACGGTGTGTTGTTTTTTTTTAACAATAACCGCGCGATTTTTTCACTAAAAATAAGTTGAAGTACATATTTAATATGACGAGTAGGCTATATTGTATTGTTTTTGGTTGCATGAATTCGTCAATAACACAGAGATAACTTTTTTAGATTACCTGGAAACTCTGAAAGGTAAATCTATAAAATAATTTTACTTACTAGTAGGTAGGTACATAATGTGTCTTTTTAATGGATAAGTATTTCCTTTTATCACCCAAAAAAAAAGATGTCTGGCGATTAATAAATAAAGTGAATAGAGTAAAGAAAATGGACACGAGTGAAATTGGTAGTTATAGGCGGTTCATGAATCATTATACGGTAGGTACGCTTGTGTTAAAACCTCGGGGCATGTGGTGTTTTGTTTTGTTAGTTTGTATAATTCAAAGTAAAGACGTGGTTTTTATTATTAATAATAGTTGTTTATTATACTGTGTGTATGATTAATACTAGAAAAAAATTGGTTGTCTGTAAAGTCGATTTACGGACGATAGTTTAACGTGACAACGTCATAACAAAACATTAATGAAATGATTGCATACTTTTATGAATAAAATTTAATTATTTTTATTGAATTATTAATATTTTGTATGAATACAAAGAAGGAGTGAAATGAAATCTACAATTTAATTGATAAATTTACTTTTATTTGCACTCATTAATTTAAATATGTTTATTACTTCAATGAACAGATTATTTTAACTATAACTTTCATACATGTTTGCTATTTAACTTCTTCCAATCTGTGTTATTCTGTTAAGGATAGGACGATGATAGGAAAGATTAAAAAAACATTAATATACAAATTTTGAATTTTGTTTGTAGTTCTTGAACGTTTAACTATAATAATAATTTAACATAATTTGTTTAAATATACTTATGAACAAGTTTTCATAGAAATAAACTGTAATCAGATTAATGTTAATAAATAGTTAATTCTAAATGACGAAATTGACCATTTTAATCAAATCAAAACAATTTTTAATTAAGCTTTATATTAGAATGCGAATTTTTTATACTTTAAAATTTAATAATAAAGCATTTCGTACGTCTCAGTCGAGGCGCAAATATTTTTCGGTCGCAAATTTATAAGATTAAATGATTAATTATTATTCAAACATAAACATGGTTTTTTAATCACACGTTTACACGTTTTAATCAAGCGTTGTCTGATCACACAGCCCAAATCCTGCAATATCCTGTGGAAAGAGTATATGGAATTGATCACTGGTATGAATATAAACGTGATTACTCAGAGGAAAACACAAAGAAATTTATTGAAAACCTAAGCCAATTAAGTTTTAAGGAAGTATTTAACTCTAATGACGTTAACGAAGCATACAACGAATTCCATGAAGTTTTTACTTTATTCTACAACTTACACTTTCCATGTATAAAAATAAAAAATTCTAAAACTAAGAGGCCGAAATGGATTTCAAAGGGCATAAAAATATGTTGTAGACGTAAACGATCTCTCCTTTGGAATTATAGGAAAAAACGGACACACAAAAATAAGTTAATATTTCAGCAATACGCGAAAAGAGTAAAGCGAATTATAAAACTCACACAAAAAGCCCAAAACACATACGCAATAAACAATACAAACAATAAGTCAAGGACAACTTGGAAAATTATCAATAAAAACAAGCACAACCAACCTCAAGAACAAATAAATAATATTAAAATTAATAATACGCCAATTTATGATCCAAGCAAAATAGTTACCCACTTTAATAATTATTTTATTGATCAAATAATACCGGATCCTAATCCCCCGCCATTCAAATGCCCCCCATCTCACTGCAAATCAATATTTATGCCTCCTACTGATCCGGTTGAAATCCACAAAATCATAGTTTCGTTAAAAAACACTTCTAGCGTGGGATACGATGAAATTAAGACAAATATTGTAAAAAGAGTAGCTCCTATAATCTCACCTATACTATCACATATAGTAAACTTGTCTATAGAAACAGGTACATTTCCCAATAAGCTTAAAATATCAAAAATAAAGCCCATACACAAGAAAGGTGACAAGGACAATATGGACAACTATCGCCCAATTGCTTTACTTTCTATTTTTTCTAAGATCTTTGAAAAAGCAATTTATAATAGCCTATGCAATTATCTTGAAAACAATCATCTACTTGCCAGAGAACAAATGGGATTCAGAAAGAACAAATCAATTAACCTAGCGATATATAGTTTCTGCAAGCGAGTTCTAAGTAATATGGATAAGCGACGTCCAACTGTTGCCTTATTTATGGATATGACAAAAGCTTTTGACCGCGTTGATACTGACATACTATTGGACAAACTTTATGCTATCGGCATTAGAGGTAATGCTCATAATTTAATAAAAACATATCTGACTGGTAGACTGCAACAAACTGTTATATCAAAAATTTGCCTAAAAACAAAAAATATATCTGTATATAAATCTAGCCAGAGACATGTCAAATACGGCGTGCCACAAGGTAGCGTGCTAGGACCATTGCTTTTCTTAGTATACATTAATGACATTCCAACTGTAACCAAAAATCCTATGACTCTTTTTGCTGACGATAGTACCATTCTTTTTGACTCGTATGACAATCACGATATTATCAATAATATAAATTTGACATTAAAAAATACAATTAATTGGCTAATAAGTAACAATTTAAAAATTAATATCAGTAAAACAAAAGCTATTAACTTTAAACAAAGGCAAGCGGCAGAGAATTTAAACATAAATTATAATGACCACACAATAGAAGTAGTTGAGTCAACAAAGTTTTTAGGACTACACATAGATAATAAAATGACATGGAAGAAACAAATAGAGCACATAAGTAACAAATTAAACAGTTATTCCTTTGCTTTACGTGGTCTCAGTAAAGTTGTTGATATTGCAACCACAAAAATTGCATACCATGGATATGTAGCATCTACTCTTCGATACGGTGTCATTTTTTGGGGCAACTCCACTGATTGGGAAAGTGCATTCAGGGCACAAAAAAGGTGTATAAGAGCTATGTGTAACTTAACCCAAACAGACTCATGTAAGCCTTACTTCACGAGATTAAAAATACTGACACTACCCAGCATCTACATCTATGAAACAGCTCTATTTATACATACCAATCTGGAACTGTTTGAGTATCGCACAAGAAAGCGACATGCAGATAAATTATGCGTTCCACAAAGTAAAACCGCTCTCGTTTCCAAAAGTTTTGTTTGCATGGGGCCAAAGATTTACAACAAGCTACCCTCAGTTATTCGCAGTTCCAATAGTGTAAATCTATTTAAAAAGAGACTCCAATCTCTCCTTACAGATAAGGCTTACTATTCAGTTAAAGAGTTCTTTGAAGAAAAGTTGTAATGCAATTTATTTTAATTTACTTTAATTCAATTATTTAAATCTTACTCTTGACATTTATTTATTATGACTTTGACTTTATGTAATGGATTGACTATTGATTATTTCTTTTATTTAATCAACTTCATTGTTATGAATTTATTATGACAATTGTATTGTTAATATAATTTGCATGCTAACATAGCTGAATATGGTGAAACTGTACCTGTGCAACATCTTTTGTAAACCCATATTATGCAAATAAAATTATTGATTGATTGATTGATTGATTAATTAAATCTACCAATCAAAAAACAACACGCATTTTTATTAAACACTTCCTTTCAGTTCACAAAGTATTTTATTTGTTTATATAAAAAAAGTATATTTATTTTATTATTTATTGTACACACAGTAAAATACAATAACAAAACTAAATGGAAACACAAAGTAGGCAAATGTAATTAAAATGTTGGAGGCGGGCAGCCCTATCGCATGTTTACATACCGCGCGGCTGTAGGCATTTATTTCAAGGTTACGGCCGAGATACAATACTGTATGTCTTTATACTGTGGCTCAGGGAAACCCCGCGCTTTATTCAGTGTTTTGTTTCGACCGCCCGCTTTGACCTCGCACTCGCACATCTATCCCATTTCGTTAGGTTGAATGTTGTTGCGCGTAGTGTTTTTCCATGCAAATAAGATTAAGAATTACATATCGTAATTGTTTGTGTGTGTGTGTCATTTATAACTAGTCGTTTGAATCAAATAAAATAAACCTTCCTTTTTGAATTCAATAAGCGTATCGGTATCGGTACCTATCGCCGATATTTTTATAAGAGTATCGGTATCGGTATCGTATCGGCAAAAAGGCGTATCGAGGCATCCCTACTTAGAACTTATAAAAGGTGCATACTAGCGAAAAGTCACCCAATACATTTTTAAAGCATACAAAACTGTACCTATCTCGAGTTATATTGAACCTACAGAGCTTTGGCTGCGCTAAAATTTTGTATAAGTACCTTCCTTCTCACCTCAGGAATATCAGGATAGTACTTCTATTGTTTTATATATGTACCTCTTGCCTTAACCGAGACACAAATACAAAGACCACTATTTTTAATCCCATTCTTTACCTGCGCAAGTAGTAATAAAATGTACTAACTGTGTAATAAACCACGAGATAAATTAAATAGGCAGTTTTTATACCTTACCCAGTTAAAAAATTGGTTGGAAATATAATGTGCAAAAGGACGAAATTGTGTCTAGTTTCTACTGAAAATAAAATAAAATGACCAATACCGGAAACCTGGTATTAGATATTTCAATGTCGGTATTGAACAATGGTATTGGAAGCCCTACAAGTGTGTGAACTAATTAGCCATTTCAATCAAAAGTTGTGAAGTCCGTCCGGTCCCGGTGATTTCCAATTCGGAAACGGACGGACCACTCTGGCAACGTTTAATGGCGAATTTAGGACGGGATTCATTTCTGGTATAGTACCATACACTCGCTCGACATCCTGCATCCAGCCAACCCCAGTGTGACAAACTTTCTCTAATGTTAGTCACTGCGTTGCAGTAATCGTACTCAATGTGAACGGCTTTCGTCACCATACAGACATTTTAAATACCTTTTTGCAACAATGTATAATTTGTATGAGTATTAATTTTTGATGTCTGGTTGTTCTAATGTCAATGTATGTTAACTAATGTTTTTGCACGCCGTAAGGTAGAATGTAGCGGAAACATTGTATACTGTACCATCTCAAACCTGTACCTACCTACATTGTTGGCAAATAAATAATTCTGATTCGTCACACATACAATACAATATTGATAGAAATTAAAAATACTATAAATAGCTACCTACAACATTATAATAGCCTACACTAAAAAAAAACGTATACGAAGTGTCTGCGTCGTGTTTCGCTGACAGGTGACATGTAGCCAGACACAAAACCGGCGGCGGCACACAACACCCTTGGGCCAGAACTCTTCCTTGAGGAACTTCTCGAGCTGATGTGTCGGAACACGCATCACGAACGACTTGAAGTTCGTTTTGTGACGCTACTCCAACTTCACGACCCTCAAAGTCCAGTTGGTCATCACACGCATCTACTCCACGATCTCCTCAACCTTCGTGCAGTGGTGCAGTCTGGACACGAACAGCTACGTCGTCGGGTTATTAGTGAAACTGTTTCTTTTTTTGTGTGAGGTCAACAAGAAAATTCAATATGGCTTCGATGCAAATTTTACATCATGGGTGTCTTTTTCATGGTTTTCGAGGATGCTAAAGCTGAAATCAAAATTAAAATCCAAGATAGCGGCTACGAAAATTCATCATTATGTGTGTCGTTTTCGTGGTATTCGAGGTCACTGATAACGAAAATAGGAATAAAAAAGGTACACAAAGTCGTTAAACGTAATTCTGTTGTTTTTACAAACTAACTACGTCCAGGTGTTCTGGACATTAGTTAAGCATCACGCCATTTGTATATTAGGCGATTATCACACTGCACCGCACGCGGGGCGCGCTCGCACGCGCAAATTGTTTACTATGGCCGCCCCGCGCTACGCGACGCAGCGCGGTGCAGTGTGATAATCGCTTTATGCGTTGCTCAGTGAGTAATTAATAAAGAGCATCTGTCTCCCAACAGCTAAAGGTGGGAGGAGGCGGCGTGCGCTCGTGGCGTGCGGTGGGCGGCGCGCACGGCGGCGAGCTGTCCGTGTTCTGTTGGTGATGTTGTGCGCGAGTGCGGCAGGCGAGCTGTGCGTCCTACACGCTCCTCACCAGGTCAGTAATGGGCGGCGAGCTGTCCGTGTTCTGTTGGTGATGTTGTGCGCGAGTGCGGCAGGCGAGCTGTGCGTCCTACACGCTCCTCACCAGGTCAGTAATGGGCGGCGAGCTGTCCGTGTTCTGTTGGTGATGTTGTGCGCGAGTGCGGCAGGCGAGCTGTGCGTCCTACACGCTCCTCACCAGGTCAGTAATGGGCGGCGAGCTGTCCGTGTTCTGTTGGTGATGTTGTGCGCGAGTGCGGCAGGCGAGCTGTGCGTCCTACACGCTCCTCACCAGGTCAGTAATGGGCGGCGAGCTGTCCGTGTTCTGTTGGTGATGTTGTGCGCGAGTGCGGCAGGCGAGCTGTGCGTCCTACACGCTCCTCACCAGGTCAGTAATGGGCGGCGAGCTGTCCGTGTTCTGTTGGTGATGTTGTGCGCGAGTGCGGCAGGCGAGCTGTGCGTCCTACACGCTCCTCACCAGGTCAGTAATGGGCGGCGAGCTGTCCGTGTTCTGTTGGTGATGTTGTGCGCGAGTGCGGCAGGCGAGCTGTGCGTCCTACACGCTCCTCACCAGGTCAGTAATGGGCGGCGAGCTGTCCGTGTTCTGTTGGTGATGTTGTGCGCGAGTGCGGCAGGCGAGCTGTGCGTCCTACACGCTCCTCACCAGGTCAGTAATGGGCGGCGATCTGTGCGTCCTACACGCTCCTCACCAGGTCAGTAATGGGCGGCGATCTGTGCGTCCTACACGCTCCTCACCAGGTCAGTAATGGGCGGCGAGCTGTCCGTGTTCTGTTGGTGATGTTGTGCGCGAGTGCGGCAGGCGAGCTGTGCGTCCTACACGCTCCTCACCAGGTCAGTAATGGGCGGCGAGCTGTCCGTGTTCTGTTGGTGATGTTGTGCGCGAGTGCGGCAGGCGAGCTGTGCGTCCTACACGCTCCTCACCAGGTCAGTAATGGGCGGCGATCTGTGCGTCCTACACGCTCCTCACCAGGTCAGTAATGGGCGGCGAGCTGTCCGTGTTCTGTTGGTGATGTTGTGCGCGAGTGCGGCAGGCGAGCTGTGCGTCCTACACGCTCCTCACCAGGTCACTAATGGGCGGCGAGCTGTCCGTGTTTTGTTGGTGATGTTGTGCGCGAGTGCGGCAGGCGAGCTGTGCGTCTTACACGCTCCTCACCAGGTCAGTGTATCGGCATCTATCCTGCTACGTGGGAACTACGCACGACTCGAATGAAATACGACAGAAGTTGCAGATTACGTGTCTAAACACACAATGCCGAAGGAACGCGACCGAAGTTCGGCATGATTACGCCTGCAATGCTATTTGAATTACTGACGACACATTATGCCGAAATCACGTTGCTTTAAATAGCATTGCAGGCGTAATTTTGCCGAACTTAGGTCACGTACCTTCGGCATGGTGTGTTTAGACACTTAGGGTCTGAATCGCGCGAGCCAGATTGTACCTCGCGATTGATACAAGAGCCCGACATGGACCGACAGGTGTAGAAATGACACATCCGTCTTGGTCGGAGGATCCTCCTGAACTAATTAACTTCACACCTTGCTTCTTCCAAAAACTAATCGTTATTTTTACGGGTCGGGGTCGATTTCGTCTCCATGTTAGGTACATAGTAGGACATGTGTTGTCATAGTTGTCCATATGATCGAAACCTCTCAAGCCATGTCAGAATGGCACGAGCATGTCAAATTATTAAAATTTGAAACTGAACTGCGCATCGTTTAGCGAGACGTGTTTATCCAGGTGCTGACCCAGCAGACTGTCCAGCACTTTGGCGACCACTGTAGCTAGTGAGATCGGTCCATAGTTATTTACATCCGATGTATCACCAGTTTTATTTTTGATGATTGGTACAACTATAGTACGCATTAGATTATCGGGCAGATGGGAGTGGCCTAAACACAGGGTAAAAAACATAGCAAGCACTCTGGGTAGGTGTACTCCAGCGTGCTGCAGGTGCTCGATGCTAAGGCTGTCGTGACCTGTGGATTTACCCCTCACCATGCCCTTTTAATCACCGCACGCACTTCCTTCGTAGTAAAATAAACACTACGCTCACTACCTTCCTCAGCATCGGGCCCCTGCCGCGCTGGCCCCAGAGGCGAGTCCACCCTGAAATGGTGGGAGAACATAGTGGCGATCTCACTAGGCTCGTGCACTTCCGCCACGCTGACGGGGAGGCCCGGCTTATGATTCATTTTATTGGTGTTTTCCAGAACCGACCGAACTTCTTGTTTGAGTGAAGTTCAGCAATAATATCCATTTTTATTTGTTGTTGATTATTCTGATACCACTTTAATTTTGATTTAAAAGCGCGCCTAGTTTCACACATATCAGCATAAAGACGGCCAGCCCCGGGCTTACCCCCATACAACCAAGCCTGAAAACATAGCCAAGCCCTCTCATGAGCCTGTATGAGTGGCGCGCGGAGGCACTGCGGCCCCAGTGGGGCGGGGGCCAGGGGATCGCGGCCACCGGCCCCAGTGGGGCGGGGGCCATGGGACCGCGACCGCCAGTCCCAGTGGGATGGGGGCTAGGGGACCGCAGCCGCCGGCCCCAGTGGGGCGGGGGCCAAGGGACCGCGGCCGCCGGCCCCAGTGGGGCGGGGGCCAGGGGATTGCGGCCGCCGGCCCCAGTGGGGCGGAAGCCAGGGGCCGCGGCCGCCGGCCCCAGTGGGGCGGGGGCCAGGGGACCGCGACCGCCAGACCCAGTGGGACGGGGGCCAGGGGACCGCAGCTGCCGGCCCCAGTGGGGCGGGGGCCAAGGGACCGCGGCCGCCGGCCCCAGTGGGGCGGGGGCCAGGGGATTGCGGCCGCCGGCCCCAGTGGGGCGGGGGCCAGGGGACCGCGACCGCCAGACCCAGTGGGACGGGGGCCAGGGGACCGCAGCTGCCGGCCCCAGTGGGGTGGGGGCTAGGGGACCGCGGCCGCCGGCCCCAGTGGGGCGGGGGCCAGGGGACCGCGACCGCCAGACCCAGTGGGACGGGGGCCAGGGGACCGCAGCTGCCGGCCCCAGTGGGGCGGGGGCTAGGGGACCGCGGCCGCCGGCCCCAGTGGGGCGGGGGCCAGGGGACCGCGACCGCCAGACCCAGTGGGACGGGGGCCAGGGGACCGCAGCTGCCGGCCCCAGTGGGGCGGGGGCTAGGGGACCGCGGCCGCCGGCCCCAGTGGGGCGGGCGCCGCAGGGACGGCGGCGGCGGCGCTGCCCCAGCGGCCGCACCGCGCACCGGCGGGGGAACTGGCGCGGAGTGCGCGTGAGGAGCCGCGAGCGACTAGATCAGCTGACCCGCGACGGGCGCCATCGTAGCCGTTTCTCGAAGTTCGACGGTCAAACGTATCGCTTACTTTGCGGCGCAGCTTCACTACTACCCTCCGATGTATGATTATTGTTAATAACGGATTATAGAGTAGATTCTAACGCAAGATGTTGGTGATAACATTCACTACTGCCTTCATTGCAGTCTAACGGCAATCCCGTGGGACCACTGTCGCACTCATAGCTTGCGAGTTTTGCGACATATGCACCTCTTTTGGTGTTTACATTGCGCCATCCTGATGAAACATACTGCACCTCACTTCTCAACTGGTCCATCTGCTTAACTGCAGCATAGTCTTCTTTCATCATGTCGAGATCCTGCCGTAGCTTAACAATGTCTTTCAGTAGCCTCGTCACGTCGAAATGATCGAACAGAACCGGGGGTAACTTCTCAAGATCGCGGGCCACGAAGACTGGGATATCCTCGAAGTCGGTATCGCGAATAAGACAGATTATGTCGTCTATGTCTCAAACATTTTTCCCCACCTTCCTCCTCGTTATCTTACGTTTTGTTGTCGGCAAGGATTCGAACAACAACTTCGCCGCTACAATTTCACTTTCAGAGAAAGCACTCGCACAAATTCTGCTTATACTTTCATTATTGAATTTGAATTACATTCATTAGGGTCTTCTTATAAGGCCCATTGTGAGCGACCACGTTTCAGTGCCATAAGTCATCACTGGCAACACGCACTGGTCAAAGACTTTCGTCTTGAGACAGAGCCGGCAGACCAACTTGTTTCATCTGCGGAGACGCCATACTTTGAATATATACTAAAACTGACCATTTCTCTGACCGTTTGTTTTCGCAACAAAGGAGCCTCTTGTAAGTGCTATAACTCGAAGTTGCAACTACTGAGAGCAGGCAGATCGATCATCATTCACATTAGGGGACTGCTCTACAAACCATAAAAGTAAATCTAACCGTATCCATGATCGTTATGAAAAATCCTGTCACCTCTCAGATTTATTTTATTTATTTATTGGTCTACCAACGATTGTTTACACCAGTTATGGGCAAAAAACAAGCAAAAACAGATAAACAATAGTGTACAATCACTTAAAGGTAAACTCAGCATGCAAAACGAAAGTTGTACGTACGATAGAGAAAAAATTAGAAGAAAACTACCCTAATTTACATCAAACACTAGTATCCAAATTGTTACATGTAATTTAGATCCTGAAACAGAAAATAAAGAAGAAAAAAAAAAACAAAATGGTAAATTAATCCTTATCTAGGTTTTTCAATGTCTTCGCTTTTAAACTGTATAGTGAGTCAAAGTGCAAAGATAATGTGAATGCGTAAATATTCATTCCAACAACGGAACCCTTTACTGTGCGCTTGAATCAACTTGATCAACTATTAATAATATGTTTGTTTCTGACTTGCAGAGTGTCGGCGGGACGTCGGACACAGCGGAGCGAGCGGCTGCGCACATGATGCCCGCGACCCGCGCGACTAGCGCGACCCGCCCGACAAGCGCGACCCGCCCGACAAGCGCGACCCGCCCGACAAGCGCGACCCGCCCGACAAGCGCGACCCGCGCGACCCGGACGCGTGACCCGCGCCCGTGCCCGCCACACGTACTTACGTCCCGCTCGCGCGTATCGAGTAGCGCGCCCCGCGAGCGCCCGCGCCCTCAACTATTCTGTGTTAGTATAACTGTCTGTAATCAATTCCCGTTAGCGCAATAAGAACATTTAAATTCCCTATATATTGTATCGATGCCGCATACAAATGTCCGAAGGGCGCGCGGCACTCGTGCGGCGTGACATCACGTGCAGTAGATAGTCCCGTCTAATGTTCACAGTGACATGTCCTGCGCGAACCGTTCGTATCAAACTCTCGCCGCGCTCGGCCGCGTGCCTCCCGCGCCTCTCAGCACAGGCACGCGGCTGGCGACGTGCGACATCCAGTTCCTTTGTAAATTGCACTCTAATAATGATCAAAGTACAAACTTACGATACTAGAGGATCGAGCGCACTGCGCACTCGGCCCTCCCGGCGATGCAAGCCGACACTGTTTTTCGAAGAATTTACTCGTTTTGAATATGTTTTATCCATCAGTTTGATACTCGACTAGATTGTCAGAACGCGGGATTTTCAATGAATATTTAGTTAATGATGTCAACGAAACTACAAGTTTATACGAGGCCATCGCTAGGGTAACGCTGTGCCCAAAATTAATTTGTCTATTGTGATAAAATGGTATTGTAATGATATTTCAATGGACTGAAATCGAGCGGCGCGGCGCCGTCCTCTAATTCGCGCGTGTGCTCAGTGCCGAGCACAGCCGAACAATGCCGAGCACAGCCGAACAGTGCCGAGCACAGCCGAAGAGTGCCGAGCACATCCGAGCAGTGCCGAGCAGTGCCTAGCAGTGCCAAGCACTCACTGCTGCGCACAGTGACATCGCAGTGGGTGGCGACGCGTACGCTTGGGTATTAGAGGTGTGAAATTCGATAATCGCCTCGAGTTTTTGATCTCGAATTGCGACTGACACGCTGAGCGCGCGTGAGACTCGCGCGTGACGTATGTTTACGTCTCACGCGCGCACACGAACCAAAACGTGATTCCTTCATAGATTAACGTTTATATTTTACCAGTTTAAAATGTCAATTGATATGAAGACGAGTGCGCACCTCGTGAGTCGCCACTGCCGACCAGGCGTCGCCCAGCACAGTACTGCAGTGCTTGCAGGGCGTGCAGCGGCGAGTGTCGGGCGCATCTCGTCGTTCGTACAAGTTATGTCGGTTGTACTCTAGTTGTATACTTATGTTAGTAGTTTTTTAGCAGGGCTAAAACATTCTGTTACTTGTATTGTGTTTATAAAACGAAAACGAAAAAAAATGAAACATAATAAAGTTAATGTGGTGCGAGTGGAGTCAGTGAATTTAACGATAAAGACATTTAACAAATTTTCAAATTAATATGATAAAAAGTACTAAGACTTTTTTTAAATCGCTTGGATAAAGATATTGTATGTACATAGTGTTAAGTGACGTAGTATAAGTGCAGACTTAGATGTAGTAGGTATAACAAATTGTATGGCGGCGCCGCCCGGCCAGCCGGAGTCGTCGCTCGATCTATTGTTAATGACTTTTCTTTTTTAATTGTGTTATTTTTTTATTTCTGCTATAGTTTCGTTACTGACAGTTCATTGTTATGACCCGCGCCGCCTGCGAGCCCGCGCTCCGCTCCGGCGCATCGAATGTCGATCTCGGATGTTTGCGAATTTTCATGATTATGGAGCCTCACTAGATATCAATAATATTAATACATTCGATAACGCCACTCGACATACAAATTACATATTTTTACATGATTATTATCAAGTTTAATTTGTAGAAATGAATATTTTTAAATTCATTTCAGTGGTGTCACACTACTTTTATAGCTTGCGCGAGAACTGATATAAAATGCCTAATTTTAGTAACTCGGGATCTGATCCTAAGAGCAGTTCTCACCGCTTCCCGGCTAGTAGCATAACAGTAATATAATGTGAATAAAGGACATTTTTGTATGGGTTTTCTAGGGGATATATAGCTTATGACTAGTCTGGTAGAGGTGACAAGAGCTCTAATCTTTGCAGAACTATGAAACATGAAATTACAGATTTTTATTTACTCTCCATTCGATTTTAATAATGCAAAAAGTAAAGAGTAAACTTGGATTTCATGGTTTTTGTAGTCATTATTATGTTTCATGGTTTTTGTAGTCATTATTATGTTAGACATATTCAACGTATGTACAAAATAAAAAAAATATATATTACCAATGTTAGGTATAACATTAGCTAGAATCAGTCTCCGAGTGATGCGTGACTTATAAAGTGTGTGGCACAGAGCGGAGCTTGCGGTCAACTTGTTTGCAACAATCAGTGGTGATATTTTACAAAATAATTTATATTATGTTTTTATATATTAACAAGCGTAATAAAGAGTGAGCAAAAGCACATCTTATATCACTGTTTCATTATTCCCTTAGGTATATCTCTGACGTCGATCATAATAATATGAAACAAAAACTAAAATAAAAAGTTACATTTGCGTTTTTTTTTTCACATAGAAATGTGTCGTTTTGTCGAGAGAAAGCTTTTACAATTTATTTATTTATTTTAGAACATACACAAAAGGAAACCATAGTCGCCCGAAAGCCAATTACAAATCCTCATGTGCGTGTGAATTGAGTGCTCCTTTTTAAAAGTTCACACTTCATGGTGAAGTTTTGGAACACTCCGTCTGCACCCTAAGTGGATTGAGTGTTCTAAATAAACCTTTATAAAATCCAAATAAACCGTTAAAATCAATTAAATATTTGTGAATAGTTTTCACAAATTTAATCCAATTATTCCACATTGTTAAAGATATGTATGTCTAGTATATTTTGAGACACGAGTTACAGTATTCAGGTTAGCAGATTGAGTGTTCTAGTTAATTGACCACAACTTTCTCACCATAGATTTCACTTTTTTTTTATCTTCACCATAAAGTTTTCATAATTTTTTCCAAACTCTTGATTTCGTAAAAATATAGTAAACTTTTAAATCGGAGCACTCAATCCACATGCACATCAAATCCTCACGTATAGACTAAATTGATCATATCGTTTAAACGTCAACGTTTAATGGTATGTCAGTCACACCTATTAAGCCGCCTTACCTAGGTTAGGAACTAGAGACCCGTCTCATTTCTGAGGTTTTTTTTGGGTACGGGGGCCTAAGACGAGGGCCCATACAGTATTAGCCATTGTCCTTTTAGTTCATTTTGAGACCAAGTAATTCAGACTACCTACTTATTGTTAAGTACGAGCTTGGGGTTCGTGACAATTCAAACTGCCGATTTAATCACCAAAAATTGACACTTTACTCACCAACACTAATTACAAGTCCAACACACTAATTAGTAAACACAATTGCACTTACTGATCACTCTTAAGTCGCACTCGAATGTCGCTCTGATGTACTCGCTCTTATCGCTTAATCAAAACTATGTGTCTCGCGGCTCGCGCCCGCCTTATATAGTGCCACAGAGCTATTCTATAAACATCTAGTATGTTCGAGTACATAGCGGTCCCGACTGACTCGACGTCGATAGTTCTAGGAATTACTAGTACTTAGAAAAAGGTCAAGTAGGGTCAAGGTCCTAGTACCAAGGTACTAGTTCCGCTACCCGATACTAGATGGCGCTAGTGGTAACTAATGTCGCCATGTATCAAACATTATTTGTGGCGCGCAACACTGCCCCCTCCTAAGACATGCTCGTCCCGAGCATTATCGGCCCCATAATAACGCGCCAGTCGATCCACATGGACGATCTTAGGAGTACCTCTTGCACCTTTCTGTATCCGATAGGTTACGTCATTGTTCTTCGTCACAATCCGGTACGGTCCGTCCCATTTAGCTTGAAGCTTAGGAGATTTCCCTTTGCTGCGGACTGGATTGTGCAACCACACGAGTGAGCCTTCGTCGAACCCTTTATTATTCATTTTGCGGTCATAACGGGTTTTCATCTTTTCAGACATTTGCTGGCCCGATTGTCTGACGTGCTCATAAATGTCGTTCATTTTGTTCCGCAAATCATTCGCATAATCAGTTACACTGCGTGGGGCATCAGGTGGTATTCCGTGATCAGGTCTGCAGGTAGCCGTAGTTCTCTTCCGAAGTTCGCGAAAGCTGGCGTCACCGATGTACTTTCGTGAACAGCGCTTCGATATGACAACAAAAACGGTTGTATGTGCTTGTCCCAATCTCGTTGCCGATTTTCCACAACTTTTGCTAGGTACCTCTCCAGTGTCTGGTTAAATCGTTCCACCATTCCATCCGATTGTGGGTGGTAAGAAGTCGTTCTTGTTTTATGAGTACCCATAACTCGACAAGTTTCCTGGAATATTTGGGACTCAAAATTCCTACCTTGATCACTGTGAATCTCCAAAGGCACTCCAAAACGACAGAAGACTTCATGAACTAATTTATCTGCAACTGTCGAAGCTTCTTGATTTGGAATGGCGAAGACTTCCGGCCACTTCGTGAAGTAATCCATCACAACCATGAAATACTTGTTACCACTTTCACTTTCCGGAAACGGCCCCGCAACGTCAAGGGCTATCCTCTCCCATGGTGCACCAACATTGTACAATTTTAATGCACCTCTACTACGAGTCTGAGGTCCCTTTACAGCTGCACAACTTGTACATTTGCGACACCAATCCTCGACATCGTCCCGACAGTGGACCCAGTAAAACCGTTCTCGTATCTTCAGTAGAGTCCGTTTTACTCCCAGATGACCTCCTGAACAACCATTATGGTACAGCTGTAGAACATCCGGTACTTGAGCTTTAGGGACAACCATTTGCAAATGACAGCTGTCTCCCCGAGCATTTTCCCATTTACGGCACAGGACTCCATCCTGAACCACCAAGCTGTCCCATTGGGCCCAATAGCTTTTTGTGACCGAACTCATCGCTGAGACGTCACTCCACCTGGGCTTAGGAGCTCTGGCCTTCATCCACTCCAGAATCGGCTTGATGTCTGAATCTTCCTGCTGTGCACTTGTAGGCTTTCCTTCCACTCGTTGATAAGGTCTGTCTTAAGCATCCTCACAGGTACCACTTCCTTACTCTCCTGCCTAGTACAATGCTTGCAGTCTTCAGGACAAGGTCTTCTTGACAATGCATCTGCGTTGCCATGAGACTTCCCGCTGCGGTGTTTAACCACAAAGCCGTCCTGCTGCTGCTGGGCGGTGCTGTTAGCCGCACTACCCTCTCGAGTCCAGCCACCTTCCCTTTCTGCAGTCCGCTTAGGGCAACTGGATCGAAGGTGGCCCCTTTCACCACAGCCATAGCACCTAGGGCTGTATCCTTTACTGCGCTCGCGAACTGTAGCCGCTGCACCTTCCCTGACGCGATGGGAACGATGATCCTGCCGCACAGCTTCCACCTCCAGTGCATGGGCCAAGGCGTCCTTCAGCGTCCCGTGGTGACCGAGCCTCACAGCAGCTCTAACTTCAAGGTCGTGGATGCCGTCGATGAATGCCTGCACCAGGTTCCCATCAATAAGCGCAGGTACGGACTGGTAAGCTTTGCGAACCAGCTTCTCCACTTCAAGGGCCCACTGCTGCAGGTTTTCGTTGCTGCGTTGCACGCGATCCTTGAGCTGCGCACGGAACACGTGTTCCAGGTGAGCGTCGCCATACCGAGCCTCCAATGCCTCAAGGAGCTGCTCGTAAGTCACTTCCTTACCGAGAGCTTCCAGAACAGTTAAGGCCTGGTCGCGCAGGCCCAGGGTGAGGGCAGTCATGGCCTGACTTTTATTCCACCCGTTCGCCTTCATGACAGCTTCAAATTGGATTTTGTAGGCCGACCAGGAAGAAGTTCCGTCAAACGGTGGCACTTTGAATCCGCGTAGCGAAGGTGTTGTAGCTACGGGAGCTGCGATTCCATCACCAAGTTTAAGGTAATCCAGCCGTTTTCTTTACGTCAGCCATCACGGTGTCAACCTGGTTTTTCACTTGGTCGATTCGGATTTCAGCTTCCGACAGGCGGTTGTCATGTTGAGCAACCTTATCCTTCACCTCCTTCATGTCTTTCCCGAAGGTAGCGTGAAGGTCCTTTATAAGGAGCATCTGCTCTTCCTGGCGGCGCGCCTGTTCCTCCTGTCGGCGGGCCTGTTCCTCCTTGTCCCGCAGGAGCTGTTCTTCCAGTCGACGAGCCTGTTCCTCCTGACGGCGGGCCTGCTCTTCCTTGTCCCACTGGAGCTGTTCCTCCAACCGACGAGCCTGTTCCTCCTGTCGGCGGACTTGTTCCTCCTGTCGGCGGGCTTGTTCCTCCTGTCGACAAGCCTGTTCCTGCAGCATCATCATCAGAGCAGCAAAATCTGGTACTGATGATGGTGAAGCAGCTGTAGACGGGCCGGCCTCCGTGGTCGGTAGGTGGCCTTCCGACCTCTGTGGCGTTGTTCCACCGAATCGCCTCTGGTCCGTCTTTTGCTGGCGTTGACTCCGGGTACGGATACCCTCCATGTCGTCTTTGGGTAAAATCGGCATGATTTTAATCCCCGCTTCTGACACCAATTGTTACGAGCTTGGGGTTCGTGACAATTCAAACTGCCGATTTAATCACCAAAAATTGACACTTTACTCACCAACACTAATTACAAGTCAAACACACTAATTAGTAAACACAATTGCACTTACTGATCACTCGTTAAGTCGCACTCGAATGTCGCTCTGATGTACTCGCTCTTATCGCTTAATCAAAACTATGTGTCTCGCGGCTCGCGCCCGCCTTATATATAGTGCCACAGAGCTATTCTATAAACATCTAGTATGTTCGAGTACATAGCGGTCCCGACTGACTCGACGTCGATAGTTCTAGGAATTACTAGTACTTAGAAAAAGGTCAAGTAGGGTCAAGGTCCTAGTACCAAGGTACTAGTTCCGCTACCCGATACTAGATGGCGCTAGTGATAATTAATGTCGCCATGTATCAAACATTATTTGTGGCTCGCAACATTATTTAAAAAAGAAGTAAAATATTGCCCGCGGATTCCTTTTGGCATGAAGTCTCTTTGATGACTTGTATGATAGAGGTCAGTGCTTTCATGAGATTAAAAAAGCGCATATCGACTAGAAAATAGTTATCTGTGCCGGTAACATAAAATAAAAAGCACGCGTGTTTTCGAGAATTTGTATTTATCGAGAAATCAACGATGATAACTTTCTCGCAATTGTTCAGCAGGACCACGACTTTGAATGGCGACTAGAATCAATTCAATTTTACTGTAAGTTTTGACGTTCAAAAGTGCCTTTAACGTGCCTATTTGAAATAAATGATTTGACTTTGACTTTGAATGTTGATTCCAAGTTAGAGAAGCTTGTCGCTTTCCTCAAACCTAAGTACATAGAAAATTAGTACCCTGCCAGATAAAATTAGTACCCAAAATTCAAAATTAGTACTTCAGTAGTTTACGAGATATACCATGCCATTGGTCGGGTGGCGGTAGTCACGGTGCCAAATTTTCATTTCAAGGTTTCCCTATTAAAAACTCTGTGATTTCTTCCTAAATTTATACAAAAATTAGTACTCCTACTAAAGAAGTTATAGCGACCAAAAATTCAGGTTCCAAGTGTTGTATTTTAAGAGAAATTCGCTTATATTACTTTTCCATACTAAATCTCCGCGTATAACCCGACCAAATTAAATTGTCGGAATTTCGGAAGTCGGTGTCTTGGGATCTGTAATCTGTATTTTAGTTTTAGTTTTTTGCCACCGACTTCCGAAATTAAAGTTATTTCATAATTTTGAGTTAATTTCTTTTTGAAGTCGATTTAATTTTTTAAATTACTTTATTATTTTGTAATTTTTGTTTTAAGTAAAAACTGGAATATTTGTTTGTAATAAGTAGGTAATCGTTTTGTTGTAATTATTGAACTAGAATTGGACCAAGGTTTTGAGATGTTTTCCTTTTGACACTACACTCGTAGCTCGTATCAATAAGCCAGGTCGTCACACTTACACGTATTAGTTCCATATCTTGAAAATTACTGAATCGATTTTGATGAATCTTGCACTGTTCCCTAACTTGAAGTAAATGTAAGCCAATAAAAAAAATGGTCACGATCCGATTAATAGTTGCGGAGAAATGCGTGGAAACATACATACATACGTCTATAAAATTTTGTACACGGAAAAAAATGGGGTCCGGCAAAGTTTTCATTCAAGAATAAAATTATTCTCAAGTATATTGTTTAATCTCAAGCATATATTTACTCAAGGTAACAATAATATCTTGAATAAAATAAAATGGAATTCTTCTATATAAATAATATTATTCTTCATTTATTTATTTACATCAAGAATATTTTTTTGGATCAAGACGATATTTACTCTTGACTGCAGAAAACATTTGCATTTTGAAACAAGTAATTAAGAATTCTTACTCTGAATATAAAAGGATTTAGCTTAAGAAGCTCAGAGATTAGGGCCAAGAATAAAAAGAAAATATTGGTTTAAGAAAATGTGTAAATTCGTTCAACAATAATATTATTGTGACAAATTTTTTATACTTTTGATTCAAAATAAGTAAAATACTCATTTTAAATAAAGCCTACTATTTAACAACAAGAAAATTAATGTTTCATTAATGCTCTCAAGAGATACTTCAATTTCTTAACCTAAGAATATGGATTTAAATATCAGTCAAGAACAAACATTTTGTCTAAAGAAATATTTTTTTCATTGAAGATTGATTGATTTTTCAATAAAAAATCTGTCTATATTGATTTGAATACTTACTGTTCTTCAATTAAGAATTATAACTGTCTGCCATTGACATCTCTTTTTCTTGGTTAGACAAATTCAACAGCTTTGCTGTGAGACAATGTCTCTTAACCTAAGAATATCGTTTCTAAAATTGAGGAAGAACAAACATTTTAAGTCAAGGAAATATGTTCTTCAGTGAATATGGTTATCTTTTACAATCAATTTTATGTCTGTGTTGACTGGAATACTTCTTTATTCTTTCATAAAAAATTACAGCTTTCTTTATCTAAGAATAACTTATTTATTGACTGTAGAAAAAATACTTTTTTGCTTACAAGTCCAGACAAGAATGATAAAAAATTGCATTAAGAATTTATGTATATTCCTTCAACAATAATATTATTTAGACAAGAGTTTTTTTACTTTTGATTCAAAATACGTTATAGATAAATCGGATTACCGAGCTGACGAGTGTGTTTACTCGTATCCACGGGCAGCAGAAAGCGGGGTTTAATGAATGAGGCAAAGCATTAATTTTGACAAACTATTATTTTCGTTATTAATTATCGACACTTTCATAAAAATTAACAAAACTTTATAAAAATCAAGACAAAGAGGTATGTGAAATTGCGAGCGTACGACCAGCGCCACGGACCGAGTCAAAGTGCCTCCCTACAACGCGCGCCGGCTGCTTTATAAAGGCACCGGTCGCCCCACTACCCCCACTTTGCTACAACAAGCGATACCACTACCGGCGCTGACGTCACTCGCAAGCCCACACGGACTAAGTAGTCCCCTCTTCTGTTGAGCGACAATAAAATCTAAATCAGTGTTTACGATACAAATAATTTGATCAACCAAATTCACTACACAAATTAAATAAAAGAACGCAGAATAATAATATTCGCGCGTTCATATTATGACCGCGCCGTCACGGCCATCCTGCGCCTTCACACGACCTCGTGTGTCTCGACATCAGAACTTTCTGCAAAGAATAAAATTGTGGTAAGTAGTACACTCAAGCTCGGCCATTCTGACCCCTTTTATAAAAAAATCACACAGAACAGTTGTCACTCAGACAAACATTTAGTCACACAGACGGGTCGTCACACAGACGGATTGTCACACAGACTGATTGTCACACAGACCGATCGTCACACAGACTGATCGCCACACAGACCGATCGTCACACAGACTGATCGCCACACAGACCGATCGTCACACAGACTGATCGCCACACAGACCCCTTGTCACACAGACAAGATCTACTGCTCTCCCCTAAAGCGCTCGATCGAACCAGCACTCCATCCGAAGGGTCGCGTCGAGGGCTATCCCGACACCCATACGAACTATCCCGACGCTTACGTGAACTTTGAGAGTACTCCGATCTATCACGACGACGCCTAGGAGATCTACTACGCGATTGACGATAATGGTCACGACGCCTTTTGCAAACATTACGACCGCTATGTGAATCATTTTCCCGAGAATTACGCCTAGGTATATTCTCACGCGGCGTGCATCCACGACTCGACATGGTTATGACTATAGGCAACATAAATGACCACTACGTGAACAACAAACTAACCGCGAAATAAAGAATTAACACGTGGCGAATCACGTTTAAATGCACAGAAACTAATTACGGACAAAATCAACAACACGTGGTGAAAAAAATAAAAACAGTCTCCAAAACACTATTTTCGGTTAAAAAGATGGCGAACGATCTAAGTCGCGTGTAGTTGAAACGAATCCCACTTCTGAAATCGGATTACCGAGCTGACGAGTGTGTTTACTCGTATCCACGGGCAGCAGAAAGCGGGGTTTAATGAATGAGGCAAAGCATTAATTTTGACAAACTATTATTTTCGTTATTAATTATCGACACTTTCATAAAAATTAACAAAACTTTATAAAAATCAAGACAAAGAGGTATGTGAAATTGCGAGCGTACGACCAGCGCCACGGACCGAGTCAAAGTGCCTCCCTACAACGCTCGTCGGCAATCGCTGCAACCCAGCAGTGGGCTGCGGCAGGCGGGTTATGGGCATCGCCCTTTGTCCCGCGGGGTCTATGTTGTGCCCGTAAACATACGGGCACCGTCGCTGGGGCGGCCATATAGGCCTCGGCCGGTGGCGAGCGCGCTTTCGCCGCTCGCCTGTGAGTTAGTGTCATTTTGTGTCGGTAGGGGCGCCACGGTGTTAACCGTATCTTCACGCCGTCTCAGCGGTCAGTCACCGCCAGGTGGAACTCCCGGTGCCCCGGGAGAAGCCCAGCGGATGCTGACCAGCCAGAGACGGCTGGGGCTACCCCTACCAGGCCGAGGGCCCCCGCCCACAACGTTATCGAAGCTAGCCGATGCGCTCCGGGCTAAGGGGCCGTGTGTGTATGTGTGAGCGGTATTGTGTTGTGTAACACCGCTCATGTTTGCGAGTAGGTAGCGAGCCCGTATCGCTACTTGTCGCGTGAGTCATGTATTGTGGAGTCGTGTGGGTATGAGGTGGGGGGTGAGTGCCGCGCCTATATTAACTTAGAGCGCGGCGCTTCACCATGTGTGTGTGATGTAAGATTGTGGAGTCTCATTGTACGAGTATGTCGCGTGTAGGTGAAGCGACATACTCGGTAGGTCAGTCCGGTTGTGTGGCGTCACACACGTCCGCCACGAGGTCGCGTGGTAGGCGCCGTGTTCGGCGCGGGGGGCGCCCCGCGTCGGGTGGGCGCGTGTGCCATGGCGCTATCTCCTTAATATGCGGCCAGGCAGAGGCGTCGGCGCGCGCGAACATATTGGACGCGAGGCGGCGGCAAAAGTCCTCCAGGCTCTCGATGTTGAGGTCCCGCTGGATGACTGAGTTCCTCACGAAGCGAGGGGCGGCGACGATCTTTCTTAGTGTGATGTTCTGTTGCGCTTGTAGGGACTTCTTGCTCGTCTCGCTCGTGAGGGCGAGCCAAGCTGGGGCGGCGTACGTGAGCAGGGGGCGGATGTACGTTTTGTACACGGCCAGCTTGGCACGCAGCGGGAGGCGGGACGAGAGCACTGGGTGCAGCAGGAAACGGGCGCTCCTGCTCTTTGCGACTATCGTGCGGACGTGTGACGCCATGGAGAGCCGACTGTCGATTGTGACTCCCAGGTATTTAGCCTCGCCGAGCCACTCGACGTCGGCTCCCTGTAGTTTCAAGGGTGGTGGCTTCTTGCAGCCGCCGACAGTCAGTGCCTGTGTTTTTCCCACATTCACCGACAACCTCCATTTGGACAGCCATTCCGGCAGAAGATCCAGCACGCGCTGCATCTTGACGGCCGCGTGATGCACGTTGAGTGAGGTGGAGAGGTACGCGGCGTCATCAGCGTACAGCGCGAGCGTAGTGTCCGGCGTAGTGGGGATGTCGTCGGTGTAGCAGGAGTAGCACAGCGGGGAGACACAGCTGCCCTGCGGCACTCCAGCTGCAATATGACGGGCGCTCGATAGCGCGCCGTCAACCACCACCCTAAAGGTCCTGTCCGTGAGGAAAGAGGAGACCACCTGTAACAAGCGACGAGGCGCGTCTGTCATCGACAGTTTATACAGCAGACCGGCATGCCAAACCCTGTCGAACGCCTTCTCCATGTCGAGGAATACTGCAACTGCTCGCTCCTTCTTGTTCAGCGCCGCTGTGAGCAGGTGCAGTACCCTCGACAGCTGGAGCGTCGTTGAGTGTTCCGAGCGAAACCCAAACTGTTCGGGGCGTGGCTTCACGTAGTGTTGAAGGTGTCGCAGCAGGAGTTGCTCAAACACCTTGGAGATGCAGGAGAGTAGTGTGATGGGCCGGTAGCTCTCCGGCTTCAAGATGTTCTTATTAGGTTTGGGCAGCATGATGACGCGCCCCTCCTTCCACGCAGCCGGGAAAACCCCGGTGCGTAATATCCCAGTGAACAAGCGCGCTAGCGCCGCTACCGTTCTGTACGGTAGGTGGCGCAGCGCGGTGTTGGAGATTTTGTCCGCCCCCGGGGCCTTTCTTGGCTTCGTCCGGAGGATGGCGCGTCTGACTGCCCCTGGCGAGAAGAAAATAGGGTCCTCCTCGGGAGCTACCGGCGAGGCGAAGTACTCTCCAAGGTGCCTCTCGACTGCTGCGATGTGTTCGGTGTCTGTAGTTGGGTTTGGCTGGAACTGACGCTCCAGGTGCTCGGCGAATATCTCAGCTCGGTCCGCTGCTGCATATCTGGGCGCCCCGTCGCTGTGAAGTAGTGGACGTACCGGGGCTGGGGTGTTCGCGAGTGTCCTGCATAGTTTGTGTATCGACGGCCAGTCCCCCTCTGCGGCGTCGATACGTTCCTCCCAGCCCGCGGCGTTGAACTCCTGAATCTTGACCCTGACCTTTTCCGCCAGACGGTTGAGGTCGCGCTTTATTGCAGGGCATCCTGTGTCTTGCCACCGCTTGCGTAGGCGCCTTCTCTGGGCGACTAGGTGCTTGATGTGGGCGGGGAGGGGCTTGTAAACAATCCCCCCCGGCGGCGACGGCATTGTTGTTGTCGCCTCTTCTAAGGCGCTCTGGATGCAGGCGGTGGCCTCTCCCGCAAGCCTCTCAACGTCTGCGGCGGTCTGGCAGGGCCAAGTGGGTGTGGTGGTCTCCATCTTTTCCTTAAATGTGTCCCAGTCCGTGACTCGACGTGGCGCAGGAGGCGAGAGTCTGCTCGGCATCTCCGACAGGACGACGAGTACAGGTTGGTGATCCGACTGGTACTCGTCGTCGTGCCTCCCTACAACGCGCGCCGGCTGCTTTATAAAGGCACCGGTCGCCCCACTACCCCCACTTTGCTACAACAAGCGATACCACTACCGGCGCTGACGTCACTCGCAAGCCCACACGGACTAAGTAGTCCCCTCTTCTGTTGAGCGACAATAAAATCTAAATCAGTGTTTACGATACAAATAATTTGATCAACCAAATTCACTACACAAATTAAATAAAAGAACGCAGAATAATAATATTCGCGCGTTCATATTATGACCGCGCCGTCAGATATATTTTAAGAATCGACTATTTAATAACAAGAATATAATTGTTTTATAAAATACAACAAATGACAACTATTGTCTCTTAACCTAAGAATATGGATTCAAACATCAGCTAAAAATAAACATTTTAGGTAAAGAAATATTTTCTTCATTGAAGATTGATTTCATTGACAATTAAAAATTGGTCTCTATTGATTTGAATACTTACTGTTCTTCAATTAAGAATTATAATTGTCTGCCATTGACACCTCTTTTTCTTGGTTAGGCAAATTCAACATCTTTGCTGTGAGTGCAATGTCTCTTAACTGAAGAATATCTATAGGTACTAATATTATAAAGAAGTAAAGTTTGTAAGTTTGTATGTAGGGGGTAATCTCTGGAACTACTGGTTCGAATTGAAAAATTCTTAAAAAAATTGTGTTGGATAGTCCATTTATTGAGAAAGGCTATAGGCTATATAACATCACGCTACGACCAAAAGGAGTGGAGCATCAACGAAAAATGTTGCAAAAACGGGAAAAAATATTCCTTTTGAGAGCTTCCGTTGCGTACGCTGCGTAAACGGTTAAAGTTACATAAAAATCATGTAGGACGCAATTGTTCCTCTATAAAAGTCCTATAAAAAAGTCCGCGACAGTATATATCTATCTGTTAAGGTTGATTAACCATTACCTTTTTTAGGGTAATCAAAGTTCTAAAATAATGCATTACTTGCGAAGGTGTTTTTATAAACATGATATTGATCTTTATCCAAATAAATACGTTATTTATCACAAGAATTTAATTTTGAACAAAATTACCCTTGACAGCATTTGATTTTGCCACCCCCCAATCCCCCATTAGAGGGGGATTGGAGGGTGGCAAAATTTGTATGGAAGAATTTTAACGAGCTGTCCGATTAATTCGAAACTTAGTATTTATACTTAAGACTAAAAATAAAGCATAACGTGTATCATGGTTTTTGGAAAATGTATCCCTAACGGGGTATGGAAAAGGGGTAGTTAATTTTACAAGGAGGATTTTAGTGCGTGGCTTGATTAACTCGAAAATTGGTATAAATAATCTATCAGTTAAATAATGACCACCCCCAAACGATTTTTTCGTATTCCATCTCTCTGGGGGTGAAAAGCAGGGATCCAGTTTATTATGAAAAATCATATTTATTTGTTATTTTTTCTTTTTCGTTAGGTAGCCTATATTGTTCCACTGCTGGGCAAAGGCCTCCCCATATTCTTTCTTCATTTGTTTTGTAAACCTAAAAATTGGCCCGAATACTTATTTATCTAGAAATAAATGAAAAAGATCATAATTATACATAATTTTCGAAATTTTTTGGGGAAATTACGAATTTCACGCGGACGAAGTCGCGGGCAGAAGCTAGTCGTTTATAAAATTGACGAAGAACCAACATTTTAAGTCAAGAAAATATCTTCTTCGGTGAATATGGTTATCTTTTACAATCAGAAGTATTCCAGTTAACACAGACATAGGTATAATTGATTGAATCAATTATACCTATGTCTGTGTTAACTGGAATACTTCATGGTACTTTCATACAAAAAAATATTGCAATAAGAAAGTATGTATGTAAATTCGTTGTAAAATGAGACTAGCTGGGAAGATAGAAAGCTTTTATTAATTAGCTATGTAGGAGAACCGGTACTGGTTAGGTTCAAAATTAGCGGTAATAGGCTTGTCAACTGAAAAAATCTAATTAGTCCGTCAGTTAGATTATCAAAAAATATTTGACCCGTATTTTTTCTTTTGTTACGTAAACGGAAATCGACAAAGATACGACGCTTTTAAAATTCTCAATACGTCACGCCCCGTGGTATAATTTTTAGTGCGTTCTGACGTCATGAGGCCCAACTTCCGAGTTTTGATGCGTTTTATCTTTGTCAATAATCAATAATAATCCTAGATTTATAAAAATAAAAAATACTTGTCCATTATTTTCCATTATTCTAATTGACGGACTAAATAGATTTGCAATTTATTGATGGTGGAAACTAGCCTATTACCGGTAGGTACTTTCGTAGGCATCGGGAGTATGCCCCCAATCCCCTAGTCAGTATGTACCTTAAGTACCTATTCAATTTAATATGCCTATACCTAAGCTCACTGCATTTCTAATTTCGTAAATACTCGTGTAGTAGGTAGGTACATAAAAGTTTTCTCATTGTACCTACCTAATTTGTAAGAATTTTATCCTTACTAATATTATAAACGCGAAAGTTTGTAAGGTTGATTTGTATGGATGTTTGATA
Source organism: Luperina nickerlii (assembly GCA_963855955.1). Lineage (NCBI taxonomy): Eukaryota > Metazoa > Arthropoda > Insecta > Lepidoptera > Noctuidae > Luperina > Luperina nickerlii. The sequence continues at coordinate 889,896 of OY979670.1, forward strand.
GGTACTCTTTCACGCAAAAATTATTGGACCGATTTGGATTATTGGACCTATTTATAGATTGAAACTTGAATTAACGTATAGGCTACTTTTTATCCCGAAAAATTAACGGGAACGGGAGAAAAACTACCACGTGGACAAAGCCGCGGGCGCACACTATTGAGAATTATTGTTATGTTACGGTACACATAGGTGTATTCGGTGAGATGTAGTTCTGCTGTTAAAGTCTAGATGGCGTTTAACAATAATATTCTTATAAAGATACCTACCTACATTTTAACCGTTGACACGCGGGCGCAATATGAACTTCAAATCGTAGGCGTATATGTATAAGTGGGGGGGGGGGGCGTGCCCACCCCAAAATGGTCTGATGCCCACCCCAGGATGTTTAGGGTCCTATTCGAAATTCTAAGCTGGGTACAAGTACATAATATAACTTCACCACAAAAGCAATCAAATAAATAATCTACCACCAAGACCTAAACAAACTTATTAATAAATACTTACTTACTTATTATATTCTATTTAGTTACTTTTGAAATCGCAAACATGATTGAATCTACTATTATACGTATAGGTACTACGCCACGCAATAAGCTAGAGTAGTAATGTTCATTATGTTACGTTACAGCGACAAGGTAGGTAGGTAGGTATGTACATTGTACAATAAGAAGTGTAAAGCTATTTATGAATTATGATGCTAATCATGTCACCGACTCACCGATATTATTATTATTATATTATTATAATGGGCGTCGCATCTTATGTTAGGGGCCAGGGGCCCAATTCTGCTATAACAATAGTGTCAGAATGGTCGATCATTGATTTCATAATCGTTGACTTATTATTAGTAGATTATCAAACTTCAACAAAATCAACGATTATGAAATCAATGATCGACCATTCTGACACTATTGTAATAGCAGAATTGGGCCCCGGGCCCCCCTGAAAGAAAGCCCTACCTACTTAAAGAGGTCTTAATGGCGCCATAGCGCCAGTTGAGCCTCAAAGCAGAATAAATCAAACCAACTATAAGTAGGTAGGTACCTAATATTAAAATTATGAAAATGTATTACCTAGTAATAATCTTTATTTTCTATTCAAAACAATTATTTTCGATCGAAATTTTAATAGCTTTATTATTAATTAATAAATATAAATGAAATCCAATGTTTCATTTATATAGGTATACTTGCACAAAAAAAATATCCAACCAAGAAAAATTAAATTGTCAGATAAGTTTTCAAGTCAATAGAGACAGAATATAATATACCTATTGAACCACAGTTTTGAATGTAAACAATAATTTTCTTGCATGAAAACTATGATACAAATGAGCGTTTCTTGGTTTTAGCATGGAAATCTTGAAAAAATATTAAGAAAAGATTTCTTGAATCTAAAACAATAATATTCTTGAATTCAAACTATGATTCAAATCATTCAAATAAATGTGTTTTGAACCAAATTCACGTTTCTTGGAATTAGTATGGAAACAAAACAAAGCTTGTATCCGGTGTTGCAGTATTTCTCCCAAGGTGTAGGGAAAATAATTGAACATTCCGAACTTCACTCCGTTAGGCTTTAACCGAGTGAAGTCAAGTTTGCAGCCAGTTGTGATTATAAAATACATACATATATCATACACACGGGAGGCCCTATGTATCACATAACCGGTCTATTATCACGGAAGCTAAAAACAAAACACATAAATTTAATAATGTGTCATTTGACGTGCATCTCAGTAGGAACAAACCTAAGTCTAAGTACCTATCAACCTACCTAAGTACCTTAATTTTATAGGTAGGTAAGTCTAAGTACTTACCACCTAGAACTTAGAAGTAGAAACTTCTTGCCTAAGTAGGTAGGTAGGTACTTTGAATCATGCTTACAGGTAGATAGGTAAGTAAAGTACCTAACCAAGTATTTACCTACCTACCTAAATGTTGTTCTTCAAATAAATAGACTTTGTTTGCATTATAACCTACTTTGAGAGCACTCGTGGTCTGGTGGTAGCGGCGCCTCGCCTTCCGATCCTAAGGTAGGTAGTGCGTTTAGATCTATTCATCACCAATGAGTTGTTCTGTCCTAAAATGTATAATACTGTCCCAGTAATCTCAAACAGTGAAGGAAAACATCGTGATGACCTAAAAAGTCAAAATATGTATTATTTCAAGTGCACGAAAGGAGCCTTTTCGTGGCGCACTTAAAATCCTTTCATCACACTGTGGTTCGAGAGAACTAGTAAAACGACACGAAGAACCTAAAACCTACCTACCTACCTACTCCTAAAAGCCTATTTCACCATCTGAGTAACGCTACTTGACAGATAAAAAAAAAATATTCTTCTCTAATTGAGACATGCAAACAGAAAGTGAGAGTAGACATCGTGAAATAGGTTCTATGTATGCGTAATGATTATTAAATAGTAATTAATTTCGTAGTAAGTCGATGTCAGCAAAATAGTGGAGACGTGAAAGATTCGGCCTTATTTTTGGTAATTAACGTTTCGTAGCAGGCAACACCCTTTTTGTGTTGGATGTGCCGGCGCAGTGCACCGCGCACCGCATTACGTTACGTTTACGTCTTCTGCAAGTTTCAGTTCGTGGTATTTCTTTTGCTGTGTTCTTTCAAGAGAGATTGCGTCGTGTGTGTGTGCCAAGGTAAGTGTTTAATTGGAATATAGATCTAATTAAGTTATTGCATTTTAAAGATGGACTTACACACGATGAATGACATGGCACCGGGTCCGGCTAGGCGCCATGTTGTGAGCAAAAATCATCTTTTATCTGGTTTTAACTACCTATTCGGTTCGATTACGGGTTCACCCTTGAAATGATATGCTGGTAGTAGGTAGATATGCGAAGCGATAGACATTTCGCTGTTCCCTTAGGAATTCTGTTCAAAAAAATGCTTTGCGCTTCAATGTTCAAATTTACCGGTATCACTTACGTGACCATTCGTCCCGCTTTGGGCGGGCCAGTCCCGCTGTTAGGCTGTCTGTCCCGTTGTCCCCAACCAGAGCAAAAATGTCCCGCTTTTACAAAAGGACCAAACGATATTCAATTCAATTTATTCATGATCAATTTACATTGCATCAGAATATCAAATAAAAGATCGACAACTTAAAACGTAGCCGATACATTTCATTACAATTATAAAGACTAACATCGACACCTAATGTGATAAGGTCCATTCCTACATCGATCCGACATTTTAAAACTGATTTACTCCGTTAAATACGAAACAAATGCGTCTTCAACCGCAATTTAATGTTAAAGTTACTTAATATTATATCATTTTTCATGTCATTTTCCCTTTTTTATTACTAAGTAGGTATATTTATTTTGTTGTACCGCTATGACAAAAAAAAAATGGTCACGTTAGATATCACGCAACCGCATTCTCGTCATTCTCTTCTCACACCGTGCTACGAAGCTGCTTTTTAGTTTTTTACGTCCAAAATCTAGGCAGACCCGGTCGGTAGATGTAGGTACTTATGTAGTTCGTGATATACCACCACCCGCCTGACCGCCAAGTTTGGTGAAGTTCACCGAGCATAGGCAACTTATGATTCCAATCAATCAGCTTCAAATCTTTTCGACAAGGCGGCAAGCTGGTAGGTCAGAGTCAGAGGTGTCTAAGCTCGGTGAACTTCACCAAACATGGTGGAAAAGGCTGCTAGACTGCCTTTCACATTATGTGGAAATATGAAATCACTACCTTTCCTTAATGAGCATGAGGTTCTTGTTACTGTTATATAGGTGTACCTACCTTATCTACAATTCAAAACCTGCTGAATGTTTATCCTACCAAGCTGTTTTTTGCATAGATACTAGAATAAAAAAAATAAAACAAATATACACTTAACACTTAACAATTTAATAATAACAGAAATAAAATCATTTATCATTTATCATTTAATAATCACTAATTTATGTTCTGTCTACTTGCAGATTTAAATCAAAACCTGTATCTCAGCATACCTATCTATAATAACCTATAGAGGTTAATAATGGAGTTGCTTCTTAAGGAATGGAATATCCCACAGGATATAATTACAAACAACGGTAGGTGAATATTTTGATAAACATTTTGTCTGGAAAAGGCCATCAAGTGAGTACTCTATTATTGTACTAAATAACTATTTCAAACAAAAAATGTGCAACGTTGTAAATTATAACATAGTGTCTTATATTAATTTAAACACAATTTTAATGTGTCAATGAACTTCAGGCCGCATAACAGCCAGTATATTAAGATACATCAGCATCAGGTCTTGTTCAAATGTTATAAAATTTAGGTAGGTAATTTGTATTTTGTTTAAACTTGTCTAGTGATTATGGAAATTTTTGTTTTAGAAAATGATGTAACTGTGGATCAATTAAAGGATATTAATGACAATATCCTGAAAGAACTGTGCCCAAAGATTGGACTAAGAATAGAACTAAAAAAAAAATTGATGAGTATTTAGTAGCAACCAGCATAGTAAGTTTCCTACCTACCTATTGAATATTCTGTTTCTAATGATAATATTATTTTCATGGTTTTGATAAGCCACACAGCTCAGTTGGCATAGTAGCAGCTATGCCGTCTGTGTAGTAGGTTATGGGTTTCATACCCGCTGAGGACAAACATAGATGTTTGTTCAGTGTCTGTATGTTACATATAAATATATAATTGATCAATTGAATGCAGCAAACGAAGATCTTCATCATCTTGGACAATTTAGCATTGTATCTTTGTATGTTTAAGTTGTGTTTTTGTCGGGCCATAACTTTCAAGCCATTTATCCAATTTGCATGCTAAGCTTGGGATAATATGGGGTTTTATATGTGGACAATTTGGCATAGTATCTTTGTATGTATGTAGGTATGTATATTATATATTTTGAGATGGGAAAAACCAATGAACTTGTCACGTTACCGTCACCGGTGACGTCACCTATTCGGCAAAGATCGACAAACTTCGCCAAAAGTGGGGGGGGAGGGTTTTTTTTTTACAAATTAGTTAACTAAGTTTAAAACAGGAAGAATTAAAACTTAAAGGCCCATCTACAGGCAAAAACTGGTTTTCTTACATTACTTAAATGTTTTCAGACTAATACAGTAACAAATAGCAGCATCACTGCTCCTAATCTATTCACGGACAACGAGGACCTGGACGACTTACAAGATTACAGGCGATATTTATATCCGACCAAATTTCCCTGATTTTGACCTCAAGACGCTTCTAACAGTAACACCATGTGGCAAGAGCATATTAAATTATTACACTGCAAACAGTACCTTGACAAACAAGCACCGAAATCAACTCACTGATATCATTGTTAGACATCTCTTCACACGTGTCGTAAATTAGTAAGTACCTACCAGTACATACTCGTTCTGTCGTTCATTCATGTTCCCACTATAATTTCATGTGGTTCTTTGAGCACAAACTGGGGGATGCAATAAAAGCATTGCCCTTCTCTTGATGGACCTTGTGGATGGACAGGGCATTAAAATCATTTATGGTGGCATAAACGGGAAGGCACTAGCTGATGATGATAATACTATGTTTTATGCTAGCTGACCTGCAACGCACGAAACTTCATTTTTGTATCATTCTTAGGATTCCGAAGTCCAACAAGGAACCCATATAGTTAGATCTATTTTTACCTATTTCAGTAAAATAACATACGAAGAGTACAACATTTTAACTGCGAAAATAATAGCTTTATTTCCATGTGAAAACACTGGCACATACTTTGTACCACCAATTAAAAAAAGACAGTCCATATCCGGTAAACCTTCATTTGCTAAGGGCAAGCTGGTCGATAAAATTCGGAATACACTGTATAAGTCTTGTGAAAAGAGAAAAAAATCAACATCAGAAGAGAATGTCATTCCAAATAAAACAAAAAAATATGAGGAGTTGAAAGGTTTTAAATGATTACTTGAACTACATAAATAGTAGCTAGAGTAGTTACTTGTCTGTATACTTAGATGGTAAATTTTTGCAAAATCTTTATGCTGGTTGTACACATTGGGCCAAGAGACAGACAGTGGCGTAGAAATTGGTCTTCTGTATGATATATTTTTGTAGATTTAGACACTGTAGAGTAGATTTGTTTGCAATAGGTTCATCTAAAATGAACACCTGTGGTCTAGTGGGGGCGACCCCGCCTTCTGGTCCTAAGGTGTGGCGGGTTTGAATCTGGTAGGGCACCAATGGACTTTAAAAAAAAAATACGTGCACAATACCAGTGCTCTCGAACTTTAGTATTCAGCAGCAGCGATGGGCTTGCAACCTGTTATGTATGGAATACCAAACCAACTGGTCCAAATAGTGGGTACCTTACAAAAAAAAAAAGCCAAATGTTGGATATACCTGACCACCCCTTAGACATTCTCAAAGAATATGAAGTGGAGACTTGGCATTAAGAGATCTGAGAGGGTATTCTAACCTGGAGATTAGTGAGGCTATTTTTTCCATCTTTTAATATCTACTTATTATGTAGTCAGTAGTTTGGTACTTTGTAGATCATAAATTATAGGGTAAGTAGTAGTGCCCTGTTAGGTAGTTTGTCTTAGTTATACCTACAACCAATTTATCTATATCTGTGTTACGTATTGGCTAACATAACATTTTTATATCACAGATCACACAGAGCAAATAATCTTTCTTAAGAATAACAATGAGCCATGGAGTGAAATCATTGACTGTTGGAATGAAACATTCAAAATGAGGCAGTGTAGCACCAACAACAACATTTCGGATTTTATTGATGAGTGGAACATTTTAAATGATCCAAGGAGTGATAGTTTGGTAAGTATTTCTTTTTTTGTACAAATACAAAAAGTTTATTTACTTTCACAATTTTTTTTTAATTTTCTCAACTGTATTTGAAACCGTTAGGCTTAAAGTTGTAGTTATAAGATACATTTTGTACAGCTAGGTATGGGTTTTGTTAATAAATAAAATTAAAAGTAGTTATGTATTTACAAAAAAATATAATATGAATATCAGAGCTTTGCTTAGTTTGTTTATGTTTATTTATTTTTAGATTAACATTTTCATTATTGTTAATCTTAAGCTATTCGATGCTACACTGTTCACTAATCAATTTGAATGATCTACATTTACTAAGGAATTTAGGGCTAGATAGAGTTGTGTGGATTGCCCAAAAATATTTATTTGTTTATGTTGGCTCTAACTAGATTGGTCCAACACCAGCATGCCAAATACTTTTCTGTAAAATCATAAATGTTGACAGATAACCAATTTTTGTTTCTAGATAAACCTGGACTTTGAAAGACTGTATCCTGAAAGATCAACATGCTTTTTCAGGAATTGGAAATGGTTTATTAATAAAATCATCAGCCTCAAATTTGGTGAATCAAAAGATGACACACTGATGACTTTATATGAAAGTATTCAAGAGCAGCCTGATGATGGTAATAAACAGTTTAATTTTCATTTATTAGGTTTACCGTCAGCGTCACCGTCACCTGTAACGTCACCGTCACCTCTTAGGCAAAGATCAACAAACTTGAGGAGGGGGGTTTGTTTTCACTTCTGTCGGCACTCCCTGAGTGTCACTGCTTTTTTAGTCTGACCCTGAGTTTTATAGGCATCAACTAAGTATTCTTATTTATATTATTTACGTTACTAGCATCCGCCCGTGGCTCCGCTCGCATGGTTTGTTCGAAAATTACAGAAAAAATGTTATAATAATATTGTTTATGATATTGTTTTGGAATCCATATTGTTTTTGTAGGTATTTGCGGTGAAATTGTTGCTTGGCGTGGGGGGCACGCGCGTGCGTTTATGCTCTGACGTTCAAAAGGTACTTAATAATAAATCACCTGTTTTATACATTTCAGATCTAAAAGTGCCAGATCAAATAAAACTGTTGTCCTACCTGATTCCCCCGAGAGGAAGACTGAACAAACGTAGAAAATTTTCCACATTAGAATGCGTCGAAAACTTCATAATTGACGTCCAGGTAAATATATTGGGGTACTATTTTGGTTTTTCCTGGATAAAGAGTATCTTCTGATCCAGGGTATAATTTACATTCATACCAAATTTCATCCAAATCTGTTTTGCCTTTTCGGAGATAAGTGGGAACAAACATGTTCTTTCAATCACAAGCTTTCTCATTTATAATATTAGTAGTAAACACGCGTGCTTTGTAGGTATGTTTATCAACTTTGCAATTTTTATATGTTTGCTATTGTTTTCAGAATCCTGGAGATATACAAACGAAAATTGATGAAGTAAAAGAAAAGGCTTTAAGCAACAAGCAAAGTGTTCAACCGTACCTAATTAAATGTGCTGGCGATGTTGGTAACGATAACTATTATTTGGTAGTAGACAAGGTTATGTGGAAGTTTACCTCGCCAATGAAAGCTTTTGACACGTTGTTCAAATCATACCATGCGCTTCACGCCACGTATCCTGCAGCTGCTGCGCATTTATACATGCTGATTCAGCGTTGTGTCTATCAAATAGAAACAAAGTATGATAAGATAGTACCATACATCGCAGATTTGTTTTCGCTTGCAAAAATGTAAACAAAATTGTTGTTTAATCTTGTGGAAATACTGTAAGTACTATAAATAATCGCACGATGAAGTGCCTTGAATGTCGCAAAGAATATCAAGATTTTCAGCAATACTTTGTTCATTTGCGTTACGCGCATAATATTGTCAATTATTTTAAATGTCCTGAAGAAAATTGTGCCAGGTTATATCACTCTAAGAGTGATTTAAAGAAGCATTTAACTCATTATCATAAAACCTCAAGTAGCAATCTCGTCTCAAATGCCAATGTATTTGATGTTAGTGGTAAAGCAAAGTGTATAAGTGAGAGGCGATGATTTACGCTGCCATTTCAGATTGTTTTTTTTTTATTGACGTGGGTTATAGCTAAAGCTTACTATGTGTAAATAATATTCAGGGGTGGACATTTACCAACCAATTTTTGCATAATAATAACCTGCGCCAATAAAGGAACGAATTAAGTTTCGTTTCTTTATTGGGGCGAGTTATAATAAAGTACAACTCGCATAAGAGTGAGCTATGTTTATTGGCGGTTATGCGGTCATAATATAGTTATAATTAATACCATTGATGACCTCGTTTGCACATTTTGAAAGATATAAAATCAGTTTATGTTTACACTGTAGCAATTTATGAAATCGCAAGTAGCCATGATGTGTGCTCACGGTTGAGCAAAAACATATTTTTGATCCAAACAAATTTCCCTTCCAAAAAGTTTGCAAAAGTATGAAAACCAGTAAGGCAAACTTTTTGGTAGGAAAACTTGTATGGATTAATTTTTTTTTTTCTAAACTGCAATAGCACACAAAATAATGTTGAAACGTGCGGGAGAGAATTTATTTGACGGTTGTCAAATAACTTCAAAATATTATGATTAAGCCATTATGATTAAAATTAGGATATTACTTAAGTATTATATTTCAGATGACAATGATAGGATTTGACAAATATTTTGTATGACTATAAGAATGTGATAGTAGGCGGGTTGTCAGCGCCTTAAGATTAAGAATGATCGTGATAAATCGATATTATCAAGATATTAAGTATTGTATATAAGATGATAATTATTGAATTACTAGGTATTACTGGGTGTAAGAAATTGATGGTATAGGTCCAATAAAGAAACAAATCTTAAATGGCGGCGCTAATCTACCTATACTTCTCACGAGTGAAGCTAGGCAGCTAATGTAAGCAATGGTTTGCGCGATACCCGCTTATGTAATATTCACAGTAATAACATTATTATGTAATATGATTAATACCTAGAATATATTTATATAAAATAATTAATACTGTTGTTTTAGGAAGTTTTTTTTTAAATAAATTATTTCATAGAATTTAATCCATTGTATTATTTTATCTATTATTAATTTGAGTACCTCACACTTATTTATCTACCTCTATTTTCAGGCATGAAATGGCACACGGAGATCAGATTGAAAGATGTGACGGTGCATCAGGCTCGAAATTCTGTAAGTGAGTTTTAGTGCTTTTTCTTGTTCATTTCATGTTTCAAATGGTACTCGATAATTATGGTATTTTAGTGAAACTGTTTCAGTTCTATGTACAGATTCAAGAGCTTTGTTACATACGGAGTTAAGATTGTCTTATTTGAATTACAATAGTCTTGGTTCAATGGTTAAGATGCGTTTCAGTACATATTTTTCAGTTCATCGTTACATTTATTCAAGCTAAAGTTTAGTCAGAATGTGACTAAACGAATATTTTTTGTCTATAGCTGGAAAAAAAAATTGTTCATTTTTATTTACCAACTTTTTGTAATTACATTCTGACTAAACTTTAGCTTGAATAAATCGAACGATGAACTGAAAAATATTTACTGAAATGCATAATAACCATTGAACCAACACTATTGTAATTCTTTAAATAGACAATATGACCTTCGTATGAATCATGCCATGATTTGAATCAAGAACTGAAAATTCTTACAGTAAAATACTGTATTATTGAGCCGAGAGATTTCTGATCTCCGCATGAAACATGCAATGAATTAGATCAAGAACTAAAACTTCTTTACTGAAGTACAGGGTTTTTAGAGCAATAATAATAACATTATACGTTGGAAACAATCTGATCTTCGTATGAAACATGACATGCATCAAACCAAGAACTGAGATTTCTTGCAGTGAAATACACTATTATTGAGCCAAGAGATTTCTAATCTCCGAATGAAACATTCAATTAATTAGATCAAAAACTAAAACTTCTTTACTGAAGTACAGGGTTTTTAGAGCAATATTATTGACATTATTCGTTGGAAACAATCTGATCTTCGTATGAAACATGACATGCATTGAACCAAGAACTCAGTATTCTTGCAGTGAAATACACTATTATAGAGCTAAGAGATTTCTGACCTCCGAATGAAACATCCAATGAATTAGATCAAAAACTAAAACTTCTTCAGTTAAGTACCTGCACGTTCTTAAATCAACAATATTAACAGTATTGGTTGGAGACAATCTGATCTCCGTATCAATTGCTTATTGTTTTTGAATTAAGAACTGGAGTTCTTCACTGAAATACGCATAAATATTGAACTAAGAACATTGATATTATTCTTTCTAGACAATGTGATCTCCGTTTAAATTCAATATTATTATTACATTAAGAAATAAAACTTCTTCACTAAAAACGCATGATTATTGAAATAAGAACATTGAGACTATCTTTTTAAAACAACGTGATCTCCAAAGAATAATTTATTGTTATTGAACTAGTAGCTAAAACTTCTTCACTGAAGAGCATCAACTAGTAACTAAGATTGTTGGTATTCTTTACTCTATATAAATTGTTCTCAGTGTGAAAATATAATTAATTGATGCAAGAGTTAAAGCTACTTCATTGAAATATCCCGTAGCATACAGACAAGTAAATACCATTCTTCTTACATGTCATTTATTTTTCATACTGAGAATTTATTTTCTTGTAAGAAAACTCCGGGATCGGTTTAACAAAGTGTTCAACTGAGAAAAGCATTATTCTCAAATATATTGTTTAATCACAAGTATGTGAATTCTAGAAGGAAGACAAATATCTTGACTTAACTATTTATTTACTAGCATTGAGAATAATTGTGTTTTGATACAACCATTTATTGTTTTCCCCATATATGAATCACGGAAATTCTTGACCAATAGATATATTCTTGATCAGAAACAATGACGTTTCTTGTCCAATAAATATATTTTTGATATGAGATATTATTCTTCATACTCGGAGGAGTAATCCGAGTAATCAAGCGTAACTTCGAAGAGTACATTCTAGATTTAAGACATGATTGTCTTAAATTTGAGAATTTATAATTCTAGACTTAAAAAAAATTACTTACTTATGCAAAGAAAACGTTGCTTTCTCATTGCAAGAATAGATTATTGTCTTGCTTAGTGAGTATATATACTTGGAAGAAAAATGAATAACAAGACAAATATTTACTAATTTTAAGAATATAATGTTTTCCCCATATATGAATCACGCATTGTCTTGACCAAGTGAAATATTCTTAGTTTAAAACATATTTTTTTTTCCGTGTATATTTGTTTGGAAAGCCTAATAGATTGTCATATGTGAATATAATGCAATTCCAATAATATTACATACATACGTCGAACTGACATTCTCCTTTTTTTTGATGTCGGTAAATATAAGTTGCCTACGACATGCCGACTCGGCTAAAGCACAAAAAGTATGATCTGAGTCTAGAACTGTCGGCGTCGCCGCTTCGTTTGGACTAGTTCGAGTTCGAAGGTTCGCTTAGTGAAATGGTAAAATCCCCGTCCACATTAAGCGTCACATGTTGGTCACTATGCTGTGAGAATTGTTGCCGTGTTTGTTACAAGTGAGGACGCAGCGTGCCTCTTTTGGCAGCATAGTTATGCTATGTATTTATGTAGTACTGTGTACAGCAAAATTAAGACTTAAATATAGGCAAACCGCTTAATTGAGTCCTCGCCTGCGAGGCGCGGGGGTAGGACGAGAACGGGGACCGGGAGAGGTGCGGGCGTCGGGCGCTCGTAGCGTGATATACAAGAGACGAAATATGCACTGGACAGTTCTTAAGATAATGTAACGTCACAGTGGTTCACCATAATTCTTATTGGCCTCTCCTGCTTGTTTTCATAGGAGTGCCAGAGAAAGTTATTTTCAGTCAATAACTTTGTAATGGACTTATGTGTCTTCGTTTACTGCATTTATTTTAACGCACTTCCCATTCAAGATTTTAGCTGTGAATTTATCACCAGACTCAGATTTCGACAACAAGTCAAAAAAGGCCTGGTAGTTCTCGACGCCATCTACTACAGGATGAGCTATGAATTCGTTAACATTTGAAAAAATCATTAAAAAAAAAACAATTGACATACGAATGTAAAATATTTATTTATTAGATAAGCGCCTTTTGTGTTTTCTACTCAATCATTGAAAAATGTATCCTTATTGGGTTACGTAAGGCACTTCGTTTATTCATAGTAATTTACTTTTAAAAAATAACATCATCTAAAGGACCATCGTCTCGATTTTTGAATTCTTCTAAGCGAGTACCTACTGATATTTTCGAATACTCGTCGGCAAAGAGACCGTGAGATCGCAGAAATTTCTTCGCTGATTTTTTCTTCCAGAGTGTCTGGTTTATTGTTGTAGACACTGCTTTTTAAATAACTCCACAAAAAGAAGTCTGCGGGGGACAAATCTGGACTTCTGGGTAGCCATGGGATGTCGCCTCTCCTTGAAATCAGCTTTTCCGGAAACAGTTCTTTGACCATCGGTAGGGACTCGTTAGATGTGTGACAGGTGGCTCCATCTTGCTGAAACCACGTGTTACGATTGTAGCCACAGTAGTCGTGGTGCCAAGAATTCCCGTAACATTTTCACATACTCAGCAGAGTTAACAGTGACTGTACGGCCGATAGAATCTTCGAAAAAGTAGGTGCCAATGACTCCTTTTGCTGAAATTGCAGCCCATACAGTTACTTTCGGTGAATGAAGTGGCCTTTCATGTTTAGCTTTGGAATTTTCGCTGCTCCAATACTGCAGGTGTTCTGTTTGTTAATGTGTCCGTTGAGGTGGAAATGGGCTTCGTCAGAAAACAAGACGTTGTCATAATTACTGAATCGATTCAACATTGTTTCGGCATACCATTTGCGAAAATTTAAGTCATAGTTCCTGAACTATTTGGATCTTATATGGATGTAATTTTAAATCAGCTTTCAAAATACGGCGTAAAGATGTGCGGGATAATCCTAATTTAGCCGAACGTTTGCGCGTCGATAAATCTGGATTACGTCGAACTGAAGCAGAAACTTTCTGCACGATAATTTTGTTCCGTATTCTAAAAATAGTTTTATTTAATTTTTAAGTGTAATTAAGTTATAATAATATACCTAAATGTAAAATAACTGCATAAATACTCGGGACTATTGTTTTCCTGCAATTTTACGAAGATAAACGCAGTATTTGGTTGTCCAACGTTACCGGTAACCTCTCACAAACAGCTGATGTTCGACCTGTGGATATAAACGGGGAGTATTGTTTACTTTTATTCTATAATTAGCACAAAATCGTCATTCTAGACTCTATAACAGATTCGTTGACGCACTTGTGTGATTTGGCACCCTACACTGGGTCTAAGTCACATTGTTTACTTAGATCATAACAAAACTTATTATTGTGAAATATAAAATATTTTGAAATTATATTAGTGTTACCTATATTGTACATTACAACAATAACGTTGACTATCGTTATTTTCAACTAGCTTCTGCCCGCGACTTCGTCCGCGTGAAATTTCACCCTCCCCTCATTCACCCTATTAGAAAATGAGAAATAAAAAAAAATACATTTTTTTTCCATTCAAATTCATCTTAAGATACGAAAATATGAAATATTATTTATTATCTTCGTCGTGTGTGATAGTCCATTGAATTGTATGGCGAGCGATATTGTATCTTAAGGCTATTGAATAGTTGATCTCCCAGCTACTTTTTCGCGAGATGGCAGCACATTCGCAAATTCGAACATTTTCAATTTTTACGCCTAACTCAGAAATCTTTGAGGGACAACTTCATTATATGCGTCAACTAGAGTATTAACTTAATTTTTTGAGATATTCACTTTGCTTGATAACTCGTCTCATACAAAGATTTCTACCCCTAAACGTTTAGCCGTTTCACTTTATTTGATTACACACACATGTACAGTAAAATAGTTTTACTTTCGATACCACTAGATGGCGTTGAATTCATAAACTTGGTTTGAAATAAGTATGTCGAGATGGCGTTTATTGAAATAAAAGATTTTTATGATGACCATCCTTCATTCAATAAAGTAAAAACTGAAGAAAAGAATACTTAAGTATATATTTTTATTTTGTTTCATAAAGGCTCATATCATGATTGGCCACCTTTTCAACACCACAAATTATCCAATTATTTAAATGGTTTTGTCGTGTCTTAACAGTTATTACACTAAGGGCAAAATTTTCCATCGCCAGATAACTTTTATTCAAGGAATAAAATTGACGTTTGACAGTTTTTGTATGAACTGTAAAAATTTCAAAATTATTCCACGAATTAAGTTATCAGATGATTGAAAAGTCAGCCCTAAATAAATAATAGACTCAAAGTCAAGTCAAAGAATTTATTTCAAATAGGCACCTAAAAGGCATTTTATAACATCAATATTTATAACAAAAACTGACTTGATTGAAATGTTTTACAATATTTTTATACATTAATTACATAAGTAGATATATATGAAGACGATGCACCTAGAATACAATTACTATACCACAATAGTTACAAATAATTAAAAATCGTTATTTCGTCGTTTACTAGATGGCGCTGATGTAAAAGTAATTTATATGATTTCAAAAAATCGGGAAAACGGTTAAACTATATCACAATTTTAATAAAACAAGTATAGTATATGTTTATAGAGTAGTTACACAATTAATGACATAAAATTACTTAACAATTTCTCAAAAACAAAGAAGTTATAATCAAAAATTCTACATCGCGCAAACAGAATTTTCAATACAATAAGCTTATGGTCGGTGATTTTAAATAGTTAAGTGGAAGTTTGTTCTTTAGTGTGATGTTACAAATGTGGTGTACGACCAACTCCTTGTCACAATCTTTAAAATATCAAAGTCCGTAGTCGTTCAATTTTATTGTGAATATTTATTTTTGATACTAATAAAATACGTCAGTTTTAAAATACGTCGTACATCATCGTCGACATCATACGAATGTTATTATAACTTGTTATAATAAAACATTTCTTACCCTAATAAACTTTACTATAGGTACCTATAGATAATTAGGTGAAATATAATTATGCTCGTTTCACGTATTGAAATAGTTCACAAGGCACAATATAAGTAATACGTTCAAAAATTAAAAAGACGTCGTACCTACTTGCCTCACTCTTGCTTCACTGTTCGCTAAACATTTACATATTTATATTGATTGAAATAACGTTTTCGTATTGCTTGTACCTAATGAATAAATTACCTATAAAATTATTCTTATTTGAATTAGTTTGCAGTTCAGTTTCTGAACGAATGGTTTTCAGTAGGCGAGACGCCTAGCTAGTTGAGAATGACGTTGACCTTGACGCACTATGTGCTAATAACACTGAAAAGCGCAAATACTATGAAAAAACAAATCGTTTGTTTGTGTATTCGCTTTCCTGTAAGTACCTACCTTTTCGATTTGAATGCTGGTTTCACAAGAATTATATATAGGTAATTCAATTATTCGATTAGGTACTACCTACGCAACGGTGAATCGTAGCTTAGGGAAAAAATAGGTAAATAGTTTGTACTTATACCTACCTTGGACCTCCTCCGCCGCGCCGTGCATGAACTTCTAGCTAGTAAATACCAAGTTTATGGATTCTTCAACCCCAGACCATGGATTAGGGTAATCGTGTCAGAAATTGTGGAGCAGCCAAACTTGAAACTTGCTCAAAAACACGTATTTCCCGGCAGGGGCGGATCTACTGAAAGGCTTTTTGGGCTGCAGCCCAGGGCCCCTTGGATACAGAGGGCCCCCAACCGAATTGAAAACAATAGACGATATTGTCAATAATACAAATAAACTAGAATTAAAAAACCTGCGATCATAATAAAATGGCAATTGGTTGAGTAATTAGGTAGGGCCCCTAAGCAGTATTAGCCCAGGGCCCCACAAATTCAAGATCCGCCCCTGTTTCCCGGAACAAGTTTCATATTTCCGCACACTATTTTTCGTTCAATTTTATCGCGTTCTCACTTGCTTGTTAGTCGACAGGCGGTATGAGGTGCGCGGGAGTCGAGTCGTGCGGGGTCGGGGCGAGGTGAAATGGGGAACTTGATTGACGAGCGCCGCTGGCGCGCCCGCTCGGCTCGATTTTTTATAGTGTACAGCCGGCCTATTCTGTACAAATATCACCGTGAAAACCTAAGTGATGTAAGCTGTCATTCCACCTGATTGTTAGGGATTGACACTATTGATAGCTCACTCCACGCTCACTTCACCTAAGTTTTCACGGTGAGAGGGTTACAAAAACGCACGGCAATATTCTACTAGTCAAGCCCTTTCATTTGATACCTACCCACATTGAGGGGGTTGTGAGAAAATATGTAATCCGCCATTTCGTAGCGGCGGCCATCTTGGATTTACAGTGATACTGATGTATTGTCATCAAAACTAAAGTGTGTACCAAATATCAGATCAATTTGCCAACAGGAAGGGGGTAAAATTTCAAGTACTAAATTTGAACCAAATAAATAACAAACAGGTTAAGCTAAATAAAACCGTTTAAAAAAGTATCCTACATAATTATGTCCTGTCCTAACCCAGCACCCTAATTGCGTAAAACATTATCAATCTCAATCTCTCGGACCGCTGCGGTGCCGAAGCGGTATTGCGCACGCACGGTCGTTTGTTTTTATACAAAGCGCGCGGTGCGGCAACAGTGCGGCATCGGTACCGCGAACGCTCGACAACAGGACGGCAACGTCGCAAACAATAATAACACACAACAAACACTACACTAACACTAGCATACAAACGCACGGCAGTCGGATACGCTTTCGATTTAGGCGTTTGGTATCGGACTGCTACCGTACTGTAGCGGCCCGGGCACGGTAAACGTGCGGCAGCGGTCAGACACGAAACCTCTAAATTGAAAGAGCCCTAAGATCTAAGAATACCAATTTTAGGATTGTTCTTTCAGCAGGATTGCAATAAAACGCAATAAAGCAAAACTAACATTTTGTTAATCAGCTGATTGATAACTACCGTAGGTTACTACTTACAGTAGGTCAATGAACTTTTCTTTGGGGCACTACTACTTTCATTAGGTAGTAAGATTTCCGCATTCTTATGATACTTAAAAATGAGTTAATTATCGAGCGTAATTTATGACAATAATGAAGGTGATTTTCGAATTCGAACTAGGATAAATTATGGCCATTTATTCGGTCACTCTAGGTATAAAGCGCGCACGTGCGCAAGCGCGTTTATATGTGTGTCGTAGTACCTACCTAAGCGGGCGGTACCTCGCGCGTGGAATGGCGACGTGATTCTCCTCTTTTATGAATAGCTTCATTCTGAATTAGTGTCAAATGTAAACAACAAAAAAAAAGGAGCGTTTATAATTATTGGCCAGGTACCGTAATTTAAATTGATTATTTACGTCTTTTATGACAACCTCCTGAATTATGACGAGGATGCAAAGCAACATCTTGAATATTGACTGAATCAGTGTGGAACTCGGAATCGAAAGTAGTACTGTGATATTTAGGTTTCGGTTTTATTCGATTGATGTACAGACGCTTTTATGTACAGGAACGGGAGTTATAGGACGGGAGTTCAGGACTGCCTCGATTTGTGCCAATACAGTGCTGAACTCTTCGTACGTCAAATTAGCAGTACCCACGACACGCTTAAGATGGAACTTGCAGGATTTTACTCCTGCTTCCCATAATCCCCCGAAATGAGGAGCATAAGGGGGAATAAATTTAAATTCAATATTGTCAGTTGATAATGTAGCACATCAACCTACCCGAAACTGTCAAATTTTTCCAATCTACTTTGAACCTTATGCTTTAGCGATAAAGTTGAAAATCTATTAAAGAAATTTGACAACTGGTAGTAGCTCGATGTGCTGGCGTCTGTAGGTACATCATTGTTTTTTTTTTTTGTAACTGTAGGTATAAGTACTCGAAATCAGTGAATGTAGGTATCGTTTGGTATTGTTGATAATATGGCACTCTGAAATGAAACTAATACAGCCGTTTCGGTTTTTAGATTTACCTATATTTTTATAATTCTTTCTTTCTTTCTTTTTAGGGTTCCGTAGTCAACTAGGAACCCTTATAGTTTTGCCATGTCTGTCTGTCCGTCCGTCCGTCCTCGCTTAATCTCTGTGACCGTTAGTACTAGAAAGCTGAAATTTAGTACCAATATGTACCTATATCAATCACGCCGACAAAGTGGTAAAATAAAAATTGGAAAAAATGTTTTATTAGGGTAGCCCCCCTATATCGTCCCCGTAGTTGGAAAACTAAATAACTCCGATTTTCTAGTTTTGAGATAAACGCGATTTAGTGTTTTTTTTTCAATTAATGATCATTTGTTAAAAAAATTGAGACAATTTTAGTGTCGGTAATTTTATATTTTGTGGACCTGATTATCTTTAACATTATGCTTAAACAAACTGGACTCTATCTTCAACAATAACTAAATAAAATATATAAAACCAAGTTGTTTAATTTTGCCACAACTACTTTTTGTAACGTAACTGCAATTAGTTATTTATTTCGGCTATTTATTTAGTTTTCCTACAACCTAGATCCATCTGGTAGAGTAAAAGAAGGTGAAATAAATGCAGTTATTGAATTTATCAAACTTGAAATATGTTTAAATGTAAAAGTTGAACGTTTATTACTTTGATATGTAGACATCTGAGGGGCAATTCTACTAATTTTAACAACGTTCACAGTCTGATCTCAGTCTCAATCTGTCAAAAAATACTTCAAATTTCCCTACATTTTGACAAGTTTTTGACATTTCTTTGTCGCTGAGATGAGACTGCGACTAGATTTTGAACGTTTTAAATTACGAGAATTGGCCTTCTGATTGCTATGTTGATAGCATATAATATTAACGAGGTTATAGCTAATATAACGAATTCTAGTATTAGTGACGAGTCTGTGTTGCCTAGTTATACTAACAACATAGTGATTAATTGTGAATCGTCATGTACGAAGGAGGATCCACCTATAATACCATCATCTTTGGAGACCACTACCAGTCAGATATGGTATTCTCCTTCTGCTGCCTACCCCTTTAAATAACCAATTATTATTATAGAATAATAAAAAGGTATCTTCTGGCAATATAATTAATAATACTAAAAAATCAAAGGGAGTGCAACATAATTTAAAATTATTTAATCAAAATATCCAAGGTTGCGCTTCCAAATGACTGGAATTAGAATTGTTTTTGGAAAACACCAAGTTTGATGTCATTTGTTTAACAGAGCATTGGTTGAAAGATCATCAAGTAATGTCAATTAATTATGAAAATTATTGTGTAGTTAGCCATTTCAGCCGGAAACGTATTATACATGGCGGGTCATTAATACTACTTAAACATTCTATTAAATCTAAAGAACTTTTGACATCTGATTGCTATGTTGATAGCATATAATATTAACGAGGTTATAGCTAATATAACGAATTCTAGTATTAGTGACGAGTCTGTGTTGCCTAGTTATACTAACAACATAGTGATTAGTTATGAATCGTCATGTACGAAGGAGGATCCACCTATAATACCATCATCTTTGGAGACCACTACCAGTCAGATAGGGTATTCTCCTTCTGCTGGAACTTATTCGGGCAATCTAAACTCTCCAGTTGTAGTTGTGGAGGTCACTCCGGATAATTTTTTAAACTAGTCGGGGAGACAACAGAAGTTACCCCTTTAAATAACCAATTATTATTATAGAATAATAAAAAGGTATCTTCTGGCAATATAATTAATAATACTAAAAAATCAAAGGGAGTGCAACATAATTTAAAATTATTTAATCAAAATATCCAAGGTTGCGCTTCCAAATTACTGGAATTAGAATTGTTTTTGGAAAACACCAAGTTTGATGTCATTTGTTTAACAGAGCATTGGTTGAAAGATCATCAAGTAATGTCAATTAATTATGAAAATTATTGTGTAGTTAGCCATTTCAGCCGGAAACGTATGATACATGGCGGGTCATTAATACTACTTAAACATTCTATTAAATCTAAAGAACGAAAAGACATAATTGGGCTGTCTGTTGAACACACCATTGAATTGTCCTGTGTTGAGCTTGATAAGCATGTTATAGTATGCGTATACAGACCTCCAAGTTACCAGAATCTAACTGTGTTTGATTCTGTAATGGAAGATGTGTTAAAGAAACTTAGTACAAGTAGTAAGTCGATAATCGTATGTGGAGATTTTAATATTAATTTATTGGAAAATAACTCGAATACTGTCAGATTGTTAAGTCTTTTTAGGTCATTTGATTTGTCAAATGTTTTTATTGAACCATCCCGAGTGACAGCTTCTTCTGCCACTTGTATTGATAATATTTTTTGTAATTGTGATTACTTACACAAAGGAATTGTAAATAAGTTGCCATCTGATCACAGTGGACAAACAATAACATTTGGCTCCTACATGCCTTTACAAAAAACTCAAATAAGGTTTAGGACAATAACATGTAAAAAGGTAGAGAAATTAAATAATTCTTTGGCCAGTAAATTATGTGATCAGAATTTTAATAATATAGGTGTCCCAAATGAGTTCTACGCCGAGTTCTTTTCAATACTAAATGCGCAGTTTAATGAAACTTTTCCACTGAAAACAAAAAGTATTTACACAAAGTTTTTATTTAGTGACTGGGCAGCTCCAGGTATTCGTAAAAGCAGGGAAAATCTTTTTGAACTCTATGGCTTAAAGCAACATATGAATAATACAAACTTTCATCAGTATGTTGCAAAATATTCAAAAATATTTAAAAGTGTGTGCCAAATAGCTAAGGCACTTTATATTAGCAATAAAATAAAATCAGCTGATGATAAAATAAAAACTACCTGGCAAATAATAAATAATGAAACAGGTAGGAAAAAACAGCGTAATACTGAATTTAATTTAGAGACTGCACATGGCCCCATCAACTCAGATGTAGAAATAGCTCAGGAATTTGAAAACTTTTTTGCTAATATTCCCCTTAAAACTACTGAAGCATTAAATTCATCCCCCACGCTCTCTGCTGCCTTACTTAAAAATAATGTAAAGGCATGCCCTTTGGAGTTTAGGTTTCAGCATACAAACCCCCAGGCTGTCATAAAAGTTTTTAAAGATCTTAGCATTAAATCAACAGAAGATCTCTGGGGAATGTCTGTAAAAGTATGTAGATCTTTCATCGAAAACATTGCGCCCTATTTAGCTTTCATATTTACCACCAGTGTTGACCAAGGAGTCTTTCCGGATCTTATGAAACATAGTAAAGTAGTACCTTTGTTCAAATCCGGTGATAGTAAAGAACCCAACAATTATAGACCTGTGTCAATTCTGCCAGTTCTCAGTAAAGTGTTTGAAAAGTTAATGCTCAATCAAATGTTACGTCACTTTAATAAAAATTCCATCTTTCATGAACACCAGTACGGTTTTACTAAAGGGCGTTGCGCTACTGACGCCAGTGTTACCTTAATAAAGAACATTTTTAACGCCTGGGAAGAAGCACAAGATGCCATTGGAATCTTTTGCGACCTCTCTAAGGCGTTCGATTGTGTAAACCATGAGACACTTCTGATGAAACTGGAGCACTATGGAATTAGAAAAACAGCACTTGATTTGCTAAGATCATACCTGAAAGATAGAAAGGTGAAAGTTCAAGTAAACGGCGTAAACTCATTGGGGTCTGAAATGACAATGGGCGTTCCTCAGGGTTCGATATTGGGTCCATTCCTCTTTTTAGCTTACATTAATGATTTACCCCAATTACTTCAAAATCAACCGAAGATGGTGTTATTTGCAGATGACACAGCATTGATCTTTAAAATAGACCGACGCTCACAAAATCTTGACGTCGTGAATAACTCTATTCTTCAGGTCCAAGATTGGTTTACGGTAAATAATTTAGTACTTAATAAAAAAAAACCAAATGCATTCGGTTTACATTACCTAATGTATGTAAAGTAGCTACATACCTCAGATGAATTATCTTCTTCTTGGCACATTTTCACCATAAATCTACCCCGCGAATTCATTATAGTGTAAAACTCTCACTCTGGTCACTGACGTCAACGCAATTGAAGGTTACGCATTACACTAAAATGCTTGTGACGTGAGCAATGCATCAGTCACACGCGCTGACACCCGCGCTTCCCCCCGCGCACTTCCTTGTTCCGATTCATTGAATAGACACTACAATATTTCGCGTGGCAATTATAAATAACTTAATCTATTTGATTTTATTTGCCTATCATCTTGTAATTAATAATTATCTAGTTGTAGAAGAAATAGATATCATCAAGTGTTTATAAAGTAATGTACGTTTTGACAAAAATCTGAGTAGCAAAATTAATTAAGTAGAGTTATTTAGTTTTCCTAGAACTTTATTAGTTTTATGATAGAATTTGTAAATTGAAGGAAAAATCAACAACTTATTTTATTTAATTTATTAAAAATTTAACTAATCATTGACCACAGTTATTGATTTATTTATTGAGTTGTTTATTTTTCCTTCAAAAAATTAGAATTAGTTTGAAGATATGCATTATTCCATCTGAACGACAAAAATGGCTATATTTTTGGAACGGAATAAGATAAGTAAATTCCTGTAAGACTCAAACATGCGTCATGTTTTGGATTATTTAAAAATAGGGAAAAGACAAAATCGCCAAAAACGAAGTTATTTAGTTTTCCAAATACGGGGACGATATGTAAAGTGGGAAGTGATTTTTTTTTAATTTCAACCCTAACGTGTGATACCTATATTGTTGGAAAGGTATTTAAAAATGAATAGGGGTTTACTAAAATCATTTTTTGATAATTTCGGAAATAATCGCTCCAAAAGTAAAAAACAATGTGTCCCCCCTCTAACTTTTGAACCATAAGTTTAGAAACTATGAAAAAAATCTGCAAAGTAGAACTCTATAAGGACTTTCTAGGAAAATTATTTTGAACTTGATGGAAACAACAGTTTTTGTACAAAAAAGACAAAAAGTTGTACAAAATAATTTCTGGACTAAGTTTGTAGTATAAACGTATATGCAAGCATTTTTTTAACTTCGTTTACATATTTTATTATCCTGAACGTATCCCTTTGTGTTCGCGCTAAAAACCATCACGTTTCGGAGCGCCTGCCGCGGAGCGTGCAATGTTGCACGCTCCGTGTTCGCGTACGTACCCACTACCGGGAGCAGTTGCAGGAGCGCGGAGTGCTGCTGGAGCGCGAACATAATGGATAGGTACCCACTTTTAAACTCATAAGTGGGAACACTTATTGTGACGGACGGGAAACTACGGAACCCTACACTGAGCGTGGCCCGACACGCTCTTGGCCGGTTTTTTTTTTGTCTAAGTACCTACTTTATAAAGTAAAGAAATCAAGCAGAGAAATTCGGCCAACTGCAGCTAACGCGACGCGTAACTAAAAATAGAACACGAAAAGTACCTACGAAAACAGCAAAGTGCAATCAAGGTCAACGTAAAATGATTTTAAAACTACGAGTACCTATTTTTGTTGAGAATGCCATACGATTTAAAATCCTTTGACGTTTATTGATGGTTACCTGTTTACAAAATAATGTATTCGGTATTAAACTCTATGCTCCTGTAAATAATGTTTAAAATTAGTATTAGACGTTAGCTTAGCGCGCTTTCTCGCTCGTTCATCTCTAGCTAGGTACATCACTCCCGCCCGCGCGCATCAAGGATACGGTAGGTACCTAAAACCGTGTAACTACTACCTGTGCTACTACTGTACAATGCGTGCCACGAAAGATGAGACTTGACACACCACGTGGTTTGACATGCGCAGCACCTACACGATTTTAGGTATCTTTAGCGGTATGAGGTCTGAGTGCGGGACGGGACCGGACGTCATAGGGGCGGCGGAAAGAGCGGGGGAGGCGGGGTCAAGTCTCATCTTTCGTGGCACGCATTGTACCTGAATCAGTTTGAACCGAATATCATAGATCATGTGATACGATATCGGTATAGTGTCTCGTTCTAGGTACGCGGATACCTGATATAATATAGATTCAGTGCCGTACGATAATAATATATAGGTAGGTATTGGATATTGTACCGATACATAGATATTATCTATATACGATTTGTATCGCCCACTCCTACTAAAAGAAAGGGCTCTCTCAATAGGTACTTACCTACATAATGCAGAATGATTTTTATATCAGAAAATTTCTCGAAGAGTTCATGTGTAAGTTAGTACCTACTTACTAAATGCATGTAGGTACTTACTTGAACTTGAGACATTCATTACAGTAATATCGAACCCAGGGTAGATCGCAGATAATCCTATCACTAAGTAATGCATTTTTTCTCACTTCATGATTAAATTGATAAAATATAACTCACACACCCACACACACACACACAGCAAACCTACGATTCGAAACTTGTCAACAATATCACGCATGTTATAAAATTGGCCATCCGTTGACAAACAACGCCATCTAACGATCAAGATTACAGTAGATCTTGATCGTTAGATGATAACTGATAACTTTAGCAAAAATGTTGTTCTGTTTCTTGATGGTTCTTGAAATATCCTGTAGAGGGCGTGCCTCCGCCCGCGCACACATACAAAGATTTATCGTTTTTTGTCAGGCCTAAATATCCTACAAATAGTGTTTTCTTATCAGTTTTTTACGATATGCGTCAATAATAGATCATAATCATTTAATGTACGTGCTTTTATTCTGCAAAAATCGTTTAAATATCGAGATTTGTACCCCGATAGAATGTATGAAATAGTGTCAGTATCCAATCACCTTAAGGGGGAACCGCTAAGGTAGCCCGCGAAATTCAAATTTTCTTACGTTTTTTGCAATTTGCTGGTCAGTATTAAGTTGTACGTCGATCAAAATATGATTCGCGGCCGTAACAAATATGTATTTACAGAATTATAATCAATAAAGTCATCAACACAACTCTCTAAGACCACGTAAGTCCAAAGAATGATGATTTCCTGAAACAGTTATTCTTTGGACTTACGTGGTCTTAGAGAGTTGTGTTGATGACTTTAATGATTAGAATTCTGTAAATACATATTTCTTACGGCCGCGATTCATATATTAATCAACTTACAACTTAATACTAACCAGGAAATTCCAAAAAACCTAAAAAAAATTGAATTTTGCGGGCTGCCCTGGCGCTTTCGCCTTAAGATAAAATATTATAGTATCTTAGCCGTGTGCAGCGCCCCTTAGTGAACTCCACTGCGGGTGACGTAACCTACGACAAACTTATTATTTGCGGTTGGTACAGTAATCGGGTCTAGGGATCGAACCGCAAAATTAAGTTTGTTTTTTTTTTGTATATACTTTTCCGGGATAAAAAGTACCCAGTGTGGTGCCCAGGATATTAAAGAATAATTATACCAAGTTTCATCGTAATCTAACCGGTAGTTTTTGCGTGATGCCTGAACAAACAGACAGACAGACAGACAGACAGACAGACAGACAAAAAATTTTTTAATCACATTTTTGGGTTCGGTGTCGGTATAGTAACACCCCCTGCCATTTATTTTTTTGATATTTTCAATGTACAGAATTTTCACTTCTACAGATTTATTATAAGTATAGATAATGATTGTAATCTTAATGTAAAACTAGATATTTTCTTTAGCTAGGCATCCTACCCACATAAAAAAAAGTTAAATCATAAGTCACTAAAATCAATGTAACTGTGTACTAACTTCATCTAATCGTATCAGTTGCATTCCAATTAGATTCAGCCTACCTCATTTTACCTGTAAAACAACACTAACTTCTCCAATTTTCCCTTTAATTTCTAGCTTTCCTCTTTCAATTCCACTTTCAGTTCTTATTCCTGAAACCATGCCTGTGATGACCCGTAAGGCTGCTACTCAGGAGTTGGAGCTTAAATTGAAAACAACAATTCAAGATCTTAAGGCTTCAAACAGCAAATGTCAACAGCTGTTACAGGAAATAGAGGATAGTGAGAAAGAAGTCGAGAAGGTTGTTTTCAAAAATACAAGCTTAAAGCAGGAGCTAGTAGACCTTCATCAAAAATACCTGATTGTTATCGAGGAACGGGACAAACTGCGGTTGGTCACAGATGGTTTCTATAACTGTAGTAACTTATATGAGGAGGCTTTGTGTAAGGTTAGGGACCTAGAAGAGGAATTAATTCATGCAAATGTACGAATTGCTAAATTACAAAAACAAAAAGAACGTACTCAGCCTCAGGAAACTAATAATTTGTATACTGAATTAAATAATACTAATTGCAACCCTCATTCCTTAATAACAATAGACCTTACTGAAGATTCTATATTGAAATATAATAACAATAGTTATAAAGTCAAAATAAAATTAAAAAGTATGCAAAACTAAATAAAATTATAAATAGATGCAATAAGTTTAGGAAACAACAAAAACACAATTCCAATAATATAAAATTAAGGAAGGAACGTGTTTTTCTAATTAATAAATTAAAAAACTATGAATTAAAATTAGAAGACAGTAAAAACATTTATCACATTGACACTCAGCGATTACAGTCTGAAATTGAGGTACTTGAAGAGTCACTACATTTACATTATACTAAGTATGTGAGCTCTCAAAAACAAATCAAGGAACACATCCTTGCTGCTAACGAGTTGGTGGGAATGTGTAATGATGAGGCAGGTAGAGGGGACCCGATGACTCTGAGCACACATCAATGTTCTTGTCAAAGGGAATCAAACCTTGAGGCTATCCAACCTGAGGCAACGGAGGACCCGTCCCAGTCTGGAGAAGCTCGGGACTGTATCCCCAATCAAGTGACACCACATGTTGTACAAGGTTCATCTCAAGTAGCACAGACAGAAACTTTTGCTGTCACTTCTTCTAGTAATTTTTGTTACTGTTCTGTTATGTTTTCAGATAGTTTAGGGAGAGGGTTAGGTAAATTATTGAGTAACAACCTGAGTCAATCAGCTGTTAATTATTGTATGCCTAAGAAATCCTACAAAGAAATAATGTCATCAGTAAGTTGCAATAAATATAATCCAAATGCCATTATTTCTGTATTTGTAGGTAATAGTGCGAATGTGAAAATAGATGACATCACTGAGAGTGTTACTGAAATCCTAAAGATTAATTGTCAGAAAATAATATTGTGTGCTTTCCCATACTTTGAGCACTTATCAAGTAGGCAAAATCATTATATACATATGTTAAATAACCATATGTATTTATTAGTTAATCACTATAGTGACAAACTTATATTTTTTGACACCAACACTTTTGTTGAGAATTTAAAATCGACTAGGGGTACAGCGTATCTGCCTATTAGTTTTAGACGTCAAATAGCATGGCTATTAGCTTTTATTATTAACTCAGACATAAGTAGTATGTCGAAGTCCAATGTAATTAGCACCACAAAAATTAGTAATAATACTAATATTAAGGTGGTTAGCCACAATAATTTAAACTAGTCAGTAAGACAACAGATGGTACCAATAGCAATATTATTAATCTCACCTACAACAAGGTACCTTCTAGCACTCAATTAGTAAATTGTAAAAAAGGAGCTAAGCAGAATTCCTTGAAATTGTTTCATCAAAATATTCAAGGTTTTTCTTCCAAATTATTAGAAATTGAATTGTTTTTGGAAAAAACAATGTTTGATATTATTTGTATTACTGAACACTGGTTGAAAGATTATGAAATGCTGATTAATTATGAGAACTATAGTGTAGGCAGTTGCTTTAACCGAAAATCCATGCTGCGTGGTGGTTCATTAATCTTAATTAAAATTTTTGTAAAATATAAGACTCGTAAAGACATAGTGGAACTATCGGTGGAACATAGCATCGAACTGTCCTGTGTTGAGCTAGATAAGCATTTTATAGTGTGCGTTTACAGACCTCCAAACTATCAAAACTACTCTATATTTGAGTCAGTAATGGAAGATGTCTTGGGAAAGCTTGCAACTGGTAATAAATCAGTAATTGTTTGTGGTGACTTTAATGTTAATATTTTGGAAAATAACTCGAATAGCAGTAGATTGTTAAGCCTCTTTAAATTGTAGCGGTATCTACAACGCCACATACAAACAACGCGTCATACTGACGTCACGCAAATCCTGCATCGCGCAAGCAGAGTTTACCGCGCAACTAGCATAGATACAAACGGCCCGACACGAATCAATGGGCAGTTGCCCGCCAGACACAACACCCGTCTGGTCGGAGGATCCTCCCTTTTCTATGGAGGTTGAGTGAACTTTACACCCTGTTCCTCATACCTCTATACTGGTGACCCCGAACATGAACATCAACGCAGCCTTCGTGCAATTACTTCAGTGTGACGTCATCATCATCACTCCCGCAAGCTTTAGCGGCGAGTCACCCAGCCAGCCAGCTCCCACGGCTTCATCGGGTATCCTGACCACCAGCATGCAGCGACCGCGCATACCTGGTCATCACCCTCAGCCTCATCAGCAACCTCGGCACAGCACACTGCACTTTCGGCCGGTCAACAAGAAGAGCTCAATTCCTCTCCTGGTCGACGCAGCAGCCAGCCTCAACCCGGCGCTGTACCACATCCGACGCACTGAAGCATAACGCAGCGCCACCCCGACTCACTGGGGACATCTTCGCAGACAGTTCCGACTCACCGTGAACTATGCGGCAACCGGTTCCGACTCACTGGAACCTCAGTTGGCCTGGCAAGCATCGCAAGATACAAGACTCAGCCCACTATCGACCTCCGGTCTCCGGGGGGGAGTGATGTAGCGGTATCTACAACGCCACATACAAACAACGCGTCATACTGACGTCACGCAAATCCTGCATCGCGCAAGCAGAGTTTACCGCGCAACTAGCATAGATACAAACGGCCCGACACGAATCAATGGGCAGTTGCCCGCCAGACACAACACCCGTCTGGTCGGAGGATCCTCCCTTTTCTATGGAGGTTGAGTGAACTTTACACCCTGTTCCTCATACCTCTATAAAATCATTCAATCTGGCAAATGTGGTTTTAGAACCAACGCGAATAACTACGGCTACTGCTACATGTATTGATAATGTTTTTTGTTGCTGCGAATATTTAGATAAAGCCATTGTAAATTA
The DNA here is from genome assembly GCA_963855955.1 of Luperina nickerlii. Taxonomy (NCBI): domain Eukaryota; kingdom Metazoa; phylum Arthropoda; class Insecta; order Lepidoptera; family Noctuidae; genus Luperina; species Luperina nickerlii. The sequence goes on from OY979670.1 coordinate 919,826, forward strand.
TCTTCCTTCTGATCACAGTGGTCAAACCGTGTCTTTTAAGTCTAACACACCGATGCAAAAAGTGCAGATTCAAACTAGACCAATAACATCGGGTAATTTGAATAATTTTAATATCACTTTAATTAGCAAGTTAAAGGCTCAGGGCCTAAGTATGACTAATGGTAATATTTTGTATGAAGAATTCTTTTCATTAGTGCAAACAGAGTTCAATAATTCCTTTAAGAAGAAATCTAAAACTATTTGCCCTAAGTTTTTATTCAGTGACTGGGCAACTAAAGGAATCAGGAAAAGTAGGGAAAGATTATTTGAACTGTATGGCCTTAAGCCTTATATTAACACGGATACTTTTAATAAGTATGTTGCTACTTATTCTAAAACTTTTAAAAATATCTGCAAAGCAGCTAAAGCTTCTTTCATTAGAAACAAGGTTAAATCAGCAGACAATAAAATAAAGACAGTTTGGAAGATTATAAACAATGAAACGAACAGGAACAAAAAACATAATACTGATTACACACTGGACACATCCCGCGGTCTCATTAGCGATTACATCGATGTTGCTCAGGAATTTGCAACTTTCTTTACCAATATCCCAATTAAAACTACAGAAACTTTAAATTCCTCACCCGCACTAGCTAATGAATTATTAAGATCGAATGTATCAGCCTGTCCTGTGGAATTTAAATTTAAACATATAAACCCTGTAGTCATTATAAAGGTATTTAAGCAACTGAAGATCAAAATTACCGAAGATCTGTGGGGCATGTCTACTAAAGTTTGTCAATCCATTATTGAGACAATTGCACCCTATTTAGCTTTAATATTTAATTTGTGTGTAGATCAAGGAGTTTTCCCGGATTTAATGAAGTTCAGCAAAGTTATTCCTCTTTTCAAATCTGGGGACAGCAGGGTCACTAATAATTATAGACCCGTATCGGTATTGCCAGTTTTCAGCAAGGTGTTTGAAAAAGTAATGTTAAATCAAATGCTCAATCATTTTAATCGTAATAACATCCTACACGATCAACAGTATGGTTTCACCAAAGGACGTTGCACAACCGACGCCGGTGTCACCTTATTAAAACATATCTTTAACGCATGGGAAGAGGCGCAAGCTGCAATAGGCATTTTTGCGACCTATCCAAGGCGTTTGATTGCGTGAATTACGAAACACTGCTCTTGAAACTTGAGCATTACGGTCTAGGTAAACTTGCTCTTAGCTTAATAAAATCATATTTAAATGATAGATTTCAGCAAGTTCAAATTAATGGTGTGAATTCATCGGGTTTAAAAGTCAAAATGGGAGTACCGCAGGGCTCAATATTGGGGCCATTCCTATTTTTAGTATATATTAATGATTTACCACATTTACTGAAAAACCGACCACAAATGGTGTTATTTGCTGATGACACATCATTGATTTTTAAAGTAAGCAGACGTGCACAGAAGCTTGACGACGTAAATAACGCTATGCTTGTGGTCCATAATTGGTTTACTGTAAATAATTTGGTATAAAATGAGAAAAAAACTAAATGCATTAGATTCGCTTTACCGAATGTTAGAGGTAGTGAATGTCATGTTGTATTGAATAAGGAGATACTTGAATTCGTCGAAAATACGGTTTTCCTGGGGATCACGCTTGACTCAAAGCTACAGTGGGGTCCGCACTTAACATCACTTGCAGGGCGGCTAAGTTCAGCCGCTTACGCTGTTTGGAAAATTCGCCAATTAACAGACGTGGATACCGCGAGACTGGTCTATTTTAGTTACTTCCATAGCATCATGTCTTACGGTATTTTGCTGTGGGGACGGGCTGCAGATATTGAGTCTATTTTCATTCTGCAAAAGCGGGCTGTCAGAGCCATCTACAAGCTCAGCAGACGCGATTCTCTACGGGAACTGTTTAAAAAAATTAACATCATGACGGTTCCTTGTCAATATATATATGAAAACATTATGTACGTTCGAAAAAATCTACATCTTTTTAGTAAGATAAGCGACAGGCATAATTTTAACACTAGAAATAGGGATAAATTAGATCAACCGCGTTTCAGATTGTCTAAAGTAAAAACTTCTTTTATGGGTTACTGTATAAAATGTTATAATAAAATACCACTCGATATTCTTCAACTAAATGAGAAGAAATTTAAAACATGCATTAAACGCACACTATGTAGACAAGCATATTATAAGTTGGATGATTATATCGATGATAAAAATGCTTGGCTTAATGCTGGTCCTGCTCCACAGGCACTTGAGCTCACTAGTTAAAATTTCAATAATTGGAAGAGCTGCTTCCCTTTTTCTTTTTTCTTTGTGTTTCTGACATTAAGAACATAATTTATTTATTTTTTTTGTTTTATTCAATGTCTTAATTGTTGAATACCTACTTCGTTATTAAATAATATCTCTTCCTATTTGGTAGTAAAATTTTATTAATCTCTTAAATAAATTACAAACTATAGTGTTGTATAATTTAGAAGCATTTTTAAATTTTGTAAATGTAAGAACCATGTTTTCGTTTACTATGATTTTTTTCATGTTGACTTGAAAGAGCATGGCGGTTGAGAACATGTCATGCTCACTTAAATGTCTCATCGATGGTGGCGCGTGTGTTGGATCATTCGGTTCCCTACAAAATGGTTGAGCTAGATGGTGCTGATCCACGCGTCATGTTCGTGAACGGGCGCCGTCGGTTGAGACTGGTCATTTCTTAACTGCCAAGGCTTATTTTTAATCTTATATTTTGAAATGTTTCTTCATTTGTGTTTTTTTTTTACACTGTTCTCGCATATAGAAGCAACAATAATTATGTACCCACGATTTGTAATATCTTGATTTAAAAGAGTGTCCATGGAGTTTCTTGCCCGTTCTTCTCCATAGAGATCTACGTTTTGGAATGGGCATCTAGCTTCAACTTTCTGACTAACTGACGGACTATTTTAATTTTGACAATTCAAAAGTGCCTGTACAAGGTTTAATTGAAATAAATGCTTTGAGTTTGAGTTCTCTTCGCTTCGAGAAGTCTGTGGGCCGCCGGTTTGCTTCACATTTCGTGTCGATCCCGTCTCTTCGAACTTCTTCACCCATTTCTTTATCAAAGGACCACTTGGACACTGATTCAAGTCGTGTAAATCCTATTCAACGCGAAATGAGCGTCCACAGTAATGAGCAAACTATTGTTTAAATAAAATTGTTTTACACAAAAAGCACGCTGCGGTCCCGTGAAGCGATCCATTGCGACTGAATTTCCGAGAAACGAGCTAGCTGTAAGACCCCTCCCCACGCCCCGCCCGGCTTGTGTTCATACAGGATGTTAAATTCAACAAATTCATGGCCCACCCTGTACAACAGGCGGAGGTGGCGGTATCTTCTTAGTCTCAATTTTCTCGGATCGAACAGTATCTAGGTGTTCAATGTTGGCAGTTATCCTAATCTCGTACAGGCTGACGTCTTCGGTATACCGAAGACATCCCGACACTATAGTGTCGGGTCAATCTAGCTCTTGGATTGTTGGATTGTTTGCCAGATTTGTAACGGGGTTACTTGTTGATGTGTATAACTGTCCATAGACGGAGAACTCTACGGAATATAATAAAGCAAATAATCCCTCCAACATATATTTTTTGGTCCAAATTAGAGTCGATACTTTTTTGTGCTAACTGTCCTTTAATATCAGCCCAGACCAACTCAATTGGGTTCAGCAGTGCGATTCTGTAACCATCTCACCGTGAAAACTTAGGTGAAGTGAGCGTGGAGTGAACTGTCAGTGTCATCTTACCAGATACTAGGGATTGACCAAGCATACATTTACAATCATAATCGAGATTTTAATAATATTTTTTTAGCCTAATCCTATTGATATTTTTATATAATTCAAAGCTAGTATTTTAGTGGTCAAAACATTAATATTTTGTGGGGTTTTACTTACAATAAAATAGCAAAACAGAATCGCAGTCAGAATCTCAATCCTGTTTATTTTTTTTTTTCCTAGTCTAGTAAGTCCTTATATAGACTGAGGCGCGAGCGCGTCACGCACGAACAGTAAATAAAATTAAAACATTCACGTTTATGACAGCTAGACTGATGAAAATACGCATCGACATTGTTTGGTTATTATGAGCAATTGTAGATCGAGTCTAGTAAAGACTGCGACGATGTTCAGCGTTGTTATTAACCCAAATCTATTGAATTAGAAGAGATAACCGAGTATGTCATCGAGTGCTAACGGATGCCTAGCTGACGGACCATAGAATGTAATCCCACGTAGTTTGTGTGGCGTGATCACTTCACCCGATTTGTTGTAGTTCTATCCCTTCGATAAACTGACTGTATAAACCACCGGTAAAATAGCTTTGCTACAAGGGGAATGAAGGAAATGTTGTGGGTACTCACATGGCCTTGGAGTGCTGCTCACTTAATCACTTCACACCCGATTATCTTCCACAGTGCACTACGTTTATATGTAAAATAGTCTGGGACGTCCCTTGATGATATATCTCACAATTATCTTGAGGGTTTCTGGAGTTTTCTCTGTTTTATACGGAGCCGGCTTGCGTGCCGCCCTTTTTATTTGGTGTTTGAACGAAAAGGTGTCTATGTGTGTGTGCGCGCTAGTGAGTATCGCGCAGGAAACGGAAACAAAGACGAGAAGGAATAGGGATGTGGTGACTCGTGCAAAAGACTAAGTTACCGGTTTCTTTATGCTGTTTTTTAATACTTTAACACGATTCACGACACTAAATGTCGTAAATCGGGTGAAGTGAAGGTGAAGTGATAAGATCACGCCGCGCTTGCGCGTTAATCACTGTCATTATCACATTGCAGATTGCGTGATCACTTCACCTTCACTTCACCCGATTCACGACATTTAATGTCGTGAATCGGGTGGAGTGAAGGTGAAGTGATAAGATAACGCCGCGCTTGCGCGTTAGTCACTCATTATCACATTATAGATTTGTTTTTACATATTTAACTTGTAAGGCGTCATGTATAAGAACATTAGGAAAATGCAATACCAACGTCAAATAAGTGCTATATTTTATCGCTCATCGCGCGCCCGTGTTTGCACTGCACCTCTAGTAACCCTTAAATGAACAAGTGGTTGGTGTCAACCCTGAAGTGTATGTATGGTCCCTAATAGTGCATAACGTAGTAAGTACACTCCTTTAGAATATAAGTAAGCAGTTTACATCAATGCGCATTGTAACATAAATTCACTAGATATTCATTAAAGTACATTCTATCAAGCTGGTTGTCTAATTCTAACGACCCTTGAACCCCCAACATTTCATGGCGACCCACAACGCGGCCGAAGGCCGCTTTCTGCGGCCAAAACTCCAAAATTAAAGTTTTTAGTTAGGGTATTTTTGTCATCAAGTTGGCTTAAGGAGTCCCCTAAGAGACGAAAAATGTTCGGAGTGAGGTCCCTTGCCTCGAATCCCTTCCATAATCTTAGTCTGAATGTGGCCGTTACGGCACGTGTAGCCACGCGTAGGGAAAATCGATTAATAAACGCTTGCATTGAACACGTGTGAAAGTTTTTACTGCCAAGTAAACCTTAAACAAAAAAATGGATTCTACATCTGAAGGTAAGTACAATACTTAAAAAAAAATTCTGCTTATAAAATACTAAATAGTAAATTGTTAAAAAGAGATATGCCCAGGCTGTGTTTTATTAATATTATTTTTTTTGTTATCTATATAGTCGAGTGAAAACTTTTTTATCTTGATAGATCCTGCTCTCTAAGTTATTGAAAGTTGTTAATAATATTATTATGTACCAGAAAAAAAAAATTAGCTGCCCGTAGCTGCCCGTTGAGTTTTTGAAGTGAAAACTTCTTTAGCATCGTTGTGATTTGAAATTTTATGAAACGAAAAAGCAACAGTAAAAAGAGACATACAAGATGTAACGTGGGAGAAAATGAGATAGGAAGCATTATACAGTGTTTTTGTTTTTTATTAGTACAAATCGACGGCGAAGTGCCAATACCTCCTAACTGATTTTTTTTGAGAAATTTACTTTTTTTTCTTTTTGAATTTAAAGGCGTTATTAGCATGTTTTAGTGAAATCGCAAAGTGTATTTTTATTACAACAACATTAAATTAAAATGTGGAAATACATATTACCTCCCAACTAAAACAACGTGTCTATTTTTGAACGTTTTTATCCAGTATGTGTAAATTTTTGACTTTGTCAGTTAGGAGATATTGGCACTTCGCCGTCGAAATGACATCACATTTAATGGATGTGTGGGCGTGGGTGTGGGTGTGGGTGTGGGTGTGGGTGTGGGTGTGGGTGTGGGTGTGGATGGATGGATGGATGGATGGATGGATGGATGGATGGATGGATGGATGGATGGATGGATGGATGGATGGATGGATGGATGGATGGATGGATGGATGGATGGATGGATGGATGGATGGATGGATGGATGGATGGATGAATGGATGGATGGATGGATGGATGGATGTTCTTTAGCATCGTTGTGATTTGAAAGTTTATGAAACGAAAAAGCGACAGTAAAAAGAGACATGTATAAAATTCATAAGATTTAACGTGGGAGAAAATGAGATAGGAAGCATTATACAGTGTTTTTGAAGGTTTCATTTCTACCACGTGTGAATTGCACACATGCTGTTTTTTTGTACATTTATTTACAAGAATGAGCAAGTGAGATGGCCATTTGGAATTCACTATTTCTGATAACAGATTCATGATAAACGACCCTAAAAACCCCTATATACCAATTTATAGATCATAATAAGTTATAGATCATCATCAAATTCGTAATCAGCGACTACGAAAACCTATAAATTGTCATGCAGCTAGATTATGTTGAATAATATACGCTATTTCACGCGAGGGGGTAGTCAATAGAGGAGGAAGGGGGTGGCTTTTCAAATTTTTAATATCAAATTCGTAATCAGCGACTACGAAAACATATGAATTGACATGCATCTTGATTATGTTGAATAATATACGCTATTTCACGCGAGGGGGTAGTCAATAGGGGAGGAAGGGGTGGCTTTTAAAATTTTTAATATCAAATTCGTAATCAGCGACTACGAAAACATATGAATTGACATGCATCTTGATTATGTTGAATAATATACGCTATTTCACGCGAGGGGGTAGTCAATAGGGGAGGAAGGGGGTGGCTTTTCAAATTTTTAATATCAAATTGGTAATCAGCGACCCCGAAAACCCCCGAGTAAGAAATTTTAAATCAATTACTTGATTTTTCGAGTTTTGGCCAGCTTTTTGGGAATCGGCCGCTCTGTGCGACCCTGCCTTAGAGTCTGCAAGGGGCAGATTAAGCAAAGTTTTCGTTGAGCAATTTTCAAAATGTGTAAGTAACTCTAAAGTAGAAAAAGACGAGGTATTCGCCAATCAAAACGCGGCTGGTGGAGGTGTTGACGCCGAGGTGATGTTGCCATGGTTACGAGATTCGAGTGGAGTGATATATGGTACATTCCGAATTGCACTGTAATCGACTACAGCGTGCTTACACCTTGACCCCAATTCTGCTGTATGGTATTTATCTATTATTCCCCGCATAATCTTACCACGCCGTACGATTGTCAAGCGTGGTATTTTGACAGTTCAAACCGGTTTCGGTCATTGTGTCATAGAGAATACGTTAATAGCAGATGTAGTGATTAGGTTATTAAGGAATTCGGTATGTAAAGTATTTTTCAGGTATCTTTTTTATATTTTTCATTTCGTAAAACATTTAATTTTAAGCCACTAATTTTAAGCTTTTTTGTTTCCAAGCAACAGTTTTTTTTAAATTATTTTTTAAAGTATTATTCGTGATGACGTCATTTCGTAGACTGAATAACTATAAGTCTTTGCCACGTTTTCTGTACATACAAAAAACACTAATAGATAACTTCAAACTTGACATTGTCAACAGTTGACACTTGACAGATACGATTTTATATTTTGTTGCTGTGATCGTGAACTTTTTGTTTGAGTTACTTTTCCTATGTTCTTTAGCAAATTTAATTTGTCCATTATACGTGCTGCGGATGTGCAATGAATCTGTCATCGACAACTGGCATTGACACTGACGTTAAGAGTGTATGACAGACCAACAACAGTTTCTTTTTAATTTATCTTGAAAAACACGAAGGAAGTAGTCTGTTCAGACTACGTTATGACGTCATTTAGAGGTCAAATGAAAGTCAAATGGTTACAAGTATTATTGTGAAAATAAACACAATCTTGTGATATAGAGAGCTAAAAATAGAAAAATAAGGCTTAAGACTCTAAAATCTCCAAATGGTTTTGGAATTAGCCTAGGTTAATTTTTACTTTACATACCGAATTGACGTGGTTTCGAAGTAATGAATCATTAAGTGGTCATAGTGAATTAGGGCCCTTTTCTGAATTAACGTGAACGCGATAACGATGTCCCGTGAATCGACATATATGAAGTCATGGCATGTGCCATCTTGCGATAACGCCGACTACCGACCATGCCCTAAATTAATAATTATCACCGATCTTTAAACTAACGTGGCATTTTCGAAATTGTGCTTCTGGCTACAGTCGCCACCTTACCAAAGAAGAAGAAATTCGTGGTGTTTACACAAATAAATACTATAATCCAACCATGAGTAACTATTCAAGTGAATAGGTATATTACTGACTCTCAGCTGCCATAGTGGTGATTTATCTAAATCGGAAAGCAAATTATTCATGTGAGCGATGATGACTTAATTCGGAATGAGCCATATTTCACGCCGCGCAAGCGCGTTAGGCGCTGGCGCTGTCTGGCTATATAAGGACTTACTAGTCTAGGGAAAAAAGAAAAAAAAAACAAGGTTGAGATTCTGACTGCGCTTCTGTTTTGCTATTTTATTGTAAGTAAAACCCCACAAAATATTAATGTTTTGACCACTAAAATACTAGCTTTGAATTATATAAAAATATCAATAGGATTAGCATTAAAAAATATTATTAAAATCTCTTTTATGATTGTAAATGTTTGCTTGGTCAATCCCTAGCATCAGTGGGATGACACTGACAGCTCACTCCACGCAAGTATTCACGGTTTTTCCGCAAAAGCCATTAAACGAAGAGAAGAAGAAGAAGAAGAGATTTTTACAGAATCGACATGCAGGTCTGGGTGGCAAACGCAACACTTCATGTCCGTTTCTTTTCAATAAACGAGTTATAGTTATTGACATAATTTTGAATATATCTTCCTGTTTGGACCTGTTTGGAATTAACGCTTTCTTTTATCTGAACGTTTCTTTTAAAAAGTCAATGGCTAAATTAGATGTCAAATATGTAGTTACACCACAGAATACTTTTTGGTACTATATAATAAACTGAAAACGATAAACTAAGTAGGCTCAGAATACAGAAAAGTAGGTAATCTAAATAAAACTGTCCATATAAAATGGACTCTCTAATAGTTCTGCGGAAACCCCTGCGAAAGACACTTTTGGAGCCAAAATTCACAATACCGAAGAAATCAAAGAAAGCGGTGCCCAAAGTGGACCCAATCCCTCCCAATCCAGATTTCGAAGAGGAGTCAAATGAACCTCCCATATCGTTTGTGAAGCTGTACAAGGATTTGTGCGTGGAGAACACAATTCGTGCGACTAACCGCGTGCATGCGAGCTCGCCAACACGCGTGCACCTGAACTCGACATGTGTGGACTTAAACTCAGCCACTCGCGTGGACGTAAACCCGGCGCATCAGTTCGAGTGCCCGCCGGGTCACCTGCATGTAAACACGCCCGAGTCGCGCACGGAGTCGTCGCGCTCCGACATGTCGCTGGTGACGCACTACTTCGGCACAGAAGTCGAGTGCAGCAGGGTGTTCACCGACTTTCCGCCGCTCAGCTCGGCTCGAGCTGAACTAATCCTCGAGTTGAATTACGATACTAGTTCCAAAGATTCGGGATTTTGCTAGCAAACTTTATGATGAAATCTTTTGGTAAGAATCATTGACTTATATATTACTAGCGTAAGGACCGGGCTAACCGCGCGACTAAATGGCACCAACGCGCTGGCCCTAAAATGACGGTTCTAGGGCCAACGCGACTCAGTTGACAGTGGTCCGCGCGAGAGAGAGAACTTGTATTTGCCTGTCATAAAAATGCCTAGTTGCGTCGTAAAAGGCTACAAAAATTACGATACAAAGATTAAAAAGAAACATGGGACATCGTATCATCGGAATGTAACCTTACATTATTTTTGTTGCAATTAAATTATTAAACAAACACATTTTTATATAATTCGATCATTATTTTACAATGGCGGCCATTGTGTGGCCAATGGCTCCTCGAAGTGAACAAAGTAACCTTGTACAGACGTCATTTTTTTATTTCTGTTTTATTTTTGTCTTAAGAACGTAGTGTAAATAATTTAGAATTTTGGTACCAAATTAGGAGAAGACATATAAACGATGTTTAAATATACATTATGCGATAGCGCATTACGATACAAATAATTTTTAAATTACAGATTTCCAAATGATTCAACGTGTATAGATTTGGAGTCGCATTATTAGGGAACAACGAAAGAGCCTTATTTCAAACCTCATAAAAATACAAGAGTATGCTCTGCTCATTTTTGTGACGTTGATATCGACATTGTTTTGATATTATTTATTTAGAAGCTTTATTATATTCATTAGCTAATAGAATTGACAAATATGGGAGGATACGATGTTGGTTTTTCTAAAACAGTTTGGGAATTTTCGCGATGGCCAGACCTGTGTTGTAAAATTCCAGCAGCCACTACCACTACACAGCTACAAGCCCCAGGTGTTTGATTTTGAAATGATGACAGTGAAATGAATCCTGCGTGCAGTAACTCTAGTTTGCCTTTCTGACTTATCATATCACTTTGTTTAATAATGAAATAAATAAAATGTAGAAAACTAAGGAGAAGGCTTTTCAACGTCATGACAATTTCAATGAAACAAAATAGGTAATATAAGAAAACCAAACAGTATTTATTGCAAAATGTGCAATATGCAATCTATTTGCTGCAAAAACTAGCTAGGTTTTTCTCATAATATTATTATTATGTTTATTTCGACTGCCTGAAATCTGATATTTTAACGAGATGGGATTTTGAGAGTCTGGTATTCTGAGTTGAAAGGATATCGGCATGCAACTGACTTATACTGACTCAGGATAAAATGTGATAAAAAAAACATGTAGGTAAGTACGCACGTACAAGGTTACGTCGTCGACCTATGCAACGCTGCACTCACGTAGTTCGTCTGAGTTATAACAGATGGCGTTACTATTGCTTGTATGAAGAACGTCTATGTAAAATGTTCAGATGGGCGTATCCTTACTTTTGAAATCATTGGTAAGAATACAATGGGTGTTAGAATACTGAAGCAGAAAAAAATACAAGATATTCATTTAGGTAAATCTGGTTTTTTAATTTAATTTCCACTGTCCACAAAATACCTATGCAAGTGTAGGTATATCGCAGTTTAGACGCCTATTCGACTAGGTTAGAATTGTTTGTCCGAACGCGCTGCCGACGAAACAGACGTAAAACAAAATATTTATACGAAAATAGGATTTTGGCAAATTTATTTGGGGCAGTTTATTTTATGAGGTATGTACAGTAGCGGTCAGAACTCCAATGCCAGCATTACAAAACTATCACATCGTAACTCGTCGCACTTGAGACCTTCTTCTATTTAGGCATTTCACACACACATACACACCCGTATATTGCACTCTTTCATCACGTACGAAATAGAAAAAGCGCTGTATATGATCATCATCATAGGCCTATCGCGGCACGCAGTCTTTATCTAATTATGGTAATGAGAAAAAGACAGCGAATATTTTAAACTAATCACATAAAAGTTGAGGGTAGATTTGAAACAAAATTAATTTTCTGACTAGTTATAATGGTATGACGTTGTTGGTTGGTGAACTTAGTTACGAGTGTTTGTGTTATTGGTATTAGAGGTGTTGAGTTTGAAGATATTTATTGAAAATGCAAGCAAATTTAAATATTGAAGCCAGGGCGAACATTGTAGCCTTGCATAACAATGGGTTTAATATATCTGAAACTTCCAATTAAACCGGATTTTGCGTAAGTTATTTTGTTGTTATTGACTTTATTTGTTCTCATAAGTGACGCTTCAAAATGTGTAATAAGGATTTCTTGTTTTTAGAGTTTTGCTGTGAGACGTTGGGTGAGGAGATTTGAGGAAGAGGGAATTCTTAAGAGCCGTGTAAGAAGTGGTAGGCCGCCACTTATTAACCAGTCTCAGCGACACTTTATGGTTGGTGAATATGAAACGAATGGTTTCCTACCCACAAGACGATTTGCCGAAGAATTTGCTACGTCATTCTGGGATAGTTTACGTGGCACAGATATTTGCAGTAATATTGTGGCCTCCATGCGTCGATGTCTTCTTGACTGCTTTGATAATAACGGAGGTCACAATAAATATTAATTGAAAAAAAATGCTATCACGGGAATTCAGGGGATACACTGGCCATAATATACTATAATAGTAATAAGTGAATGATTGTAAGATTGAGGTTTAGTTTCAATCTTTTCCTTGAGAAAATGAATAAATTAAGCTGTAACCTCAATAAACCAAAAACATCCCATTTTAGTATCAACCAAAAATGATTTATGAACAAGTTTGGTATTTTATGTATTTCAAAGTTTGGAATAAGCATGTTTATGTTTTAAAGGTTGTTATTAACATCAATATATGTTCCTATGAAAAAGTTTTATTTTTCATTAAATTGCATAAGTATTATACATTATTTTTACCCTTTACTATTGTCATTGTATTAACGAAACTCAATAAATTATTGAACTCCGAGTCCGACACAAAAACGAAAAGAACAAAAAGAGTCGAAAGCGCGCACTGAAGTTCGAACCTTCTCCACTTCACGCACACAAAACAACATCCACCTACTTGTGCGAACCAGCCATCGCTGGTTATATTTTTCAATTCGAATTTTAGCATTGCTTTTAAATAGGCGCTGCGGTCGATAATATATGGTAGGTATCTTTGTTTAATGTTGACCACACATGCATCTGACCAACCAACGTCGCGCTTTCGTAATTATACTGTGTGCGAATTACTTACTACATTAAAACATCACACACACAGAGATAGACGCAGATCTAGCGTGCAGACCAAAATGACCATTCTGGTGGCAGTCCACTTATGACCGTTGATTGTACACACTGCAAAAAAGTTCGATTTACATCCCACACACGGATAGGTAGCTGTGTCAGTACGAATAGTTACACACACAAACGTTAAATAAAACCAGCGTGCGTATGTCGCACCAATAGGCATTAACTATAGTAGGTAAGGTACCAATGTATAGTAATCATTAATTTATGTAATTGGATGAGTTATAATATTTCGCACATGTTCATTGTAACAGCTTTGGCACAATGGCTAACGTCTTTGGTTAGCGAACAAGAAGTCTTAAGTTCAAATCCCGGGCGCAAAACATTATCTAGGGGCACGGTAGTGACCCCGCCAAGACGAGCCAAGCGAAGCGCAAGGGCACTACCTACATTTTCTCGAAGTGTTTCGTCGTTTTTTTTGAACCCTCATAGAGTTGGTTACCGATGTACCAGATAGTTCATATTCTCAGGATATGATGTCAATAATACACTAATTAAACATACAAACTCTCAATTGAATAGCTCTAATACTTTAGATTTTATTGATATCTAAAATACACCGATTTCGTCACTGACACACTGATGATCATCAAAATGTTTGGCTACTTCCTGAAGTGCTAGAAAGCTGAAATTTGGTATGTAATCAAAGTTTAGTATATAACCAACAAAAAAATTCATAAACATATAACTTTCGCGCCCCATCCCCTAAAATGGGGGGGTGGAAGTTTGTATGAGATTTCAAAATGTTAGGGTACTTCCTGAAGTGCTAGAAAGCCGAAATAAACACTACCGTGCCCCCAGATTAACTTATGACTTTCGCCCCCCATCCCCTAAAATGGGGGGGGGGAAGTACGAATGAGACTTTCACCAATTTTATAAATTAGGACATGAAAGTTTACACGGGACTGTAGACAGTAATTAAAAAACCTATAAATAAGTACTTACAAGAACCTGAGCGAAATATCGCCCTGATTTATCGCTTATGGTAATCAGTAAACCATCAAAGAAAAAGGCAAAGACAGAGAATGGGCTATGAAAACCGGCACTGCTGATGTGCCAGAAATACACCCCAAAAAATGAAGAAAAAAATAAACACTAAAAAAACTGCCTTGCAACTTACAAAAAGGACTGAAATCCCACCAAAAACATTTCATGTGAAATGTTGCCAAGACGACCACATAAGGTTTGCCCTGCGAAAAAGATATCAGATCTCATGTAGAGCCAAGCTTCTGAATCTACACGGCCTAACTCTACCGACCCTAACTTCACAAATTCTACATATAAGTAAAAATGTATGGCTTGGCTGTTTCGTTATTTACTTCAGAAACTAAATATTCGCATCACCTCCACGACGGTAGCGAAAAAAATCTGGTGCCTGAGCCAGCTGTCAACGTTTCGGAACGACTATCGGATCAGATGACGGAGAAGGTATAGTGTGTCTCTGTGAAGACTGTATAGCCTACCCTATGACTCCCACCATTATGACTACCCCATATTAAGGGGGTTGAGAAATAATATGTAATCCGCCATCTTGGAGCGGCGGCCATATTGAAATTATTACAATATTGAGTATTGCATATTGTATTGTTACCAGAACCAGAAGTTAAAAGGTGTATACAAAATTTCAGCTCAATCGGACACCAACAGACTTGACAGAGTCTAGCCTGAGTTCGTGGGGGTTAGAAAACAGCTCGACAGAACGATGTGGAGCTCACGGAGCTCACTTTGGACTAGCTCTTGGACATTGGACATCGTACGAACAACATGTGTTCAGAAACTGTCCCGCGTTCCGTATCTGGTTGTGTCGTGTACCTACAGTGTGTAATTTGCTAGTGTGATTAAATTGTTCGTGAAATTATAATCTGAATTGAACTGCAAACGGTTTTTCTATTGCGCCATAACTAACACATACCCACGCCGCCGCCGCCGCTCTGAGATGGCGGATTACATATTATTTCTCAACTCCCTTAATATGGGTATCAAATGAAAGGGTTTGAAGAGTAGAAAACGATAAAGTAAATAACATCACACTAAATTCAATATGACCGTCGCTCTAAGATAGCGGATTACATATTTCTCAACCCCCTTAATATGGGTATCAAATGAAAGGGCTTGAAGAGTAGAAAACGATAAAGTAAATAACATCACACTAAATTCAATATGGCCGCCGCTCTAAGATGGCGGTTTACATTTTTTTTCAATCCCCCTTGTGCGGGTTGCAAGGTCGTAGGTAATATTAAATCACTGATTGGTTTTGGATTTAAAGAGTTTATTAAAGGTTCTGCAAGTTTCTTGCCTCAAAAGCAAGTGGCTAGTGGCTAGTGGCTTGCCTTGGTTCTTGTCTTAAAGTAAAATGTTATGTTAAATTCTATGTTAAATTCTATGTTAAATGTTATGTTAAATGTTAATGAATGCAACCGGTCCGTTTGATGCCTGGTAATGCACTGATGTTAAAGTATTATAAAATTGTCACTTAGATACAAGTACAGTGATTGTTGTAATCTGCTGCGTAAGCAGGTGTTCGGTTGCTTAGACCGAACACCCCTTTTATGGGTACCTATCAACACTATCAACTCGTCAATATGTAGGGAACAGCAGATTTTTTTTCGCGATTACAATTTTTGTCCCTTGGTAAAAGTTGTTCATAATGATGAAAACAATCTCCCATTTCGATTTGTCGCATGTTTTCAATTTCAACCTGTTTAAATAGGAACTAAATAACACCAGTGGTATAAATAATGTGAATGGTGTAAATCAATAAAATAGTGTACTTAAATAAAAAAAAATGTTAATAATAAATCTTTAAGTCTAAAAAGTATAAAATAAAATGAAAATATATATATTTTTAAAAACAAGCTTTTATGTAAATAAAAATGTAACCTAAAAAAGAAAGAACAACGCGAACTAAAAAGAAAAAAAATAAATTTAAGTGACACTCATATTAATATATAAGCAATCCGTGCCACGAAAGAAGAGACTTGACACACCACGTGGTTTGACATGCGCAGTACACGATTTTAGGTATCTTTAGCGGTATGAGGTCTGAGTGCGGGACGAAACCGGACGTCATAGGGGCGGCGGAAAGAGCGGGGGAGGCGGGGTCAATCTTCTTTCGTAGCACGCATTGTATATAAATTTTAAAAGCTTGAGGGCTTGAGGCACTGATGTCCGGTATCCGTTGTACCTACTACACAATAACAGTGCCTCTAGCGTTTAAAAATATGTATATTTTAAAATGACATGTCACTTAAATTTATTTTTTTCTTTTTAGTTTGCGTTATTCTTTCTTTTTTAGGTTACGGTTTTATTTAAATAAAAGCTTGTTTTTAAAAACTTTTTTATTTTAATAGCTTATCGCTTACGATAATAATGAATGAATTTAAACTACAAAACCGCCTAAACCGTAGTACGTTATTAGATTGCCTACTTAAAATTTTACGAAAAGGAATCAAGGTGCGATTAAAATAAATCCTAATCTACAGTACTGTGGGGGGCCAGATGGGAGCTACACAATATAATTAAAAAGATTTGACTTGTATGAAACATATTTACTTACGACTTTACAGGGTCATGTTATGTTTAGCCTTCTTAATCTACTAAACAAAAAAAACATTAGAATATTTGACAATTGCTTGAACGTTCGAATGGGACACACTGGCAATTATAACCAGCTTGTACTGCTAAAGGTAGGGCTACACCGATAGCCCGATAGCCTCTACAGTACCTACCTATACATCTGTTAACTAGGTAAGTACCAAGTACCTACTAATAAACAGCTGACGGGTGCAAATCGAATTTGCATAAGTTAATGACCTCTGTGAGGTTACGAGTGCGTCAAGAGACGTATCACGTATCCGTCAGCTGTTTGTTGGTTGTCTACCTATCTACTCGTACAGCTGTGAACTGTAAGAAGTTTCAGTGCGTAGTGCGGATTTATTTGATCGAAAATCTTACGAGATAGGAAGTCGTGGACGTACCTACCTACTGTTAGGTAATAGGTAAAACGGGCTGTTGTCCGCAACTCCACGTCAATGCGCGTGTTTTGCGTACGGGTGGGAAAATCGATCATTCGATCCACCCCAGCTCCTCAAGGAAGGCCAGCAACGCCTTGATGTTACTGACCGTCTCATGTAGGGTACCTGGGTTACCGAAGTACTTTGCCCTGTACGTGGCGACCACCGGGCAGTTTAGAAGCAAATGTGCCGCTGTCTCGTCGTCCTCCATGCAGGCCCTGCACAGCGGACTGTCTGTTACTCCTATGACAAAGAGGTGTTTATTGAATGACCCGTGGCCAGTTAAAGCTGCAGTAACTATACGCAGCTTTTGTTTAGTTAGACGGAGAACCTGTTTCGTGAGGCGGCCATCCAATGTGGAAAGTGCTTCCCTAGCCTGCCTGCAATCGCCTTGGTCCGTCCATAGTTTGTTGTGTTGATCTCTAGTGCGTTTCCTTACCAGAGTGCGTATATACCCGAAGGGGAGTGGCGCAATGGGCTCAGGTCCCACTGGTGCCATACTCGACCCTCTTCTGGCAAGCTCGTCGGCTGCATCATTACCTAACGAACCGCTGTGTCCTTTGATCCATTGAATGGTTATATTATTGAGGTTACCCACCTGGTTGAGGCGCTGGTGACACTCGTATATTAGCCCAGAGTCAACTGCATAACTGTTCAGCGCTTGCAGAACAGCCATACTGTCTGAGAGTATTCGGATTGAGTGTTCCTTTACTTCCCTGGCCATAATGGCTGAAGCGGCTAGAGAGATGCCCAAGCATTCGGCCTGGAACACTGTGTTGTGGAGCCCCAACGGTGCGGCTATATGTATATTGAAGTCCTCCGAGAAGACTCCAGCACCTGTGCCACTACCTGTTTTGGATCCATCCGTGAAGATACGCAGCTCTGCAGGGCGCAGCCCTTCGCATCGGCGATCCTCGTGAAGCTGGATCTTGTATTTTTTATCAAATATAAATTGTTTTGGAACCCGGTCGTTTATGGCTTTCGAGATGGGGAACTCCTTATGGAGTCCCTCAAGCAGCGCGGTGTGTGGTGTACTACTCTTGCCCCAGAGATTTAGTGTGTTAAGACGTACTGCCGCCATCGTCGCTTCCTGCTGTATGCTTCAACTGCTGCCGTCGGGGTAGTCCTCATGCAGCCCGTAGTCGCCATGCAGGCTAGTCTTTGCATGCGTTGTAGTTTGTTTGGGCTGTCACTAGCTTGGTGCGGGGCCACCAAACCACAGCTCCGTAGCTGATCATGGGGCGAATCACTGCAGTGTACAGCCAAAGTATAATCTTAGGGGATAGGCCCCACTTCTTACCTATCATTCTCCTGCACTGCCAAAAGGTTAACTTACTGTCTAGTGTTACTCCGAGGTACTTGACTTCGTTGGCCAACTGGAGTTCAGTATCGAACAGTTTGGGTAGGCGAAAAGGGCCTAAGGCTCGTTTATGGGTAAACATGACCAGTTCAGTCTTAGTGGCGTTCACTGAAAGGTCAAAATCCCTGCACCATCTCTCTACGATGCGTAGCGCTTGCTGAGTGAGATTACATATCGTGCCCGTTACCTTCCCCGAAACCAGGATTGCAAGGTCGTCGGCGTAACCTACTGTGTAAAAGCGGTTGGCGTTGAGTTTGGTGATGAGGTCATTAATCACCAGATTCCACAGAAGGGGGGGACAGGACCCCGCCCTGGGGGCAGCCTCTGGCTATCATAGCCAGCTGCTGCTCGCCTTCAAGGCGAACCACTCGTTTACTTAGCATGTTTGTGATCCAGTCCGTTAGTACCTGTTCAACTCCATGTCTAGAGAGGGCGCTGTTGATACTGGAGAAGTTGGTTTTGTCGAAGGCTCCTTCGATGTCTATGAAAGTGCCCAGACAGGTGCCTTTCTGATGCATCGCTTCCTCTATCTGGCTGACTACCAGATGAAGTGCGGATTCAGTCGACTTACCTGAGCTGTATGCGTGTTGGTTACCGTGTAACGGTATAGTCTTCAGAGCACCATCCCTCAGTTCCCTATCGCACAGCCTTAGTAGGAAGCCTTTTTAGTAGGAAAGAGGTCAGGCTGATTGGTCGGTGGGATTTGGCGTTTGTGTAGTCACCCTTACCTGGCTTAGGGATGAATATTACTTTCACTTCCCTCCATCCTTTAGGAACGTATCTGAAGGCCAGGCACGCTCTCAGTAAAGGCAACAGTTTTATGACGACAGAGGTGCCGCCCCACTGCAGTAAGGCGGGGAACACTCCATCAGGACCAGCTGCCTTAAAAGGATGGAAGCTCCGGATGGCCCATTGAAGTTTCTCCAACGTGATCATCCTGCTGGCGTAGAGCCAATCATTGTCTGATGGTGTCTGAATTCCATCCTGCCAGTCAATTACCTGCGCGAAAATGCATCCCGGGAAGTGAGTTTCAATAAGGACGCGTCTCGTTTCTTCTGGCGACGCTGTTAGTGTGTTGTCAGGTTTCCGGAGAGTAGCGGGTCCAGGTGTAGACTGTTGCGCTAAAACTTTCCTTACCCTGTTAGCTTGCTGACAGGATTCAATGCTACCACAGAATTTGCGCCATCCCGTGGTACTCCTGAACCTGATGTATTTTTTGTAACTGGATTTGGCTGCGTAATAATTATCCCAGTCCTCATCCGCACATGTATTCATGGCTCTATTCAGAGCTTTTCTTACCTTACCGCGCTTGCGCTCCAGCTCAGCACCCCACCAGGGTTGTTTGCCCGGTGTGCAGCGCGGGGTGGTCTCTGGGCAGGCAGTTTGGTAGCTGTCTATCATTGATTTAGTAAAGTGTCTTACTTGTATTTCAATCTGTGTTGTATCCTCAAATGTTGTCGGATCGTTTGATATCGCTAGCTTTGATTCAAGACTGCGTGTGTAGGTGGCCCGATCCGTGTTGCGCGGATTACGCCGTGGTTGTGTGGGTGTAACACAGACCTGGATGTCGAAGCGGAGCCACCTATGATCAGAGCAGGAGGCCTCCTTGGAGACATGCCACCCAGTGATAGCTTCCGCCGCTCCCTGTTGCCAGAGTGAGGTCTATGATAGTGCGGCTTCGCCTGGTTACGAACGTTGGTTCGGAACCCGTGTTTAGTAGGGATAGGTTAGTCGAGAATAAGTAATCAACCAAGGCACCCCTCTCGTTTTGCGTGTCCATACCCCACAGATGATGGTGAGCGTTGGCACCTACTGTTGTAGGTACACGCTATTTTTGAGAATTTCCTTACCTACCTATGGAAAACCCAATGTAGTTGCCGAACCGGAGGAATCACATCACCACATCACGATCGGTACTCGCGAGGTAACTCAGGCCTCTCGTTAACCCTCTGGGCTCCGTATCAAGAATATTTTGAATAATGTGATCGATTTTGTCTTTAGGGTTCCATAAAGAGGAAATGCGGAGAAGATACATACAATTTGGACCGAAACAGTACATGAATGCCGAATGTAATTAATTTTAGAGAGTCTGTCCGAAAGGTGAGACTTCTAAAATTGGGGAACCTAGGAGGTTCAGTGAACAAGATATCTGGAGCTATTGAATTGAATTTGTGTATAGTCCATTGTTTGTGTGTATTGTCACAAATGTAAATTTCGCATCTGCCCTAAAAAAAATCTAATATAATAACATACACAAGAGGTCTATGTTGTAGGAATTAAAAAAAAGCGCAAGTAAAACATATATTTTTTTAGAGCAATTGATTTATTTATCGAAATCAATAATATTGTAAATGCAATAAATTATGAGTAAGTGATGCAATGGAGTTCCGTACTGTCTGTAACCTAATCGCGTTGTTGATCCATAAAAATATTGAATGTCAATACAACCAAGACAAAACTAAAACAAAATAAAGCAACCATGCACATGGAATGAGTTCTATTGCAGAAGCAAAGATTTGCACTATTGATCTCATAAATATTATGCAAAAATAAAACATGTGTATCTTCCTTACTTGTCTAAATGTTGAGATTATCTCGTCTACAATATTATCATAGGAACATGATTATCATTAGTCTAATCAACATTTTGAATCAAATCATTAAGATCAATTTTGTAAGAATGACTTTTAAAATTCATCACATATATTAGAAATATGATCCGTAATGTAACATCACTTATACTTAAAATACACTCAAACATTCAACAAATCAGTCCGTTTCAATCTACTTACACTACTTCTCTTTGACAATAACATTAAAATATTTCAATAATGTTCTACTTTTCTTGTTAGACTTGGGCGTTCTTTCCGACACGGAAGTCCTCCGTGTGGGAATATTCTCTTTGGGGCTGAGAGGAGCTGTCACGTTGAGTTTGTCGGCGACATCGGCGCACTTGCCTTTCCTCTCGCGCACCATGCGCGTCAGCCAGTCGGTGGTGCAGTCTTTTTTCTTGACGGGCGACATTAGCGGCAGGTGAGGCGCCTCTCCATCCAACACGAAGTTCGGCAGGTTCTTGGTCGGCGTAGTGAACGATACGATCCTCAGCTTGCTGGGCGACACCTGCACTGGAGATCTATTGTGTAATGTAGTTGGAGATAGTGGTTTCATGCCTTTCGGCGATAACATTTTGCAGTTTTTACTTTCATAATTCTTAGTGGGCGTCATGAAGGAGGAGCCCGCTTTAGGTATGTAGCACCAGTCACTGGAAGCTTCCATTTCATAATTCCTAGGCGGGCTTTGTTCAAGACAGTCTCCATGACGTTTTATTCCTGCTGGCAGCAGCTTTGGTTCATTTTCTTCAGGTAGGGTGTCTAATTTTAGTCTTTTTATTGACATTTCAGCTTCCTCTGTGTCTCTGGAAGCATTCATCAGATCTGTGAGGCATCGCTTTGTTTTTCTAATAGAAGCACTGCCTTGCGAGCGCATTCGCTTGGCACTGTAAGATCCGGGCGTGGTGACCAGTTTGCGTTTGAGTGAATTAGGAGTTTTATCGAGCGCGCCCCACTGCGGCAGGCTCGCCACGTCGGTGCGCGGCACCAGCTCGGCGCGGCCGCGCAGCTCTCGCTGGGCCGGCTCCCGCTGGGCCGGCTCCCGCTGGGCCGGCTCCCGCTGGGCCGGCTCCCGCTGGGCCGGCTCCCGCGCGGTTGGCTCGCACCCCACGCGCCACAGCTTGTGGCGCGCGTCGTCGCTGCACGTGACGAGCGTGGTGTCGCCGCGCGCGCACCAGGCGGCGCACGTGACCTCGGCCCAGTGGCCGGCCAGGCGCACGACGGGCGACGAGTACTTCACGTTCCACACATACGCGTTCTTGTCGCTGCTGCCGCTCACGAGGTACATGCTGTCGGGGCTGAGGCACGTCTTGATGTAAAACGTGCTGTTCTCGTGCCCGATGTACCTCTGCTCCGGCATGGCGTTGTACGTCGATATGTTGAAACAATAGATGACGTTGTCCATACAGCTCGCGTACAGTCTCATTCTAGCGTCGTCTATGATCAAATTGGTGTATCCGTTCTTGGTGGAGCTGCCACAGTAAGGTATGGAGTGCTTGGGGAGCGGCTCCCGCTTGTAGGTGTTGTAGTTCTTGCGCAGGTCCCACACCTTGATGTTGCCGTCGCACTCGCCGCACGAGATGAGTGTGGTGTCATCCTGGAACACGAGGCCGGTGATGCTGGTTGCACGCTGCGTGTCGACACGCGGCCGCTTGCCGTGCGAGCCGGGCGTCTTGGGGTTGAAGCTGGAGTGGCAATTCATGAGGCAGTTGTCTGGTTTGAGAACCACTGAGGGCTGGTTGTTGGCTCGTATGTCCCACACCAGTATGTGTCCATCCCGAGCGCCTGTGGCGAAGACTGAGGGCTCCGCAGGCCGGAACACTGCAGTCTTTACAGATCTTGTGTGGCTTGAGAAGACTAGGACCCTTTTAGGAGCACCCTCTGCCACATCCCATAGACATGCCGTGTGGTCACCTGAAAATTTATTACATGACAATTATTACAACTGTTCTGTGGATAACAATACATTTTATTGCAATATTATTGATAAATAAGAAAAATTTATTTCTAATAAATATTTCAAAACACTCATTTTCCATTACACATTTCAATGAAAATGCACATACTGCAATAATATTGTACTTAACTTAGGCTTTAAAGGTCCAATAATATTTCTGAATATTTTAGTTACTCTTGAGGTCTCTCTATACAGCGTGGCGCTTTAAGGCGAAAGCGCCAGGGTAGCCCGCGAAATTCAATTTTGTTTAGGTTTTTTGGAATTTGCTGGTCAGTATTAAGTTGTACGTTGATTAATAAGAAGACCACGTAAGTCCCAAGAATAACTGTTTCATGAAATCATCATTCTTTGGCCTTACGTGGTCTTAGAGAGTTGTGTTGATGACTTTAATGATTATAATTCTGTAAACACATATTTCTTACGGCCGCGATTCATAATTATTAATCAACGTACAACTTAATGCTGACCAGCAAATTGCAAAAAACGTAAGAAAATTTGAATTTCGCGGGCTACCTTAGCGCTTCCCCCTTAAGGGCGACATTAATTTAACACACGTATACGGTTTCGCGTTTTCGTCGTACAAATTTGACAACTATTAATGGATAAAGAAAACCATAGGGGCACAGTATATATCCTTCTTAGACAGTTTATGAAATACCTTTTAAAGTGGTCTAATATTGGAGGAGGAAATAGGTGAGAACAAACCTACCCATGGGTTAAATTAATGTCGACATTGTAGCACGAGCGCCACATTGTATATGGCACACAGTTTGCTCGCTACTTTTAAATAAATTATGAATAAGTCCTTAAAAATTAAGGTATTTCCGCTTCCTAACAAATGGCTGGCTATGTACAGTTAACAAAAGAGACAAGTATGCAGGATTGTCGGATATAGTTGAAGTTTAGTAACAAACCGATGGATGTTGTGAACTGAAATTTAATTTGATAAATGAGCCTTTTGTTTTCTATTAATAATAAAATTCAATTTTATTTGGTAACCTTCATTGGTTTCTTACTAAACTTCAACAATATCCGACAATCCTGCATACTTATCTCTTTTATTGACTATACTACATTATTGAAACAAGTAACTATGAAGGAAATATTATAATCTAAAAATATAAAGATTTCTTCTAGCGTGGTACTTAGCAAGGTGTCGCTATGATAAGTTATGGTTTGCTACACTGTTGATTATGGTATGGTTGGCATAGCTAGTAACTTCCACACTTTCACAACTGTTTTTGGCTGCATCAAAATAGGTCTCCACAAATTTGGGAGATATTCAAGTGTAGCGCACCATGGGCATTCAGCCCTGCCACCGTCTTGCTGACTTACTAATATTTTTAATACAGAATGAGAATGAGCTGTTCTCATATAGTTCCCACTGACATTAGAGAAGAATTGTTAATATACCTACACTTTATGTTTTTATTAAGGTGGATAATGATAGCCATTCAAATTCCTTGTTGTGAAATTTGTTGGTTATAAAACTGCAACAATATATTTTAATGACTAGGAAAATCTCATTGATAAGTATTGCACAATGATAGAATGAGCTGTTAATTTCATCACTTATTTAATTAAGATATGTACAACCATCTATCTCAGAGACGGATGCTAAGATTTGTTATTATATTAGGAACAAAACTATCTTGTTTTCTTGCTTACCTGACACAGTCACAAAGTTCATGTTCTGAGGCATCCATGCCAGGTCGAAGACAGCATTGTTATGGCACTGGAACCCTTCCAATGTGCTAGCAGTTGTTAAATTGGATGTATCCTGTAATCACAAGTGACGCAATGAGCATACCCAATCACTGTCTACGAAAACGAAGAGATGGTGTGCACATAGGCCTTACCTGAATAGCGACTCTGCCATCCTCGTTCGCAAGAGCAAGGATGTGCTCGTAACCGGGAGCCTCCGAGAATCGGCACGCGAATATCGGGGGATCCTGGTCAAAACTAGCCGCAATGTTGGCATTCTGCAGCCCATAGAATGATTCCTCGCTGTCGACAACCAGCCGCTTCAAGATGTTGTCATAGTTCAGCCGACAATCTGCAGTAGCCCAACCGTTACTATCATTATGTACATTTTTTTACGATTCCAGATACCAAGATTTTTCATTATGTACTTACAAATGCCAAGCTGACGATCGATCAAACACTGAATATCATTCATTTTCAGGCATTGTTTTATTTGCACAGTGAAATTACAATAACATCGTTGCAGTAACGCTAGATAATTCTACCAATTTCGATAGAAACTAAAGAAAACAGCTCCAGCCAGTGTAGAACTGTTTCCACGTTAAGGCGCGAAAAAGTGGGGAAAGAGGGGAAAGGGAAACCGGGAAATCGAAACGTAACGTCAAATGATGCAAAACAAAGCGTTTTGTTACACACATTTTAGGAGAACGTTTTGTGAAAATTTATTAAATTTCTTTGTTCTGTTTCAATAAAATCCTAATCATTATTTTTATTTTGAAGATGTTTTTATATTTGTATTGATATTGATAATTCCATAATTAAGTTTTCCAAATTACCCTTACCTTTTATCTAAGCTATTAATCATAGACAATAATAAGTGTGTTCGCATTGTTTCTGTTACTTTTTTTCGGTGCCCAATCCTATGTTGCTTACTGAACCCGGTGTCCAAATTAAGGTCTTCTGATTCGTTGAATTTTTTGACATCTCGTACTTAATTTCTCTAAGATGTCTGTGGTAAAATTCCAAGCGCGTTTGCTTTGCTTTAGGGATGCCCAAAAAAGACTGTTGTATCGATATATCGCATCGTAACCGTATCGAATGCGCTTGTATCGATACGCGATATTATCGAATCCCTTTGTATCGATATATCGCATCGTAACCGTATCGCTTTGGTATATCGATTGGGTAGGTTATTTCGTAGGTAAAATATTATTATAAACCTAAATATATCTTAAACATTAAAGAAAGACATACCTTTTTTTAATTTTTACAATATATTGTAAGTTATAAAAGAAAAGTATTTATAGTATGTATGAAAGGTTAGTGTAGTACATAAATAACTCTAAATAATCCTGACCTCTACTTATTACGAATAACAATATTATGTCTAAAGGTAGGTAGGTTTAATATAAACAAAAATAAATAAATTTTAATCAGTCATAGTTTGATACGATACGTTAATGCGATTTTTTTTTGGAATACGATATATCGAGGCGCATCGTATGGCCAAAATATCGTATTAAATATCGATATATCGTATAGCGCTGTATCGATATTTCGATATATCGCATCGAATTGGGCATCCCTGTGCTTTACTATTTTGTTATGGTGAATTCAGAAGAGAAATAAAAATTTAAGTTTTTATGTATCGATACTTGCATAACGGGCAGAGTTTGGACTAAATTGTCATCAATATTGTATTGTTACATTTGACGGTTGTTTCTAACAGTGTTATATCAAGAAATGTCCGTTTAAACTTGTGTAATATAACTGGGCGCCGTACCGCTTGGTTTTCCTTTCGATACGTATATCTCAGAAGTGTAAGTTTCTAAGTGACGAGAGAATCGAAGAGATCGACTTTCAGTAACGAGATCCTTACAAAGTAAGTATTCGATCATTTGAATATTGGAGTTTGTTAAAAGTTCGATACGTGGACACAAATGATGAGGAAATATTGATATTTCAGGTGTATGGAATGTGAGGCTTACGTGGAAAATGGAAACGGTTAGCTGTAGCCGACAGCACGGGAAGTTCGTGCTGGGCGGTCGCGCGGGCAGCTCGAGCGCGGAGCAGGCAGCGCACGCGTGCGCCTGGTCGGGCCCGCTGCGCCTGCTGGCGTGCCTGCTGCGCTCGCACTGTGCCGCGTTATGGTGCCAGCTCACCAAGGCCTCGCCGCCGCCCGAGCTCCCTCAGCTGACGTTCCCTTTATGAGCAACATGGATGAAATATCATATTGGATTTGTACAAAGCGGGCACCATGCCTGATGAACTACGACAGTGTCAAAAAACAGAATGAGCAAGCACAGTGTTCTAAAAGTAAACCTAAAAGTGTTCCCAGTGCTGCCGAGGTGCCTTCACCTAAGAAAAAGAAAAAGAGGAAGCTATCTCTACTAGAAGAAGACTCAGGCTCTGCAGATAAGCAGCAAAATGTATATTTTGACACATCTCAAAAGCAGAAACAGACTGTGATGAGTAGTTGTAAGTCTGATACACTAGGATCTGACTTAGATTTCAATATTAAAAATACCTCTGTGCAAGGCAAATCAAAGAGATCGAAACATCAGAAAAACAACAGAACAACTTTGCACAAGAAAAATAAAGTGATCACATCAACACCCAAGGTGATGCATCTGAGGAGGAGTTTGAGACAAGCTCAGCAGAGCCTCAACAACAACAGCCAACTTAATAGTTCCTTTGAAATATTTAATAATAGTCTTATGAATGGTAATAAACATAGTCAAATAGAACAGAAATCACCTGACAAGCCAAAGTCACCAAAGTCACCAGAACTACTTGCAGGCGGGGACCAGACTGTGGACAATAAGAAGAACACATATCATACCAAGTCTAAGAATGAAGTCCTCAATGGACAATTTGAAGACCTCAGTGATGTGTCTGGATTTACAGCCAACTACATTAGATCTACAAAATTGCAGTCAACTAAAACTCCTAGAAAATTAAGATGTAAAAACAGTAGGAATCTGGTGAAAGAATCACGCCAAAGTGTGCAAAAAGACAACACAATGGTTGTCTGTATCAACAAGTCTATGAACACTGGTATACAGAAGCCAGCTGCTCTGAACTGCAGCACAGAGTCTGAGAATGTGATCAACTTGATATCCAAGGGTATTAACAAGTCTGCTAGAGTAAGCAAGAGCACATCTTTACTCAAGTTCATGGATGCCAAGACAAATAAAAGTGTAAAGGAGGCTGTTTGCAACAGTAAACTAGACTGCAGCAGGACTAGAGCTAAGGGCAACTTGAATGTGTCATTCCAAACACAAAGCACCACATCAAGGTATCCGAAACGGAGCAGAAATCATATAACACCAGATATTGTAGAAGAAAATCCAGATGACAAACAGGCAGATAAAAGAAGGAAAATTAGTAAAAATTCAAGTGACTTCAACAATTCAGATCGTAAGGAGAATCCTGAAGCTGCAGCAGTGTCTAGAACCAGAAGTGGCAGGAACATTGGCTTAACGCTAAGGCATCCTAAGAACTCAGTTTTAGTTCTAAGTAATTCTACAGAGCAGGTCAGTTCCATGGTTAGCATGAATGTGGCTAGCCCTGGCACAGAGCAGAGAGATAAACTGAAGAAGAAACGGATCACAAGGCATTTACGTTCAAAGAAAGCCATGGAGAAACAAACAAGTTTACAAAGAGACGCTTTAAGAGACAAGAGTGGTTTTGCTGCTTGTTTCTCTGACAGTGATGACGATAGTGAACCATTAAAGCAAAGAAAATTCTTCTGTGCTTAAAACTTTAAAGACTTAATGCAGGCTTCCTTGCAGATTTACTTTTAACGTTGTATTGTTAGACATATGAATGTGCACAAGTACACACTTCATGTACAGGGGTAGAGAGTCAAGAATGTTGTAAAGGAAACACAAGTATACATGAATTTTTTTTTATTATTCACTTACTGATTAAATTAGATTAGGGACTTCTTAAAACTAACCACAGACACATTCTGTCTCATTACAAAACAAGATTTAAATTTAGTTCAATGAATTATTATTCTTAAATGTTGGCTGACTGATTGCCCCCCAAAATTTTGACAATTTGATATCATATTAGGGTCGAGTTTAGCTGATAATGATGTTCTAATTTAATCATTAAGCTCATATATTATCTTTCCTCTGCCCTTGTTGGACTTCCATTGCTTGACAAGACTAGAATTGTATAAATTTGCTCAGTGCCTGTATTGTTATTGCACTTTGTATATTATCGGCATGTATGACCATGTTAGCATCTAGATTATTGTATTTAACTTATGATAGGTACAGTAGTATATTTCATTCAGCATACTCTTTATACATAATATCATTATTATTGGAGACACTGACATAGCTGGGCTGTCTTCTTCATTATTGATGATTGTTTTTAGACTATTATTATTTATGATAATAAAAAATATTATTAGGGTGTATGCAGATGGTCTGCAATTGGACTGCAACCTGGTTTCAAATAGCATGCATTAAATGGTTGAGTAGTTGTTAGCATGTCGACAATAGTAGACAGATTCGTTTTATTTAGCAGCTAGCTTGCCCAATACCGACCGCCTGCATAGACCCGCCAAAAAGAGCGCGCCAAATTCTGCAATTTTGTTAAAAGATAATAACTAGCGCGTGTTTAAATTGGTTTTCTGATTAGTATACATAATATTGGAACACAAATGAGATTTGTGTGCAAAATCTTTGTTTAAAAAGTGCCATTGTAATGTATTGTATGTTAAGTATATCTAAGTTAATCCATGACTGCTGTGGCACACCGGAGATAGTTCATTCTATATTAAAAGTGGGAACTTACATACCTACATATTAGTCTAATATTTGAAGTACATAAGTACCACCTTTTTTGTTACAATTATGTAAAATAGAAATAATATGAATTTAACATTGATTAGAGTTTGAATATTTTCTATGTTATTGTTTGAAAATAACTTTCAAACAGCTACTATTATTTCATCCATTTAAGGCTAAGAACTCACGGAGCGATTTTCGCCCGCAACCGCCGCGGTCGTGGATCTGCGGTTTTATTTCAAAACTCACGAGACCGGTTATTCGCGCGGTTACGCGGCCGCCGCGGTTGCGATCATCGCCCGCAAACGTGGCGGGCGATGATCGCAAGATTGCAAGACGGGCGGTTAACGATCAGTTGAGGTCCAGACCGCCATGGACACACACCAGAAACGAGCCGTTGCGTTGCCGATCGCAAAGCGCGCGGGCGCCACCCGCCGAGGCTGCGGGTAACCGCGGCCCGCGCGATTCTACTAGTTGCCCGCCGGTACAGCATACAACCGCGTACACCGCGGGCGTAAAACGCGTCGTGAAATGTGCTTTAATTTTTTATATAAATATTTGCATTCTACAGAAGCTGCGGGCCTGCAACCGCAGCGGACGCGGGCGAAAATCGCTCCGTGAGTTCTTAGCCTCAGACGTTGCTTAGTATTTGTAAAAGCTGGTATATCTATAAATTATATATAATTATATTGTTTATATAAAAGATAATTTTGATGAATAAGTTATAATCTGAAACTTGTATGCATGTGTGACTTTTCTCATAATTGTAAGAACTGAACTATCTTTCTTTGGCATAATATTATAAATCTATGGTATTTTTGAGTTTAGGGTAATATTGATCTTTTTATTTAGTTTTTATCAAATTTTTGTGTATTATATTTTGTAGCTTTTATGTATTTAAACTGCATAGTAAAGTTAATCTTAACTGTATGTTCTGTTTCAATGTGGAGTACCATACCAAAAGTATATTTAAGTACATAGGTATTAAACGAAACATACGTCAAACGAGGTGCATAGATGGCTCCAACTGAAATAACTAAGAATTATTATAGGAAAATTAGTGAGACTTGCACAGACCAAGGACGCATGGCACAAGAGGGAGGAGGCCAGTACTGAGCAGTAGGGGAACAAGGCTGCCGATGATGATCATGGGCAAATTATCATCCTGTCTATTTTTACAATGGTGTCAGGATCAGGAAGACATTGTACAATGGTGTCAGGAAGGCATTTGTACCATGTTGTTAGGAAGACATTTGTACAATGGTGTCAGGAAGACATTTGTACAAAGTTGTCAGGAAGATTTTTGTACAATGGTGTCAGTAGTTGTACAAAGTTCAACTTCAACTCTTGATTAATGGCTTCTGTGGAATAAACACCACAATTTTGCCAATTTCACGTACTAAAATCCACTAAATGAAAAATATTAAATCTCTGACTCTCGACCGAGGTCCGACCACGTCAGATGTTCGACAAGCAAACATTGTACAAAGTTGTTAGGATAATTTTTGCACAACGGTGTCAGGAAGACATTTTTTTTTTCTTCGAAGGCAACTGAGCCGATGTCGACTATTCTGCCAGCGTCGTGTGGTGACGGCAATACAACGAGGTGAGCCGTCGAACTTTGCACTCCGTGGTACCTAGTCTACTAGTTATGTTAGTAGCTAAAAGGACGAGACAATTTTTGTTAGTAAACCTTAATAAGTAATAAGTATTGGGCACTAAGCATGGATATCAGCTCCGATACAGACATAATAAAAAAGCGAGTGTGCTTATGACCACACGACTGAAGTGAAACTTCTTTAGCTCCATCTGTATGTATATATGTCGTAGGTTTTTCATAAAATTAGGTTTTTGATCAAAAACCTAGGCTATTGATAAGAACCGGAAGAAGACAAAATTATTACTTTATGTTATCATAAACCTGAGAAAATCCAGTTTTTTTTATCAAAAACCTAGACTGTATTAGTTTTATGATAAAAACAATGTTGGTTGCTATTTCTTTAAATAAATAAAATAATTAAGAAACAATAAACAATGATTATATCGACGGCGAAGTGCCAATAACTCCTAACTGACAAAGTCAAAAATTTACACATACTGGAAAAAAACGTTCAAAAATAGACACGTTGTTTTAGTTGGGAGGTACATATTACCACATTTTAATTTAATGATGTTGCAACTAAAAATACACCTAAGCGATTTCACTAAAACATGCGAATAACGCCTTTAAATTCAAAACGAAAAAAAAAGAATTGCTCAAAAAAAAAAATCAGTTAGGAGGTATTGGCACTTCGCCGTCGATATGTGAAATTACATACCTACATTTAAAAAATAATATGTGTGATGTGTGTGTGAAACGGCGAAAAACGAAACGGTTAAAAACGTGATTTTGTCTATTTTTGTGCTTTTGAACCAGAAGAAGACGGTCGACGTCAGGGGCACCCCGAGGTTCGGTTTGGTTAGGTTCCTTTAAACCCTGAAGACAGAACTAGGAGCCCCGCGCAGCGGGGCTCCGTCGACCTGACGTCGTTAGAAATAATACTGCGCGCTCGTTTTATCATAAAGCCAAACTAGTTCAGGTTTTTGATCAAAAATCTGGATTGTTAGAGGTTTATGATGAAATTGAGTTTAAAATGTGTCATCTTCCGGTTTTTCATCAAAAACCTAATTTTATGAAAAACCTACGACATATCGCCGTCCCCGGAGAATAAAATGATAACTGCCATTATCCTAGTTTTAGTGTTATGTCATTTTTGGGATCTGTGGGTGTTAATACATCTGCTCAATTTTTTTCGCATTTTTTAAATACTTATTTACGAAACAAAAAAATATTACAATAGTATTCAAAGATTTAAAACAGGTCATAAATTACGAGAATAAAGTGTTAATATAATAATATCAAAATGTATTCCCACATGTTAGTATGACAAACAGTCATAGAATTATATTCTCGTGAAAAAATATTCGACTAAATAATGATAAATGCAGTTATCATTTTATTCATATTAAAATTAATGTTAAAAACAACAGTATTTTTCTTAATTTACTATTATTAGTCTTTTTAAATTGGTATTAATTAAAATCAGCCTTATAATAACATATGTGAATTAATATTACAATACTAATGAAATTATTAAGTAATATAATCTGTTACACATTTTTTTTTTAATAAAACAGCCTCATAATCACATTTATCACATAAAATCAGATTCTTATAATGACTTTTCAAAAATAAAATAAAGGTGGGTGATTAATCGTCATTATCTTCTTCATTGTCGTTATTGCTACCAGAACAGCTACTGCTATAAGTCAAGGACTCGTAAAAACCATGATAGTAACTTGGAATATCTCCTGCCTTACAGAGGCTCATAAGATCATCATATAAAGCCTTGTTTATTGGAATTAGCTCAGTGTACAACATTTGTAGTTCGGGCACATAGCTAAGACTTGGGCTTGTTATCTGTCTGGTACCCCGCTTGCTTCTTCTTGGCGTTCATAATGATTGTGTACATCTGATCAGGCGTGCATCCTCTTTGTTTTTCACTAAGTAAAAATTGCCATAAGCAACTACCAATTTCATTTGCCCCCCTTTTAGCAATCTGACCATGCCAAACATAACAATAACCTTTACTCTGAGTAGCATCATACACAGTGAAATTATAAATGGGATACTTCCTTTTGTAGTGAAACGATCCAACCTCAGATTGTGGGATGCTCAAAACCTTTTCTAAATCGAATATTGCTACGGTTGTTTGTGAGAGATCAACCGATTCTTTTTCTTCTTTTTTAATTTGTCGTACTCTTTCTTTGTTTTTTTCATGATCAGATTGCTAAAAGGGGGGCAAATTAAATTGGTAGTTGCTTATGGCAATTTCTACTTAGTGAAAAACAAAGAGGCATCCAGAACATAGGTATCATTTTACTCCGACGGTTGTTGCGGACAAAACAAAAACAGATTCATATTCGCTCTATATATTTTTGTTGCACAGAAGCTTCAATTGAACATCACACATAGATTCTTTGAAACCGGACATGGCCAGAGTGAGGGGGATTCCATGCATTCCAACATTGAACGTGAATTAAAACACAGAGTTGTATGCACGCCTGATCAGATGTACACAATCATTATGAACGCGAAGAGACATGGAAAAAATATCAAGTTTCAGAGATGACGCAAACAGAGTTTTAATATAAAGGAGTTAATAGAGAATAAGAACTGGTTAAAAAATGGGGAGAGCCAAAAAATATCATGGACTGTGTATGAAGTGAATGCAGCCCCGGATCTAAGGGGGGGCAAACCGGGGCACTTGCCCCGGGCGGCAGTTTCATGGGGGCGCCAAATCCTTGAGACAAGAATTCGAAATATCGAACAAATGAAGCCTCTTTTCCTACAATCTCATAGGTTTTTAACAAGTAATCGAATCTTAATATGATATGTTTGAAAAACAAACTTTTCTATTTCCATACGCCCAGTTAGTTTTTGAACACATACTTAGCGATTTATGAACGCATCTTAACAGATCAAGTAAATTTTTGAACGCGTGCGTAGTGTCCGTGTGTCCGTGATCTTTCTGCCAAGGGGAATCCCCGTCACATATCTATACGAGCCGAGCCGAACAAATTCAAACAGTTGAACGTCAAGTGACAACACTGTTTGTTTATGTGGTTGATTGCGTTTGCGAGTAATCAGCGTTAATAAAATAAGTAATTTATTAGTGAAATCATATATCATATGTAGTGGAAATCAAAAATTTGCAAGTTTTTCTCAAACACTGCAGGGAGGGGGCGCCACTATCAAGGTTTTGCCCCGGTTCGAAAAAATCGTAGATCCGGGGCTGAGTGAATGCCTCACATTCGCATCCATCAATTTTAAAATATAAATACAACTTCGATTCCGACTATTCCCAATTAAATACGGAGCCTGTCAGAAGAATAAGAAGCAAGCGGGGTACCAGACATATAACAAGCCCAAGTCTTAGCTATGTGCCCGAACTACAAATGTTGTACACTGAGCTTATTCCAATAAGCAAGGCTTTATATGATGATCTTATGAGCCTCTGTAAGGCAGGAGATATTCCAAGTTACTATCATGGTTTTTACGAGTCCTTGACTTATGGCAGTAGCTGTTCTGGTAGCAATAACGACAATGAAGAAGATAATGACGATTAATCACCCACCTTTATTTTATTTTTGAAAAGTCATTATAAGAATCTGATTTTATGTGATAAATGTGATTACAAGGCTGTTTTATTAAAAAAAAAATGTGTAACAGATTATATTACTTAATAATTTCATTAGTATTGTAATATTAATTCACATAATATGTTATTATAAGACTGATTTTAATTATAACCAATTTAAAAAGACTAATAATAGTAAATTAAGAAAAATACTGTTGTTTTTTAATATTATTTTGAATAAAACTTAATGTTGATTACCATGTCATAGTTTTATTAGGACACCAAATTAAAAGTCCTTACCAGATTTTTTTTCAGAATATTTACGAGAATAAAACGATATTAAAGTATTATCAGTATCACTTTTACCCTAAAAACCCGTAGAATAAAATGATACGTGACGAGTGCAATATTTGATCCTGGTCAGGCTGTACGGAGAATAAAATGATAATCGACATTATACAACTTGGACGATGATTAATTTTGACTAACTTCTTATTTTTTAAATAATATCTCTATTTTGATACTTAGGCGTATTTGATTATAACATTTAGAACAAACAAAAAATAACCTTTTTTAAAAGTTGACAATCATCTGTCTACGTCCAGTATTTAAGAAGCAATCAACGAAAACGTGTTTTTTATTTTTCCTGAAAAGTTGCATTTTTGTAGTTATCATTTTATTCTCCGGGGACGGCGATATATACATATATAGGTTTGCATATATCCTATCTTTATCGCCTCCGCGTTTTGGAGTAAAAATTTTTCAATAATTTGAATGAGGTACGAAAAAAAATAACCAAAGAATCGCCGTTCGCGTAAAGGCTCCTGCAAACAGGCGCGATGCGCGACGCGAATCGCGCGCGACTCAAAGGCACCGCTCGTTGTGCGACTTGCGGTGCCTTTGTGTCGCGTGTCGCGTCGCGCCTGTGTGTACGAGCCTTAACGCTAGTAAACTCGTTAACTCGCAAACATATATATTTCATTTACTAGCTATAAGAGAAAGAGAGAAATAAAATGTGCGCGCGCACTGCTCTCTCTTGCTCCTACACTGAAATACAGACCACAGAACAGAAAAAAACAGTAGAAGCCGCATAGCGTTTCATCAGTATCAGCAGAACCAGCGTACCCAAACTCACACAAATACGGGTTAATTGTATTTCGGAACACTAAGAAATCCTTGGTGTGATTGGTAGTTTAATATTTAATGAAAGTACGAAGTACGTCAGACTACGCTTATTTGAAAATAAACCACATTTAAATGACTATAGAGTTGTTTATTGTCTACTGTTCTATGTATTTATTACCTTTTTCGTTTAAACCGCACACGAAATAGTTTAATGAGCAAGTTACGCTACCCGCCGCTAGATGTCACTATACTAAATGCATTCAATTTAAAGCTGTATTTCGTTAGTATAAAGATTGATATTTACGTAACGAGGTCATTACAATTCGTCCTCCACTAGGGATGTACCACTGTCATTGACTTATTTATCGATATTTCGTTTTATTTTCAAACAAAATACAGTCAGTCGATAAATAGTATTATTTAAAAACGATCAAAGCTTATCTATATATATAAAAATGAATCCCTATTTCCCTTGGTCACGGCATCACGCCTGACCGGCTGGACCGATTTCGCTAATTCTTTTTTTGTTCTGTTCGTTATTATCAGGAGAAGGTTCTTATGAAAGAAAAAAATAAGGAAATTGCGCGGAAAATTAGAAAATTTAAAATTACTTAACCACAATATAAAATTATTTAATGTAACCTTTTTAATGTAACCTTAAGACATTTGACAAAAACATTTGAAAAAAAAAATGACGTTTAAAACGGATTCTTCTGTCAATCTTATTTTATTGATAAAAAATACATTTAAAATAATTAAATTAAAGGATCTACGAAACCTGATTTTCTTAGTTCACATGACGGTTACTTTAGAGCCATCAGGCCTAATATTAAAAGTTCAATTTAATATGGAATTTTGGTAAGTTTGGATAGACTAACATACACGTTAATAACATAACAAGTGGTATATACCTACTTGGTTGTAAAGAAGAATACAATAGTTTTATTTTATTTACAGATGAATTTTCGTTTATAAAAATGCCAGCAGCTAGACGTACAAACTTAAGTCGCAGAACTCGCAATGCTGCGAGTCAAAGATATACAAGCGCAAGTCAAAATGACGAGCAACGCGAAGCGCGGAATGAAGTAGAAAGGAATCGATGGAATCGAAATCAACTACATAGAAATGTTGCGTTTAACCCCTATCGAGCTGCATTCAATTATAACGTGGAAATAGATTACAGTTCACAGCAAATCGTTACTATTGGAACAATGAACGTTGTGTGTCAATATTGCAAGGCATTTAAATTTAAAAATGAAGCTCCTGGTTTGTGTTGCGCGAGCGGTCAAGTCAAATTGACGCCATTGGAACCGCCACCAGAGCCACTACATTCACTGGTTTCCGGAAATGGGCCAGATTCTAAACATTTTTTGACTCATATCCAGCAATATAACAATTGTTTTCAAATGACGTCATTTGGTGCAACAAAAGTTATTCAAGAAAACTTTATGCCAACTTTTAAGATTCAGGGTCAAATATATCACTTAACAGGTTCCTTATTGCCAACGCCGAATAATGACTACAAATTTTTGCAGATTTATTTTATGGGCGATTCAGCAAGCCAAGTCAATCAGCGTTGTGCACACAACAATTCGGTGAAAAGATCAATTGTGGAACAACTCCAAACGTTTTTTCATCGACATAACGAATTGGTTGCATTATTTACGACCGCTTTGGACCGCATGCCGTCTGATAATCACAAAATTGTCATCAAAGCTGATAAGACGCCTGCAGGACAACACGTGAGACGTTTTAATGCGCCAACAATTGACGAAGTCGCTATTGTTGTCGTGGGTGAAAATTTAGAAAACCGAGATATTGTTTTACATCGTCGTAGCAATCAACTGCAGCGTGTGTCCGAAACACATCGATCATATGATGCGTTACAATATCCTATCTTATTTTGGCAAGGTGAAGATGGATATCACTTTTCAATGAAGATGATAAATCCAGTTACAGGTTCCGAAACTAACAAAAAAGTTAGTTCAATGAATTATTATTCATACCGAGTCTCTTCCACCAATATGTTGTGGATATGTACGTGAAAGTTGAAACTGAGCGATTGACATTTATCAGGTTGAACCAGGCAAAACTGCGTTTTGAAGAATACATTCATCTACGGAATGCCATCAATGGTGATGGAAATGCACAGAATGTAGGTAGAATAACTATTCTCCCAGCAACATACGTCGGAAGTCCGCGACATATGCATGAATACGCTCAGGATGCTATGTCGTATGTACGTCATTATGGCACACCAGATTTGTTTATAACCTTCACATGCAATCCACAGTGGACAGAAATTCAACAAGAAT
This sequence comes from Luperina nickerlii, assembly GCA_963855955.1. NCBI lineage: Eukaryota > Metazoa > Arthropoda > Insecta > Lepidoptera > Noctuidae > Luperina > Luperina nickerlii. Next base: position 958,056 of record OY979670.1, read on the forward strand.
TATTTCTTGGCCAATCACCCATTGATCGCCACGACATTACCGCAAGGGTGTTTAAAGAAAGTTAAAATCACTCATGGACTTCATTGTTAAGCATCGCGTATTCGGCGAGACGCGCTGTTGGATGTATTCAGTCGAGTGGCAAAAACGCGGATTGCCTCATGCACACATTCTCATTTGGTTGGTAGAGAGGATAAGACCGAATGAAATCAAAATCATCATCGCATTAGAATAAAAAACACTCTTGCGAATTATATGTCGCCTGTTCCCGTGTCGGTATACCAACAAAACTGGTTATATTAGCGCAAGATAAAAAAAATAAGAATGTTGTATAGCATAAAGCATTAGAATAAAAAACACTATTTTTATGAATTATACCAATTCGAATTCAATATTCATAGTCATAACTATCGGGTCAGCTAGATCAACCTGACAACTTTATATAATAAAACAATTAACTTAATAAAATCAAAAATCTGCTCATTTATGGCGTCTAAGGCGGAACAAAGTTCGCCGGGTCAGCTAGTAAATTATAAAAGTGAGAAGTAATACAAATAAAAATAAAAAAAATGGTTTGATTAATTACACAATCTAACTGTACGAAAAAATAGAGTAAATATGTCAATATTATTAGTACGTAATAGTATAAGTGATTAAAGTGAGTCTATTACTCTTTTCAGGTGGGTCCGCAAAGTTCGCCCGCGAAATTTAAATTTTCTTACGTGTCTTGCAATTTGCAAGTCATTGTCAGGTTTTATCTTACTCAAAATATGATTCGCGCCCATAACATATATGTATTTGCAGAATCATAATCATTGGAATCATTAATACATCCCTTCTAAGTTAGATTTGTTCTCAAATGTCATGATTTCACGAAAAAGTCATTCAATAGAAAATTTGAATTTCGCGGGCTACTAATGTGGATCTACCTGAGGGAGCTAGAATCTCAAAAGAATCGCGGTACAACAACATAATGTTATGAACAAATTCCATGCATATGATAGACAATTGTCCATTGGACAATAAAGAAATAATAATACAACTATGTACCTACTTGAAAATGTATAATTCTTTGTTTTGGCACAGCTGTGTCGGCTAGGTATTTTTTTCCGCTTTTAATTAAAAAATCTACTTCTACGAAGTGATCTGAGCAAATTGTACTACTTTTTGCAGGAATCCAACTTTGCCTTCCAGTCGCTTCAATCCATTTTTCTTTCCTGTCTGGGTCCTTAGGAAAACTAAAATCACAAAATACCACGAAACCCACTTTTTATAGGTTTACTTTGTGAATTACACTTATTTGATTACCTTTTCTCGATTAGAATATTACGAACAGATTTCCTATATTCATGATTTGCTTATTTCAAGTTTGGATAAGGCAGAATTAGAAAAAAAAAGGATTAAACAATTCATGGAAATGTGTTCGATTACTTTACTAATACACCAAAAACAAAAACAGCAAACGGTTAAATTATTTTTCCCGGTATATCATAAAACACAGAGAACATAAAGTTTAAAATATCGATAACTCATTATCGATAACGGTAATCTCTAATTGAGTAGCTGACTGTGCCTTGTGCATAGCTTAGGGTTGCCACACGTCCCGGTACACCGGGACATGTCCCGGTTTGAAGCGTTGTGTCCCGGTGTCCCGGTCATCAAGTTATTTGTCCCGGTATGCACACAATTCGCAAGCTACTCCTGTGTAGGTGAGTACCACGTCTGTGGTGGAAAGTCATCATTAAATGCAGTTATAATTATAACATGACGTGCGTAGGATTTTATAATTATGTTAAAGGGGAAAAGGAGTTATTGACAAAGGTCAAATCTACTGAAAAATATGAGTGGGCAAAAAAGTGTAGTGTAAGAAGACATCGTTATTTTTTTATTAAATTTTCTTAAATATTACTACTGTTTTTTTAATAATCGATGTTTGCCCTATTTCTGTTCTAAATGTCCCGGTCGGCGTCTCCGAATTTATGGCAGCCCTAGCATAGCTGGAATCTTCGCGAACAATATGTTTGAGTTTAAAAGAAAGTAGACCTTAAATTGAACAACATTAAGTCAACTTTTACTTGTCTTGTTTAATAGAATATTGTTTTTCAAATTTTAATCGAAATAAAATCAATAAAGACTTACCGATGATATGATATACCTCCATTTGATAAATTTTTGGTTCTGCTATCGTGTTTACATTCTAAAACAGCACAATAAGGCATTCTTGTATTTTTTTTCAAGTTGTTTTTACCGTGACGGTTGTAACTAAACTGATGTGCGTGGTGTATGCGCGGGAGCAGACATATGCGGACCTCCGCAAAACTCGGGGTACGCAGGCCCCGCCTACTTGCGACTTCTACTGTTTTTTTCTGTTCTGTGATACAGACAATAGGCCTGCACTGCACTGTGCTTAGATAATTATACGGAACGTATTTGGCTATGACAGGAAGAGTGAAAGAAAATGTGCGCGCGCACTGCTTTCTCTTGCTTATATCCCCCACTCAAATCCTGTTCGCCTCGCCCGATCACACTTTTCGTAACGGCTACGTCACGCGTTCGCCAGCTTACTCCCCAAGTCAAGCGAGCGTAAAGAAGTTTCACTTCAATAAGAAGAGCTTCCAGTACCTAACGACTGTACTTCACACTTCACGGCAGGCACTCTATTTGTCTCAGTTGTGCTGTGACCACTCACTGATAGTAAGTAGTACCTATTCAAATAAATCCAGTGTAAGTATGTAATATCTACATATTTTGTTGATAAACAACATAACATGTTGTTATTGCCTATGTTTAGTTTAGATAACCTATACCTCGACAATGTTCAGATATCAAACTCTGGTTGAACTATGCGTTATACGCGGCAGAAATAATCACATCCCATCGTGTATCCTTAACTGACATAAATGACTACATACGTGGGTATTATGTATTTTGAAATGGTTCTGTTCTGATCATTTATATAATTTAATTTCTAATTCAACTCATCGCCATATTTTTTACTGGAGAAAGATCAGTGTTTACTGTATACAAAATGGTTGATTGATTGAAAAAAAATCATATCAAACAAGAGATCGCTCACTTCACATTAACTAGGAAATTGTCGTGAGAAAAGCTTTGAGTATCTAAGTACCTATGAATGTAATTAAAAGGCTATAAGAGTAGGGGGAGACCAAAGAAGCGATGGATGGACTGTGTGTAAGATGATATATCTGGAAGGGGGCTACCGAGATGACGAATAATAGAGAATTAAGGTAGAAAAGGACGTGTAGCGACGACCCCAAATAAATTGGAATTGGGGAAGAATGATGATATGACCATAGGCTTACTTGTAATGTGTTTAATGTCTAAAAATGGGTACCTACCTACCTAAGTACTTTTAATGTAGGTACGTTGAAACCGTCCGTTGTCGTTGACCTTGCCGCCCGGCTTAACGAGTCGATGAACTTAATGTTTGTCTCACTATAGATAATTAGGTAGGGTGAGTGGGGGCAAGATCGAACGGTTTTTTGATGAGATGAGCAGTGTTGTATTTGAAGTCTTGTAGAACAGTACATATGGGCTTATGCTGAAAAATTATTTGTTTGAGTAAAGAGCAAAGAGTATATTTTTCTATCATATTAATAACATCCTGTTAAATCTGCTCCAAAGCATAAAAAAAATTAAATTAAATGTTTTTATCACGAAAATGAACCAGGGGAAAGATGAAAGGGTGATGGGGAAAGATCGAAATAGTTTCTAAAATCGTTTAAATGATTGTCAGACGCTGTTGGTGGTCACTAGTCTATAGTTTGAAGTGCCCTAAAAACTGAGAACTGACTGAAGTGTCAAAATTCCTTTAGTTAAGAAAGATATACTTAACGTTTTTATATTTTTATATATTTCAATCATACCCCACCGGGGGAAGATTGACAAAGAGGTTCTCAAACTTTCCACTTTAATTGCTTAAGGTTATACTGAAAATAAAACATTGCTATCAATCAAATATATCCTTTAATTTTACTTTATCCTAATACTTACCGAGATATTACAAAACAGAGAGTTTGCATTTTTCTTTCATCTGAGTCTACAAATGTAGCGCAATACGTAACAAATAAAAGTGACATAAAGATAAAATATTTCAAAATTAAATAGTTATCCAAGCAACAACTTAGAAAAAAAAAATGTATGGCTTCATGCCCATAACAAAAACATAAAAAGACTCTTCAAAGGCAAAAAAGCAATAACAAATCACTTATCTTACATTAATTTGCCATATTTAGGATCAATATCTTTAAAGATTCAATTTTAATCTTTATTACATCTAAAGGTACGAGTTCGTAGTCGACTGCAGACAGCAGCAGAATACGACGTGTCGCTGCGATACTACTGGGGTCTATATATTTCTATGAAAACAACGTGTCGCTAGCTACGGAAGGTATTTCATAGAAACACATAGAAACCAGTAGTGTCGAGGCGACACGTCGCCTGCTGCTGCTGCTTGCAGTTGGCTACGAAGTTGTACCTTAATTCTTAACATAATAATCTCGACTTCGGCACGGATTTTTCGGGATGTCTTGTTCTTTCACACTATGACGTATTATATTATAAAGATTCCTTCCGTTTTACTTTCTCTATGGCCGATGTCCGGACGTACAACGCGGTCACATTAACTTGACGCTTGGCGTTGATGACGTCATTTTGGCACTCTGGTACGGTGTGACAAAAAAGCATCAACAACTAAACGCACCTACGACACAGGAGAAATTCCTAGTGAGGGGCAACGTTTTTTTTTTAAGAAAAAAAAATGTATGTAGGTAGTAGATACTACCTATATAATTTCAAATCTTTATTTGCAGGAAGTGCAAGTTGGAAAAAAAACTATTTTATGTTGATTGTCAAAAATATATAGATGAATAGATAGAATAAAGATGCTGACCATACTGACCCTTGCCGGGCGAGCTAAGAGAATGCGGGGGGAAGCGGGCGGGGCCTCGCATTCCACAGATGCGTCAAGTTAATGTGACCGTGTTGTAGTTACGTGGCATGGTGATTCTGAATTGACAAAATGCAATTATTGAATAGTCATTCGGTAGTCCTAAGTTGGTATTTATAATAATAATATTTGTAATCACTAATCAATTATACACAAAATTAATTCATTCAAAATTTGCATAAACGATATTCTATAAGAACATCATAAAATCATCATGAACAGTTTGAGAACATCTGACTATTAGTATGACTTTTGAAAACGGGGTAAGGTCGAAACTTTTAAATGTTCTTCTTACCCCGTCAAATATTGGTGGGTAAAGATGGAAAATTGAAATAAATCCTAAAATACGAAAAATAGCCATATTTGGATGTAATAACACAACTAAGAATTAAAAATAATGAGTAGATATTCCAATAAAACATTCGTATTCACCTCGTAAGTAAAGTTACAGAACACGGGGTAAGATTAAAACACTCGATTAATTTGCGTAAAAGTCACTGCGCAGACATTTGCATTTTTCACACAACCATTCACTCAAAGCGGTAAACGCTGATTGATATGTGCAACGTAACAAAATGGCGATCTTAACAATGTTGTCATAACTGCAAAAACTGCATTAAGTCTGACGTTATGGACAACTTTTTGTGTTACCCCGTTTTCTATCTTCCCCCCACTCACCCTACCTACTTAACTGGAGTAGGTGCACACGGCTACACATCAACCTACGTTTCCAGTTTTAGCTGACCTCGCATTGTATAAGTTTTTCGTACACTCAGAAGTCAGCTTATACTGGTTATATAGTTTGATGAGTAGCCGTGCGTACCAACAGTAACAACCCGGCGTGCGTCACGATGCATTGTTCGCAAGTGTTCAGTAGCTAACAAGCGTTCATATTAAACGCACGCTAAAAATAAAAACATGAACGTAGACTTCACTGACAAAGTGGTGCTAGTAACAGGCGCGAGTGCTGGTATAGGCGAGTCCACAGCTGTCCTGTTCGCGAAACTTGGCGCGAAGTTGTCACTGGTGGGAAGGAATGAAGCCAACTTGCGAGCAGTCGCGGACAAGTGCGAGAAGCAGAAGGGCGTGAAGCCGCTGGCGATAGTCGCGGATCTGGGCACTGACGAGGGCGTCGAGAAGACGGCCAAGGAGACGCTGGACCATTTTAAAAGGTAGATACCATCCAACGTTTATGATGAGTAGGCAATCATCGCTTAAAAGATTTAATAAAACTTTCCATAATATACAAGTTTTATCACAAAATAAACGTTCCGCTAGCTAAGATTACTTACCTACCTATTTTTATGTTAAGATAATTATATGTATATTTATTTGCTAAAACGTGTACACAACACACACAAGAATAAAAATAGATAGACACATGCAGGTTTTTTTTTTTGAAGCCTCCCGCTCTGGGTGGAGCGGAAGGGAGTGTCAGACTCTTACTGACTAAAACCCACCCGTGTTCCTTCCTTCGCCCTTTATGTTCCGGGCCAGCGGTAACCCTTTCGGACAATCCCGCTGAATACATGCAGGATTATAACATAAAAAAGCATTAGACATGATTGCCACATAGTAGGTACCTACATAAGGCGTGCAATAAGGTACCATGTACTTCTTCATGAATTGTATTAATTTTTATACGTCTATGGTAGCAACTACGATAAATTAAAAAGAAGTCGTTTACTAGGAGTTCATGGTACTTTCTTGACCATCTCAAATCGACAGCTTATTACTCGCAGGTTCGCCCGATCACGCGCAACGTTGCTAAACTTCAATAACATGGCTTTGTGGTTCGGGGAATTTCCAGTTTTTAATAAAATAACGCAGTTCTAAATTCTTGTTATAATCCGAAAGTTCTTTCTTATTATCGCTTTCAATATCGCTCAAAGATTTGGTACTTTTGTTGTCCGAACCTCTTCCATCTAAAGTAGTACCACAATTATCTTGTCCTGAACCCTCGCTAGAATTCGCGATACAGTCTTCACCAGTTAAATTTAAAAAATTTAATTATTTAGGCGGCCAAAAATATTTTTTGGTTTTAATTAGTTCCACGTACTATATTAAATTAAAATAAACTCTTTTCAGTTCAAAAATATATAATTTTTTTCATTACACAAGTTTTATACACAAATATAGTAGCAATATAAATAAATAAAAATAAGGTATAATTACATCACCTATATCTACCTACACCTATATAAACATACTTAAACAAAAATAAATATCACTCTCACTTTGAGAGCATTCCTCCATTGACTCTATTTGGTTCGGCAGACATCAACATTTCTATTGTTTCTGGAAGGAATGGTTGGTAGAGAAGATCGTAGCAAGGGAAGTGTCTTGGATTTGTTGCCCTTATTATTTCGTATTGCCGTCTAGTAAGATCCGCTTCCTCGTACATATGGAGTGCTTGTAGAGGCGTCAGCGGGGGTAATTCGTCGTTCTTATTCACCTTAGAATAGGCATTTCTATATTTACTCGCTCGAGTTGGTGAATTTGTTATTTCTTTAAGAACTTTGGAGGCATCCCTGTGCCCAGTAATTTGCAAGACTGATTGTGCAGCGTGGACTATGACTTCATCGGACTTCTTCCGTTTTCCTTCTTTTGCTGCGCGCACTTAAATCTCGAAAAGGTTTAGTTGGTCACCTTGAGGAGAGGGCGATTCTATTGGAATCACAAAAGTTCCTTCTAACCAAGATTGGTTGTTTTTAAGAAAAACTTCTTCGTGTTTATTGGCTTTCATCTTTGCTTAAATTCGGTTTTCACATTAGTAAATTAGTGCTTCAAACACTTTTTAGCATTTTCGGTGTCTCCATAACGATTCAAGAGATAATTTTCATAAAAATAGAGTTTTTCACTTAAGCTTGGGAAATTTTGTTTTTGTATCTGGTCAAACAAATATTTCCGAGTCACTACTTTAGTACCCGAAGCACCAGACGGACCTAAAACAAAAAGTAAATAGATTTAAAATAAAAAAAGCAGCAAAATGCCATTTTGCTCAATTTAGACTTGAAACATTCAGTTGCTCTCAATTTTGAAAAGCGCGGGTTTCCGCGGCTAATTATTTTGTCGTTATATGGACAAATATGTTAAGTACATATTGAGAAATAAATAAATTATTACAGGGACGGACCCTTAAGTAAGTTAAAAAACCTTATAAAAATTTAAAATACAAAAAAAATGCACATGTGATAGAGCTATCTTTGACAAATTAAAAGTATATTAAGAAAAACGACAATCAAGTATATTATTGTTGTAAAACATAGGTCCTTACCTGAATTATTGTAATCCGTAACTTTCAGTTGAAAACAATTATTTCAACAATAATTATGCACTTTAGAAGTCATTAGTTTGGGAGCGCTGTCGAAAACAGACACGTACACGTTAAGCGACTATCGGATTCCGACTACTCGAGGGTTACCTCATGCGCATCGACGACCGTTGGAAGGGGTGTCGTTTTATACCTGGAACTGGTACTACCTGAGTAAATGGTTAAATCATTATTATATTGTTGTTCGAAAAATAGCTTTTTGGCCGCCTAATTCATTAAAATCTATGTATGTGCTGCGGTTAACATTTATTTATACAGGGTGGCAGGGACATCGACGCGCAACCGCTTACCATGGATTCAGTACATGATTCTGGACCCCCCTGCGTTGAAATTTTTCGTCGGCTTTTTCTTAATTTTTTACGTATTTTTTTGCATTTTTTTTTACTGTAAACTGTATAAAATCACTATTTCTATCTGACCCAATGAGATTTTTAATTAAAAAATAGTAAATTCACTTGTTTCACTTAAAACAGCAATGTAAATAAAACTCGAAAGGGCTACCTGATCAGCTGTATTGCTAAAGTTCATAATTGCGAGGTCAAAACTGTCTTCGTACCTACGCTATTCGCTTTCAAATGCGCCGACAAAGACACCGCGGCGCCGACCGGTCTGTTCGTACCTACGCTATTCGCTTTCAAATGCGCCGACAAAGACACCGCGGCGCCGTGCGGTCTCCTCGTAAGAAGCTAGGCGATAAGGCGACATATCCCAATGAATCTAATAGATGCGGCACATGGGGCATTTTAATCATCTACATAATTGAATGACCCATTTACTACTTTTATTTTAGATTCGTTATGAGGGGATAATTATTTTTCTAAAGCTTCATCGATTTAAGGGGGAAGCACTAAGGTAGCCCGCGAAATTAAAATTTTCTTACGTTTTTTGAAATTTGCTGGTCAGTGAATTTCGCGGGCTACCTTACCGCTTTCGCCTTAAGTAAAGAAGATTTAAAAAAAAAACGTGTAGAAGTGTATTGATAGTCACGTAATTTTTCGATATTTTTTTATTATCAACATTAATTTCAGTTTTAATTAAATGCAATTCAACAATGTAATTTACTATTTCATAAAAAAAATACATCCATTTTCGCAATTAATTTCGTGAGTAGGTAACAAGGTATAACTAAATGAGTTTGTACACTCTAAGGCCAATTCTCGTAATTTAAAATGTTCAAAATCTAGTCGCAGTCTCATCTCGGCGACAAACAAATGTCAAAAACTTGTCAAAATGTAGGGAAATTAGAAGTATTTTTTGACAGATTGAGACTGAGATCAGACTGCGAACGTTCTTAAGATTACGAGAATTGCCTCCTCTATCATTTTGTTGATCTGTGTTCGGTGCATGCACTGTAGGTACAGTACATTTCTTTTGCATTTCGCCGACTTTAACGGATTTTTGCCAGTTCCTAGATTTTGTTGATCGCAAACGGACGTGCTGTTTGTCGCGAATTTGTGATCTTACGAGTAACGTAGTTTTTAAAATCAAAAGTAATTTTCTCTCTGTGTGTGTTTGTGTTTGAGTTTAAGAGTGACATTCAAAATGCCTTCCAGACCTGAACAATTCTTCAGTGCCCGCGAATACGGGAATATGCTCATGTGTTATGGCGAAGCACGTGGGGACGCCAGACGGGCGCTACGTATTTATGTGAAGAGATATCCCGAAGATAGACACCCACAAGATTCTCGTGTAATAACACGAGCGTTCCAACGTGTCTTGGACAATCAGCCCATAGTACCACAGCGCGAGGGAGCTGGCAGGCCCGTTAGACCGAGTGTTGCGAACAACATACTGAGTGTCGTGCGGCAGAACCCGCGATTGGGAATACGCACGGCAGCTCGCTTAGTTCGTGACCGTTACAGATCTCGAGTCTCACGCTGGACTGTCCATCGGGTTTTACGCAGAGATCGCGGGCAGCGAGCGTACCGACTTCACAAGGTGCAGGCGTTATTGTCCGCAGACAGAGTTCGTCGTGTCTCGTACTGCCGGTGGCTGCAACAAAAGATTCGGTGAGGCAGCGTCGGACAGCAATGGTCACGCCTTGCTGTCCGACGCTGCCTCACCGAATCTTTTAGAGACCGGTGGATTGGAAGATTCGGTCCACAGCCATGGCCAGCTCGCTCACCGGACTTGACCCCATTAGATTTTTTTCTTTGGGGTTACGTCAAGGATAAGGTGTTTGTGACCGAGTGCGATACCGCAGCAGAAATAAGAGATCGCATTGTGAATGTGTTTGCGACGCTGCGTGAGGAGTGTGTCCAGGATCCCACTTTTTGCCCCGTGTCCACGCTGAAACTCTGCGCCGCGCTCAGATCTGCGAGCGAGTTGGTGGCGGCCACTTCGAACCCTATCTCATTAGGAATGAGCGAGATTAAGGTAAGTTCATTAATTAAACATTACTGGATCGCAAAGTTCTCTTCAAGCATCTTTTTTGTTATGAATCCTCATCGGTATCGCTATTTTATGGGAATAAGCTTATTGTTAATTTTATTTCCATAACGGGTACTTAATAAGTAACTACCATCGGTTATCAAGACTAATTAAACATGATTTTATGTGGTAGGTTACGAACCTATCAATGATGTCGTTAGGCGATAATTCGTAGGTACGTTCACGTTCGTCCGGCAGCAGCGGCGCCGCGCCGGCGCGGCGGGTGGCCGCGCCAGCGCCACAGACCTTGTGTATGTGTGTGTAGGTTAGGTAGCGCGAGCGCGCGCGCGCCATCCGCTGAGCGTTTTGATCGCGTTGTTTGCAATACATTGCGCGCTCAAAAATGTCAATTTTTTTAACCGGTCATTTCCGAGATTAATGACTTTCGTAATTTTATTTAAGGCTTCAGGTGTAACCTTTTCACGACCTTTGTGCGTCGATGTCCCTGCCACCCTGTATGTTTTTTTAACTTTTCTTTTATAAGATCCACTTTTTTAAACCGCTTTAAATCCATTTTCAACATTTGTAGACAAAAACAGTTGTACCTAATCAAAATGGCTGATGTCAAATCCTACAATAGAATTTGCAAAACTATGTAAATCATGTTTTCGCCTGTACTGGTCGTTACAAGCAAATGTGGCTTCTTAACCAATGACGTTTCTTAACAGTTTTAACCAGGATTCTTTGAGATTTCTTGGACAATAACACTACTGTGGAATGCCTATACAGGGTTATTTTGCAACCACCATCCAAATTTTCAGAAATGATTTAGAATCGATAACCTTATCAATTAATGAAATAAAAAAAAATAAAAAAAATTACATGATTTTCACCATTATCCGCTACTAAAATCACAACGTGTGGAATAAATACAGTTGAACAATAGGTTGTTGAACTGTATGACCGCACACGCGCTTACCTCAAAATTCGGGAAAGAACCATGCACTACGCCCCCCTCCCTCACACGTCGCAACCCGCGCAGCCCCCGATCGGCCCTGCGCCCGCGCCGGCTGTCAGTTGACCGTGACCTAGTTACGTGTGAACGTGTGCCATATTTTTTTGTCACTCTCGCTGCATTTTCGCTTCAGAATTCCGTTCGATCATCATCGCACACATGGCGACTTTTTATTCTAATGCAGAGTATTATGAAATGGTCAGGTGTTATCTTTTAAGTGGCGAAAGTTTAAATAGTGCGCAAAGAATGTACCGTACAGAAAGTTTACCGCGTTTACAAAGACGAGGAATTAATTCGCGAGTGCCTAATAGACAAACAATTTTAGCAGCAAATCAAAGGTTGTTAGATTATGGGCAGTTTACCACACCAGCCCATGCAACAAGTCATGGCGGTCATAACGAAATAACACCAGCAGTCGAAAATTCTGTACTCGAGTTTTTCGAACGTGACCCCTGCGCTAGCACTAACGAAGCTGCTCGGCGCTTCGGTGTCAGTCAGTATTACGTGTGGAAGCTGCTGAACTCTTCTGGTTATCACCCATACCATTACCAACCAGTGCAATCTCTTCATAATAACGATGGACCCGCTAGAATGGAGTTTTGTGAATGGCTGTTAAGAAACATTAATTGTAACATTTTGTGGACCGATGAAGCATTATTTACGCGAATCGGAATTTATAACAGCCGAAACGAACATTATTGGGCGTTAAGCAACCCCCACGTTATTAGAAATAACTACCACCAAGTGCGTTTTAGTGTAAATGTTTGGGCGGGTATTATTGGTAATGTTATCGTGGGACCGATTTTTATTGAAGGACGCTTGACGGGTACGAATTATTTAAACATGTTACGTGGTGTTATTGAAGAGTTACTAGACGAGGTGCCACTTTCATACTACAACAATCATTATTATCAGCATGACGGTGCACCACCTCATTACACAAGTGCAGTGCGTGACTTTTTAAATAATAAGTATGGCGATAGATGGATTGGTCGCGGAGGGCCTGTACCATGGCCTCCCAGGTCACCAGACTTGACTCCGCTTGATTTTTTTTTATGGGGTGAAGTAAAAAGACGTGTTTACGTTGAAGAAGCACAAAGTGTTGAGGACCTCCGTAGTAAAATAATAATAGCATTTAATGACATTAAAAATCAAACAGATACTTTAAACTTATTAAAAAATAGTTTAGAAAAACGTGCACGTTTGTGTATTGAGAGAAACGGACTCCATTTTGAACAATTGCTGAAGTACACGTGATTTGTAGGTTAATCGAGTTTATTTGGTAAGTTTAATTATTGTAAATAGCTAGTTGATTCCAATTTTTTAAATACGCCATAATAAAAACTAATAATTTCACATTCCTTATTTTATTATGTCGGTCCTAAGCCCGTAAAGTATGAAGGGAAAATTGGAATCAACCCTTTTAAGAACGCGTAGGTACCTACATCAGTCGCACTCGCAGCGAGCGAGGTCAATAACCTTGCTGTGTCTCTCTACATTCTGTTATTTTTCGGATATTTTCTTTTGAATGTTTTTTTTTTGTTTTTGTTATTATTTGATTATAATGTTTCACATATGAAAATAAGTTAATCAAAAGTCCTCGATTTTAAAATTTGGATGGTGGTTGCAAAATAACCCTGTATAAATATGTCTAGGTTTAAAATGGCATACGATAAATCGATATAGAGAACAATTTATCCTACCGAGAGCTGCATGCTGTGTAATCTTTGTGATTTATTGTTTTTAAAACATGGATATGAAATTCATTTAACACTTACTTTTAAGCATATGTAAAACCAAACCATAAATGATTTACAGTAATTTAACTTTAATTTACTTATATTGGCCATAAAATATTAGCTTATATGAGGTTATAAGTAAAAATAACAAGAGTAATTGCTCCTCAGTGCATATATTCCTGGTACATGCTCCTACAGGAGTATTAGGATTTAAATGGTCGGGAGATGTTATCTTATATAGGCGCATATAAGTCCGAGTTACCGGAGTTATTACTCTTGAGTGCAATTACTCTTGTTTCATGCTTTCATAGGAGTCTTGATTCTATGTTTGTCAGGAAATATGATCCCATATACCGATATAAGTACAAATTATAGGATTAAGTGTACTTGAGTAAAACCAGCATGTACATATTCATGCTGTTAAAAGCGCAGTAGCAACCACCAAAACCATCATCGGAGCTTTATAAGAAACTTAGTTGTATGTAGGTATTATTAACTGTATCAATTGTAATGTCATTGTATGCTAAGTCAAGATTGGAAAAAGTCAATGTGCGCTAGATAATAATAATAATAATAACAGTTACAGTTTTATTAAAATGATTTTTTAAAATTATTATTGTCTAACCATTGTACAGTTTCTTTTAATGTATTATTTACTAGCAGCACGGTTTACATGACCTAAAGCGCGGTCACTGTCGGATTGCATAGAAAAAAAAGAGAAGCGCGATGACACAACGCTGGTAATTTATTGCAAATTATGAAGCAATTATCTATTTACAAAAAATCTATTGTTTGGACTAATCAATTAAAACACAACGACCTTTAGTATGTTGCTTGTAGAATAATCTCACAAAAAATCAGAATGATTGTATGTTGTAAATATTAGTATGGTTTGTATTCTGAAAAGAAAGTTTTTAGAGGTATCTTCATGATTTTTTTCTATGGTATCAAATTAGTTGTATTATGTTTTCATTACACTATTTAATTAGCATATCCTGAAGAATAATATCATATATTTTTCTGATTTTGTTAACTGTAGTCGATCATATACTTTTAGGCATTATAAAATTTGCGTTGTTTGCGTTTAGATCCTGTAGTCCCCTATAAAGTGTCAAAAGCGGTGGTCCTAGCATACTTCCTTGTGGAACTCCGTAGATAATGTTACGTTCATTTGGTAGAAAGATTTCTTCTCTTATGGTGCTTATATTAATTCTGCTTATATCCGTTATCTGTCGTTTATACAAGGTTATTGGTAAAACATTAACAACCTCTTAAGAAGTCATTTAATTTATCGCGATAAAAAAAATTAGCTGTTCCCTACATTTTGACGAGTTATACGAACATAAATATAGGGAACAGCTGATTATTTTTTCGCGGTTTCAGGTTTGGTCTCATAGTAAAAGTTGTTCATAATGAAGCGTACAATTACCACTTTAGAGGTTGTTAATGTTTTACCAATAACCTTGTATGACGATTTAACGCATTGTATCACAATTGATAGCGTAACTTGCCTATTAACATTTTGTCAGGATGTTAAATTTACTAAACCTGCACTGAAATGATCTTCTCATTGACTGTTGCTATAACACCATTTCTCCTCGTTCTAGACTGGATGTCCTCATCAACAACGCTGGCGTAAGTACACGGACATGCATCCAGTTGACTGACATGGCGACCTTCGACGAGGTGTTCAGGATTGACGTGAGAGGAGTTTACAACCTCACCAGGTTGCTGGTATCGGCCCTGGTCGAGAGCAAAGGGAACATCGTCAATGTGTCCAGTATATCGGCCACCGTCGTCGCTGTCGGCAGCTTGCCTTATGGCATGGCTAAGGTAACTTTAATATCGGCTTGTTCCTTCCTGTGGGCACGACAGACCAAAAGCCTCGCTTACAGGGAGGGAACGAGCATTGTTACAAGAAGGCATACTTTTCCGTTTTTGTGTTTTCCTTCGGCCTGGTACAGACAGCGTCACAGAAAAAGTACCCCCTAAGACTTCCAGATTATCGCCCGAGCACGCTCGGGCCCGCGTGTGTCACGTGAGCCTTGAGCAGCTCCCTCCCCCGCCGTCGCACCCATCTCTGCCCGAGCGCATCCACCGATCCGCCTCAAATATTATTTGCAAGTTTTTAATAATTTTATATGGTTTTTTTCGGCTTCCTTCTGGCCGAACCGTATACCAAGAATAACTATCCTTTTATTGTTGCAATAATATTGCATTATTACTTACAAGTTGGATTTTGTATGTATTTCTAATATTATTATTTTCATTACAGAGAAAAACATTTCGTAGATTTGTACAGGATACAAAGGTATCAAGCGACGGGTGATGTGAAATGTGATCGCCAAAGCGCTCACTCAATTGCTTACGCCTTACACTAATGAATCGGAGCGACAACGTAATATTGTGAAAGTTCACTTAGTGGCACCCTTCAAAACTACGCATTCAAGTGCTGACTTCAAGAAGTGATAGACAGTGACGGCCATCCTCTCCGTTGTTAATAAGCAATTTACTCGGCAGATTGAACATACAGGGTGGCAGGGACATCGACGCACAAAAGTCGTGAAAAAGTTACACCTGAAGCCTTAAATAAAATTACGAAAGTCATTAATCTCGGAAATGACCGGTTAAAAAATTGACATTTTTGAGCGCGCAATGTATTGCAAACTACGCGATCAAAACGCTCAGCGGATGGCGCGCGCGCGCTCGCGCTACCTAACCTACACACACACATACACACAAGTCTGTGGCGCTGGCGCGGCCGCCCGCCGCGCCGGCGCGGCGGCGCCGCCGCTGCCGGACGAACGTGAACGTACCTACGAATTATCGCCTAACGACATCATTGATAGGTTCGTAACCTACCACATAAAATCATGTTTAATTAGTCTTGATAACCGATGGTAGTTACTTATTAAGTACCCGTTATGGAAATAAAATTAACAATAAGCTTATTCCCATAAAATAGCGATACCGATGAGGATTCATAACAAAAAAGATGCTTGAAGAGAACTTAGCGATCCAGTAATGTTTAATTAATGAACTTACCTTAATCTCGCTTATTCCTAATGAGATAGGGTTCGAAGTGGCCGCCACCAACTCGCTCGCAGATCTGAGCGCGGCGCAGAGTTTCAGCGTGGACATGGGGCAAAAAAGTGGGATCCTGGACACACTCCTCACGCAGCGTCGCAAACACATTCACAATGCGATCTCTTATTTCTGCTGCGCTATCGCACTCGGTCACAAACACCTTATCCTTGACGTAACCCCAAAGAAAAAAATCTAATGGGGTCAAGTCCGGTGAGCGAGCTGGCCATGGCTGTGGACCGAATCTTCCAATCCACCGGTCTCTAAAAGATTTGGTGAGGCAGCGTCGGACAGGAACGTCACTCTCAAACACAAACACACACGGAGAGAAAATTACTTTTGATTTTAAAAACTACGTTAAGATCACAAATTCGCGACAAACAGCACGTCCGTTTGTGATCAACAAAATCTAGGAACTGGCAAAAATCCGTAAAGTCGGCGAAATGCAAAAGAAATGTACCGTAGGTACCTACAGTGCATGCACCGAACACAGATCAACAAAACGATAGTGTACAAACTCATTTAGTTATACCTTGTTACCTACTCACGAAATTAATTGCGATAATGGATGTTTTTTTTTTATGAAATAGTAAATTACATTGTTGAATTGCATTCAAAACTAAAATTAATGTTGATAATAAAAAAATATCGAAAAATTACGTGACTATCAATACACTTCTACACGTTTTTTTTTCAATCTTCTTTACTTAAGGCGAAAGCGGTAAGGTAGCCCGCGAAATTCACTGACCAGCAAATTGCAAAAAACGTAAGAAAATTTTAATTTTGCGGGCTACCTTATCGCTTCCCCCTTAAATCGATGAAGCTTTAGAAAAATAATTATCCCCTCATAACGAATCTAAAATAAAAGTAGTAAATGGGTCATTCAATTATGTAGATGATTAAAATGCCCCATGTAACGCGTCTATTAGATTCATTCGGATATGTCGCCTTATCGCCTAGCTTCTTACGAGGAGACCGCACGGCGCCGCGGTGTCTTTGTCGCCGCATTTGAAAGCGAATAGCGTTGGTATGAAGAGACCGGTCGGCGCCACGGTCCCTTTGTCGGAGCGTTTGAAAGCGAATAGCGTAGGTACGAAGACAGTGTTAACCTCGCAAATGAACTTTAGCAATACAGCTGATCAGGTAGCCCTTTCGAGTTTTATTTACATTGTTGTTTTAAGTGAAAGAAGTGAATTTACTATTTTTTAATTAAAAATCTCATTGGGTCAGATAGAAATAATGATTTTATACAGTTTACAGATAAAAAAAATGCAGAAAAATACGTAAAAATTAAGAAAAAGCTGACGAAAATTTTCAACGCAGGGGTCCAGAATCATGTACTGAATCCATGGTAAGCGGTTGCGCGTCGATGTCCCTGCCACCCTGTATATGAGCAAGTGTTAATAATTCCCAATATTTGTGGGATCATTATCTCTTAGTTAATAAAAAATAAACAACCTTTATTATTATCAATCCAGTTACTCTTGTTTACAAGTTGTCTTGTAATGTGTTAACGATGCACCATCTGACCTCACATATTTTTCTGATGTTGTGTTATCAGAAAATGGGATAAAAGAGAAAGATGTGGAAGTGTATATTGCTATACTGTTATAGTTTAGCATGTTGGTTCTTCCTCTGTAATTCACAGGCACAAATGACAACATTTCATTTTTTAACTAGGCTTTTTTCTGATATGATCAGAGTATAAAAAAATTATGTTTTCACAACTTTAAATAAATAAATATTATTGTAGTTATGTTTCTAGAAATATCTATAAACGAACCGTTATCTAATGTTAAACGTTCTAAACCTCATCCAGGGTATCTATTTTGTGTTTAGTTAATATTCTAAGTAAATAACCCCAATTTAACACAAATAGAAAACTGTTTATTCAACCAGGAAGTGGATTCCATGAAGTCCTGGAAATGTAATTAGAAAAATAAATGAATATTGTTTATGCAATGCTTTTATTACAAATCTCATACCCACGTTAACATTTGATTTCTTAAATAATAATTAACGAAAATCCCCTATTAAAGAAACTAGAAAAAATAATAATAAAGGTAAATAAATAAAATAAAGAAAAAAATCTTCTCATCCGCGGATTTGAACCCGTGACCATCGCATTGCTAAGCCGCAGTGTTAACCGCTAGAGCAACACGCCATTTACGTTATATTACAAAAAACTTAAATAGGTTTGATGTCATTACCAAGGGGGGTACCATTTCTGTGAAGCTGACTGTACATTCACATCTTATAATAACAAAGCCTGTTTTTAGCCGCGAATCGCAAAGTTAATTTATATTAACTCTACACTCACGGCATAATTATAGAGATTTAATTATTATAAAGAATAAAGAGAAGAAAGAGAAGAGAATAAAGAGTACTTATTCTATTCTATTATGAACGATATAGGTACTAGGTACATACCTACGTATATTGTAATTCATATTTATTTGTTCGATATTTTAAGTCATGGACATTGTTTCCCGTGTAGGCTGCACTGGACCACTTCACCCGCCTGGTGTCTCTCGAGCTGGCTCCGAAAGGAGTCAGGGTAAATGCTGTCAGTCCTGGAGTTACTGTAAGTCATATTTACGAGTACCAATCAATCGGAGTCTTTTCTTTTTACTTTTTCATCCTGAGATTAGTCGCCAAAGGCCAAACTCGCCTCGAAGACACAGAATTTACTAATCCTAAACTAATTATCTTTTAACTTTCCAGGTATCCACGATAGTAAAGCGGATGACAGGCTACTCGGAGGATGAGTACCAGGCGTGGCTGTCATCCGCCGCCACCGCCATCCCCATGGGGCAGGTGTGCGAGGGGGATGACATCGCGCACATGATCGCCCACCTGGCCAGTGACAACAGTCGGCTGGTGACGGGCACGGTCGTGGAGGTGGATGGAGGGATGAGGTTCGGCAGCCCGGGGAATCTACTCGCCAAGCAGATGAAGTGATTGCTCGAATTTGGATTTAGACTGATTAGTTTTTATATAAAAGTTGCAATACTTGCAATGCTTCATTTACTTACTGGGCCCAGTTGCAGTTGATATTATTGATGATGTTTTTTAGTTTAACTTAATTTTAATGTACAGTATGTATAGCTGATCTCAGATCAAGGTAGATACTTACTCCGGACGTGCGGTCAACTGTAACCTACATACTAATGATCATCAAGTTTTATAGATTATGAACTGAGTCCTCTCTCCTTCCCGCTCTGACCTGATCGACAGACAGACATAGCTCTATAATATAGACTCAAACACATTTAAATTTTTATATGTAGACTGATTTCACTCAGACTTGTATCAAGTTTGCGAAAACAAAACAATAAATTCACCAGATTACGTAATCAAATGTTATGATAAGTATCTTATTTTCTCAGCGATGGTTTAAAAGTTTAATACCTATAGGTATGTTTATTGATTAAATCATCAAACAAGTATCATATTATCCACAAAAGGAACACGGTCGTGTGGTCGGCTTGAATGCCAGGCGGTATATATTCATTCATGATGGACATAAAATTATGTGTTCACATTGTCTTTGTAAGGTTCACATGTGGTGCCGCCATGGGATCTGGAGGCGATAGTCCTCGCGCCTACTGTAGAGTAATAAAGAAATTTGACAAATTGTAGTACTTGATGTGCTGGCGTCTGTACGTATAGGTACTTATCAGATCCGGGTTTCTATGACGTTGCAACGGAATACCGTATACCAAGGACGCGCTCTGTTTAAAAATACATTTAGGAATAAGTGCCATTTTTTGCCAAAGCAAATGATCGTTTACTAAATAATTGTGAATCATAATCATCTGCCTAGCCTTTTCCCAACTATGTTGGGGTCGGCATCCAGTCTAACCGGATGCAGCTGAATACCAGTATTTTACATTACAAAATAAAGTCTCCTACAAACAAGCGCGACGACGCGCGATTTACGTCGCGTGTCGCGCCTGTTTGAAGGAGCCTTAATTGTGAATATGGAAGAAAATACCTACTTTAGTTAAGAAACCTATATTAATGTCGCAGATGGATTGTCGAATCCGCTATTTTTTTAGAGGTTTTGTAAAATAGCGTTAGGTAAATGACACGTCAGATTTTTAGATTTCAGTTCAAAATCTTGTCGCTCTTAGCTCTGTGTCATCATCATCATCATCTGCCTAGCCTTTTCCCAACTATGTTGTCGGCTTCCAGTCTAACCGGATGCAGCGGAAAACCAGATCGCTTCTCATCAGCTTCTTAGCTCTGTGTTAACAACAATAATAATCGCGTCCGAAACAGAAAGGCGATCGTCCAAAATTAATAAATAAAACGAGTAATATGGGTGAAAATTACCCTATATCTCAAGTACAAATTACCCTAACTCAACACAGTAATTTTAGGCTCTATTAAATAAAATTCTATTTAGGCTACGAAAAAATCATTTTTTCTTAAAATTTGTCATATTCTGTGGGTTTATTAAGAAGTATACCATGGTTAAAGTTGTTATAATATATGTTATTATATTTAAATAAATAATAATACTAAATGAATTTATTTCTCATCACAAATGATGTTGTGGACAGGAAGTGCTTAATCTAAAAAATAGGCTTAATATTTGTGAGAGACTGGTGCCCGAAAAAGGCATAAAATACCTGTGTTACGGGTCACCAGAAAACAAAAGCTCATCATCTCATTCATCATTTCATTCTCATTCACTCATTTTAATTGTAATTCTGTAACGAAACACCTACCTTTATTTATAGTTCAATAAAATTTGTATATTATTTTGTAACATTAATTATTTACTTTTTTTTATTTCATCAAGGTCGCCCTACACGGAACGCTAATTGTGACTCCAGATAAGCCATTCTGCATTACGTCCTAACGTGGATTGTAAAACGTAGCGCAAGGTTAGGTACATAACGGATCTGTTTTGTAAAACAACTAGAGGTTTTGTAAATAAGCGGATTCTACAATCCATCTGCGACATCGACATAAGATACGTCCATTGTTACGAGGATCAGCCGGTCGATTCAGTAAAAATCTCACCGTGAAAACTTTCGTGGAGTGAGCTGTCAGGGATTGACCAAGCAAACATTTATAATTATAATCGAGAATTTAATAATATTTTTATGTCAATTCTATTAGTCTTAAACGTCAATGTTTTATTTAATTATTGTTCGTGCGTGACGCGCTCGCGCCTCAGGCTATATAAGGACTAGTCTAGGAAAAAAGGAAAAAAAACCAACATTGAGATTGTGACTAAGTTTCTGTTTTGCTATTTTATTAAAAACCCCATAAAATAGTAATTTTTTGACAACTAAAATACTAGCTTCAAAATTATATAAAATGATTAATAGAATTAGCATAAAAAATATTATTAAAATCTCGATTATGATTGCAAATGTATCAAACTCAAATTAAAAGCATTTTTTGAGGCATATTTTTCTATTCCACGTATAAACTGATTTTATTATTTAAATGCTAACAGTATTGAAATAATAATAATAATATGTACAAGTAAATAAAAAGGAAGGGAAATAATCAAAGGGCATCAAAAAATTCATCCACATCGCTGTCAACAGGAAACGTGCCCAAAAGACTGGCAGCATTGCCACGTTGTATGGCAATGCTGATTCTTTGACCAAAAAATAGGCCAACCCTCTGGTCACGTGAAGAGTCGACCAACCGCTTGGCGATGTCTCGAAATACTAAGTGGGCATTCGGGCCCCATGGCCCTAGAGTTTCAACCCCAAACGGCTCAAACATATAGGATCCAAAGTGATTGGAGTATTTGCGCCGTTTGAGGTTTTCCGCACCTGTAGCAGCCGCCCCAGCACACCTCACCGTACTTGGAAGATGGGAGTGCGCAAGGGTGTCGACACACGTTGCATCCCCCACCAAAGGCCTACCAACCTACCAAGACATTATGGTCATTCCGTCTGGTCTCTTCCCATCGTCGCGTGCCAAGCCATTGGGTTCTAAAACAGCTGGCACCCCGGCGGTGACAAGAGCACGACGGATGATGTGATTGATGCTGGCATGCCGTGCTATATCCGGCCTGCGCTTTTATTGCAGCATAAGCCATGGTGTCCGAGACAGTCAACACCTTCACCGCATTGGCAGCGATGTGGAGCTACGCAAGGGGCGCCCAGACGCAGAAAAGTAGCGATCCGGAAGGTGGAGTCACCCAGCAAAGTGCCTATGTTGGGTGACGGTAGCGCTGGAAGCCAGAGGCCCGACTTCCACTCACCCACAGCCAGTAGGCGGGCACGCTCAGCAGTATTGGTGGACGTATTAATAAGATTATTCCGTACCAACCTGCAGAGCGGCTCATCCCACTGCCTCGGGGAAGATGGGTATAAATATTGTTGAACTATCAAAATTAAAGCCAAGATTTATACGGAAATCGGTATTTGGGAAGTATTTTCCTTCCCAGGGGCCGTCCACATGGCTGCCATTTAATAAATCGTTAATTAACAATTAAAACTACTTATATGCTTTTAATATTGTACAGGCATATCACAGAAGTTAGGCAACAGTCAGTATCTTTAATGTCCGTTGTACAGACGCCAGCACATCAAGCTACCCGAAACTGTCAAATTTTCCTAATCAACTTTGAACCTTATGCTTTAGTAATAAAGTTGAAAATCTAATAAAGAAATTTAACAGATTGTAGTAGCTTGATGTGCTGGTGTCTGTACTAAGACTAGGTACTACGAGAGTACTATAGCCACATCAGTGATAAAAAATATTTAAAGTAATTAAAAGATATAGAGTAGAGTAAAAGTTTACCAATACCACTACCTAATATGAAAACGAAATTAGGAGAACTGTTTTTGGTTTCCTATGGCGAAACACTGTCAAGAAACTCCTTGACATGCATCCGGACCATTTTCGTGCAATCGTTGGTAAGTTAAATGTTATTTTCGCCGTGAAACGGTGAAACTGCGATTAAACCGAAAGTGAAAACCTGAGAGAGAGAGGTGGTGGATCTTATGTTCTCAGCACCAAGCGGGTTTGCGTACGTGACTAGGCACATTGCTGCACCGCAGGTTAAACCACAATTTTATTCATAGAAATAGCAATTAATTCGACATTAAACTGTAATTAACTCGGCGCGAACTAACTGCATTCCAAATACTTACAAAAATGATTGATTATTTTGGTCATCAGAATGTTTTCCTGTTATGGGAAAGAAGGCAGGAAGGAATTATTAAGAATCAAAAGGCACTCGGTAAAATATCTTTCTTTACTATTTTGGGAAGACCGCAGAGAGCGATAGCTGTAGGATAAGGGGATATCGAGACTCCTACGAGACAGCAACTCTCCTGCCCGGATCAACGCCCTGGGATCTGGACTTGAAAATCCTCGGGTCCCTAATTCTTATATCGGTGCGGTAGGTTGAGCTAGCGCGTGGTCAGCTTCTGGATCTCCGGGAATTCGAAACACTAAGGTCCGAGCTCCGTCAGAGCCTAGAGGCTGAATGGAGGGAGCGACTTACACAACCCAGGTGGTGCTTACCACGAAAGTGGCGGTATGGCGTGTTATGGAGAAATGCCTGGAGAGGCAGCATGGCGCCCTCAGTTTCCGGCTGACGCAGGTGCTTACTGGACGCGGATGTTTCGGAAAGTATCTGCATCGCAGCGCATCAAGCGGACGCCCGCATGTCATCACTGCGTGGACCGCTCGAGGACACAGGCCGAGGAGGAGTGCTCAGCTTGGGCCTAAGAGCGCTGTGGCCACGTGGCAAAACTTTGGCGGTTTTGGCCCAAAATTTTATGTATTTTATTTAACAGTACCTACCTATCTATATATCTATCTATATCAGGGTGAATGCCGAATGTAAATTAATTTTGGAGTCTGTCCGAAATGTTGAAATTTTTAATTTTTTCTTCGATGAAAGGACACCTTTTTTCCTTTGTGGGTAGGCATAGGAGTAACATACATTTTTGTGTGCTCTTGATAAATTAAATTTTTAAAATAGTTTATATATTATTTATTAATTATATAAATCAGTTCATTTTATATTAGACCCCCCCAAATTCGCTATATATTGTTATCAAGTTTGTAGAGCACTCCTTGGCTCACTTTCATAATACATTGAACATGGACACTAAACTAGCTGCCAGTTTGGAGGACCTCGAGCAGTTGTTTGGCTCCCGAATGCAGGAATTAGTGTTGCCCAAATGCAAGACCAAGACAAGACCTTAGCCAGTCTTGGTCTTGGTCTTGCGTCAATACACCTGGTCTTGGTCTTGGTCTTGGTATTGCGCTCTCAGTCTTGGTCTTGGTCTTGGTCTTGCAGCAAGAGTCTCGCAAGTCTTGCGAGACTCTACTACTTAGACTAGACTACATTCAAATACCTATTAGCCTATTGCTCAGGGTGGCAGGGACATCGACGCGCAACCGCTTACCATGGATTCAGTACATGATTCTGGACCCCCCTGCGTTGAAATTTTTCGTCGGCTTTTTCTTAATTTTTACGTCTTTTTCTGAATTTTTTTACTGTAAACTGTATAAAATCATTATTTCTATCTGACCCAATGAGATTTTTAATTAAAAATAGTAAATTCACTTGTTTCACTTAAAACAGCAATGTAAATAAAACTCGAAAGGGCTACTTGATCAGCTGTATTGCTAAAGTTCATTTGCGAGGTCAACACTGTCTTCGTACCTACGTTATTCGCTTTCAAATGCCGCGACAGACAAAGGGTCCGCAGCACCAAGCGGTCTCCTCGTATTATTAACGCACTTGAAAATAAACTTTAAAATTATTACAATAAAGTGCATAAATGCTTGAACCTGACAAAAAATGCGGAAGATTGCGGGAATCCCCGCGCGGCGTCGAGTCGGCCATGAATCCCAATGAATCTAACAGACGCGTCACATGAGGCATTTTAATCATCTACATAATTGAATGACCCATTTACTACTTTTATTTTAGATTCGTTATGAGGGGATAAATATTTTTCTAAAGCTTCATCGATTTAATGGGGAAGCGCTAAGGTAGCCCGCGAAATTAAAATTTTCTTACGTTTTTTGCAATTTGCTGGTCAGTGAATTTCGCGGGCTACCTTACCGCTTTCGCCTTAAGTAAAGAAGATTAAAAAAAAACGTGCAGAAGTGTATTGATAGTCACGTAATTTTTCAATATTTTTTTATTATCAACATTAATTTTAGTTTTGAATGCAATTCAACAATGTAATGTACTGTTTCATAAAAAAAATACATCCATTTTCGCAATTAATTTCGTGAGTAGGTAACAAGGTACATATACATATGTATGTATAACTAAATGAGTTTGTACACTCTATCATTTTGTTCATCTGTGTTCGGTGCATTTCCTAGATTTTTTTGATCGCAAACGGGCGTGCTGTTTGCGAATTTGTGATCTTAACGTAGTTTTTAAAATCAAAAGTAATTTTCTCTCTCTGTGTGTGTTTGTTGTTTGAGAGTGACTAAAATTCGGTCCACACTGTGGACCGAATCTTGTCATGGCTGTGGACTCCACAGCCATGGCCAGTACGCTCACCGGACTTGACCCATTAGATTTTTTTCTTTGGGGTTAAAAACTGCTACTAGTACTAGACTTACTCGACTCGCTGTTAGTTTTAAATTTTGCTGAATAGAAGAATAATATAAACTTTGAAACATAAATATCTACATAATTTTTACCAACCTACTAACGTTAGATCTGCACATTAAACTTATACAAGTATAATATAATATATCTAAGTAGATATACCTACAAGGTATGAAATGAACTTTGCTAGAAAGTTATGCTAGGTACATTTTTATCACATATGGGAACAAAGTAAGTAACACGCTACCTACCTACTTAATAAATAGTCGAAACATATAATAATCAATACAATACCTTTTAGTGTTATGACGATACGGAAAACCGTATCGTCGTGTATCAAAAGATACTGGGGAACGTATATCACAATCGGGATTAAAACCAAATACCTACTATAACGCCCAAATCTCAGTTTGACTTAACTGCGAGACGCAAGAGTCTTGCAGGCTTAGTCTTGTTCTTGCTCAAGTCTTGCAGGGTTCAGTCTTGGTCTTGGTCTTGCTACAATAAGTCGGTCTTGGTCTTGGTCTTGGTCTTGCAAAAATGCAAGAACAAGACCAAGACTGCAAGACCAAGACCGATTTTGGGCAACACTAGCAGGAATATGAAGTTAAATTGCAGCAGGCTACCACTGGTACCATTTCAGCTTCACCAGACCTTATATCAATTGCACGTGAGTTCTCAGAGTTTAAGCTGTTTATTTGTCAAGCCCTCTCCAAGTTAAAAACTCAAATTGAGCTGCTAGCTGCTGGGTTCGATAGGCATGAAACCATCATGCGAAGAAAGGTCTTGCTGTTCCATGGTGTTCCGGAGAAGGATAATGAAAAGTTACTTGATGTGGTCCACAACATTATATCCAACCAAATTAAATTGAAGGAGGTATGCAGTGACAAGAATATTATCCATGTTTGTCATAGACTTGGATTCTCACAGCAGAAGGCCCGACCCATATTGGTACGATTCTTCAAAATGGAGCACCGACAACTTGTATGGGATAGCAAGAAAGCTCTCAAGGGTACCGGGATCACCATCTCCGAGTTCTTGACACAAGTTCGGCATCGTGTGTTTGCAGCTGCTCGTAAGCATTTCGGTGTGCCAAATTGCTGGTCCATGGAAGGCAAGATTGTTGTTATTTGCCCAGACAAATCCCGCCGGAAGATCGAAACGGCAGGCGAACTTCACGATCTAATAGCCAAATTCCCGTCTTGCTCAGTCGACACCGAGGATTCTACGCAATCTGAAGATCGTGGATCTCCTAGTGCCGCAACCTCGGCTACTCCTGCTAAGAGATCAAGGAAGACGCGTCTGCGCAAGTAGCTCATTCATTGTTATTGTTTTGTCACTCCATTTTTCTCCATTTTGTTCACTACTTCTCAACTTGGCCGCTCTGCATAGTCACAATCGTATTGGACCGGTAGTTAAATTAGTAATTTTTATTTGTATCACCTCTTATCATTTTACTTTATATTTTTATTATTGCTGGTATGTACAGACGCCAGCACATCAACCTACCCGAAACTGTCATATTTTCCAGATCAACTTTGAACCTTCTGCTGTAGCGATAAAATTGAAAATTTATCAAAGAAATTTGACAGATTGTAGTAGCTTGATGTGCTGGCGTCTGTGCATTAGTTCTAGTTTACGGTCTTAGAACTTTGTTTTGACAATGTGACAGTTGTATTATAGACTGATGTAGACAGATGTCAGTGTCATGTCACTGCACGTATTCAGCCGTCTTTGCGTCGCGTTCCATTCTACGTACAGTTCGATGTTATCGTTTGTTTCTTTTTTTCTATTTCTACTACTACTTTATTTAGTTTTAACATAGTTGTGTATCTTTGATAGGTATTTAAGAGGACTAGTAGAGCAAAGTGTCCTTGAGAAACGCATGCACACATATACACAATCGACGCGTACGCCATCTAACGACGACGCCCATCACAATTATGACATACAGCATACGATTTACGATTACGCCCGAGTATTCCAATAGATGACGCGGAAACAAGTAGTTATGACAACAAAATTATTAACCGATTTCTAAAAAGGAGGAGGTTCTCAATTCGGATTTGTTTATTATTATTTTTTTTATTTATGTTCGGGTCCTATATAGACGACCTCCATCATAAATAGACGGATTTGCAAAATTCTTTTTTTGTTCGAAAGAGGTTTGTTTCGAAAGGGTCACATTTAAATTTCGTAAAGATCTGATGATGAGTTTCAGAGACAGACAACGGAACTCTTCAATAAATGCCAGCAAATCAACCGCGATCGCTGCCATCGCATTTGTATGCATTATTTACGCAATCACACAACATAACATCACGCCTGTACCCTTAAAAGTGGTAGGCAGATGTGTTTAATAGCTTCCTGTCGCTGATATTCACATAGCAAGTAGTGTTATATGAATTTGTGTGGGGTAGGTAGGGACAACTGAAAAGTGATAAATAAAAACTGTTTTTACAAAAAAAAAAAAAACAACCGACTTCCAAAATAAACCACTACAAAGTGAAAAATAACTTTAATTTCGGAAGTCGGTATCGTCGGTTGTAGCTTTGTAGTGTTTTTTTTTTGAAAGTCGGCAATAATAAATTATACGTTGTACGAGTAACTACCCATTCGAACTGCTCCTAAGAAAATATTGTTGGTACGCGTCAAAAGTGCTCTAAAGTGTCGTTAAAAGTGCTGATCGTGTGAATAATATCAATAACAACAATCTACAATTAATAAGTGACTTAGTGCTTTGTGTATCAATTCTAGACAAAAAACGTATCAAAATAGTTATTCATCTACCGTCAGGAGTAATTCACCAGTTATAATAAAACGCGTAAGCGCCGCAGATAGCACGGCGCATACGACGTTCTTCTCGCGAGCTCGCTGTTAGTTCGCTCGTTGTATTGCGCAGGGCCTTTATTAGAGTGCACTTTTACCAACAAAGATTGAAGGGGTCTTTAATAGTGTGCTTGGAACAGTATACATTTTTTTCTTTTTAATAATTATTTCGGCATTGGAATTGTTGTGAGACTGACTATTAATTAGAATGGCTTCGTCAACATTGTTATGGGGATGCTGTGCTAATGAAGACAGCAAGGATGGAAAAAAATCGATTAATTGTTCCAAATGCAATAAATTGTATCATTTTGAGTGCCTGTCTCTTCCGGAAGTTTCCGAGGACACGGATGTCTACTGTAAATGGAGGTGTTCTAATTGCGGGAGTCACATCTCGAATACCTCCAAAAAGGAATATACTCCAACCCGTAATGTCTCCACCTCTAGGGGGAACAAGAGACCTGCTTTGAACTCGCCCCCTGAAGCAACCTTTGTGACTCGTGATGATGTACGCGATATCCTCCAGGAAGTAATACAGGCTGAATTCGGTTCTATGCTTCGTCAAATAAACAATACAATACTCAATGTCGTAAATAAAGAGCTTGAACCGATTAAGAAAGAACTTACGGAGATGACGGCGTCATTGAATTTTCACATACAGGAGTTTGAAGAATATCAGTCTGAACATAGGGCTTTGAAAGTCTCGGTAAAAGACTTAGAGACAGAAAATACTAACCTTAAGAGGTCAGTGGCGGATATGGGCCAGCGAATCAACTATTTGGAGCAACAGGCACGTTCGACTTACCTTGAAGTTCATTGTTTGCCCGAAAATAAACAGGAGAATCTCTATACAGTCGTTAAGCAACTAGGATCAGTCGTTGGATGCAAGTTGAGCGACACCGATATCCATCATTGCACCCGTGTAGCCAAACTACAAAATTCTAGTGCCCGCCCGCGCTCTATCGTAGTCCAATTGGCCTCCCCAAGAACTCGTGACCTACTCTTGGCTTCTGTCATTAACTACAATAAAGGCAAGAATAACATCGAAAAACTAAATACAGCGGACCTTGGACTGGTTGGTGAAAAGAAGCCAATATATGTGCAAGAAAATTTGTCTCCTTTTAACAAAGCGCTGCATGCTGCTACTAGACTTCAAGCAAAAGAAAAAGGATATCAATTCGTCTGGGTTAGAAATGGTAGAATCTTCGTCAGGAAAAGTGATGGGTCAGAACATATCCTCATTAAGAATCTAGAGTCCCTAAATAAGTTGACGTGAAAAAAAACATACTTTATATTTTAATTAAAAATACATGTAATTGTAACTTGAATATAATACAAAATTCGATAATTTACAAATTTATTACCAGAATTGTAGAGGCGTGAGAACAAAAACGCATATTATCATCTTTCGTAATGTATGCTGTAATAACTATGACATTATCATTTTTACAGAGACTTGGCTTAATAATACCGTACTGAGCAGCGAGCTGTTCGACGACAGATACATTGTATACAGAAGGGACAGAGAAAGTTCTTGTCTACAGAGTAGTAAAGAAGGTGGGGGTGTTTTGATAGCCGTAAAAAAATCTATAATTTCCAAACGAGCAGAACAATTTGAAAGTAATTGTGAAGACCTTTGGGTAATTTTAGATCTACCTGCGGCTCGATCTGTACGTCGGGCAGCTCTCTGTTCTGTATACCTGCCACCACCTGTACGTATCTCGTACTTGGAACACTTTTTGGACAAATGTAATGCAGTGTTTGAACAGTTAAACTTATCATATGTCTGCATCGCAGGTGATTTCAATATCGGTGATATCGATTGAAGTAAAGTCAATAATTCTGATAAATGCCTTAAGTTGTCCAATTTAAGTCAAACTTTGATAGATTTCACGTATGTTAATAGGCTTAATCAATTTAACAATGTATGTAATGCTTCAAGCCGCATTTTAGATCTTATACTATGTAACCATTCATTGTGTAGAGTGAGTCAAAGTGAGGATCCGATTGCTAATATTGACCAGCATCATCCACCCCTCGATATCGTGATTTCTCTAAATAAGGAAGCTAAACTCCCATATAACACTACTTGCGGTAGACCTAATTTTCGAAAAACGAGTTACATACCAATTCGGAAATATTTGAGTGAAACTGCCTGGGATGAGTTACTTGAAGCACAGCAGGCAGTTAATGAGATGGTGGAGGTATTTTATGACGTTATTCAGAAAGGTATAGAAAAATTTATAACTAAGCGAGTGCCAAAAAAAAGTAAATTTCCACCATGGTTCAATCGAGATCTAATCAAATTACTTAATTGCAAAAATAAGATCAGAAATCGCCACAATATTTACAAAAACCCTTTAGACAGAATTGAACTGCAGATTATAACTAAGCGCTGTAATGACCTAGCAAAACTTTGTTACAACAATTATATGAAGCGATTGGAAAACGAATTCAAAAATAATCCGAAGTTTTTCTGGAGTTACGTTAAAACTAAAAGAGGTGGGTCAAGCTCTTATCCCGTTATTTCTTCTAGTACACGTTTAGATGAATATGTACTTTTATCAATAACTTCACAATCGTGATCTTCCTGTGGTACCACTGTTTCCAATCTATAAAAAAAATAACATCACATATCATCACTTATCATCTATCGCTTTCCATCAGGTGTGATCGAGGTCAAAAGCGGGCCGCCCATTCATCAATAATAAAATGAAAAAAATAGAAGATTTTAAATTACGTTTTTAATTATTTTAAATTAAGTTAAAAGGAGGCTCAATAATTTAAAAAAGTGCATCATTAAAAGCGCAAAAAGTTTTTAGAGGTTCATTAATTTCAAAAAGTGTCCATCATTAGCAGGTCAATAAGTTTTGAAAGAATAGGTTAAATATTTCCTTTTAATAAATCAATTCAATTTCCTCACATAACTTTTTTCTCCAAGTGAATTCAGACATGCTGTCTTAGGATTAATTAAGCAAACTACTCCATGAGGGCAATAAAGATCAACATAGCTCATAATGCTGCATGATGATGATGATGATAGGACTCCCTTTTCCGCACTTAGACTCCCATTTGGTCCGTTGTGCGTGGGTTCATAATGCTGCAATTAACTTTGTGTCTGGGTACGGTCTACCCATTCTCCTTTGTCAAATAAGTAAGGCCTTTTACACATTATGCCGTGTCTGCGGCAGCGCCGCCGCGCACCGCCCGCCACGGTATTTTTATCTATACAGTATTCTATCTTCATAAAAACGGTCGGAACGCGAATCATACCTACGCGCCTCGATTTCGGTTTACACTCAGTCTCGAATGCTCCGCAGTGACGAGTGGACGCCGGACGGTGTGACGGTTTCGTAAGCAGTAAGCGTGCAATTTGTGACAAATATTCATTGAAATAAGTACAAGTACTTACTTAATAATATGGCAAAGAGACTATATTGTGCTGTTTTTGGTTGTTTGAATTCGTCAATAAGTTTTTTTAATTAAATCTATTGATCAAAAAGACCATGTATTTTTATTGAACTCTTTCTATTCCATTCACAACGTGTTTCTATTTTATAAATGAAAAGTCTTTTTTACAAAAAAAAAAAAACTACGGACTTCAAAAAAAAAACAACACAAAGTAATTAACTTTAATTTTGGAAGTCGGTGTCGTTGGATCTGCATTTTCGTTTTTTGACACCGACTTCCGAAATTAAAGACTTTATTTTTCACTTTGTAGTATTTTTTTGGAAGTCGGTTGTTTTTTTTTTTTGTAAAAAAGTTATATTTTTCACTTTTTAGTTGTACCTACCCCGCCCAAATTCATATAACACTAATTGCTATGTTAATATCAGTGACAGGAAGCTATTGAACACATTTGCCTACCCCTTTAAAGGGTATAGGCGTGATGTTATGTTGTGTGATTGGGTAAACTGGCATGTATTGAAGAGTTCCGTTGTTTGTCTCCGAAACTCCTCATCAGACCTTTACGAAATTTAAATGGGACCATTTCGGAATAAACCTCTTTTGAACAAAAAAAGAATTTTGCAAATCCATCTACATATTTTTATGACGGAGTTATGACCGAACATACATAAAAAAAAAAATAGAAACATCCGAATTGACAACCTCCTCATTCTTAGAAGTCGGTTAAAAAAATATTTACCTATACCTATAGGTAAATATTTTTTTTAACTTCTTGAGTTTCTTTCTAGTTTTGTGACTGTAGGTACAGTCACA
The DNA here is from genome assembly GCA_963855955.1 of Luperina nickerlii. Classification (NCBI taxonomy): domain Eukaryota; kingdom Metazoa; phylum Arthropoda; class Insecta; order Lepidoptera; family Noctuidae; genus Luperina; species Luperina nickerlii. Next base: position 991,182 of record OY979670.1, read on the forward strand.
AAACTAGAAAGAAACTCAAATAGGTTGATGAAATTAAAATACTGTAGGCGGGAGGGGTTATCGCGTGTTTACGTACCGCGCGACTGTAGTACATTATAAAAAAAAATTATATAATACAGCGGCGCCGCCGCCGCCGCGGTGCCGCTGTATTGGTTGCCCTTGGATTTGCATGAACCCTTGCACACGGCGGCGCCGCGGCGGCGGCAGCATGATTCGGCGGCGAGTATTGCTACGGTTTTATCAAAACTCGTCGCCTCCGCCGCGGCGCCGTGTGTTCATCATCATACAAATCCAAGGGTGACTGATGCAGCGGCGCCGCGGCAGTGGCGGTGCCGCTGCAGCTGCGGCATAATGTGTAAACAGCCTCAAAGATAGGTACCTACCTAACATTCATACATAATATTATGAATCTATTTATTATAAACGAAATCAATAATAATAAAAACCAAAATCTTGCTTGTGATAATTTTCATCGCAATTTTTAGATGAATTTGTTATTTCGTTATGCCCAATATCAATAAGTTAGGTGCTTTTAGTTTTTTTTTAAATTGTAGTTTCGCATTAGAAATAACTTCCGTGTTGATATTTACGACTGTGTTTCTCCTGTGAAAGATAATTACATTGTAGACGTTTTAATTATTATTTATAAAAAAATAATAAATACATAATATATATAAATTCAAAATACATTTAAAAAGAAAACTTCGGTTAGAGAATCCCTGGGACTCGAACCCGGGGACTCTTGAATACAAATCTACACATCGGCCTCATACGCTAACGTAACAGTTACGAATGTAGTCGAAAAAGTTGAGCTTATGCGTATATGCGTCATGACTGCACTATCTTAGACGTTTCTAAATTCATAGTTTTATTGTTAAAAAAATAAATATTCAATAATAATAAAATGCTCTTATTTTTTAATTTCGTATATATATATATATAATATGTTCAGCGTTTTATATGAACGTTTTGTAATCCGAACGGAATTTTTCACTTCATATTTACAATAAATGATAATTGATAACAAGGTTACGCTATTTTAACTTCAAAGTATTTTATATTTACACGAAATAAAAATATTTACGCAAAGAAGATTATGCAAATAATAATAAACAATGAATTTACAAATAAAACTTTACAAAAACATAACAATCTTGGCGGAAATATTGCGGCGAAAAGAGCGACACGTCCGTATAGCATCAGGCCTCGGCCGGCAGTGTCGCTACACAGCGTTTACGCACACATGCGCACGTATTTTGTTCGAAAATAAGAATATGCGATTTACAAAGAATCTATTGTTTGGACAAAAAAATTAAAACACTAGTATTTTAGTATGTTGCTTGTAGAATAATCTGACAAAAAATCAGAATGATTGTATGTATTTTAGTATGGATTTTATTGTAAAAAGAAAATTTTTAGAGGCATCTTCATGATTTTTTTCTATCGTATCAAATTAGTTGTATTATGTTTTCACCACACTATCTATCTAGCATATATCCTGAAGAATATCATATATTTTTCTGATTTTTTTTACTGTAGTCTATCATATACTTTTATTGTTTCGAAAACTTGCGTTTAGGTCTTGTAAGCCCCTTAATATTGTAAAATTCCTGCCAATATACCAGCGAGTGGGGGAGGTTTTTCTCAAAGGAAAATCTTTTTTATTTGTGTTTTTAGTTTTTACGTTATTTTAAATATTACTCTTGTATTTTAGATATTTATATTTTTATTATAATTTAGGTACTTATTGCTCATGGATGATGTAGCTGATCTTAACGAAAGCTTCTTCTCGTGCTCTTCGTCTATTAGTTTTGTTAGTGCGGACAGTGACTCTTCCATACCACTTACTTTACATGATAAAATCTCTTCTCTTTTCTCCAATGACCCTAAGAATCTTCATGTAGCTCACATAAATGCTCCTTGTCACTATTCTGACCTTCTGGCATCCTTTAGCAGTGCTCATCTGGATGCGCTCTTAATATCGGAATCCTTTTTGAAGCCATCACTCCTCTCTACTCAGTACTCACTGGGCTTCGTCTTGATCCGCAACGATAGGACCGGCAAAGGTGGAGGAGGTGTTGCTATTTACCTGCGTGCTGACCTACCCTACAAGGTGGTCAATTCGTCTCCTCCGCGGTATTCTGAATCGGCTGAATACTTGTTTCTTGAAATTACTGTTAATCACACAAAAGTTTTGCTTGCAGTGCTCTACAGTCCTATTATAACCTTCACATAGACTACTTCAATTCTCTCGACTCCACGCTCAGTGATCTTTGCCCAATGTATGAGCACGTTATTTTAATGGGTGATTTTAATACTTGCTTGATTAAAAATGACACTCCTTGTCTTCTTTCAATCGTCAAGTTTTGCCTCTTTCTGCAACTCACTATTTTCCTAACTGTTCACCCTCGTTTCTAGATCTTATGATTGTCTCCTCTCCTAGTAATGTTTTTTACCATGGTCAACTTACGGCTACTTTTTCTTACCACGATCTCATTTACCTTTCGTATCGTATCCGTGTACCCAAGCGTAAGTCCCAGCTTTTATATCTCCGTAACTACAAGGGCATAGATCTGGAAACCTTGCAGCTTGATGCCGGCGATCTCGACTGGCCCGTCTGGTTGAGATCAATGACATCGACGATAAGGTGAAATGTTTTAACGCAACCGTCCTCGACTTATATGATCAGCATGCCCTTATCCGACGTGTCAAAGTTAGACATTACCCTGCACCATGGATAACGCTACAAATTAAAGAGATTATGGCTCGCAGGGATAAGGCTAAGAGCAGATATAAGCGCAGACCTTCAGAGCCGAATCTCTCTTATTACAAATCATTACGTAATCGCTGCAGTCATCTGTGTCGGGATGCTAAAAGACGCTATTTGCACGATCAAGTCAATAACCGCAGTTCTTCCGATGTATGGAAATTACTCAAATCTGTAGGCATAGGCAAGTCACCTGCCAACCAGTGTAAGGATGTGAACCTCAATGATCTCAACAAGCATTTCTCTCTCCTTCCCTTTTCTCTTGATCCGTCTGTCAAGGCTGCGACACTAGAGAGTCTTGCTAGTTTGCCGTTACCACAATATTCTCACTTTGAGCTTAACGATGTTACTGAGGATGACGTTAAGAAGTCTATACTTGCGATTACTTCTTCTGCAGTCGGTAATGATAAGTTGTGTTCAAGAATGATAACTCCTATCCTTTCCTCATTACTTCCTGTTCTCACTCACATCTTCAATTACTCATTTTCCTCTTGCTCCTTTCCGTCAGTTTGGAAACAGGCTCACATAATACCTTTACCTAAAACTAACAATCCTACTTTGTTATCCCACTTTAGACCTATTTCTATTCTCCCATTTCTTTCTAAAGTTTTTGAACACATAGTCCACAGACAACTCGATAATATCCCCTTTTCAATCCGGTTTTCGCTCGGGTCACAGTACTGTAACCGCACTTTTGAAGGTGACTGACGAAATCCGTTGGGCTATGGAGAATAAGTCCCTTACTGTTCTTGTACTGCTTGACTTTAGTAGCGCCTTCAATTCAGTAGATTTCGACATTTTACTAGGTTTCCTCAAATCTATCAATTTCTCTTCTTCCACTTTAGCTTGGTTCAGTTCTTATCTTCGGGGACGCTCTCAGTGTGTTCGCCTGGAGGAGTCCTTCTCTGATTGGTGTAGCTTCACTGAGGGTGTTCCTCAGGGTAGCGTTCTCTCTCCTCTCCTTTTTTCAATTTTCATAAACTTTGTTACCAGAGTAATCTCCTCTAGTTTTCATCTCTACGCAGATGACTTGCAGCTTTATTGACATTTTACTGTAGCTAACGCGAGTTCTGCAATTGCTGCAATGAATCATGACCTGGCTCACATCAGCGTTTGGGCTAAGTCATTTGGTCTGCAAATTAACCCAACTAAATCCCAGGCCATGATCATAGGCAGCAGATTCGTTCGCAATGCGGCTGATGTTACATCTTTGATGCCTTTATATCTCGATAGTGTTCGCATTGACTATACTGAAACCGCTAAAAATCTGGGTGTAGTTATTGACTCCAACCTTTGGTGGCGTGCTCAGGTCAATGAGGTCAGTCGAAAGGTACATTTCTCCTTTCATTCGCTGAAATGCCTTCAAAGTCTTCTGCCCTTGAAGATTAAAATTTCATTAGCACAAACACTTATTCAGCCGATTATAGATTATGCCGACGCCTGCTACCTGGATGCTACTGAGGAGCTACTAAACAAGCTTGAGCGCTTGCAAAACCTGTGCATTCGCTTTGTTTTCTGTCTTCGTAAGTATGACCATGTCTCTCACCTTCGCAAAGAACTCCCAAGTGAGAGTGGCTCCCAATCCGTCTTCGCAGGAATACTCGGATTTTATGTCTCCTCTTTAACATCTTACACAACCCGTCGTATCCTTCCTACTTGCGTGAGCGTTTTTCTTACGCGCGCCCTAGCGACGCACCATGTAGATCACACCTAAGATCCCTTCCTCATAAAACAAACTACTATTCTTATTCCTTCTCTGTCCATGCAAATGTAGATTGAAAGAGCATTACCTTTCCTCTATACTGTGAGTATTTATATACATATGTATATGTTTATAAAAATAAAAAATAAAATAAAATTTGTTTATTTCAGACTATCATGTCCATATTTTGTTAGTAACAAATTAGTTATCTTAGGACTAAGGTTAGTAGCAATGTAGGTAGGTACTGTATAAATTGATTGAAAATAAATTAAATTGAAATTGAATTGAAATTAAATATTAAATATTTTTACAAATAAATTACAAACAATAATAATAATAATTAGCCTAGGTATATAAAAAATCATCATAAAACGTGTAACCCTATGAGCCTTCCCACCACTGGCGATACTGGTCGATCCGCAATCATCCTTAGGATTCCGCTGCCACTACCTCGAATTCTGCGAATTAGTGAGGCTGACTTTTTGCGCATTATAGCATAAAAGTCATCCACCCTCGCGTCTGCAAACATGCCCGAAGCACTACAAAAACGAGGCAGCCGCAGCAAAACCCTAAAGGCGTTGTTATACTGAACTCTGAGGTCATTGTAGGCCCGCTGCGTGTAGTTAGTCCATAGGGCGCTGGTGTAAAAGCTTTGGCAGTAGGCTCTAAACAATGTTACCTTTACCTGTGCTGTACACCGCGCAAACCTATGCACCAACATATTCGCCCGCACCGACAACGCCCTCCGCTCTCTCTCAATATCTGCGTCATCATGTAGGGTTTCGGTCACAACATGCCCTAGATACCTAAACTGAGAGACACGACTCAAAGATACTCCGTTAAGATACACTGGTGGTATATGTTCAGGTTGTTTAATCTTACCTCTAATAAGCATATACTCACTCTTTCTATCGTTGTATTTCAAACCATGACCCTCAGCATAGGCCTCACACATACCTAGCAGCTTCCGTAGGCCACCAACAGATGGACTCAGCAACACCATATCGTCCGCGTAACTGATGTTATTGACGCAAACGTTATCTATGTGACATCCGACATGGCTGTCGCTGAGCTCATCAATCAGCTGATTGACATACAGATTAAAGAGTCTTGGAGAGGTCAGCCCCCCTTGCCTCACACCACACTCAAGTTTATATTCATCAGAATATGCATTCCCCCACTTGACGAAATTTTTCTGTTGCTTATACCAGAAAGAAAATATATTAATGAGTTCAACAGGAGCCCCGACCTCCCCAAGCTTAGACCAGAGCTTATTATAATCGACTAGGTCGAAGGCCTTCGATAGGTCAAGGAAGCAAGCATAGATGGGTGTTTTTCTATCAACATAATAGGCGACTGTATGTTTTAAAGTCAAAATAGCACTTTCCGTTGACAAACTCTCACGGAAACCAAACTGGGCATCATGAAGCTTAACATACTTGCTGAGCTGAGTATCTAAAAGACCATCGAAGACCTTCGCAATCACATTAGCCAGGGAGATAGGCCTATAGTTACGTTTATCAGTCACATCCCCAGTACGATTCTTTGCTATAGGCACAACAATAGTTTCCGTCATCTTAGACGGTAGGTACGAGTGCCGTATGCAGAAAGTAAACAGCATGGCCAACACTCTAAACAAATGTGTACCCGCGTGTTGCAGGTGCTCAATGCTGAGTCCGTCACTGCCCGGAGATTTACCACGTTTCATGTTAACGATAATACTCTTAACGTCCTGAGCAGAAAACCCAATTGGGTTCTCACAGGCAGCCACGGCCTCAACATTGAACATATCAACATTGCTGGTAAGAGGAGCCTCAACTTTAAAATGGTTTTTAAAAACGTTAGCTATACCTTTAGGCTCACTACACCCATCTACACTCACTGGTAAACTAACCCTACCACTCATCCTCTTAGTAGTTTTCCAGAAAGCTCTAAAATCTTTACCTGTAACGTGGGCGGCTAATACATCCATTTTAAGTTGGTCTTGGTGATTTTGACAAAACTTCAGTCTAGATTTAAATGTTTTACGAGTAAGATACATCGCGTCGTGCACCGGCCCGCCTTCCGGCTTACCATGAGCTAAATACCGTTGATATGCCTCCCTAGCCTCCCTATGTGCCTCTTTAACGTGTTTATTCCACCCCACCACTGTTTTACCCTTTTTGAGCTTTCTTCCCTTTTTACTTTGCACGGCCGCTTCACATAAAATGTGAAAATGTTTATAATTATATTTTAGCATTATGTATTTATTTAAGTATATTTATGTTTATTATTTTTTTGCATTATATGTGTAGGTTTATTTAATATTCTAGTTTTAGACTTCACACATTCATATTTTTCTCTTCTTGTTCTCACACACTATTGTCTACATTTCTTTTTTACTTCTCCTTTCGCAGGTCTGCTTGAAGAAATTTCTTAAGAAATAAGCGGTACCTTTGTACTCAAATTATAGTTATGTCATATCCCTATGTATTTTATTGTGTGTACATAAATTATAAAATAAATAAATAAAATAAAAGGAGAAAAACTATCTTCCATAATTGGGGAACCTAGGAGGTGCAGCGAGCTTTTTTCTAAAATTTTTATTTTTGGGGGGCTATTGCAATTAATTTCTCTAGGGTCAATTGTCTGTCGGTAATGTCAGAATAGTACATTACTTCAGAGGGAAGAAAGTGACAGTTCCATACCGAGATTATGGCATTTGCGCCACGAGCTTGCGAGGGGCGCAAACCATTTGAGGTATGGAACTGTACATTATCCTGAGGGATGTATAGTGCTTTTTATTACACCTACGAGGAAAATTATGGACATAAATGCATAGAAATGTTTCTATTTAGTTAAAAGTACAATTATTAAAAGTGCAGCTATTTTTTACACGACGCCTTAGTAACAAAAAATACTTAGGTAGGTACACGTTGAAGTGTATCAAAATCATACATAATCAGTCTATAATGTTCCCACTGGTGAGACACAGGCCTCCTTTCTGTTCTCAAACTCAAACCATTTATTTTCAATTAAACCATTTACAGGCACTTTTGAATTGTTAAGAAGTGCGCGTTTTATATACAAAAATAATTTCGTTTTTAATTTTCTGTATGCACCAAGGAGGTTGGTAACTGGTAAAAAAAAACTGTATGTGGCCAGTAACAATTTACTTGAAATTTAATTAGTAGACAGTTAAAGTCTCTTGGCAGTATGACTGCTGACAAATTAAAAAAAAAAGAAAAACCGGGTATGTAATGGAATTTCATACATACTTCCCACCCTTGGGTCGGAAGGATTTTCATACAAACTTCCATACCTTGGGATGAAAGGATTTGAAGGGCGGGATAAAGGCGTTTCTTCCCTCTAATTGGTATAATTAGTATGTATTTTCAGAGCAGGTGTGATAAAAAGGTAATTTTCGCATTTTGAGGGGTTAAGGTCCAAGTCAATAGATTTAAATTCCTGTTTGAGAAGTCTACATTGTGTTTGTCTTTGGTCTTTCAAAACGGTGTCTACATCACCTCCTAGCGTTCCATCATCTAGATACCACACGTTGAATTTTGAATTTAGTTTCTGGATACAGTCAAACCTGGATAAGTGAGAACTGGATAAGTGAGAAAACTCTATAAGTGAGAGTAATAGCCAGGACCCGTCATTTTAAGCTCCCAAAACCTCTATTAGCGAGAAATAGAAACCTCTGTAAGAGAGAGTCGTTTTTCCCTCATAGACCTCCGTAAGTGAGACTGCTACTTATCTATACCTCTATAAGAGACAGTCGAGCTTTATTTACAAATTTAACATCTGGTATTTTATGACTCATTCTTAACTTTCGTGGAACTTTCTACCATTGTTTTTGTATTGTTTTTTCGTCAATATTGTACCTATTCTATTTCGTGGAACTAAATAATGTTGTTATTCTATCGCATTCTTTTCGCATGGACGGACACATGTGCCTGTGTACCGTCTTGTTTGTCGGACTTACTCAGTTTATAGTTATCAATTGCGAAGGAAAGTTCTGTTCTGCATCATGTCCAAACGGAAAATTAAAGTACTGTCATTAAGTGATAAACTTAAAATAGTAAATGCGTTTGAATCCGGAAAATCGCGAAATGAAATTCAGAGGGAGTTTAATTTACCAGAGTCCACCTATTATAAAATCAAAAGACTATAAAGTCTGAGTGCTCTGATGGACAAGTACATACAATACAATTTTTGTTTTGTTTTCGTAAGCATTTAAAAATATATATGTACATAATATATGTTGTGCATATCATGCACATAATTTTATCATATTACATATTCACTACATTCGTACTTGCTGTGACTTGTTATTGCTGCGTACCTCTATAAGAGAGAAACGCTACCCATGTACCTGCATTAGCGAGAAACTCGGGTTAGTGAGAAACCTCTATAAGCGAGAATGAGATTATGCTCCCTTGAACTCTCACTTATCCAGGTTTGACTGTAATTGGGTGAATAGCTAAACTGAAAATGACAAGACCGAGAGGGTCATCTTGTTGGCATCCAACTGAAGATTCAAAAATATTGTCCTTATATAATAATTTGGAAGGGTGTCTGTAACACTGCCACAAGAAACCATAAATTTCGGGTAGTTCCTTTTTGACTTCAGCCAACAAAGCGTCCCTGTTTACAGAATTAAAGGCGTTCTTCACGTCAACCTTGAGGATGACCTCACCTTTATTCGAGCTTAAGAATGTGGAAAGGGCATAAACGCCAGCCTCATAGCCCCCTTTTGAGCCAAAACCAAGCTGCAGGGGCTGAAACTTAGCTGCAAGCGATTCGCTATACAGCTTACAGCATATTTTGGCTGCCGTACGCCTGTAAGTGCACCCAACGGCGATGGGACGATTTATTTATTAATAAAAAAAAAATTTAAGCATTTATTTCAATTAAACCATTTACAGGCACTTTTGATTGAATTGTCAAGAAGTCGGTCAGTCATAAAATATGAAACTAGTTGCCCATTCCAAAAGGTAGTTTTCGTATGGAGAAGAATGGACAAGAAACTCCACCGTTACTCTTTTAAAATGTTTTACAAGGTTTTGTATACATAATATAATTATATGTGAAGACGATGCACCTAGAATAAAAGAAGTCTACCCTAAAAAAAAAAAAGAATTAAAAATGAAGCAATTACAGGTAAATCATTGAGGGTTTTCTGAAATGACGTTCGCTAGGTGGCAGCACTGACACGTAAGGTCCAGGCATACAGATGCCTGGACCTTACGTGTATATATAGGCTCTTTGACAGCAAAGAGCCTATATTTTCTTTAGTCATGACTGAATGATGAACGAATGAATGAATCGAACGATGAACGTCATCATATATTTTATATTGGAAGACCTCTTGTCACAGTGGTGCCAACTGTGTCGTAAATTTTCACGAAAACCCTCATTATGTGATAGATACATGGTGCTTACAATATTTACAAATTATTTACAAATATTGGAAAAGTAAATGATTTTTCTAGAATTTTAACAAGTGTGTGAGTTACAGTAGCCACAGATTGTAAAAATCAAAGTAAAAAAATATAAATTAAATTAGGAACTAGTTTGATTTTGTCTAGACACTAGATTGTCCTATGGAGCAGGACCAGCATGTTTCCAAGCATTCTTATCTTGGATTTAATCCTCTAATTTGTAATATCCTTGTTCTTGTTTAGGTACATAGTGTACTTTTAATATGAGTTTTAAATTTTCTTTCATTTAATTGCAATATGTCACAAGGTATTTTGTTGTAGCATTTAACACAGTACCTACCACATAAAAGATGTATGTACTTTAGATAATCTGAAAAAAGGTTGATCTAATGTAGAGAGAGCCCAAAGAGCTCAATTAAAAGTGAGTTGCTTTTTCCCAATCTTCTATCCAACTTTTGAACCTTACCAACACTGCCAAGTACTAACGGTCGGGCAGTTATTATCTCATGACAGTATTTAAAAAAACACTCCGAACTTCTCTTAGATCACGATTTCCCAGCACAAAATAGACGATGAAAAAAATGTTTGTTCCATTATCCGTTATAACACCAGTTTATAATAAAGAAATATCAAAGCTAGTATTTAGATATTTCTAATAATAACATAAAAGCTGTGTGGTTTAAAATAACAAAGAATCAAGGAAAAACAAAACAGCGAGAACCGTATGAATTGTCTCTAAAAACTTATACCTAACTTATAGACAATAGAAAATTTCTTTACCAACATCCCAATAGAGGTTACGAAATCTTTCCCCTCATCATCTATATTAGCTAAGCAAATCTCTTCTGAAAGAAAACTTCAGTAAGATATTTCAAATTTAGAATTTATTCAAGCCCATTTCTATTGTCACAATTAACAAGCTTTCAGTCAAGAGTCATATACAAAAGAGTTAGGTAGTCAACCGACTAACTGTTTTGTAAAGCAGGTTAACATGTCCTATTTAGGAGATTCGGGTGATCTGTAACTCAGGAGCAGGACCCTCCTACCTCAGACACCTCTCTCTGTTTAAGATTGGTAATAATGATGTTAAGAATCTCAACTTGAGATACAAAGAGATATGATTATGATGATTATGTCTCGACAGTATTTTTGACCACAGTGCCATCTATTTGTAATATTTGACACTTCGTAAAATTTCATAAGTCTAATTAAACACGCTACTTAACAACAGATGTCTCTGTATCAGATGTTGTAACTATCATCATTATGAAGATTTTGTATTCTTTGCAATTTTAAATAATAATTAAACACAATTTTCTAATATCCAAACAGGACTTAATTTTTTTGACCACGGTTTTATAGGCCATATATTTATAAACTAATTGATTGAAACTTGAGCTGAGCTTGTTGGCTGTACCTAGGTACAACTGTACAAGATTATTTTTACAACAAATGCAGACATTATATTTTTTTTATAGCTCGGTGCACGTCGCTTTTGATAGTGAAAGAAAATACTATCTACCAACTACCTACATAATACTCGAAGAATGAGTTGTGTAAAAAGCACAAGAGCACAAAGCGAAATGTCAGCAAGTCACTCGGATTATTCCACATCAGCGGATTTGTGAATAAAAACGCACTTTCTAAGCGTGGGAATAGGATTGTAGTTAAAGTTAAAGCTCATAATGGAAATGTCAAGTTGGTGTCCTTGCCGAAGGGTGTCTGAGGCGAAATTTTCGGTCCACCAGTTTTAATAAGAATGTAATGTGTGACATTAGGAAGCAAAAAATAGAAGAATGAAAAACTTACAGGTCTAAAAGTACCAGAGAGATGTATTATTATTACTTTTCCATGAACGTAGGTAAACAAAGCAAGAGCAAAGTAGGTATGTAAGGATCGTAGCAGGTGGCGTTCTGTAGTTTCTGCAAGGTGTAAGTATATGTATGTATGTGTAATTTTCTATGATACAGATAATGTTAAGTGTCTTTGATGTCACATATGTTTGCTTAAAATATAAATCAAAGTACCTAAATGAATGCAGCTCTGGCTAAGAATAGTAAATAATACATTTTGTTGTTTACAAAAACATTATATTCAGCTGAGAAAATGATAAAAAGGAAATCTATTCAAAAAACATTATTCTGCTACTCGCTCATAGATGGCGTTGCTGGCTCTTTAAAGACATCTATTTTCGGTTATTTTATATTATTTCCCCCCCAATAACTCAAAGTTATTTTTATTATAAGTCAAAAAGAAGCAAAGCACAACATTCTGAGCTTGGAACACATCAGAGCTGACAGTGGTTCTTCACAGATGTCAGACAGTCGTGTAACTCAATAGGTACCTATTGCTACAGATTGGGCTGCTGTTTTCAATACTGTGTTTTGTCTTGTTGTTTTAACTGCACTCGTGTTTCTGCACAAACATGTTCCAATAACGAATGTATCGGTTTACTGTTGATACTAGTAAACTAGCTGTACCGGGTGTTACGTTTTTACTGTTTTTAGAGAGGTTTTTTTCAGGCTCATAAGTTTAAAAGGGATCGAGTTTTTTGTTCGTTCGTTTCGTTTTTCGATAGGAACAATATTTTAGTATGATCGATTTTAAACTGGTGTAGCATAGTAACAGTAGTACCTAATAGTTTAGCAATTACTTTCCCTAACTCTTTTTGTGTATTCTTGACTTCCTGAAGTAGGTAAAGTAAGCGAAAAAATCAATTAACACTTCAGTTTTTTTTAATCTTAATAATTATTGAGCAAACATTTAATTAAAATTGCGACAGAAGTAAAATTAAAGGAATATTAACTATTAAGTAGATATATGAAATGTTGAAATACAATGTAGGTACCAACTTATCGAAAAATAGCGAAACGTGGGTGACCTAAGTACATATGGGTACTCTGCCTTACCTTCCGGGGATCACAGGCGTGATGTTATGATGTTATGTTATCGAATAATTTTGTGTCATTCATAAATATTTTTAAAAAATTTTGAATAACGTGAAAAGTAGCGACGTTAATCGGCTTTGTCGCTGACCTACAAATATGGTCTGAAATATGGATTCCCTGACTACATAAGGTGCCTCACTAGTAATGCTAGATTTCATAATTAAAATAAGCCGAAAAAGATACCAAAACCACGACCAAAACATAGAATTAAAAGTAAATTAATCTCTCCAGCGAGCTCCTTGTCACAACCAACCTGCCGACTATGATAACTAAATGATTGGGCCATCATTAAGGGTCGGGATCATACTTTGATAAAAACGCGCGTAGAAAAGGTAATGTCTTTGAGTATCCTCCGCCGGCTCGCGAGGTTTAGAGTTACTCCAGTTGTAGATACCATTGTTTGTGGTGGCTGTTCATGAATTATGTGCATGTTTGTTAAGGTTATGCTTATAGAACCGTGCGGTATTATTTTAGTAAATTTTTAGGGTCAGTAGTCAACAAGGAACCCTTACAGTTTCGCTATGTCCGTCCGTCTGTCTGTCTTTCCGCTGCTTATCTCAGAGAGTCTTAGTACTTGGAAGCTGATTAATCACGCCAACAAATAGGTAGGTCAAATAAAATCTTGTGTATAGAGGTATATATTAATATATACAAAAATAACGTAGTTAAAAGCAAAACTATGCCAGCTAAATAAGTTAACAGGCTTTATAAGTTAACAAGTAGGTAATAGCCGACTAACTTACATTTCCAGTTGGAATGTATGGGAGATTTGTTCTTGGTATAAATTCATCCCAGTTAATACGGAACCCTTCATTGTACGTGGTCCAACATGCACTTGTCCGGTTTTTGGAATACGTTTAGGATTTGTTAGACTCTTACAGTTAGAGCTCCTTGTGTGTGTTTGTCAGAGACATTTCTTACACCTGGACAATACATGTTTCAGCCGTCAAGTATTACGTATTGCTGTTTCAGTAGGACGACTATAGATGGGACTTTCACAGGGGGGCACTTTTGCTGGGAAGTTTGTTGAGCCACTTCTTCGTCCCTGTTAAAGGAAGTGAAAAGCGGGTGTTTTGGGGAACTTTCATAATTATTTAACTTTAATCACGTAATGCCGATTCTCAGGCTAATTTGAAAACATCATTTTTGATTATCGGTCGGTATGATAGTCGGTCGCAATGTAATGACAAAGACAGCACACGTTCTTGTTTGAAGTGACTTCTAAGGTTTTCCAGATGCTAAGTACAGGTTGTAGTTAGTACTATCTACTTGCTTATTGATTTCTGTATATAAAAGTCACGAAGTGGATGTGATGTGACCAACGACCATGGTCGTGGGGTGTGACATTCCGAATCAGTATCACTCAGGTTCATCTTCATCATCAGCCTCTAGTAAACCTATACAATACAGTCTAGTGCCCCGTTGGTCTCGTGGTCGCAAGCGAGACTACTGACTGGGGTCCAGGGTTCGATTCCCGGATCGGACAGTTTTATTGGGTTTTTCCATTGGACATTTCTTATTAACAGTCTGGAGTTTGGAAGTTGGTACGTCCCTCGGAAAACACGTTAAGCCGTTGGTCCTACGCCTGTTATCTCTCCGGTCGTGTCGGATTGCCATCCCGTCGGACTATGAGAGTGAGCGAAGATCTCCCGCGCCGAAGGCTGGTTTCCGCTGAGATCTGTCACACATGATGTCACAGGACATTATTTATAGTAAGTCAATTGTTGAACATATGCCTCTCCAATCGCACGCCATTTGACTTAATCCTCGGCTACTGTAATTCAGCTGCTAAGTACTTCCCAGCCACTTTGCGCAGATCATCGCTCCAACTAGCCTTTCGGCTCCGGAGCATGATACCATTTAAGTTGTTCGCGCTGCTGAGACAGGCCTCCTCTTTTTGCGACGGACTGGGCCATAATCTACCACGCGGGCCTATGCGGGTTGGTGGTTGTTACGTCTTCGATTTTTGGTTCTATACAAAGAGTATATAACCACGTTCTATAGGACATGCCAGTTCCCCACTAAGTCTCTGGGTACCTTCTATCACTTTATCAAGTCCATGTCAGTAAGTAAGTCTATCGCGTCTACTACATTTATAACACGAACTAAAAGCAATTTCCTGTAGTTACACAACACGGTGTAGGTATACGCAACCTGACTCACAAAGTAAACAAAAGAAACATGCTATTAGTTAACAACATAACGGCAGCGGCAGTGAAAGGGTTGTCGGTGTGTGTGCACCAGGCGGGGTGGGCGTGGCCTGGCGGCGGCGCCTTTGATCGCGACTTAACCCCCGCCTACGAGCGCTTCGGACGCTGCGGAGGAAGCGCATCGGGTTACAACTTCCTCAACGGGTTTGTATTGAACCTCTGAATGCTGAACCGAATGCGAGCGTCAGACTTAATTATATAAGGAATTGAGGAATGCCTTTATTGTACGTAAATAAAAGGTGAATCAAATGGCGTCTGCTGTGTGGAGGATGCGAGCATCAATATTTTATTGAAATTAAGTTGGCTTTGTTCTCGTTTCTTATCAAATAATTCTCCAGTGTTATGTTGGATATTTTATGATTCGTTGACTCAAGGCGTTTCCTATGTTCAATTTCTCTGGGCCCCAGGGGTCAGTTAATACAACTTTCTTAGCGTTGAATTAGATAACACCTAGTCCAATGTTAAGAACTTACCTATCTACTTATATTTCTATCACTTTTTTAGCATTTTTTCGATTCTTCAACTGGAGCTGCTAAATCTGTTCACATCTGTTATGTTCAGCGGACGTGTGATTCTAGACTCCACTCTAAAACTTGAGGGAGTCCAATAAATCATTTGATGTACAGACGCCAGCACATCAAGCTACCCGAAACTATCAAATTTTCCCAATCAACTTTGAACCTTATGCTTTAGCTATAAGGTTGAAAATCTATTAAAAAAAATTACAGATTGTAGTAGCTTGATGTGCTAGAATGTTAGGCACCAAATATAGATCACAAGAATAGTTAACAAAAGGTTAAAAACATGCAAGCCGCCGCCGCACCGCCCGGTCGCTAGGCAACCAACAACAAGCTCTAGCAACCGGGTTGCCGGATCTGTCGCCATGTCGCCAACATCTCTCCCCCGGGGCGTCTGTAACTGGTCATCACCGTATTACTCGGGAACTTGCAAAGACTTTTTATCATTATATAAATATGAAGCGTGCAGTCTTACAGTCTGTCTCTGAAAAACGAGAAAACTAATGACACCAAAAGTAATTTTAATTTTTTCGCAACAACATAACAATTTTAATAACTTAAAAAGTCGTTGCCTGTTTAAAAATAAACACATTTACACGGGTGACATGTAATAAGCGCGCGCGCAGCTTCATGTGCGCATTATTTATTCGTTTTGCAATCATCTCGGCTCAGCACGGTGCCTGCAACGACCGCAAAGCCTTTTTACGAACCTCTTTGCTACAACCCACCTTATTTGCTCCTGCATAAGCTTTAAAATCGCTCCTAGGACATCTTAATGTCAAACTTAAACATCTTCTCAATAGATTATCAATTCTATTTTCATCAGCGAAGAGTTGTTATTCGTTTACAAGGGTTGTAGTGAGGAAGCAAGGGTGCGAAGCTCCTCTCCTCCAAATAAATTGTCGTGGATATATCCCGCGCGTATATCACGGCGCATTTACACCTCGCCAGGGTGAGCGGACACTTGACGCACGAATTACGCTGATTTGATATTTGATTCGGATATTATGCGATTGTGGGGGAGCGAGAAAGAAAGGTGCGCTGAAATGTTGCTGCGGTGACGTTTAAGCTTATATTGGTTTGAGCTTTGAATATTGCTATTTGTAAAGATGCCTTGCTGTGAATGTTTAAAAACACTTCGAACTGAATTAAAAACGTAGACATTTAATTAACCTAAATAGAAATATGTTTTTTAATGCATAACCAAACACGAAATGGTGAAAAAACATAAATATACGTTAATCTAAAGCAAATTCTGAAACGCTATGCCAAACTATACAGAAAATGCGTCCTTAAAAAGTTTCGAACTCCCAAAACAACCGTCTCCATATACGTTCACCTTTAGCTCATAAGCGGCGAATCAAAAGAGATTACCGGGCCTATAAATATGGCGTCCAAAGATTATTATAATTTGTATTATAACATTAAAATAATATCGGCCGCGCGTCGGCAAGTAATAGATTTATCTGATCTCCGAGCCCGTTCATCACGCGGCGAGGACATCTCTTGTGATGACATCATTGTGGGTACAAAGGCGTGGGATCAGTTAATGGGTTTATGATGTGATATTATCATGATTAAGGTATGTAGGAAGATTGGCTCGGAACTGTTGTTCTGTTGAGTGAACGCTGTAGGAGTTGATGGACGCTACTGAAGGTGCCAAGATCTGGACTGACTGTCAGATTGCCATCGATACTCTAAGAAGAAGAATTGTCAGGACCTTTACGAACGCCTGATGGTAACTAAGAAGCTAAATCTTCTCAGTCTTCTCCAGCCGTGGCTCTGTATAAATGTGACTAAAGAAAGGATTATTTTTACAGGATCAGGGGTGGCCCCAGTACAGACACGTCTGGCAAAGAAAGACAACGAGAGCAGTCACAAATGAAATGCGATAAAGCTTGGCTTGGTGAACATGGATTACGAGTAAAAAATTCGCTGATGCTGCACATTCATTCATTATAGTTACCTACTGCGTTGCCTTGTTCTGCGTTGCGTCCAAGAAGTTTGGACTTCGGGAGCTAGGTATGTGAATGTTTGTTGGTCCTTGTAACTTTGGATTGCAGACGTTGTGTAAGTTGCTAGAAGATTTATTTTTGCCATTTTGTTACCGCGTTGCAATGGGATGATCGTGTTGAAGCATCATTGATATCAGCTACTTTTTACTCTTATTGCATTCGTAATCACCAGCCATCGTTATGGACTTTCTAGATTTGTTATAGTTATGAAAGAGTTAGTTATCTTTGTTTCCGATAGTAATCAGTTCATTAAGTTGTTGAGATGGTATCGTTTGACAAATAGCCGATATCTTGTTGTTGTTTGATATTAATTGAAAGTAGACCGGTGTTTTGTTAAGATTTCTATTAGTGAGGTCGATCTAGATTAACTGCTATTAAATGTAATCAATCAGGGTCCGGTCTTGTTGCTGTACAATTTATATTGATTATTGGTACCTACGGGTAAGTATTACATTGCTAATGGTTGCCTTTGATTGTTGTTTAGTGTAGGTATCTAAGTAGATACATTGACACAGTGTCCTGATTACTTCCTGATGCGTAGAGTGAAGAGTTTACGACGCACAAATATAAGGTAAGTAGTTGTACGCACCAATAGGTGCTTATTTTTCTTTAGAACTACTTCGGACTTCATCAAAACATCTCAAAGCCGATGACTAATTCGTAAATCTTAACTAATTATAATTATCTCTGACGTAGTAATTAAAACATTGATTTGACAGGCGAAAAAATTGGGGTCAATAATCTTTAGTCCAATTTATTTAATCGTTCTTAAACTCCCTTAGTGCTTACCTAGATATATTAAACTCTCACAAAAGTATTATTCTAGCGAGAGACATAAATATAAATATTAAACCTAAAGAAATAGAATCATCTCAAGAGCATAAAAATAGGAACAGTTATCTTAATATGTTGTCATTGTATGGAATACTACCTGGACATACACTACCCACTAGAGAAAGAAACTGCCTAGATCATTTCATGTTAAAAATTGATAAAAAGAAGGTATCAGCATTTATTGCTGTACTTCATACCTCTATCACTGACCACTTTACAACATTTTTATGTCTGTCTAAACTAAAAAACACCCGCATTCCAAAAAGAACTGCTACTATTACCGACTTTGATATGGCTCTGAAAGCGTTACAGGAAAAAAATCTGGCTGAACTATTGTTTTGCAATGATCCGAATCTGCTGACTAACCTTCTCTTAAATAAACTCACCAATACTTTAATAAGCAGCAGTACCACCCGCACCTTATCGAATAGTAAACAGATAATTAAACCGTGGATTACCAATGGCATACTACGCTGCATAAGAAACCGTAATAAATTACAAAAACGTCATAAATCTGATCCATACAATGATATTATAAAGATGACCTACAATAGATACAGAAATTTCTGTAACAATTTGGTAAAAAAACTAAAACGTAAATATGAAAGGGAATTGCTGGCCAAATCTGTTACAAATAATAAGCTACTCTGGAAAAACATAAAAAACATCACTTACTCCAGTAAATCACACGATCACAACTCTGAACTATTAAATATCAAGTCATCTCCTCTTGAATCAGTCAATTTTATCAACTATCATTTCGCCAACGTTGGTAAGCAACTGGCTGAGCAAATTCGGCCTAGTAATAATGACTCGATAAATCAACAACCAGTACAATGTAATACTTTTGTCCTCCTCGATACTGACCCTAATGAAGTTGATCGAATCTTGATGGGCCTTAAATCTGATAGTGCCCCCGGCTGGGATAACGTATCGACAAAATTTCTAAAACACGTACGAAAGGAAGTCGTTCCAGTAATAACTCATCTCGCAAATCTCTGCTTCCAAAGTGGCATCTTCCCTGACCTACTGAAACAATCCATTATAACTCCCGTCTACAAGGGGGGGGACAGAGATGATGTCAACAATTACAGGCCTATATCTGTTTTGCCATCCATTTCTAAAATATTGGAAAAATTAATAAATAATAGATTAACGAAATATCTTTCAAAATTTAATTTACTATCACCCTCCCAATTTGGTTTTAGACAAGGCTTATCCACAGAGGATGCAGTTACAGCACTGAGTTCTCTAGTAACTGAACAACTTGACACTGGTAATAAATGCCTGACTGTTTTCCTTGATCTTAAAAAAGCTTTTGACACCGTCTCTGTCCCTGTCCTTGTGAACAAACTGGAAAAGATTGGGATAAGAGAAACCCCGCTGAAATTGCTTAAAGACTATCTCTTGTCTAGAAAGCAAAGGGTTAAGGTGGGTAAGCTGACCAGTAGTGACGCTGAAGTCACATACGGCGTTCCCCAGGGAAGCGTACTGGGCCCTACACTTTTCTTGGTATATCTGAATGATCTCTGTAACATGTATATCAATAATGCAAAAGTTTTCTCTTACGCCGATGACACCGCTGTGGTTTTTTCTGGAAACACCTGGCAAGATGTGAAACTTAAAGCTGAGAAGGGTATGGTACAAGTAGCCAATTGGCTAAATAATAACCTGCTCACTTTAAATACATCAAAAACCAATTACATATGCTTTAGTATTAATAAAAGTAGTCAACCAACTGAGGATCTCAATCTAAGAATACACACATGTGGATATACTAGTAACAGATACTGCAATTGTTCATGCATCAACCAAGTAACACAGACTAAATATCTAGGGGTGATAGTCGATCAGCGGTTATCCTGGTATCCACATCTTGAACAGGTCTCAAATAGGGTTAGGAAATTAAGTTGGATCTTTAAAACACTTCGTCATATTATTCCAAAAAGTATGACCAGTAAACGAGACCCCACAAGAAATGTTTTCAATGAGATCTACATGGCTTTGGTGCAGTCTGTCTTGATATACTGCATCCCTATTTGGGGTGGTGCAGTGAAAACTAATTTTATAGACGTGGAGCGAGCCCAACGAGCTCTGATAAAGATAATGTATTTTAAAAATAAAAGATTCCCTACCGAGACCTTATACAAAATTAGCGACTTACTTTCCGTAAGAAAAATGTATATTATCCAAACAGTCTTAAAAAAACATAAAACCCTGCCATATGATCCAAACTTATTACGGAAAAGGAGGGCTGACATTGTTGCACAAATTCCACAGACTAAAACTATGTTTGCCAGTAGGCAGTTGAATAAACGGTCTGCTCAACTATATAACAAAATTAACAAAATTATTTACATATACACAAAAAGAAGTTATGAATGTAAGAAAACAATAACCAACTGGATAAAGACACTTACATATGATGAAACGGAGGCACTTTTGGAGCATAAAAAGCAGTAGATACACTCTCACCTACACTCTCATTAACACTCTCACATACACTCACACATACACTCACGCATACACTCTCACATACACTCTCACATACACTCTCACATACACTCTCACATACACTCTCGCAGACAAACACAATACGCACAGATGTTCACACTCGAAGCATACTCTCACTAACATCCATAATTTTATTTTAATTTTTTTTTTGTTTTTATTCAATATTATTTTTAAGTACCTATACGGTTTTGTTAACTAAAATAAGAAAAAATGCTGTACTATGGAAGAGCGGAGTCTCCTAACACAGGCATTGTTTGCTTAAAAGGAGGCTCCAAACACTATATCCCTTTTTGTAAACTGAAGCATTAATAAATTATTATTATTATTGTTATTGTTGTTCTATCCTCATGTCATAATTAAACGCCATTAAACAAAAAAAAAAAACCGGGCAAGAGCGAGTCGGACTCGCGGATCGAGGGTTCCGCACCATCATATGTTTTTAAATTTTCATCGGCGAGGCCTATATTCGTCAGAGAATTTTTTGACCGATAGTGGAACTAATGTAACTTTTGTTGATGATTTCTGAAAAAGTGTGCTATTTAGAGACATCGTTCTATTTTCTTGTAATCTTTACATAAACTTCTATCACATAATAATTCCAGATTTTTCTCTTTGCAAAGTTCGGAGATAAGGGGGGGGGGGGGGTGGAAAGGTATTTTTTTTTCATTTTTCATCAAAGGAACAAATGTTTAAGACTGTGTAAACTGCGCTCTTTCATATGTTCATATGATACCCCACCATGACCTAGTAGCCCCATTTCGAATTTTTCTGACCCCCTTTCAGTCCCTGTTGCAAAAAAATATACATATATTTTTATTTGTTTCTATTTTGCAAAATAGTTGGGCAAACGTCATCTAAAACTATTCCAAATTTCAAGTTGATAGCATTAGTAGTTCTTGAGATATCCAGCTGTGACAGACAGACAGAGTCTCACCATAAGGGTTCCGTTTTACCAATTTTTACGGAACCCTAACAACCCGTATTGGACTCCCATTTTCGTACAAAAAACGTGTATTTTAACTCACGGATTACGTCGAAACGTCAGAATTGGCGCGCTTTTGTTGATCGCGCGCGCCATGTTAAGATGCGTTCAAAATAGCGGACAATAGGCGCGTACGGTTCACGCTGAGTGCGCTGTAAGCGCTCTGGCAGCAGTGGGTGGTTTATTGTTTTATGAGCAGCATTACACGCTTCTTCCCGCTTTGTCCTGAGTTTTACGAGGGACAATGACGGGACAAATCGCAGGAATTCAACTTTGTTGTCAGATCGCTTGATAGAGTGCCGTAATCTTTCTTCCTGTCACATATTTGTGTGTCTTTGTTTGTTGCACACGTGATTGCCATATCACTAATAAACCATTGTCTCGTTTAACATGTTAAAAAGAAAGGGAACTTTCGATTGAGTATAGGGGACAATTCAAAACCTGTGCGTGAACAACTATAAATCTGATTCCTTTTTATTTTCTCATCAGCTTGTAAATTCTTGAGC
Source organism: Luperina nickerlii (assembly GCA_963855955.1). NCBI lineage: Eukaryota > Metazoa > Arthropoda > Insecta > Lepidoptera > Noctuidae > Luperina > Luperina nickerlii. Next base: position 1,013,604 of record OY979670.1, read on the forward strand.
TTTTGTGATTACAAACTACTTAGTCGAAATATCTACCCACGTATCTTCAATTTTAAAATAACATTGTGATCTACATGGCCATCTTAATATAAATTAAGTGTAGATAATATTATACTAGCGGCCCGCCCCAACTTCGTGCAGGTGCAATTTTTTTTACAAATTTCCGAGATTTTCTTTAATACAAACCTTGTCCTGGCAATACCGAACACAACAAAAAAAAAGAATTATCCAATTTGATGCAGTCATTCGGAAGTTATGCGCATACAGACATTTTATTAGCGACTTTCCGCGTCATTCAACATTTTTTTTTTGTCATCGGAATAATTATGAAATGTTGCAAATTAAAAAAATATAATTTTATAATACTGAACGGATTATGTAAATCTAGCCATTCAATTTACGTGGTGAGTGATAAATCACATGAGTTTAATTCAAGTTTTGGCTATTAAATGACTTTAATAGATAATCAACAGTTTTTGTGTCTGATTGAGACGTTACAAATGACATACGGCCTAAATATAATTAATGAAATGTCAAATGGGTATCCGTTTTCAAAATATTAACAAGTTTTTATGTGCGTGGGAGTGACAAATTGCTGTTGCCTTTAGCATCGTAATGTTGTTTCAATACATATCAACTGGTTGCGCAATGTTTATCACAGCCTGCAGCTATTGGTGACAGTTGAGATCGGTTTGAATTTGAAGTGTCCCTCTAGCGTTTGATTGAGCTTGTACTTAGACTAAATGATAAAATCGTCTAAATGTATGAAGTTGTTGAACTTGTTTTAAAGCGCTAGGTGAGTGGTACAATATTATTTCTTAATAATTCCGTCATTCGGTACAGATTGCTTACGTTGAAAGTCAAAACCTGCCCCTATAGGTAGCCCTAAAAACAATATTTTGCTAATTATTGCAAGCCAGTAAATTTCATTAAATTAGTCCTTAAAAACTCATGTTTCAACAACCAAACTAACATTTGATGAGCCATAAACAAAAATAAATCCTGACATCACTATGTCAACATCTAATGATATTCCATTTTCAAAACAACAACGGTTGTTGCGCAGAGTGACATAAATTACGGCTAGTATTATGTCCAGTGCTGTTCCTTGAATCTATCTCGATTGTCGTGCGTTTTGTCGTATGGTGCATTGTTTTTAGTCGCCCGCTGGTGCGGCCATTGTGGCAGGGCATTTGTTTAAGTAGTGCTGTGCAGTCATCCATCACTCCTCGTGGGTGCTACTGCGCGGTTACACAGTATCCTCGCCTTGGGCTGTGCCGTTATTCGATGTTTTGTATAAGGGCTGTTTGAAAAGATAGGTGTGTCGAAGCTAGCATTTTGTCAACTATCTTAGTGTCATTTCAGGTCTTTAGACATGACGTTAAAAGCGGGGAATATACAATATGTTTTTCATACAAAGGTTATAATATTTGTCGACAGACAAGATTTCAAAAGAGACATTAGTCACTTAACATATATACTATTTCAATTAGTCAATTTACTAATCACCAATTTTCGTCCTCAAAAAGTGAAAAGTTTGTATATTATGTTTGATGAAAGTCTGGCTCTTATAAACAAACTTTCAAAGTTACCCCAAAACTAATACCTACTTACCTTCAATTTGCATTTTATAAAATTCTCAAGTCCACAACCTGTACTACATCTCTCTCGTCATTATTTCCATTCAATTGTACGACGTGTTCGTATTGTTTACACAGTGGCCCTCAATGGTGTCCTAATGTTTGTTTAGCGCTAGAACAATGCGCCAACCGTATGGCCAGTGAGGCTGAATGGGTGTTGCCTTTGCATGTTCCACGAATAAAAGTTTAACGAATTGATTTTGGATCGTTTAGCCTTTAGGGCTGATTTTTCAATTAACAGATATTTTTTATTCGTCGAATAAAATTGACGTCTCTGTCAGACGTGAATTTTGTATGGAAGAACTCTAAAAATTCAAAATTATTCCTCGGTAAAATTATTGGGCGTTGGAAAAATCAGCCTCTAGAGGAATTGATTGTCAATCTGTGTAAAAAATATTGAATAGTGTGAAAATTGATTGATTAGCAATATAGGTATAGTGTAAAAATTGATTGATTAGGAATATATTGTGTGAAAATTGATTGATTATTTTAATAAAGTTGTTATTATTTAGGTATTTTTATTTACTTAGGTACATATTTTAAGCGAGTAAGCGCTTACACCAATTTTTTTGCACGTTAGTAGGTACCTACTTACCAAAAATTGATACTATTAACCACAAATGCATCATTTGTTTGTTCTTATATAATGAAACTTAATGTAATCATAAAATAAGTCCCCAACGAAAGAACTTTATAGGTAAGCAAAGTTTTGTGCTCTCCCTGATTTATGCTAACCGTAAATGTCCGGTTTTACGGTTACCTTTTACCTATGATTTTATTCAGAATTTTACGGTTTTGTGAGCGTATAGTAGGTAGAATGGTTTTGACGTGAGAAGATTTTAGAAAAATATCGATTTTAAATTCATGGAATACCTACCCTGGTTTTTATTTTCGGTTATTAGCTGATGGAAGTTTAATAAAAATTTAATTGTTTAGAAAACCTAAACAATCGATCCTACTAAATAACTTCCTGAGACTGTTGTTGTCCGTAACCAGCTGCTGTACCTATACCTACTAAGCTGTGTAATTAGCTTGAAATATTGAGCTAATAATAGCTGAATATAGTTTCAACTTCATTTCAATAAGTAGAATAGAATAGAATACCTACTCTTTATTATGTACACCATATACATAAGTAAGTAAGTATCTACCTATTAGGCAAAAATATTTGATTATTTCAACAAAACAAATATTCTAAGTTTCTAAACAATTTCACCAAAAAATCTCCCGTAGATCTTGTCCATTTTGAACAAAAATTAGAAATCAAAGCAACAAATCAACTAAACAATGAAAAGTTACTTCACAACCAAAACAAATTAGCAAGACATTGTGAGGCGCTAGTATTGTTCGGTTGTGACCATCCAGGGGCTGCTCCGAGCTGTGGGGGGCTCGGCTGATACACAGCAGTCGTAAAACATGTACACAAATATAACACGTCTAATATTTTTGTTTATATTTTCTTTAATTTAGAGTGAACTTCCAGTTTTAGGAGTGGTCTTGCGTAGCGTATTGGAAAACTAATGATATACCGGCCCGACTTGGTACCACAAGTTGCAGGCCGTGAGTTCCAACCAGCCACGAATTTTACTTTGCGTAATTAATTTCATCACCAGAGGGGCCCGTGGCCAAATAATTACAGCCGCACAGGTCGATCGATCAGGTTAAGGCTACGCTTGCCACGGTTGGTCTGTGGATGGGTGAGCATCTTTACATACCGTCCGTACCCCTCCGTGCCTCGGAAAGCACGTTAAGTCGTTGGTCCCGGCTGTCATTCGTGGATCTTTGACAGTCGTTACGGGTAGTCGGAAGCCCGAAAGTCTGACAGCCAGTCTTACCAAGGGGTATCGTATTGCCCAGTAACTGGGTTGTGGAGGTCAGATAGGCAGTCGCTTCATATAAAATACTGGTATTCAGCTGCATCCGGTTAGACTGGAATCCGACCCCAATATAACTGGGAAAAGGCTAGGCAGGTGATTTCATTTCATCACTGCTCTTAAAACGGTAACGGAAATCGGCATGTCCTAGAACTAAAAATATCTAAGACAGCCGTACAGCCGCACTGGGCCCGCGTGGTGGATTACGGCCTCTCCCTCTCACGGACAGGAGGCATGTGTCCCAGCAGTGGGAACAATATAGGCTGATTAGGCTAGAGAGGCTTCATCGGATACGTATGTCACGTACGTGGTACCTACATAATTATAAAGAACATCTTGGTACCTATATACATACCTAATTGCGTCGCATCACAATAAATTATTATATTCAAATTGACAACAACTCAGCAATATGCATTGCGAGATTTACGCAGTTGAGCAGGCGTTTTTTTCTAAGATAGGTATGAATGAAGCAATCCGGATTTTTTCTTCAAAATCCTTCGGATTGTGATAGAAAGTGTGTTAAGCAAGAGGTGCAAGACCTAAACCCCTGAACCAATGTGACCGCACGATTGTCCCAAGTAGCACACAAGGCTGCTTATCAGCCGAATAACGGATTCCCATCATGCTTAAAGCTGAATAAAAAAGCTGAATAAGGGTTGTATAGGGCCTTATACAGCTCTTATAACTCTTAAATGGGCACAAATTATTCAGCCTTAAGTTCACGTAACTGCTTAGGAGCTGTGTAGCAGCAATTTAACAGTGTTATAAAGGGTAACGACAGTACTATGCGCTGAATATCGACTGACTAAGAGATCACAAGTTACTCTTTATTCAGTAAATATGTCACATCTACGCTCTTAATAGATGTTTTAAACCGGGAAAGGCTGCTTGCGGCCAGTGTAAAAGTGAACATATTTGATGTAGCAAACATAGAAGCAAATACCCAATAGCTGCCAATTGAACACTTATTTCGTGGAGTGAATTGTACGTGGATAATATTCATATATTATTAAAGTTACTATGTTTTACATATTAATAAAAGAAAAATGATTGGGAATGTAATTTTACTGACATTATACATATATATTGTCTAAGTAAATTTTAGTGCGCCTCGAAAATATTCTGTTTTTAATTAGTTTTATGATATAAATAAGCCGTGCTGAAAACTTGAATAAACAATTTTTAGTGCTTTGAAAAGAATTATAAGATAAAAGTTATTTTATGTTATCAGGAAATAAAAACTAATGCAATAAATTCCTAATTCATACACAAAACATCATAAAAGTTGAAAAAATGTAACGTTGATGGCGAATATATTCGCCATCAACGTTACAAGTTACACTGACTGATTACAGTACCACATGTTACTTTTATTTAGATAAAGTCTGATTAAAGGTACTCATGTGTACCACTATAAAGTTAAAGCCGTTAATTCGATACACTAGTGAATCTCTAAGCAGCTGCGACGCATCTAGTGAATGTTTAAACAGCCGCTATGCAGACACTATCAATGGCAGTATAAAGGCTGATTAGCCTTAGACATATTCAGCAATAAGCTGTAATCATCCCACAAATCATCCATTATACAGCTATTAACGTCATAATAGTTCACACGTGCCCCTTTAGTAAGTCAGTGTAATAGGAGTTCACAAATACCTTCTTATACAGCATTTGGCGTAATTTCATCCACTAAACAGCCCTTACTACTGCTAAGGCATTAGAAGAGGTTAAAAGCTGAATAGCGTCGTTGAAAATATACCTTTATAGCACTCTAAGCGTATTAATGGTAGTTTTGTCGGTCTTAATCAGCCATAATGCAGCTCTTAATCAGCCTAAGCAGTTTAAATATCACTGACAGCTATTATGCAGCTGTAGGATCACCAGTGTACTCTTAAAAGAGTCTTAATACGCATAGAGTTTCAAATAGGTCTAAAAGTGAGTAGTTATACAGCTATCTGTGCTACTTGGGGTGTTTGTTAATGCTAACATTAAAATATAAGCAATATATAAAAGCATCTATAAAACAAAAATTAATGCCGGTCGTAAATCTTAAACAAGAAAACTCATAGTTCGAAAACAATAAGAACCTCACATGAAACAAAAGAACTTTTAACAATTTCTTCGGCCAAAAAGTGGCACTGAGTGGTCTAGTGCGACTGTGCGAGCCCAGAACTGCAGTCAAAGTTATATAGACCCTCTTTGTTTCAACCTGGGCACAAAACAATGGCACCAATGTTCCTCACAAATGGTAATGTAAACAATTGTAAAATATAATTTATTATTTGTGTTCGTCACAAGATATTTATGACACGATAAAAGTTTAAAGAGTTGAATGAAATTTCAATGTTTGTAAATATTTTGAAATTATACCGTTCGTGTTTAAATGCTATTTCGAAACCGTTTTTTCGTGGTGGTGAGTAACTTTCTGAAAATAAATCAGCTAAACTAAAATCAGCTTGGGATCAAGAGAAAATGGTTCAACCGCTGATCCAGCTTAGTTTTCTAATCTGATTATTAGCAGTAGCACGGAATAAATTCTTTTGATTTACCGAGGACACTATCTTTGATATACCTACTATTGAGATTAGCATACATAAGTATCTACCCAAATACCTATCCAAAAAAATCACCAAATCTTAAAGCCACGGCTTTGTCGTACATAATCTTGTTTAATAGAGTAGTATAGCATAAAGCATTATTATACATAAATAAAGCTGTAATATCGTCGGTACACTTTACGGGCGACGCTTATAAATCAATAACCGATGCAAGAGTTATATCCGTTACCGTCTAATGATGTCCGGGTAAATAATTACAGACGTCTCAATTTGTGGCTTAGGGCTGCCTCGGGGACAAACGTCTGGTTTATGAATGACTGGCTGAAATCTGCCTTTAGTCTTGAATCCATAGCCGTATACCTATTATCAACTCTGTGATTTAACCACAGATTTAACCTGTGTAGTTTCACGTAAAATATTCAACTTTTCCCCATGCTTTGTCTGATAGATAATGTTTTTTGCAATTGTTTTTAGGTATTCTTGTCCTGATTAACGAGTTAATTGTAACTGTTCTTAAGGTTCTCCTTTCCTATAGGCCGCTCTTTGATTTATTTTGCAAATGTGTTAAATAGATTTCTTCATATTTTTTGGTAGACAAACAAATGCCTTGTCTATTAAGTTGATGACATAAAATATAACAAAAAATACACATTGATTCAAAGGTCACGTCATAAAAATTATCAGCGGTGATTAAAACAAAGTGTTGATGAATAAACAACCATAAATAGTGAATCAGACATTCAAATTATAATGATTTTTATTAATTATTTAAATGTGTGTAAATTTCAAATTGATTTTAATTTAGTATATTATTTACATAAGTTTAGTAGTTAAATAAACCCATAATAACGAGTTTTAAAGTTTGTTTTACTATAAAATTATTAATTTGATGTACTACTGTTGTAATTAAAATGTTAATAAACCAAACGAGCACCTTCTTGCAGGGTATAACCTTCCGTGGTCCACTTGGAAGTCCCTGAACCGTCTCCAAACCCAAGCGGGAAGGTGCTAAGTCGAACCTCGTCAAGTGGACGGAACGGCAGCAGTGCGTGGATGTGGAGCCGAGTCACAAACTATGGTCCTGGTATCCTGCCCTCTGTGTCCCGAAACATGCAAGCAAAGTGAACTCTGCGCTTCCACCTATAACTTCGTGGAAGTGGCGAAGTTTTGGGCCAACTAAATTTTGAATAACTCGTGCCAGTGATATGCAGAAGAGGAATATTAAAATGTTAAACATTGTAGGCAGGTGCCCCACCCGCAGCAGGCCAGGGCTCTTGAAAATATTATGAATGGTCCCTTTAACTTCCCCACTTATTTACCTTTAAAACTTTCTTTTCCCTGTCAGCCCTACAGTAAGTATGTGATCATGCTGCGCGCGCGCCTAATCACGATCTATTGCCGAGACGGATCGAAACTTTTCGGTTCGCTTCGGCAACATAAATCACGGCCATACGCGAATGTAATGATCAGCTTGAATAAAAAAAAATGGTAACACAATATTTATGATTACAGATAGAATTAGGGACACAATTATCATTTATATTCGCTGTCATGTTTATGGTATTATTTTTTTGATATTTGCTTTTGTTTCTTATTGTTGATGGCGGTTTTTTAATGGCTGTAACTTCTTAAATCTTTCTAAGACAATTTCCTTTACGTTAACTGTCAAAACGGATAGTCCGTCATCCAGGGCGATTTCCGTAGTGCAATGTTACCTTGCACCACGAACTCCACCCTTACTTTTACGGCTTCTTGTATAAAAACCTAAGTGCGGAAACCAATCCCTCTATAACATAGAACATAGAATGCGTTGTCAATGTCAAATAGTTACCACTGATGTGCTGCTGAGGCTACCAGGATGGTTTTGATAATTCGTAAAATAAAACTGTACGCTATCAACACTAAAATGAAATAATCGCAACAACGTTTTCCTTGTCAAACCCGACGGAGCTATAACATCGCCTGACTTACCACTCATATATGTATTTCAACGCGCAGTGCACATAGCCCGGGGTATGGCTACCGTGAATATTTTCGTAAATTGAGTTACCCATGTCTCTGCTGGCACCTGTTGATGTATCCTACGGCACCGTGAGGGCTTCGCGCGATAATTGATGAGCAGGGGTCTGTTGGACCCCCGCCGACATCAGAGGGTCATGTTTGTAAAGCGGCGTGAGGAATAGGAGAGAGGCGGATTTTTGGATAAGTTTGTGGCGTGAGTTTCGAACAAGCTATCAGTTGTAACTGATGCCTGTAATGATGTTTTTAGAAAATTATCTAAAAACTGTTTTCTTGTCTAGCTACGAACACCAAGGAGATACTTAAATGAGATCATGTGAAATTTTTAAGAACATATCCTGATGAGTTCTCTGTCTAAATGCCTTTAACCTATCTATAGCAAGGAAATACTTCTAAGCACTGAGAAGATTTTTATTTAAAACGATCACTGACAAGTATCACAGGCTAAGATCATGATTGATGAAGCTTCCCGCTTGTCATTTGCACCATACGCAACTTCCCACATACCGCGGGGCGCGTCTTCGCTTGCCAAAATAAAACATTAATATTATAACATTCTACTACAATGCACACCTGCCTTATAAACAAAAAACCTTTATAATTAGAAGGAGGATGGTGTCTATGGTGTGGACTCGTGGCCGTGTGATAACGTCCTTAATTAACATTAGCATAATATTTATTATTTTATTTACAAGAAGGATGGATGTTAGGTATTTTTCTGTTTTACTGAGAAAAATAAATTATGAAAACTTACTGAAACTCTCAATTCCCTGCTATGCGAACATAATTATTTTCATTAAAAAACTCATATATTTATTTCTGACACTGACATGGTTTTAAAACTGATATAATTATTCTGGACTCTTTTGCGGTCACGTAAAATCTTTATTTTGAGTAATTTTACGGTAGGTATCAGCAAAATGGGGTTGATACAAGACACAAAAAAGGGATAGTTACTATAGCTCCAGCGCACCGCGTCTACTTCAATATCATCAGTTGATAGTTCATCACGATTCCATGTCGAATAGAAACGGAATTTCTTCTCTTTTAAGGACAATAAAACCATACTTTTTATAACGATCTGTTAGCTACTGACGTCAGCTCACAGCTGATCGTGGAATTATGACAGTTCATAGCCCCAAGTTTTATTGTTACGGGTGTAAACAAGTGTCGTAGCCGCGGGCAGCAGACTACGGCCACACTTTACGATTATTGCTTAATCAACACGTTTTGCCAATATTTTATGGAAATAGTTTCGGGTTAAAGGAATAATGACGTCACGCTGTTCTAGGAGAAAAAATGTATCAGCTGCCTAGTTCTCGCATCCCTTGCACAACTGTGACAAGACATGTGTCAAGTTTTGTCGTACTTGGAATGATGTTGCTAAATCTATATCTACTAATATTATAAAGAGTTAAAATTTGTTTGTATGTAGGGGGTAATCTCCGGAACGAGACGATGGGATGCGACGCAATCAGGAGTAGGTAAGGATGGGAAGAAGGCGCGAGTGTGTAAAGTGCAAGTTTATCAGATTTGGTCGTAATCTGTCATAATATGTTTTATGCAAAATTATTTTTTTTAAAGTAGGAACTAGTTAATTGGGCTGAAAGTGACTGAACAACGCTAGCCTATATTTAACCTAAAATACCTTTAACCTATTTTTCTTTCTTTCTTTTATTTCCTGTTTCTACATAAATTCCACACGATTAACATACAGCATCTACAATTGAACAACAAAATATACATGCTAACAAAAAAAAAAAACAACCAATTATCGTCATCTGAGCTAACGACTACAATGTCTAATGACTTACAATACTATTGTACCAGAGGGGTCGGCAGTGAAATTACCGGTACAAAAGACTCGCGGCCCTCTCAGCGGGGCGCCTGTTATCGTTCCACGGAAGAAAAACTCATTAAAAACACTATTTTGAACTTTATTACTAACATAATAAGGGGTTGAGTAAGTGTATGAGTGATGTATGTGATTTGTATGAAGTCTTTATTACGAAAATATACATTCGTTAACAATTGTAACGCGTTTGTTAGTGTTCGATGTTATCGGGGTCACTGTGTACCCGCGCGCGGCGAGGGGGTTGGACTGTATCGAGTGCGTGCTTGGAAACTGTGTAGTTTGTGTTCATTTGTCTTTGGTTATGGAAACAATATGAGAAGGAAATTTTACTTGTAATAACATAACACACATATAACATCACGCCTGGTTTCCTTAGAGGGTTAAGAAGAGGAGGTTTACTTAGTATCTTCTTCTTCTTTATGATTATCTTCTTTACACACCTAGTATAAAACAAAGTCGGTCCCGCTCCCCGTTAAACTACACAACGGATTTTAATGCAGTTTTCAGCAATAGATAGAGTGATTCAAGAGGAAGGCTTATAGGTATGTCTAATACATGCATATTATAGTAGAAAAAAGCCGAGAAATTCATAGATTTGTAATGTGATGTCGTAACAATAGTTATTTTCAACACATTTGCTCGAAAAATGCATTTACAAAGCCTGTATACATTGTTCGAAAGTTGAAAATTACGCAGAGCATTTGCAAATGGCGCCACATGCACGTGGTGAAAATTAGAACTACATATTTCGTCTCATTTACTCTTTAGTATTAAAGTGAGACAACGTATTGAGCAAAAGCGCTTCCAAGGAGGTTCGATCAGTCAGGTTGTTTATTCTCATAATGTAAAACTTTTTGGTGGAATTCTTATAATTATTTTTATGGAAATTAAAAAAAAACCGTAAAGAAAACGCACGGTGCTATTATTATTATTATTATACAACGGGATATGCCGTAAAATAGGTACTTAGGTGAGAGTACCTATTTTACCGCACGTTCCGTTGTATGGTGCGTAATTTTTTTAAGCCTAGTAAGAAATGTATTGGAATACAGCAGTGCGATTCTGTGACCATCTCACCGCTGCACCGTGAAAACTTAGGTGAAGTGAGCGTGGAGTGAGCTGTCAATAGTGTCAATTCCTAGCAAAAACAAAATCACATCACCTAAGTTTTCACGGTGAGATTTTTACAGAATCGACCGGCTGTTCCATAATCTGGTCACCGTGTAACGCAGTACACTCTGACAGAATTGAGAGTATGCAAAGAAAGTGTGTTAAGTGGGTCTCGTACCGTCACGGCTTCTCTAGAACGCTACAAAGCTATTCCGAACGCCTTGTGAGATTCAATTTGGAACCTTTGTATGCTCGTCGCAAACAGCAGGACTTGATCACCCTGCATAAGATACTACATTCTACGCTGGACTCTTCAGCTCTGCTGTCCCTCATCAACATCAATATTAGATATAACACCCGAATACCGAATACTTTTGCACTTCTGGTCTTTACAAATAACACTTCATATTATAACCCTATCGTTAGAATGTGTCGACTTTACAATGAAATATCAAAAGACAATAACAGTACTATTGATGTCTTCGATTCTCGTGCCGCTGCTTTCAAAAGACATGTATGTACTCTTTCTTTTTAATTTTATAACGCTTTAATTTTATATCGCTTTAATTAATGTAACTCTGTGTGAATTATGCACTTAACCTGGCGTGTTTGGTCTCCTACACATTCCCTGCATGAGTAGTAGGTAGTGTGTCGGAGGGCAGAGGCTCATACCTTGTAGCTGTAATTTTGTCAAGTAGTTGTTATCATTATTATTGTTGTTGCTGGTCGTGTTGTGCGACTACGCTTTGGGTGATAGTCAGGTCGAAACCTATAATTTGAACCTAGTGATATACTTACTGTGATTATTGCCTGTTGTAGTTGCCTTGTGAATAAATAAAATAAAATAAATAGAAAAAAGAATTTACTGAAAGAATACTTACCTACGACGCCACAGCGTGGCTAAAATCGGAACTAATGCCGCCATCTTGCTTTCTGTGTCAATTTTACTGTCAATATCATTCAGGCGCCAAAAGATTCATATCTCCGGCAGAGATTTTCTTTCAGTGTTTGTGGTTTACGGTGCCTAACATGAAGGAAAAAGAACACGATTTAAAAAAAAAACGTGACTTTTTCACACCAAGCTATCTACTCTCATGAACCCGAAGGCAATGTCCTAAAGAATCAGTTTTTTTTACTGATTTCATGCAAGCGTAACATACGCCCTCTGCCAACGACATAAGACACACTACTCTTATAGTTTTATTTAACTCATAAATGTCAAAAATTAAAACCTCGTACTAAAACTACGGCGACAGTATTTTATTGATGGCAGCCATAACATTTTTAATGGCAATGCACAACTTTCAAAACGTAACGTTCCCACTGTTTTCAAAAAGTTTATTTACACTAGAAAGCTTTGTTTGGTCAATATTTTTTTATTGTGTTTTTGAAAGTAATAAAAGTTTTTAGTGCCGTTTATCGGAGGTGACTATCATGTAATAAATTACGTTGCAATTTTAAGTTTTATTTCATTTCTTAGATACAGGTCGTTGTGTTTGTGTGTTTAGGGCTTGTAAATCAAAAGTGCATTAGTTAATTATTTTATACGGCTTTGGGACAGTGTTGGAACGTTTTATTGATGTCGTTAGCACTAGGTGAGCTTCCGTTAGGGTAAACAAGGACGTTCAGTAGGTATGCTTCTCTAGCACTATCAAAACTCCTGACAGTGTTGACAAGGCAAGAACCACGAAACAAAGAATCCTGTAATCCGAAATTAGATTACAAGAATACATATTTTCACGTAGCCTTTGTAGGTACTCATAAACGAGTATCTACTTCAAAAGCTACAAATAGGGATTACCTAACTGTAAAGTGGTGTCTATTCCTCTACCTACCTACCTACTATCTCTTGTAGAGCTCAGATAGGCTCCATGTAAAATACAGCAGCATTTAGCTGCATCAGACTGGAAGCCGACCACAACATCGTTGGGCAAAAGCTAAGGCGGGCGGTGATATCTCTACCCCGTAATAAGTAAGATCCGTTTGGTAAACATCAATCTAAATAATTCTGCAGGGCAAAATGTCCTCAAACCTTGTAACTCAATGATACTCCAATAACATAACCCCTAATTGTTTTAGAAGCTGTCCAACTATCTGGAATGGACACATAACATTATTTTACGGCCAATAAAACCTTATACGGCTATATGTTTATCGTGGAGTAATTTTAATTGCGGCCCACCGTGTGTTTATATGTGTTTTATTACTTTCTTCTCTTTTTGTCTCGGACTTGTGTTTTATTGGACATTCGGTGTCTCAGCTCATTACTAAGCGGAATTGATAACATTCGTTAAGGGTGGAATATTTATTAGATAACTACACCAGTACCTCCCTATGGTGCTCAGACTTTATCTGAGCGAGGCTCAGAAGTCCAAACTCAAGGTTTGCCAAAGAGCGATGGTTCGTAGTGCCGGATTAGCCCATAAGCAAATTAAGCAATTGCCAATGGCATCACGTCTCGGAGGGCACCATAAGGCAGAAACAGCACCGAAACAGTATTTGCTAGCACATGAAAGACAAGGCTGTTTATCAGCAAAATATTACAAGACCCAAAAGTCACTCTAGCTAGAGATGTGCGACAATATTTACAAAACACTCGTCGTTGTTTTGAAAAAATACGAGGTGACGAGTGGATGGGAGGACCTACAGGCGTGGATTGCTTCGGGCATCAAGTAGTCTTAATCCGGCACTGGGTTCGTACCATTTTAAAAATTAAACTCATCGACCAAATTCGCAACACCTCAATACGCTCCAAGACAGGTATCGCCGATGTTGGTGATAAGTCTACGAGAGTGAAGCGGGACTGGGCGGGGCACGCCTATAGGACGCATCAGACAGATGAGCCAGAGTCGTCACACAATCGGTGCCAATACGGGTGTCGTCACCGAGGCAGGCCTAACAAACGCTGGCGCGACGATTTAGACTCGTTTCTTACCGATTGGACGGAAAAGGCACAGCACACAGTTTGGGTAAATATGGGGAGATCTTTGCCCAGTAGTGGGACAATATGGGTTATCGGAAAAAAACTTTAGCAGTGAACTGCGAAAGACTGGACTGACATTCCAACTCAAACGAGAGATTTTTGTTTTCCTAAAACGGTGTGAACATGTATGAGCAGCAGTGAATATCATGGAACTGTTGCGAACTTGCGACGACGTCAATGTGTAAATACGATTGGAAATGGACGTTTAACGTTCCCTCGGAATACGCTACTTTGAATAACGTTCTCCACTGTGCTTGGTAAAAAAGGAACGACACATTTTGAGCAGAAATGAATTAGATAAAAAGATAATATGCAAGTAAATGTGTAATGTTACACATACTCGTACTTAGTAACCATTACAGAAACAGGTGCATTTTTTTCTCTAAATGATCAATTAGTTCATCTTGAACATTTCTCCTGCTTAATTATCATGATCTCATCAGCCCAACGTGACAAATACCAAATAATTAACCAATCCGCGACGAGATCACGCGGCGGCGCAGCTGGCCGGCGCGTGCGCTGCCACTTCCTCTGATCTTTGACTCGGACAATTGCACGCATCTGCCTTCGCTCCCTCTATGATATAAGATCTTTAAATTGGACCGATATCTCCCCTCGGCCGGCGTGCACGCAAGACGACCGGGAGGAGGGAAGACCAATTTATCCTGGCCTGGATTCGTCAGGTTCTCCCAACATATGTTTGCACACCACACAACCTATATTGTTTCCTACATAGAGCTAAAAATTGAACGATTCGTTAGCAATAAGTTTGTAAGGAAATATTATGTTACTCAATCCTTTATTGTCACAAGGATATGAATTGAAGTGGTTCGCGATCAACTATGTGTTTCCGCCTCAGCTGTTTGTAAAGTGTTTTAAGACAACATTCTGTTTGGACACCTACTTGAAGTGAGCCAACTTTTTGTTGTAACCTCTTTAGGAAATCTGTCATCAACTGACATTACAAAAATGGACACTTAAAAATTTTAAAAGTCAAAACATTTCAACCGTTACAGCGTTATGACCCATAAGCAAGTCAAATTCGGAAAAGGCAAGAGATCTCTGAAAGTGAAACCCGTCGAGGAAGAGTACGAGAGTGGCAGCGCGAGCCGGCGGGCCGTGCTGCTGAGCTCCGACGATGTCGACCGTATGGCCGAGGAGAGCTCGCGAGCCAGGCTCATCAACCACCTAGTCAGCAAGTCCGACGACCAACATGCCACGAGAGAGTTCGCGTCGTACTACCACGGATCCACCAGATGCATCGAGCCTCCTTACTCGATCACATCGCATACTAATAGAGTGTATATTCCGCAAGCATTACAAGTGATCCCCACCTACCAATCCCTCATCCAGACTCCCCAATGGTGCCCTTACATCAGGCAGTCAGGACAAAATTCAAAATCAGATTTAGCGATGAACCGAAAGTATAACTGCAGATGTGTTGAGTGTTTGTCGGCGGACTGTCCCGCTAGGTCCAACAGTAAGTTTAGACCGCGCAGGATCAAAGACAACATTATGACCTTTTGCGACCAATACACAATGACTCGCAGCTTAAACGATGCCAGCTGTGGCTGCACACCTACCTCATCGACCCTCAACTGCACCGGTGTGATTGTACCCTGCGAAACATCTATGAGCGGTGGCAGAGATCAAGGTAAACTCAGCAACTACGAGATGAGTAACAAGTTGGGTACCTATACTCCAGTACCAATCTTGAAAAAAGGCTACACTGTGGACCCATTAAATAATGACTTTAGCATGAAGAAATTTCAGGACGGACACAATGAAATTGAGCCACCGAAGTCCATGTCTATTGAATGTTTTTTTAGAAAAAAAGAAGAAGAGGGGACCGGTTGTAAAAGCAGCCGGAAGAATATATACAATGAGGGTATTAGTGACATGGCTTTAAAATTTCCATCATCTCCGAAGAGGGGGTCTCGGTCTCCCGCCACTCCCGTGCGCGCACGCAGCAGGGTGACCTTGTCTAGTGAATGCTCCGACAGTGACGACAACATTCCGCACTCGCACCGGAGCGAGTCCAGGTATCACAAGTACTGTGCGGAGATGCCCCCGAGGCAGTTTGTTCTCGACGATAGTGTGGGCTCTAGGGCGACGTCCAGGCAGCGCGTGCTGGTCTCCAGCCCGAGGATTAGTCCTTGTAAGACTTGCTCCGGTAAACGAAGCAAACAGCACCAGCGCATTATCAAACTACCAAAGAAAGTGCTGACGTCAGAGAAACTCGCGGACTCCTGCGCGCGGAAGCCCAAAGCGCCTTGTACAAGACAATAAAATGTAAAAAATACAGAAAGACTTCGATAAGAGTTGCTGGTCAGTGAATTATTAATATTATTCAAAGTGATTTAAATCGTTAATCAAGGTTTAAATTTAAATAATTACATCAGAAATCGGCTTTAAATGATTTTATTTAGAGGTAAGTTTACAGTTTTATTTTGCTCCTGGATCTCTGAAGAGTTAATGCTGGTGGCGTGAAGATGTTTTATCTTTCAGCTCGACCATCAATCAGCTCACCCTCTTAATATAAATGTTATGTTTCAATATTTTCACTAAGCTAGATATATCCCAGGTACGTTCAGTTATTATGCGTTACCTAAACTCTACTTAGCAGGTCAAAAAGTGAAATATCATGCAGATTCGAGTTTCTGGAAGTTTTTTGCCATACCTACCACTTACTCATAAGTATGCTGCTTAAAAGCCTAACCCTAAACCTAATTGCGATTTCAAACTTATATTATTTAATATCTTGACTCTAACCATTTTGTAAATTAACATGTCCTAAGAGAGTAAGATCTGTGACTCAGGACCCTCCTCAGACAACTTTAAGAATGTGTATTTTATTAACTAGTGCCTGTAATATGATGTTGAGATAAAAATAAAGATTACATCAACTGCCCTGCAGTGTGCTGCAGTGTGCTGCAGTGCCTGCTAATGACTATGGTAAGGCCTAGTACAACGTTAGCACAGTAAATCCTGCTAACTGTATCTTAGCGAGGGATTAAAGTGACGCTCGTGTGCTGCATATGCATTAGTGCAGCTGTTTGTTAAGCCGGGGCAGGGGTCAGCAGCTGAGAAAGCACTTGATTCAATAATCTGGTGCAATTGGTGCGCGGACGCTCATGCCACTGCGGGGTGCACAATATTTTTATTGATATTATAAACTAGAGATTTTTATATGGAGAAGATGATGATATTATTTCCAAATCCAAAGCAGTGAATTCATAAGCTTCTGGTAGTAATTGCATATTTGATGATGGATATGGAAAATTTCCCGTTACAAGTCAAAGCCTTCCTAAATAATACATATTATTACATATTATTAATACATATTATTATATATATTATAAATACGAAAAGACTTGTTGATTTGTCCTTTTTTCACGAAACAATAGATCGACGTGTTTTTTAGAATAGAGAGTTTCAAAGTCAAAGCATGTATTCCAATTTAACCATTAACAGGCACTTTTGAATTGTCAAGTTCTATCTCATATTCAAGACTATCTATAATATGTTACTGTTCTTTTAGTCGAATCAGTACGGTACCTGTGGAAATTACTAAAATTTTGCTTGAGCGCAGTCACGAGTAGAAGCTATAGCTTTTCAGTAACTTAACTTTGTACGAAATCTTGCAGATCATACGCTCATGGTTGTAGACCCCTGCCTGGCCGGGGTCGGCACGCGTCGCCCGCGCATCGCAATCTGCACACAAGCACATACCTACTATAACTACTCGGTTTGTTTGGACCGACTCCCTCGCGCCGACGCCTGTTTTCATTACTTTTTATTTAGCGAGCTTGTTTAGTAGTTGAAACACTGCGGTCATATTGCATATTGAATAATTTGTAGATCCAAATCTGTCACTTACAGCGCTGTTCTTGTCGGGAGTCAGATATCGAACTCCTGCCCCGTCTCCATTTATTTGGGGTCGGTGCAGAAGGTTTTCCAGTTCCATACATGTCTTTTAATCGTCATCACATAAGTCACTTTGGCTGCATTTTGGGACAAAAGGTTGCAGTAACAGACAAATACTGGTATTCAGCTGCATCCAGTAAGACTGGAAGCCGACCCCAACATAGTTGAGAAAAGGCAGGCAGATATGGTTGCAGTAACAGACAACAAGTAATCATACGTTTCTACCGAAGGACTATTTTCGAATAATCCTACTGTATAAAAGGCACCCCTACCCTGTACTCCTAACAATATGCAGGGGATAACAAACTTAATGCTTTTTATTCTCTAATCAGTAACAACGTATTTTAATCACATGAGTGTGTGGTATTTTACGAGGCAAAGGTTTTGTTTCGACAATTTTAACGAGCCATAAACTATCCAAAGAAAGTTAATATAGGTTGAACTATCGTAAAAACGAAGATTATGTTAAAACTATGGGCAGTGGTCCAGTGGTGTACAGGAAGTTACCCTTTTTTTTCAGTATAATAAATCATCAAATTTTAATGACCTGTCCCGCTCTGGGTGGAACGGAAGGCAGTGTCAGGTCAGACTCTTACTGACTAAAAGCCACACTTGTTCCTTCCTTAGCCCTTTATGTTCCAGGCCAGCGGTAACCCTTTCGGATAATCCCGCTGACCCGGCAGGCTTCGGCCCTAACGGGCCCCTTCAAATGATGCTGACATCTCTTTGAGGCACGCGTGGAACACGTCTGCGCCGTCCGGCACGGGCCTGGTCCTGATCGGACGGTGAGCTACCCGTTACTCTCAGTCCGCAGGCCCGCGCCGATGGAGGCCGGGAGTCGTTACGCGGTTCCCAACGCCCGGAGCGTCTCCCGCGGTGACTGGGACGGGAGGCTCTCTCCCTCAGCCATCCCGCCTCCTCCTTCGCTAGCATGACTGCTTCGCAGAAGGAGGCGACTGCCTCCCACTCCCTTTCGCTCCGGACCATGGCTTGAACCAGGGCCGGACGCGAGAGGTCGCCGCCGCTGTTGATCGCCTCTTCGAGAACACGGCGGTGTTCCGCCCAAGCGGGGCATACCTCCACCGTATGCTTCACCGTGTCCTCTGGGCGATTCTGGCAATGGTGACACCCGGGCGTTTCCTCCCACCTGATGATGTGCAGGAACCTCCCGAAATCCGTGTCCGGTGCGGACCTGCGTCAGGTGGTAGGTGAGGGACAGGAAGCTACCCTTATTATCAGTTTGTCCCATCAGTAAGTTTAATACCTATTCATCTAAGTAAGTATAAACTAGAGCGCTTCTTCCACGATGAAATTATTTCAAGAAGAAAGGCCTTCTTAAAGAAGTGTTCCTACTCTTCATATTAGTTCCCAGTCCAAACTAAGGAATAATCACAGTCTGTTAGGTAAATCTCCCAGTTGCACGATTGTTGATACAGATAGCGCCATCCACGAAGACGCGCCCCACTCTTCTTCCTAATCGCTTACAGTAGGTACAAGTGTGCAACATTCCGCTAGTGTTTTAGTTTTGTCGATACACAGTAATTACCTACTTATTAGTGAGTAATTAGTGTGTATCAGAATACTAAAACACTAGCGGAATGAACTAGCGATAACCACTAGCGATTAGTAAGTAGAGTGGGGCGCGTCTTCGTGGATGGCACTATCTAGACCATGGTACTGACCATACTATCTGATGAAAGTGTGACTGACGTGTCTGAAGTATGGTTTCTGTGATAATTTTGATGATTGAATTCCCACAAAAGTTTATCTACATAGCTCCAGCTTCCTCATATGTGATAGAACCATTCTACCTATGCCAATATATATAATATTTGAGGCATAATAGCTGCAATCAAAGTTCCCAGTCTTATTTTAGCTGCCACAAAAACTTCGTTAAAATGAGTTGTTTAGTGTGTGTTAGCTGGAGTGACGTCACCCCAGCTGCTCATGTCATATCTTACAAACGAAAGAAGATATGATTATGTATTATAGCTCAAAAATTAAGACATAATAGCTGCCATTGGCAGCAAAATTTTCGAATCTCTGGTCAAAATTCTCTATGAGTTATTAAACCGATAAATATGTGTGAATTAATGAATTAATTATTCTCTTTTATTTTAGAGAATTCGTCAACATCTACAAGATTTATAACATCCATGAAACCTTTGACCTTGAATAGTGTGTGGTGAATAATTACGTCCTGTGTGAATTAAGGTGGCTTTTGTTGACTGGGATAAGCCGTCAGTTCGTTCTGGCAGGTGTACACCTAATGAGCGGTAATTACATCAGCACACGGTCTGTAGCAATGGTTTTCATTTTGACAACAACATTCATTGCGTTATTTACGTTGTTAAGCAGACAAATTTTTCTACCATTTGAAGCAATGGATTAGGAATATCCTTCAAAATGATTCAGATTGTCATTAATAGTTTGTTACATAATTAGCGTGCTGATGTCCATTGATGGTCATTACAGCTGCTGCTCCAGTCCTTAGGTAAGTACTGTACAATGCTATTGATTGCCGCAATATTTTAACGACAAAACTTCAAACTCAACTGAACTGACTCACCAAGTTAGCCTAATCATGTAACACAATTATACAAATTATAATGACAGTGTGCCCGTGACAATTGCTTGACTGCCCACTCTGCCCAGCCCATTAGTGCGCAGGCGCATAGGCGTGAACATTGTCGTTATCTGATGAGCTTCGAGCCCTCAATGAAGAACGGAATGCGGGATTAGGAGGGAAATTTAATGATTTTGGGAGTTGTGCACTTAGCTCGTTGTTTATATACGAAGCAGTTATGGTATTGTGTTTACGCACACTAAGGAAAACTGAAAACTTCACGGAAATCGTTCTACCAGAATCGCGTCGCACCGTCCGTCGCGCCGCGTCTGCCGGCGGAAGCCTTTCAAGTAGGGTAGGTAGGTACCTACCTAATACAAAGTTCACAGAAAGTAGTAGTAGCAGGAAGTAGTTCAAAGTTTACAGAAATGTCGAATTAAAGAACTAAAGTCTTAAAAGCTAGACGGGTCGTTCCAATTGCTATCATTTTGATGGAATAGAAACATTGCGTATGCAGATTTAATTGTTGAATTAAAATATTTGTCATGGTAAGTATATTTCCAGTGAAAGTAACAACTCTTGACTCTTCTTTATGAGTTTTGCATGTTACCTACGAATATATTATTAAAATTTTTTTTGCTGTCCTCATGTTATACCTATTATGTATATTGTCGCCTGCTTATCATAATAACATCTTACGTATTTTTACGAATTTAATTATAATCATAATCAACTACTGTTTTAACGAATAAATTAGGTCAGCGTCACACTTAGCGGGCGGAACGCTGCGGGCTGCAGTTAAATAATTATAACTCTAATTGCGTTAGGACACGCCCTGCAAGCTGACCACTGATCATTTAAATTAATTGCTTATATTCATAAACTAAGTTACGTAGGTACGTTAATAATTAATCAGTGCTTATGAATATTGTCACGAAAGAATCTTGACAAAAATATCTATGCTAGTACTCTATGGCACGATTTCATAGAGTTGTAGTCTCAGATTGTTAATTGGAAAACATAATCATTGCTTGCATACTGCGAGTGGTTATTTTCGTGCCTTGATACATGCAACCGCGGTGATACTGACACATCCATCACGTAGGTTTTAGCACTTAACAATTTAGGGCTCACTTGCACCACAAATCACTAAATGCATTTAGCGGTAAACGAATTTGAATTATCGCTATTTCTGTCAATCGTTTGAAGATTGCAGAGACAGAACTATGTTTTAAACAAGTTTAGCTTAAATGCCTAAGTTGTTAGTCAAACATGATTACATAATCCTAATACCTGCCTAGGTCACTAGCACAGAGTCAAAGACCAAGGTCACGAGAACAATGTCCAGTAAGTATCTACAACTAATATACTTTCCGACAATGTAACGGGAACTTGCAGTTAATCAAATTCCTCAAAAGTAACCCAGTAGTTTCCGAGATGACTCCGACCAGACAAGCACAAACGTACAACCTATCTGTCAGTCAAA
Organism: Luperina nickerlii; assembly: GCA_963855955.1. Classification (NCBI taxonomy): domain Eukaryota; kingdom Metazoa; phylum Arthropoda; class Insecta; order Lepidoptera; family Noctuidae; genus Luperina; species Luperina nickerlii. Next base: position 1,035,625 of record OY979670.1, read on the forward strand.
AACGATGACCAAGCGAATACCAAAGGATTGAAACCCGGAGAAACATTTGACTGACGTTTATTTCCTACGCTATGTACGACGCGGGACTCGAACTGGCGACCGTTAGCTGATATTATTATTTGTAACCCAATTATGGTTTTTATTGACATTAGCATAAAGATTATTGTGAAGTTGTGATGGAATATCGTAGGGTTTGTGTGTCTGTGAGTCATACATGTTGTATGTCGCTTGTTAAGGACAGTTTGAAGCACTAAGGCTGTACACGAGTCGTTTATTCAGGACTCCACCTGCATGAATTGAGGATACCTATAAAGTAGCAGTTGACTTTTCAATTTGTAAATTAAATATACATAACATTATGTTCTAGTCATAGGGTTCTATCCTATGCCCAATTGCTGTCTATTCCTATAACTTGTAAAGTTTCCATGAATTTTCTGCAGTTCTATCTGATCTAACTCTTCATTGATAAGCTTGCTACCTTAGACATGGTAAGAGATTTAATATTATTTCAATCAAATATCACGGCACAACACGGGGCTAACAAGCGAAGTGCGGTCAAACAACTAGTGTATAATAATTTTGTTATTATTTGTCGGTACATATCAAAAGATGTCAAAATGCTGACGGATCGGAGCGCGTTTGAAGTCGCCGCCGCAGGGGTGCGCAACACTCGCCAACATTTACATAAAAATAAACTTTATTAACGATATGACATGTTAATTATGTTGATACCTTTACGCTACGGTATTGTGTGGTGGACAGACGAAGGTAGAAAGAGATCTCTTTATTTGGAGAGAGATAGAGGTAGAAAAAATGACTAGTTACTCATTTGCATAATAACCGAATACAAAATTAAGTCATTGTAAATTATAACAGACTGACAGTGTTAATTCGATTCATTAGATTCGTCTGTGACAATCATAGATTTACCTAACCTAAAAATGCTTATTATTATTTTAATAACATTTGAATCGTACCCTGGATAACCAAAGTGAAAGTTCCCAAACCCTGCCTCGAGTGCAGCACCCCTACGAAAGCGCCGAATCCAATCAATCACGCGCGTCATCGGCTCCCAGAGTCGTTAGCAGCGAAAACTGGCTCCGATATCAAACTAATAACATTGCTTTAATAAATAAACACTAAACGAACTGCCATCAACTCGATTGGAGCAAAAACTATGCCTTGTTCAGGAGCCTTATTAATGATTAGCTGTATTTGTTTTGGTTGAAATTCGTTGACGAAAGCAAGTGCTTTTAGCAGCTGCACACAGCGATTGTGAAGGCCATTTCTCGAAAGTAGTCGAGATTGTGTCAATTTGGTAAAGAACGTGCTCGAAAATTTGTTAAGTGAATGTAAGATCCTGTTAAAGAAACAGTTCTTCTATTATCTTCGATCGAGTGATAAGAGACATCCCAGATATCCTCCAACATCTATGCAGTTACTAAAGACTCATGGCCCAGGGTGCTTGCTTAAAGAAGCGGGTTCCCGGTAAAGACAGTCGGTACCGGTCGGTGTGGGTGAAATAGTTCCACATTAACTTATGCGCTCACACATAAAGAAACAGGTAAAACATGTAAACGTTTTCTTTCCGAAGATCAACCTGCAGCGATCTGTACCGGGAGTCGCCCAAAAACCCGCTTTTTCTCATTCATGATTAGTGCGTGAAGTTTGTCCAAAAGCAGCGCAAAGGAATCTTATTTTGGCAGGGAAGGAACCAGTACCTAGTACATAATCTATACTAATATTATAAAGCTGAAGAGTTTGTTTGTCTGTTTGTTTGTTTGGTTGAACGCGCTCATCTCTGGAACTGCCAGTCGGATTTGAAAAATTCTTTTTGCATTTGATAGCCCAATTCTTGAGGAAGGCTATTTAACATTACGCTATGACCTTTAGGAGCCGAGCAAAAAAAAGTCAGAAAGAACGCTAAGCAAAAACGAAGTATTAGCGCGGGCAGGCGATGCGATGCGACGGGGTGGGTCGGAGTAACAAGAAATTTCACGCGGATGAAGTCGCGGGCAGAAGCCAGTCATCGAATAAAAAGGCGTATTATTATTATCTTATAATAATAATTTATAAGATCAGAGTATCGAGACATTAGCAAATCCACTAATTAAACGATTATCAAACATATGAGCTCTATATTTTTGAGATTTTATTATGATTCTGATTAAAAATGTGTCGTGTCGTGAGGCCAATGGACTGTCTATTTAAATATTTTCCATTTTCTATGTAAGTAGTTCTTAACAGTGCAGTGTTATAAAATCACATTTTAATTATAAACTTTTAAGTACTTCATCATAAGGGCCTGTGCACACAAGGATTCTCATCGACATTGATTTTTAAACACTTTTGACTTGGCGCCGCACATGAACTGTTTGTATATACCTATCAATCAATAAGGATGGCGATGAGCAGAGGTAATACTTGTCGTTAGAGAGACTAGAGCCCAGAGCTAGAGTTAGATAGACTTGAAGAAAGGGAAAGACAAACATAAATCCAATGTCCATCTTAAGGCTCTGCACACCTCATCAAGTTCTGCAAACAGCTACCAAGCCATGGACGCGTTTCATAAAGGATAATTGTGCTGCAGTTGCACCACTAAAATTTGTATCGCCGCAAAAAGCAGTCGTGGGCTGCCGCCTTAGCAGTAGGCAGGCCAATCCCTCCATGAGCGGACATGTTTGGCAGCCTGTCCGATATTGACAGATCATAATTAAGATATCAGAATATGTGTTAATTAGTAATGAGCTGTATTGTTTATTGCATTTATATCGTGGTTAGCCTATTGGAGTCTCTTATATGTGCATGATTAGACAATGTGTGGAAATTGATCGATTATTGCGTAACACACGAACAGTGGCGTGCAGCGTCTTTCATTTTGACAGTTCAACACTATTCATTGCGTTATTTACGTTGGTAAGCAGACACATTTTTCGAACATTTGAAGCAATGGAGCAATGTCTTTTAAAATGATTCGGATTGCGATTAATAGTGTGTTAAGCAATTAGGGTGCTGATTAGCAACACTTGGGAGGGAAGTACCATAGTATATAATATATTGATGCAGCACCTATCAATGAAGAAAGTAACACTTCACTTTTGTTTTGCCTCTGCTGGGAAAATATAGCTAAAGGATTATCCAGTCAGCGAGTTTGGAGGCTCAAAGAACGGTGGAAGTAGTTAGCTAGCCACCCGTATTACACTTTTTCTTCTTCTTCGCTGTCACTTTTCTCAGATTTTGTTGTCTCGAAACTTCGCCGCTTCTATGGCATCATCGGTGGCTGCGCAGAGGTCACTTTGATTGCAAGTTTTGGAAAACAGAAAGCAGGATAGGAGGAGGACCTAGCACCAAATCGATACCCTGCTGCCATTCTGTCGAGGTAGCCCCATTTTTCCTTACACACTACAATTAAAAGAGAATTTTAGTGTTATGAGATGGCAAACAAGCCGACGGCTAACCTTATCTTAACTGGTTAGGTACCACCGCCTATTGACATCTGCACAACCATTGCAGAGGTATGTCGTACATGGGGACTCAGACTGCCCACCAAGTGATTTCAGGGAATACGGTGGCATTGTGATCACATGCTGCCGTGCATAGTGAGGATCAGGGGAGACCCCTTTATAGTCTCCCCAGAGACGTGCCCTAACACGCGTTGCACTGAGGGGGTTCCGGATTGGTCTATTAAGAGGTAACGGGCCCCCCTCCATGTGCTGATGGTGATCACCGGGGTGGTTTTAGTGAGGTAAGAATCCCACACTACCTGGTCTTTTTCCCCAAAGTCCAGGTGCCTTTTGAAGGTTTCCCCCCGAAAACAAAAAAAAAAAAAAAAAATGTCGTACATGCGTTGCCAGCCCAGAGCCGAAAGTTGAAATGCCACATGTGCTTGTAATTACACAGCGGAATCCATACCCTATAATCCCAGCCACAGTGCAGCAACGTTGCCTGGCGGCAGAATGTGAAGACTACTAAGAACATGCCACATTCGTAGACAAAAGAGTGAGAACCTCACACAATAACAATATATCGCCCGTTGATCAGTCGATCAGTTGATCAGTGGGACACAAAACCAACAAAGCTAATTCCATTAGCTGCAGACGAGATGATCTAGCTATTAGCTGTACTTACACAAATACGATGCTATCTGCTGCCATAGAGTTAGGAATAGAGACGACTTTCCCAAGAGTAGTAGGTACCATAATATTCTTTAAGAATCCATATCAATACCATGCAGTTCTCTTTTGTTAAAAAATGTACTTAAAGGGGACTATTAGGAAACCGAGTGAACTTATTTGGTAATAGGATGAGCTGAGCATCCTGTACCTACATTATAATCGTTCAAGAGTGCAGCCTCGTCGATTTCATCGTTCAAGAATTGCAACGTTCGTTTCAAGAATTCGGTACAGACACCAACACATCAAGCTACCCTAAACTGTCAAATTTTCCCAATCAACTTTGAACCTTAAGCTTTAACGATAAAGTTGAAAATCTATTAAATAAATTTGACATATTGTAGTAGCTTGATGTGCTGGCGTCTGTACAAATAATTGTAATTTGATTTTAATAAATGTTTCACCTTGTTTGGCACTTTGTCTTGTCTTGTGTTAACTGACACGCCTGATTTTTTTTTATCTTTAACTTTAGGATTATCCCTTCATTCGCAATAACCGTGAATCTTAGAGAAAGATATATTATACCTACAAGGATAAGAAATGACGCCATCTCTGGCGACAACACTGTTAAGCTGCTTGCCTCCTACTTAAATATTATAATAGCATTATAGACTCGGTAAGTATCTACAAAGGATTTCATCAGTATTTACAGCAAAAATGCAGTGTGTATGATGTATTGTACTTTTTAATCTTTTTGTTTTCAAGAAAAACAGATTAACAACAAAAATAACTTAGTTTTTTTTTAACGTAACCTTTCTAATCTCTTCCTCACTCTGTCACAGGTAAGCATTTCATCGATAACTAAATACAATATCTGGCGATTATCTTTTGCCAATAACCCTTACAGAAAACTCAACCTTATGAACTGAAACATAGGGATGAATTTCGTGTTAAAATTTCAGCAAATACGTCGCATGGTCCACGAAATGTTTCTAATAATTAGTTATCATTGATCATCTGAGCTCGACCACATTAATAAAGATATTAAATGCCTTCTTTATTTAATGAACAATAGAATTTAAACTTTATTTTTAATGCAGTAGAGTCTGAAATGGTACAGTCGTGCTGTGGGGAGGCGGTAAGTTCAAAGGCTGCGGCATCTGGCGGCCGGCACGAGTAAAACCAATCATGTGACAGCAACACAAACTAAAAAGTAATGTTTGGCTAGTTTTTTTCTGTTTATTCTGAAAGTAACCGAAGATACAAATAGACGAGCGTGGGCGGAGTGCACCGAGCACTGGGCAGGACACTCGCGACGGGAATGAGGTTCACGATTATTAGTTACGCAGTTTTGCGAAACTTACATTCCATTTTTATTAAAGAGTTAAATTTTTCCTGAGATTTCCCGGAAATTTATGGTACACTTCACTAGTAATTTAATGTTATGTAAAACAAGAGGCAAGATAAAGCAAAAAAAAGAGAAAGAAAATACATAATATAATTGTAGTAATACACGACGCAAAGAAAGAACACAAACACAGAAAAGAACAAGTCCAACAACAAGAACAAACAGCAACCTGCATCCTCATTGCGCAACACTCTGTCAATCACAGTCTGAATCATTTTGAAAGATATCGCTAATCCATTGCTTCATAAGTTCATTAAATTTGTCTACTCAACAACGTAAATAACGCAATGAATGTTATTGAACTGTCAAAATGAAACGGATTCCTACTGTTAGTGTGTTACGCAATTACCCAGCCTAACAAAAAAAGATGCCTATGTTCGGAATTTAAAAGGTAGTTTAACCTAGTTCTTGCAGTCATTACAGACGCAACAGACTGTCCAAGTAGGTCATACATTGATGTGCCACCATGCATCATGATCCATGACCACCGGAACCGGCGGCGCGGCGGGGAAATTGCGTAACACATTATCAATCGGAAATCGGTTTCATTTTGACAGTTCAACAATATTCATTGCGTTATTTACGTGTTGAGCAGACACATTTTTCGAACTTATGAAGCAATGGATTATCAATTTGCTTCAAAATGATTCAGATTCCGATTTATAGTGTGTTATGCAATTAGGGTCCCGGAAACATTTCACCATCACGATAGCTTAATTTTCCAATACTTAACAAAGGCAAAACCTTCGTACCCACTTCAATGCTTTTGTTTAATAACCATTTTAATATTTGTAGAGATTTTAGATACCTAATACTTATGTATAAGCACTTGAGTGAGATACCTGCGATACAGGTTTATTCCTAGTTCAGGTAGAATCCAATTATTTCCTTTGTAAATATTTATGTAAATCAATTATTTCAATCAACAATTTCAATTTAAATTTGTTGATATGAATATTTCCTTCTTTCTTGTCTTCAGTACATAACAGCAATACATAACACATCTTATGTCAAGTCATGTTGGTTAGTAGTCACCGCGGTGTCTGCGTGAATGCGCAGGAGTCTTATTTAATGTGTCACACGAATACTACAGTATGGGCAGAGGACTAGAGTGCAGTACTAGGAGCCGGTGAAGGCGGGCGTTTTGGGGGAATGTCTTATGTAATATTTGGCATTCAAAAAATGCTGATTCCGCGCGTAATTTGAACATATGTTTTTTAGGATTATTATTCGTATCCAAAGGGTAAAACTAGACCCTATTACTAAGACGCCGCTGTCCGTCTTTCCGTCTGTCACCAGGTTGTATCTCATGAACCGTGATAGTTTTTACAGATGATGTATTTCTGTTGCCGCTATAACAATAAATACTAAAAACAGAATAAAATAAATATTTATGGGGGCTCCCATACAACAAACGTATTTTTTTTCGGCGTTTTGCCTTGTGGTACGGAACCTTTCGTGTGCGAGTCTGTCACGCACTTGGCCAGTTTTTTTTTGGGTGTAACCTACACTATAGTGCCAGACTAATTGATGCTGTAAAAACACATGTTGGAAATTTCCAATACCAGTGCCTTTGTTGGTGAAAAGTTTTTCTACGGAAATGTAATTGTTTGCGTCTGAATGATTTTTAGTTTGTACGAGTATTGGTCGATCGTGTAATTTTATTTCCTAATTTATGTTTATAGGTATTTTGTACCGAGCTTTTTTGTTACCTTTTTTTGTTTTAATTGTTTAGCAGTGGAAACTTATAAAATGACCTTCAAAATATTAGTTGTAAGTTTTCCGGATCGACATAACGGTGTGATTCTACTGCTCCAGCCAAAACTGAGGTTCCTTTTGAAGGTTAAACTGCAAACAATTCATTGTTTCAATACAAACATGAAGAATGACGAGCAGGTACCCATGCCCAACATCATTTAAACATCGATTAATAAATCATGGCACACTCCATGCGCGGGAGTGGACATGGAAACTGTATTAGTGTTCAGAGGGGCCGACAGAGGGCCGCCAGAGAGCCAGGCTAATCTCCACCACACTTCACTGGTTTCACATCAAAATTCGATTATACTGACCCTCTCGACCGTCTTAATTTTAATCTGAACGTGAGTCACAAAGACGGAATACTCAAAGGCCTTTAATTCGTAAAATTAAAAACGACATAATATTGGTCATCCTCGCTTCCTGATATTAGAAGAGAAGATTCTCAGAGGATCAAATTACTTACTACGAATTTATTTAAGTCGAATGTTTGTAAAACAGTAGATAATAATGTAGGTTGTAGCGGTATCTACAACGCCACATGCAAACAACGCGTCATACTGACGTCACGCAAATCCTGCATCGCGCAAGCAGAGTTTACCGCGCAACTAGCATAGATACAACGGCTCGACATGAATCATCGGGCAGTTGCCCGCCAGACACAACACCCGTCTGGTCGGAGGATCCTCCCTTTTCTATAGAGTATGAGTGAACTTTACACCCTGTTCCTCATACCTCTATAAGGTAAATTGGTTCGGTTGCTGGTGGTCAGTTTGTAGACTTCCAGTCAGGATACGACTAAGCATATCTTACCTAAACATCGAAAGGCATCACAAAACATAAAAAGTTATAACCCATTCGCTTCCTTCTTGCCACGAGATTCCCCAAACATTAGCTCTGACTTGACCCTCCACTACTGCCCGCCGCGGCCGGCGCAAACAACCCCTATAGGGTTACCCCAGTTAACACCTCCGCCGCAATATTTAATCCAAGCGTTGTATCGCGAAACTAAAGACGGGCGTAACCCGACGCCTGCGCAGTACAAAGCCTCCTTTAAATCAGCTCAGGCCATAAAGACCGCGTGTATTAGCTTTCGGCTCCTCTCTCGCCTTTTAGTGTTCAATTGTGGAATAATAAAACGGAATTATGTGATTTGTGCGCGTTTTATTGTGCTTGCAGGTAGTTTGTGTGAAACAAGTGTTCGCGTGTTAACCCTTAGAAAGTGAATAGTGTTGTCGGTAGTTCTCTTCGGGAGAGGTTGACTTTCACACAACCAAGCACTAGAATACACAACATGTCTCATCAAACACAACAGTGTCCAATTAAGTCCCTCGGCTGCGTTGAGTGGGTTCGAGATGTCTAGATGAGTTATTACCAAAGGATGTCTAGTACCATCAGTTGACAGGAAAAGATTGCCGTTAATCCAACAGGTAATTCAATCAAGTTATATATTTTGAGACTGAAACTAACTAAGGTGCAACAACTTGCAACTTCACCTCGTACATAAGAACTTTATATCATAGCCTGTCTGTTTTGGTTGGCACTTGTGGCACATGCGGGGCCTCAAACAGCTGACGCACCAATATTTCCCAGGCTTACATGGAAAAATGAAACAAAATACTATATAGAAGTAATAAAACAGATTTTTTCGCGACAAACCTTATTTCTTTAACATGAAAGGTTTGCGGATTGACTGCATTGTGTGGATCCGTATCTTGTTTCTGCGACGGTGTGTCAAAAGTGCCGAATATTGCTAGTATGTAGGCGTTCCTATGAGAAACGGGGACAGGTGGGAACGGGTGAAGTTAATTCGCCAAAGTTACATTGTGTGGCTCTTTTTAACCCCGCGCGCGGTGTAAGGTTACAGATTTATTAGCTATTTGTGGAAATGTTAAAGCTAATAGGTTTTGATAGTTTTTGCACGGCGATCTTTGTAATAGAATCTTGATATTTTTGTAAAGAATTTATGAAGGTATCAAAATGCGGTTATCAAGTTGCAATGCGGGCTTTTTAACATTAATGATTTTACTTCTCTTTTTTTTTTCCTTGTGTGAATTCGGTTTTCCTTAGAAATATCAGGTGAATTCAGTCCGAACTTATGGAAAATTGTGAAGTGAGTAAAATAGAAGTGCTTTCTTATGTTCCTGGTTCTACTTCCAGCAACTTTTATTTACTTATCGCAACAATATATTAACTTTACCTTGAAGTAAAGTCACAATACAACTTGATAGCTTAATCGCATTCCGTAATTCATCTACTTATATCTAATCCAGCACATCTCCATATTTTTTACCGCACCGAATCTTTGATGTATCGCAAAAAGCCCACGATCCATCAACATGGATGCTTTTTAACAACATAATCTAGTTTACCGACCATTAATCAAAATCGTATCGATTCCCATACACTATCGAGAACTTTTTTAATAATATGACAGGTAAATGCTCGGCATTTAGTGAGTGCTTTTTCTTTTTTTATTAAATTGACAATCCTGTTTTTGCTGACACTAATAACGATAGTAACTCTTATGTTACAAAAAATAAGGTTGAAATTCAAATGGTGGGAAGGGCCAAGGATGGCAGAATAACTTGTCGGTATATTTTATTATCTCTTGTGCCGGCTGACTCAATTAGAGGCGGCATGTATCGATGCATCTCTCGAATCGGTATTCGATTTATTAATTAATCGATATACAAACATGGGCCCGTCATCGTTCCGATATAATATTTTAGATAGATCGCTTTATGGTGTTCCGATAAGGTACTTTAAGTACTAATAACACTTTATAACTGTTATTGTTATGCTTCACAATGGGGACAACTTTCTTTTTGCTGGATGACGATTATAGTTTTATATTAGAAAATAATAAAGTGAGGCTGTATGGGAACATTGAGCTGGCTTTGTGAGAGACATGGGATTTTTCTTAAATAATTTGGCATTTTGATTTTCAGGAGACTGTGAGGGGTAGGCTTGGTGTATAAGTTTGACGATATATCTACAAAATGTAAGATCAGCTTTAGACTCTATTACAATGTAACTAATTTCAGGAATAACATTATTTAAATCGCAATAAAAATCTAAAGATTTTTCACTATCTGTAGGTATTTATTTTTAAACAAACTTATAAGTAAATAACACCAACAACGACACTTTCAATATTTTACAATATAATTTTTTGCCAAAACGGGTGATTTCTTATCCGGATACCGCTAAAATCCAACTTTTTTTAACCCTTAAGTACTACTTTAAAAAATCCGATTACCCAAAACATTTATTTTAACCCCACAAAGCTAATGTAGCGAAAAAGGACGAATATCCATTTCAAAAAGAGAAGATACAAAAGATAACCTTTTAAAAAATACTACATTGTTGTAACAATACTTTGTAATCCTAATATTCATAGTGCTTAGAAATATGAGGTGAAGTGATTTTTTTTTTAATGTTCATAAAGGAGTTTTTAATAAGTTTTAGCTACAGTAAAAGGGGTTTTATTTAATAGAGCGCGTTGAGTGGCGTATGCTTCTCATCTGAATCAGATTCTCTTATACATGTACATACGTGTGCGTCGACTTAGACAATCGCTTGTTGCAATAATTTTAGGGTGACGTCGCTTAAGAGGTTATTAGGACATTCGTTTATTTCTCGCCCTTTCCGAATTAATATTATTAAGTTTGCAATTAAAATTGTAAAGGGATTTGGCGCTTCTCAAGGCCTGAACATAGTTCACATTTCAACTATGTATTTGAGTTCTTTTTTTGAAAGCGGACAGCGTCGCAGTCAAAAGCGTGAATCACATCTGAACGTTAATTCCTGTATTTAAAAACGTTAAAAATCTAATAGCAATTTAATCTCAGCGACAGTCAATGCCAATAACTTGTCAAAAATGTAGGGAAATTATAGGTAAGTATTTTTGACATATTGAGACTGAGATTGGGATACAAAAGTAGGTATTTGAAAAATACGTGAATTGCCCCTTTGTTCCAATGTAATACCTACAATATCTACGCGGTAAAATGAACATTTTTTTTAAACTTGCGAAAAAATTCTACGCGGGGTTCAGAATCATTTGTAATGAATCCATGGTAACAGGTTGTGCGTCGATGTCCCTGCACCCTGTATGGAAGCGGAAAGACATTGCTTTTTCTTTCCATCTCGTCAGTGTTGTAGATCGGAGTGAGTGCTTACCAAGTCCTACATACCTTTAATTAAGTAAGGTTAAGTACTTACCGGGCGTTCTAAAAACATCATAGTGAGCAAAATGATCTTGCCTAACGTGTGGCTCCACTACGAAACTGAACCGGGATTTGTCCGCACCGTTGCATCCTTGCACTTATTAAACATATCTTATATCAATAATAAATCCACTTAACTCCATACTCCTTACCCCTTTCACATAAGGCTCAAATTCGCATGTGTAACGTTCAATTTCTTTAAGGATCGACATTGGATGCGCGGGCGCAGATGTGTTACGTCTTTGTTGTATAATTTGCGTTTTCCGGTTTAATGGTCGCGTCGAGAGGGATTATGAGCAGTGGGAGGGTTAAATGCTAGAATGTGCCTCGAGTTGTGAGAGGGTTAAGTGTTGCGGTCTAAGAGACCAAAACGTTAAGTGGTATTGTAGTCTCTATGTGGTGTAATTTCCTTACAATTTTGAAGTGGTGGAATCGGGATCATGAATGGATCAGTTTTAAATACTTTTTACTGTTGTGGGTACACAGGAAGTTCCTGAACGTAAATGTGTGGGACTTAAAAGTAAGTCCCACACACTTGAGTACAGGAACTTCCTGCAATCCTGCAATTCCTGAAACTTGTTTCTGCTGCAATTTTGATAAAATATCTTGCTCAATAACTGAGATTATAAAAACTGAAATGTTAATCGACTTTTGTTACTGACTGTACACTGTTTTCCATTTCTAAGTTTTTTTTTTTATTTAAAGATCAAAACAACAAGATACAGGAGTTTTTTGAACCCCTAATTCCTTATTTGTATACTCTTGTCAATCAGAACTTGGCGACTAATGATGACGTCAACATTTTATAATTTTTTATCGGCGACATCGGCAGTCCAACAAAGTCCCTTTATTTAACATTATTTAAGGTATAAGTCACATAATTTCTTTACAAATAAAGGACCGACATATTAGGACTTAAAAAAAGCATCGGTATTGTAGGAACAATACTCTGAAACTTATATTTAATACATAACGACTTATGTACTACCATAAATATTAAACAAAAACAAATCTTGTTCGTTAAGTTTTAGAGTCTAAATTAGCTTGTGGTGGATCGAGTAGGGTAAAGGGTACAATTATTGTCGTCATCACATTAACCCTGTCAACGCTCATCCCTGATTTATTGTAAGCAATTATTCTTGGAGGACATTTAAAAGAGCCGTGTCTCTAACATGTGTTATGTTGTTATACAAACATAGTTTAGATGCAGGTGAGGTGTTATTCTGAATGTTGAACGACTGTAAAATAGTTTTGATTCGTTCCTTGAGGTTAAGAACAAAATATTTAAGTCTTGGATACATTTTAAAAGTATTTCTTTTCTGGTTATTGTCTAATTATAAATATTTCCTGGTGTCTATATGTATATTTTTCTATGAAACATCTTCAGGATCAATAAAATAGTAAGGACGTAGGTAAATAAATGAAGAGGCATAAACGTACTTCTAAATGTTATAGTAATAACTAATCATTTGCAGTTAAAATTTTAACGATGAAAAATGCCTTTAACCATTTATTCCTTGAATGTATTTCTTATATCTTGCCCAATTTAATTCATCCCTTAATGAAATGAATACTTTTCATACGTGCTTTATTTTCCTTAAATATTACCGCAAAAATTCCACCAGTAAGACATCATAACACTGAACAAAAGCCCACTAACAGAATACCCCCGTACGTGGGAGCGCGGCGCGGGCGCAGCAAAAGCCTTCGATTGAGACATCCGACACGCTATCAAACGCGCCGCCTTTCTATAGCCCTTTACGTATCGACAAGTGGAGTTCTCACCCTATGTTTTACGTCACACCTTTGGCTTAACCCCTATGATGACGCAGTAAGGTTGTGTTTAGCATGTTTTGTAGTTTTGTTAGATTTTTGGAAAGTAAAGTTAATGTTGCCAGTCTTTATCCATTTAACCCTTATATCATTCATTGTTGTCTAAAATTTGTCAGTTGCGTGATGTAGAGGACATCTCTTGATGCTTTTTTTCATTCATTGTTGTATTAATGTTGATATCGGATCTCGGAGTGCTAATGTGGTGACGTAACAGAGTGCATTATGTGATACGCTATACTTTTAACTTTTTCTCCATAGAGATGCGACGTGATTGTCGTATGAATAAAAACTTGTTTATCTGACATCTGGATAGCTTTGAGATAAACCCTTTTTAGTTAAGATAGGTAGTAAAAGGTAAATTACCTATTTATTACAGTATAATGTAGGCGAGAGTAGGAAAACCGGATAAATAGAGTTAATAGTGGCCAGTAGCGGGTTTATAGTAAGGTAATATTTGGTGTATTTATTATAAATTGTTTATAAATGATAGTACTATAGAAGAAAAGTGCAGTGAACGTTTTATTAATAAAAACAGGCTTCTGCTAAGTACTGCTTTGTGCCACTTTGATTCATTACAAGCCATTGTTGTCTGGAACCGTCTGAAATCATCTGAATGAGTCTGTCGGAGAAACTGAACTGAACCGGGGGATGTTTACGTTTACTTCGGGCTCACAGTCCACAGACCACTTCTCAGGAAAAATAGAAAAAAAACCAGCACTCTGCAATCAGCATTTTCTTTTATTTTAATTGATTACAACACAGAGTTATTAATTACGCAATATTTTCTTTGGTCTTAGTGTGACCATGTGACCTGCCTTGACATCAATAATGGACAAAAATTGTCAAAAACTTAAACTTTTACTTACTGAATACGAGGTTGCTCCTTTGTAAGTGTGTATTTTATGCCTTTTTTAGGGTTCCGTACCAAAATGGTAAAACGGAACCCTTATGGTGAGACTCAGCCTGTCTGTCTGTCTGTCACAGATATCTCAAGAACTACTAATGCTATAAACTTGAAATTTGGAATAGTTTTAGATGACGTTTGCCCAACTATTTTACAAATAAGAAAGAAATAATAATATATGTATATTTTTTGCAAAAGGGACTGATTGGGGGTCTGAAAAATTCGAATTGAGGCTACTAGGCATGTAGAGCATCATATGAAAGAGCGTAGTTCATTCTCAATCATTTTTTCTTTTTTTTAGGCCGCATAGTTTTCGACTTTTGATGAAAAATGAAAAAAAAAATAAATACCGTCCTCCCACCTTATCTCCGAAGTTTTTAAAGAGAAATTATCTGAAATTATTCTATGTGATAAAAGTTTATGTAAAGATTACAGGAAAAATAAAACGAAGTATCTAAATAGCACACTTTTTCAGAAATCATCAACAAAAGTTACATTAGTTCCACTATCGATCAAGAGATGGGGCTGACATAAAACTGCAATATTCTACACCGCAGTGGACAGTGTTAAAATTCTCTGGCGAATATAGGCCTCGCCGATGAAAAATTAAAAACATGATGGCACGGAACCCTCAGTGCGCGAGTCCGACTCGCTCTTGACCGGTTTTTTTTGTAATGTGCGTTTTGTTTGTGCAGAATAAACAATTTTTCTTTCTTTCTTTCCAACCGCAATAGGTATTATTTTTTGCCAGAAAAGTTGTTTGAGAGTTATGTTTGTACTTAATTTAAAGTTTTTAGAAACCTAGACGCACTACCCATTGGAAAATAGTGAGACAAATCTATGAATACCGGCAACACCGAGTAGATAACGAAGGAACAAAATAGAACAGCAATTCTAAAGAAGCGAAGCTAAAGCTCTTGTGATACAAGAACTCCTAGTACAAGAACCAGGGCTACACTGATGTTTGTGTCTTGAAGTGAAAATAAATAAATCATTATTATTAATTCTACTTGTACCACAGAATAACTAATCTTGTACATCATTATGTACGGTTGGAGTATTTGCTTGAAACTCATGTCACTCAAGAAGCTTCTACGGGGACATCAAATTAGTATCAATTTTCATATTCGTAGCACGTAAATGAACATAGTTAAGTACTAATTTATTTTCCCCTCTTTTACACCCCATAAAACTCCTCAATTACGAGCACTGCACCATGTTTTGTCCTCTGATCAATAAAGCGCTATAATTAAAGTGGGGGTGGACAGAGCGATGTATCGCTTGTTAGTAAAAATTGTCGCAAATGGACAACGTCTCACGCTTGGGCAAAGCATGTCATTATGGCGATGACTGTACTTCCGTGTTTATACGTAGGTACCTAGATATTAAAATTACCTAATGAAGGGTGGTTGTGGCTATATTAGCTTGAGTTACATTAAGTGAGAAAAGTTGTTGAGGCACCTAAATGGTCTTTGTGGTTCCAGTTTTATTCCCGACCGACGTTGTCCTGTCGAAACAATAACTTCATACAAAAATGCTATAGAAAGAAGGGCTTTCAGTTTTTGCCATTCATCCAATTTGCCGAGAAAGTTTTCAAATTTTTCTTTACTTTAATAACGTTATTCGGACTATTAAGGATATTTTAAAACAAAAATAGAATAATCTGTCCAGTCGTTCTCGAGTGACGCGCTTTCCAAAGAACATTTCATTTTTATTATTTAGGATAGATAGATAGTTTCATTAATTTCGATGAAAAGGCTGTATAATTTATTGCCGAAATATAATCTAGTCACCCCTATAAAAATGTTGCAGTTAATATAGGCTTTCCAAAAGACTTAAAAGAAATGTTACAAATAGTTATTAAAATAATTCGACATGGAGCCATACATAGCCATTGTAAAAGTAGGTAAATGGTACACACCTAAAATAGGCACAGATAATTAAAAAATTTGATGAAAGTTATATACTACAGCTGTAATCTAAACATACATACATACAAATAAATACAATTGAATTGTCTGTTTCTGATGTCAAAATAACAGCTTTTTACTAAATGTATATACGGTAGAACTTATAACAAAAACATTGTTAAATTTTTTTATCTGTCTGTCTGCTTGTTCTGGTGAATCTCCAAAACGGCTGGATTGATTTTGACGGGACTTTCACTGGCAGATAGCTGATGTTATAAAAAGTAACTAAGGCTTACTTTTATATCAGAAAGGAAAACAAATCAAGCTCATGCTGACCTCCGGCTTCGTCTGCGTCGAAGCCGCGAGCAAAATCTAGTTACTTACATACATAAAAACAACAGAATAGGAATTATTCTTTATTACCTGCGAATGTAACCAACACATTACAATAAAGATGTAATCACTCAAATTCTTAGCGAACTTTTGATTGCCGTGTAATGTATGTATGTGTAGGTACTTACATACGTATAGAATGGTTACGTCTGTATGTGTAGTGATCGCATAAGTAAGAGCTCACAAGACGAAATGATTCGCTTTGTTAAGCCAAGCATCGCTATGTGTGAAGCTCAATCAGAGGGAAGGGATGTAGCAGGAAGATGTCGATAAATTAATTGTTATTTTTTTCAGCTGAGCGGTAAAAGAGAAGGTATTTAAGAGCTTTTGATACAAACGGAATATCCGAGGGTTCCGGTAGCGTCCTTTCTTTTTGAAGTTGGTTAATAAACAGTTGGCAATTTCTCTCTGTTATGAGAGTAGACTAGAAATCCACCTCTCAAACTTTTAGAGTTCATTGCTGGAAACCTCAAAAGCTATAATCTCCTAAATATTGGACAGGATTATAGTTTTCAGGTATAATGATGAAAATGGACTCATTTTATAAATGTCAGAAAACTCGTGAAGCGCTCTTAGAGAAACAATAATTTGAAGATTTAGCATGTTTATCGTAAAACTATCGACACTAGCCCGTCCCTAGACAGTAAACCGCGTTAATCAAGTGCGCGCGCGCATAGCAGCGGTAATTAGATTGGGCGGCGCGTGCGTCGGTCGCGACCCGCAACCATTACCACAGTACAAGATCTCGTGGAGCAAAAGGCTCACTCCTGGTTCATCAGTTACAGGCTGGCAGCCGGTCTAGCCACTGCAGAATAAGGCATCCTCCATTTTGTGCCATGCTTCAAGGAGTAACTTAAGGAACTATTCGTCTGAATAGGGGTTTATAACGTGCCTCTTTAAAAACCTTGAAATGTGATTGAAAGAGGTCTGAAGATAATCATGAAAAAATAGCAGAACAGAGACGAAACCACGTGGCTAAATAATAACAGCCGCACAGGTCGATCGATCAGGTAAGCTACACTTGCCGCGGTTGCTCTGTGGATGGGTGACCATCTTTACATACTGAGACCCCTCTGTGCCTCGGAAAGCACGTCAAGCCGTTGGTCCCTTCTTCTTCGGATTCGTAGATCTTTGACAGTAGTTACGGGTAGTCAGAAGCCCGAAAGTCTGATAACCAGTCTTACCAAGGGGTATCGTATTACCAAGTAACTGGGTTGTAGAGTTCAGATAGGCAGTCGCTCCATGTAAAATTCTGGTATTCAGCTGCACCCGGTTAGACTGGAAGCCGACCCCAACATCGTTGGGAAAAGGCAGGCAGATGATGTAGTGTTGCCCAAATGCAAGACCAAGACAAGACCTTAGCCAGTCTTGGTCTTGGTCTTGCGTCAATACACCTGGTCTTGGTCTTGGTCTTGGTATTGCGCTCTCAGTCTTGGTCTTGGTCTTGGTCTTGCAGCAAGAGTCTCGCAAGTCTTGCGAGACTCTACTACTTAGACTAGACTACATTCAAATACCTATTAGCCTATTGCTCAGGGTGGCAGGGACATCGACGCGCAACCGCTTACCATGGATTCAGTAGGTACAGACGCCAGCACATCAACCTACTACAATCTGTCAAATTTCTTTAATAGATTTTCAACTTTATCGCTAAAGCATAAGGTTCAAAATTGATTGGGGAAAATTTGACAGTTTCGGGTAGCTTGATGTGCTGGCGTCTGTACATGATTCTGTACCCCCTGCGTTGAAATTTTTCGTCGGCTTTTTCTTAATTTTTACGTTTTTTTCTGCAATTTTTTTACTGTAAACTGTAAACAATCATTATTTCTATCTGACCCAATGAGATTTTTAATTAAAAAATAGTAAATTCACTTGTTTCACTTAAAACAGCAATGTAAATAAAACTCGAAAGGGCTACCTGATCAGCTGTATCGCTAAAGTTCATTTGTGAGGTCAACACTGTCTTCGTACCTACGCTATTCGCTTTCAAATGCTGCCACAAAGGGACCGCAGCGCCAAGCGGTCTCCTCGTACTTGAAAATAAACTTTAAAATTATTACAATAAAGTGCATAAATGCTTGAACCTGACAAAAAATGCGGAAGATTGCGGGAATCCCCGCGCGGCGTCGAGTCGGCCATGAATCTCAATGAATCTAACAGACGCGTCACATGAGGCATTTTAATCATCTACATAATTGAATGACCCATTTACTACTTTTATTTTAGATTCGTTATGAGGGGATAATTATTTTTCTAAAGCTTCATCGATTTAAGGGGAAAGCGCTAAGGTAGCCCGCGAAATTAAAATTTTCTTACGTTTTTTGCAATTTGCTGGTCAGTGAATTTCGCGGGCTACCTAATACCGCTTTCGCCTTAAGTAAAGAAGATTAAAAAAAACGTGCAGAAGTGTATTGATAGTCACGTAATTTTTCGATATTTTTTTATTATCAACAATAATTTTAGTTTTCAATGCAATTCAACAATGTAATTTACTGTTTCATAAAAAAATACATCCATTTTCGCATAATCGGGATTGAAACCAAATACCTACTATAACTAATCCAGTCAAAATAGACAAAAATAAGTCATAACTTAGACAAAATTCGCATAGAGCTGAAAATTGGCAGAGATGTTAAATACATCATTATAAATGAAATGTCAAAAATCCCCTTCGATCCGACTTCTGCAAAAAAAATTATCCAAGGACAAAAGTACAAAATTAAGGTTTTTTCCATTTTTCTCGAAAACAGTAAGTATTATCGTAAAAATAGATCAGACAAAAGTTGTAGATCATACAATTCTCTACAAAAATGATCCAGTCACTTTTTCTCTTACGACTCACCATTCGTGAGATATCGCGGTTTTAATCATTACAAATTTCATATTTTACATAATGCACACATTTCCGCACCACCTATGAGGTAATGTACTTAGTACATTTTTTCTAACGTGGTTTCCCCAGTAGGTGATGGAGATAGCCCTTCAATTAACTCCCCTTGACCTGTACATACAGCAGGAAGCGGCGCTAGCCGCCATCAGGCTAATGCATCTGGGCATATGGGGCAAAAACATTACCAGTCCACACGCTAAAATCCTGGACCGGGCGATTGAGTACCAGCCTCTCATCGCTGCCCCGTGTGACAGAACACCAAACCAACCGATGTTCAACAAGAACTACATTATAAAAACAGTTCAGGAAGAAAGGGATCAGTCAGGAGTCAATAAAGTGCGCATTTATACAGACGGCTCTAAAACACAAAACGGTTCAGGTGCTGGCGTGCACTCCCTTGACCTAAATATTAACTTTCACATACAACTAGGCACACATAGTTCGATCTTTCAATGCGAATGTGTTGCCTTAACACAAGCTGCAACAGCAGTAAAGCGCTTAGGCATCCGGAACTATGGCATTAAATTCCTATCCGACAGCCTATCTGTGCTCAAAGCTTTAGGAAGCAAACAAACTAACAATAAGCTAATTTTTGAGTGCCATCTAGCTCTGGAGAGTTTATCGACGTCTAATCGTATTACTCTCCAGTGGATCAAAGGGCACAGTGAATCTCTGGGCAATGATGCTGCAGATGAACTTGCGAAAAGAGGCTCTGATATGAGGATGCTAGGCCCGTACCCACTTCTCCCTTTGCCTTTCTCACAATTTCGTGCGTGGATTCGCCAAAGATCGACCGAACTTCATAACAACAGATGGTCACGGGCAACAGACTGTAGACAGTCAAAATTGGCTTTACCAATGATACACCCGCGATTAACCAAAAAACTTCTCAGCCTGAGTAGGAATAACCTTAGAATAATAATAGGTACAATTACGGGCCACAACCTCCTTAACAAACATCTTTTCAACATAGGCGCCACGGACAGCCCCCTTTGCAGGGGCTGCCTTGATGCCGAGGAATCAGCCGCCCACGTCATCCTGGATTGCGAGGCCGTGGCTTCTCAACGTGCAGAAATCCTCGGAACAATGAGGTCGCTCCGCGAAGCCTGTGAAGCTCCCAGAAAGCTTCTGTGCTTCTGGGCGGAGCTAGGCTGGCTCTGTTAGCCAGAATCCCCACGCACAACGGCCCGAATGCGGGAAAGGGAGTCCTATCATCATCATCATTCCCCAGTAGGTATACTCTACGATCTATTGTAATAAAGAAAGTTTGATCAGATCGTATCCTTTTAATTGAAAGAATCCTCGTAGTAATATTGCTAATGAGTAAAGTGGAATAGATTGTTTTTTTACACATGTCATTATATAAGATCTAGTCTAATTCTACTTCGACAATTATTTCTTCGTCTTTATTTTCTTCTTGCAGAAGTTCGCTGTTCTAAGAAAAGGGATGCATCAATTGTCTCCTTATTAATATCATAAATATCTTCATCTGTTGTTTTTCTTTCAATATAACATGTAGAAAAACAACCTATTCCACTTTGATCATTAGCAATATTACTATTCTTGCTATTAATAGGATACGATCTGATCAAACTTTCTTTATAACAATAGATCGTGGAGTATACCTACTGGGGAAACCACGTTAAAAAAATGCGCCAAGTACATTATTACCTCATAGGTGGTGCGGAAATGTGTGCATATTATGTAAAATATGAATTTTCTAATGATTAAAATCGCGATATCTCACGAATGGTGAGTCGTAAGAGAAAAAGTGACTGGACCATTTTTGTAGAGAATTGTATGATCTACAACTTTTGTCTGACCTATTTTCACGATAATACTTACTGTTTTCGAGAAAAATGGAAAAAACCTTAATTTTGTACTTTTGACCTTGAATAATTTTTTTTGCAGAAGTGGGATCGAAGGGGATTTTTGACATTTCATTTATAATGATGTATATAACGTCTCTGCCAATTTTCAGCTCTATGCGAATTTTGGCTAAGTCAAATGTCTATTTTGACTGGACTAAACGCCCAAATCTCAGTTTGACTTAACTGCGAGACGCAAGAGTCTTGCAGGCTTAGTCTTGTTCTTGCTCAAGTCTTGCAGGGTTCAGTCTTGGTCTTGGTCTTGCTAAAATAAGTCGGTCTTGGTCTTGGTCTTGCAAAAATGCAAGAACAAGACCAAGACTGCAAGACCAAGACCGATTTTGGGCAACACTAAGATGATGAGACGAAATCACACACAAGCAGCTAAAAAGTCACATTGCAGAAGTACCTACCTACTGCAAAGGAGAGATGATTTGATTTTGTTCTGAGTGAAACTGCTATAGGTACAACATTTTGTTGTATATTCTCCAGTTAATCAGTAACCGGGGACTTCTCGGTGCATTACAAGTAGTAATTGTTTCGTTAAGTGTGATTCTCGCATGTCTGTATGTAGTTAGTGCGTCATTGTTGAACGTGGAAACTGGTGACCGTTAAAACGTATTTGAAAGTTATCATCAAATAAAGAAATGAAATAAATAAGAGAGCTGTGGTGGCCCAGTGGTGGGTTTACGAGTTGTAGGCGACAGACAGACAGACAGACAGACAGGCGTTTTACTTTGTGTAAATTATTTCATCACCACTGCTCTCAAAACGGTGAAGGAAAACATCGTCAGGGAACCTGCAGGTGCTAGAAGCAAAAATTCGAAGACATGTGACACCTACCAACCGGTACTGGACCTAGACCCGCGTGGTGTATTACGGCCCACTCCCTCTAATAGAGAGAACGCCTGTCCCAGCAGTGGGGGCATTCTAGGCTGATTCTGTATCAAATAATGACACCATATTTAGCTGGAGTTATTGAAAGAAACTTATGCAGTTTGCAAACTTTATGTATGCTATTGTTAATACAGATTTTGAATAAATAAATCGCCGTACGGTCTCGAGCAAGCAACCGGTGGTGATCAGTGCTGCTGCCTTCTGTGTGTGAGAAGAGATCACCCAGCAGTGGGACAGTAATAGTGTAAATAATAATAATTATTGAAAGAACTTGATTTTTTTAATTTTCTGATGAAAAGATTTCTATCTACAAAATGTATGTAGACAATGTTTAGCTATGTATATTGCTATATACATAACTAAACATTGTCTACTTTATTTATTTTTCTGATATCTGTCCTGCTGAACAGATATCAGAAATATAAGAGTTTTTAGCAGATCACAGTTCTAAGAAGTTGAGTGCGCCTGAAATAACCGCTCGTTGTAGTTTGAAAATATTTTCAGAACTTCTTTTGATAATAGTCCTGCACACCCTAATTGCGTAACACACTATCAATCACAATCTTCATAATTTTGAAGGATATTTCAAATCCATTGCTTCATTATGTTCGAAAAATTTGTTTGCTACAACGTAAATAACGCAATGAATGTTGTTGAAATGTCAAAAGGAAATCTATTGCTACAGTTAGTGTGTTACGCGACTACGCTGCGGTAGGTACTAACTAGGTAGGTACAATGCACATAATATTCTTAATAAGGAGAGGTTTAGAGATGTAATTGTTTGAGCTCGAGGCGGACATGCAAGAAATGTTTAGGTACCTACCTATTTGTACTACACCTTAGCAAGGATTTTTGTAATATTTTTCATATTTTTGCCTGCAGCTGCTGGTTTAATCCAGATTACTTTCTGGATAGCAGCGCGTCTGATGTATAAATAAGCGTGTTACATGGTCCTCGCGAGCTAGTTGTGCTCGTTGGCGTCTATTAGCTAATGGTTGTCCACAACTGACCACTACTGACCACAATACTCACTGATGTAACACTTAAAGACTTCTTACACTTCTACAGAGTGTATGGAGTTAAAGTAAAACTCTTTGGTTTAAGACAGGATGTGGGAATAATAAATTATACCTACAAATTCTGCCATCTCATGCCCTGTACCCATTAGGCGCCGCCGTACTCAACCGTTTGTGATATGAACTAAATCTTATTGTATTTAACGGAATTTTTTTCTCATCTTTGAAGATATCAACAGTGACGCTGATTACCAGAACCCAGTGTCGAGACACACGAATAAGGTCGTGCATGGCGACATGGTCATGCATGGCTACTGCTTCTTCACGCCAGGATCAATCTGATAATACAGAGATGGTTCGGAAGAACGAGAATACCTACATATTATTATAAACTTGGAACTAACATGTTAAAACACCGAAAGCCACGCTGACGGTCCATTGGTGGCAGAGTGAATTCGTCGACAGTATAGTTTATTTATTTATATGTATATACTTTATTGTACCTACACCATAACAATACACAACAAAAAAAAATGTGTTATACGTGGTTTTTATCTCCAATGTGAATACGGCTCGATGGCTGATGTAGCTGACTAGTCCTTGGTCTCGAAACCACGAAGTGGTAAGCGTAGCCTGGTATGCTCCTCGGTGATGACGGATCAACGAGCTCCCACATGTGGCTGAGGCAGACTGGTTGTCCGTTGTGGTCAATCTTGTCAAAAGCGTTTATCCAGCAATGGACTGCGTCAGGCTGCATTGAGCGAGATATTGTGGCTATTGTATGCATATGACGGGCATTTGCACGTTATAATGTTCAAAGTGGTCATATGGATCGGTCATAGCTATAACGTGGGTGCGTGGTAAGAAATACGATAAAAAACACAACAATAGGTTCGATCATCGTCTTCGTTGGTCTACGTTCAATACTTACTTACATGTAGAATACTATCCTCAAACGCTAAGGAAAGTTGCTATGTAATTCGTGTCGCACAATTGTCAAAAAACATAATATGTTGAAAAACAGTGATAAATGATAAATGATTTTATTTTTGTAAGTAGGTTTGCACAAACACTTTTACACGTCAATCCTATTTTTTTTTAAACTAGATGAGGTCGGCGTTTCCTATCTGACTCTGAGAAGAAAGGCCGAAACAAACTCAGAGGTCATAGTCTCTTTTAAAGTCCAGACATAATCTTGGTCAAGTTATATGAAGACCATGTAGGTCGGTGTCTGAGATGGTCTTTTGAGGAAAGAACCACACAGATTGAGAGGACCAGTCCAGTCAGTGCACGCATTTGTCAGAAATCGTGCAGCTCAACTCAAGACTTAAGGAGCTCAACGATCCGACGAACAATACCAAAGAAAGGACATTTGGGTAGGCCACATAAATTACTCAAACTGCCAGACCATGGAGAGAATAATAAAAAATATAAAATGAATAAAATAAATGACCCACATCGTCTTCACATTCACAATAATTAAAATAATGTAATACTTTACAAAGTAAGCAAATGTCATTGTTTTAAAAAAATAAATAAATCATTAATGTCAATGTGTATATAAAAAAAAACAAAAACACTCAAAATGCAGAAATTGGAAGCAGCTCAATCCCAGTGTTACCATGATACTGTAATCGGCGTAGTACTCAAATGAGTACACCACTCTAGGGACAGAATGATTTCCCCCCTTTTTTCATACTTTTACATTTATTTGGTTAGTTTATGATAATCATAAGAATAATCCAAGGGTATTATTTGCCGACGACAGCACCGCGTTAGTAAAATGTAAACATCCGGATAGCTATCAACAGGACATAAATAAGACCCTGGAAGATATCGTACATTGGCTTGATAGAAACAACTTGATGATAAACTTACAAAAAACTAACATAATGCGCTTTCATCAACGCACAATTTTCAAAGAAGTACCTGTAGACTACAATAAACAAAAAATTATCCAAGTTAAAGGAGCAAAATTTTTTGGGATTTACATTGACTGCAGACAAATTGGCAACCACAAGCAGAGGAAATTTGCAATGGGATGAATACAGCGGCATATGTCCATTCAAAGTTGTCCAAATAAGTTGACATTCAGTCGCTTATCGTGGTCTGGTTGCATCAGTTCTAAGATTTGGTATTATTTTCTGGGGCAATTGCAACTCACGGGAATACATATTCAAGGCGCAAAAGCGAGTCCTGTAACATAGCGTTATTGAGAAAAAGTGTTATTTGTATGAGTCCTACAATATACAATAAATTGCCAGATGTGATGAAAAATGATACACTTAAAAACTTTAAAAACAAATTAGTGGCCTTCCTAATAGATAAATGTTATTATTCGATTAATGATTTTTTAATGGACAAAACTTTTTAATCAGCAATGTGTATAATAATAGTAGATTTTACAACAAGTGCACAAAACAAACCATTTCTATCCGAGACTTTTAGCAGCCCGAGCCGAAGGCGAGGGCTGATAGTAATGTCGAGGATAGAAATGGTTTTGTGGACGAGTTATAAACTCTGCTTTTCACTTCGATTGCGAGGAAATAAAACAGTAGTATAACATAACATTTCTTTAATTAAAATTCAAAGTAAAATTAGAACAGTTTTGAATAGGTACTGAAGGAAATTTTTTTTTTTTAAATCTTACGACATTGATATTAAGGCTGCAGACCTATACAGCCTACTATTAAATTAATTTTGTAATAATAATTTTCTTAAATCAACTAACCTACTGTACTTGAATTAATATTTTAATATCTATTATATCTTAAACACATAAGGCAAATAAATTAAAGTAAATATTATATAATAACAAATTCTATCTATGAACTTCTTATTGCATTTGGCTGTATGGCTCATTTTCTTTGCCTTAATATAATACATTTATGAGTAGATACGTTAATGCCCTTGTGCACAAAATTCGATTTTGTGCAGCCTATACCCTGCACAAAGAAGCACTTTCAGAGCATGAGAAGTGAAAATATAATTTATAACATATTTGCTCGTAAAGGGTCTCTTATTTCACCAATTTCAATATCGTAATGTATCTCATTACGTACTTGTGCGGTAATGTAAAGTAAATCGCACGGTTTATCAAGATGCTCCGTCAAAACGAACGGTACTTTTTTAAATCTTAGCAAAGAGTTTTTATTTCAGAAATGATGTCAACATTTTATGAATAAAATTAACTTTGGGAGATAAAATATAATAAATAAGCATTTAATTGTTTTATGTAATTAATTTTGACAATAAATTACAACCATTAATATCTGTAACAAAAACAAAAATATTAATTTACTTTATTAATAACACGGGCTGTTTTGTGCCTATGCCTGAAAAAAAAAGCGCGAACACGCGCGCATCGCTTTCTGTTAAGAAGTAAAAATTATTCCGCGCGCTTTTTCTTTTCGCTGTACTTTTTTTTATTTGAAAATGTCGTCAAGTAATGATGAATTTATTAATTCCACACCGCCAGAAGTCTCAGAGGCAGCGAAAAAGGCTACTCTAAGTTTCTTGCCCGAAAAATCGACCGATAGATACTTACAAGCGTATCAAAATTTCATCATATGGAAAACAAGCAAATATGCAAATTCAGTCCGAGTTTTATTTATTTCCTCGCAAATATGTTATAAAACGTCGTATGACATACGTGCGCTTTGATAATTACAGCCTCTGCTTTCTTTTAGCCCTCGCCTACGGCTCGGGCAAGCAATATCGCCTCGGCTGTAATTTTCAACTTACCGCACTTATATCATAATGTACTATAATATTATTTTGAATCTAATATAGGTACATTTATTTTTTAATATAATTCTAAAGTAACAGTTTAATTTGACATTCTATGTTTATTATTATTAATGTGTGTATAATTGTAATAATTTTATTGTGACTGTGACATGTTATTTTAATTTGTAATTTTATTTTTAGATAGCTACATAACAATTTTTATAAATTTTGCGTGCCTATATCCAGGCAGAGTGTACATGGCTCACTCCTATCTACTCCACCTGTATTTTAATGTACCTAAATTCGTTGCAAATAAATGATTTGATTGATTGATTGATTGATAGGAAAATAAACATTACGTAAATAAAACATTTACATTATGTTTGGCGGTTAATGGGTTAAGCAGTATATTCTTAATCGCAGTTTGTATTAATCATAGCACAATAAACGCCACATAAAAAAATGGAATTTAGGTAATTTATTGATCATTAAGTTGTATATCCACTGCACCGGATAAATAGACTAATTCATCGACTCGTCCTATAGTATGCTTTGTGTTAAGGGTCCTACAAACAGGCGCGACACGCGATATAATCGCGCGCGACACAAAGGCACCGCTCGTTGCGCGACTTGCGATGCCTTTGTGTCGCGTGTCGTGCCGCGCCTGTTTGAAAGAGCCTTTATTTCAAGTGTTCCCGAACATTTTCGCAGCATTCCACTAGGAATGCCGTTAAAAGTAGATGACGTATGTGTTTTTTCTTTGTTCACACATCATTTAGCCTGGTTTTTACATAAACTTTGAGCTCACGTAATATTTTGTTCTACTGAGAATAGCACTCTAATTGCGTAACACTATTAATACAAAATCTAAATCATTTTGAAGGATATTGTTTTTCCATTGCTTCATATGTTCGAAAAATGTGTCGGCTCAACAACGTAAATAACGCAATGAATGTTGTTGAGTGTCAAAATGAAAGTCACTGCTACTGTTAGTGTGACGCAATTACCCGCAGTTTGGTTTCACCGTGTTAGTGTTAGTGTTACTGTTAGTGTTAGTGTTAGTGCACACATCAAAAACTATTTTATACTTGTACTAGCAGCGCCCCGTGGTTTCACCCGCATATGTCTCGGTCCCGTAAGAGTATCAGGATAAAAAATATCCTGTGATTCTGATGTATAAGCTATATTATTTATTTATATTACTGTAAAGTTTAATCAAAATCCGTTCAGTAGTTTTTGCGTGAAAGAGTAACTAACATCCATCCATCCTCACAAACTTTCGCGTTTATAATATTATATAAAATATAAATATAATATAATATTAAAATATAATATATAAATATAGTATATGACATGAAGTATGATTGTTGATTGAACAGCTATCGGGGACTTCCAAGCACTTACTCGTATCTATTGTGCGCCTCCACCAAATATGTGTTACAAATGTGTGTCGCCCCTAACACGTTAGCCGGTTGGTGCGCGGGCGCACATCGTCGTGAACACAAATTGTTGTCACATACCTTCATATTTATTGTACAGTGTGTCTCAAAGTTTGAGAAGTACACCTTCTTTTTGTAATGTAAGAATCATGGTTCTTGATAATATTCACAAGAATTTTAAATAAATAAAAGTGGCTCAAAATCTAAAGTAATTTGTCCAAACTAGGCGGAGAATCAGCACTTTTTGAATGTCAAAAATTACATGAGGCAGTTCCCCAAAACAGCTTCACTACTGAGGAGAGTGAGAGAAAGAGACAGTCGCAACCGCACCCTGAAAACTGTAGCGGAGAGTTTCAGCTCTCCAATAGGGAATATGCATGATTTTTTTTATTTAAAAAATTAATCCTCATTCATGTAATAAACAGTTTAGTAAAACTGTTTTTCGGATAACTATGAAATTAAAAAAGATATGAGCCATCAAAGATTTGTTTCTATCTCTTTCTCGCAAAACGAAATTTAATACGGAGTTTATATGGCCGTAGTGACATGTGACGTCACAGTCTATGTCGGATCTCTCTGTCTAATTGGTGTGTAATCAATAGTTTTAAATGCTCATATCGGCCGTGTTTCTTGGCCGATTTTAATTTTAATTTCACTTTTTGTCATCTCTACTACGGTATTTTCATATTTTGTTAATAAATGCCATGAAAAAAATTCATGCATATTCCCTATTGTAAAGACGTTTCTGCAAGTCGGTACTAACTCTATATTATAATATAAGTGGTTTTAATATTATGTTACTAACACTCCATGGATTCTTTGTTCCGAAACTATAATCATTATTTATTTATTTAAAACACCCACCCTTCACCACTTCCTAGTGCTTTAGCTACTGCTTTAGAACAAGTGGCGCCACAAACAGTTCAGCAGCACAGCTGTCAACACAATAAGCTACTGACGTATTTTTTTAAAAGAAACTGTGGTTTATGAAAATTTATCCTTTCGTGCTTTCTTGCTGATCAACTGCGAACTGCGTTACTTTATGTATCTATATGTCAATCAGCTGATTGATGAGCTCAGCAACAGCCATGTCGAATGTCACATAGATAACGTTTGCGTCAATAACATCAGTTACGCGGACGATATGGTGTTGCTGAGTCCATCTGTTGGTGGCCTACGGAAGCTACTAGGTATGTGTGAGGCCTATGCTGAGAGTCATGGTTTGAAATACAACGATAGAAAGAGTGAGTATATGCTTATTAGAGGTAAGATTAAACAACCTGAACATATACCACCAGTGTATCTTAACGGAGTATCTTTGAGTCGTGTCTCTCAGTTTAGGTATCTAGGGCATGTAGTGACCGAAACCCTACATGATGACGCAGATATTGAGAGAGAGCGGAGGGCGTTGTCGGTGCGGGCGAATATGTTGGTGCATAGGTTTGCGCGGTGTACAGCACATGTAAAGGTAACATTGTTTAGAGCCTACTGCCAAAGCTTTTACACCAGCGCCCTATGGACTAACTACACGCATCGGGCCTACAATGACCTCAGAGTTCAGTATAACAACGCCTTTAGGGTTTTGCTGCGGCTACCTCGTTTTTGTAGTGCTTCGGGCATGTTTGCAGACGCGAGGGTGGATGACTTTTATGCTATAATGCGCAAAAAGTCAGCCTCACTAATTCGCAGAATTCGAGGTAGTGGCAGCGGAATCCTAAGGATGATTGCGGATCGACCAGTATCGCCAGTGGTGGGATCATAGGGTTACACGTTTTATGATGATTTTTTTTATATACCTAGGCTAATTATTATTGTTTGTAATTTATTTGTAAAAATATTTAATATTTAATTTCAATTCAATTTCAATTTAATTTATTTTCAATCAATTTATACAGTACCTACCTACATTGCTACTAACCTTAGTCCTAAGATAACTAATTTGTTACTAACAAAATATGGACATGATAGTCTGAAATAAACAATTTTTTTTTTTTTTTTTTATGTATAATAATTAGTTGAGCACGTTAGGAAATATATGAAAAACTTAACTCTTCACAAGTGTAATTATGTAACACATTATTAGTAGGATTGGCTTTAATTTTAACAGTTCAACAACATTCATAGCGATATTTATGTTATTGAGCAGACAAACTTTTCGAACCTAGGGAGTAATGGATTACTAATATCATTCTAAATGCTTCGTATTATGATTGATAGTTTTTTATGTAGTTAGTGCGCAGGACCTACGCTTTTATAAAAAAATTAAGTTTTGTTAATTAATATAACTATCCACACCTACGCAAAATCAGTGTATGATACACCTACCTATGTGATAAAAATACTTAATAATTAATAAACATTTAAACCAGTGGTCTGATAGTAGGTTAAAATTGGGGTTTCCAGATCAGATAAGATCTGGAAACCCGCAATTTTCACCATTCATTCATTCATGAGTGTTGCATTCAGAATCCTCTATTCAAAATGAGTGTTGTATTCAGAATCCTCTATTCAAATGAATGTTGTATTCAGAATCCTCTATTCAAAGTGAAGGTTGCATTCAGAATCCTCTATTCAAATAAGTTTTGTATTCAGAATCCTTTTCTGCGGTTTTCGCGGCCTTCCGCGAATTTCGGCGATTTTCGAATTTGAAACGCATTTAAACTACAATTGTAGGAATTGAATGACACATAAAATGACTGTACATAATTTATAGTTACTTAGGCTCCATTGCTAATAGCATTTAGTAGCTTATTCAGCAAACAATCAATTTATCCTGCTCCACTTTAGAATAATTTTATATTTTATCTTTTAAAAATAGATGTTTTGATTTGTCAACATAATCCGTTCCTTTCACAGCGTTCAAATAACAACATTGAGGAAATTGTATGGTATGTTGCATCCAAGGATCATCGTAAATCTCCCAATCTTCTATAACACCTCCACATGAGAAACATGCTGCTTTATCATTTACACCATTTCCACAATAAAAAAATCCCGCGTCAGCCATTTCCATTACCAATCTTCTCCTTGAATCAGCCGTTGCCCAATAGGAACGAAATGAAAATTCACGCATTTTATATGTATTAAACAGGTCATATCGAGGATTGTATTTATTTTGAGACATGTTCTTGATACAGATAATTATAAATGTATAATGACATCGCACAGCTGTTACCATCAACTTATAACGATTAACATTGGACGGGATTGGTAGGGATAGGAAACTGTTACCTATTACCCAATTGTGAAAAATTAAACAAGAAAAATATTTACTTCAAAAATTTATTATCTATACACCATTTATATAAACATATTACATTTTTTAAAGCACAAATTTTATCATGATAAATACAACTATACACACCATGAGAATGTTCAAATTTATTGTACAAGCTTAATAAATTAGGACAACCTTCATCTTCTAAATTATTTATAATATTATTATTCGAAATATTTTTTAACCACAACACTTTTTCTAAACCTTTGGTGTAAACTTTTTTATCTCTTAAAATATCTGCAATCAAATTCTGATGATTTGAGTAAGGCACAAATCCGTCTCTCCAGTATATCTTTCTATTACGTTCAATCCAACTGACTTGCCGTTTTTCTGGTTTCGTCAAATCGTAAAATGGAAATGGTGGCTTAATTAAAAACACTTGAATTTTTTTATTGCATAATACAGCAATTTCTTTAATGATAAATTCATTTGTTTCTGTTTTAAAACCTTGAACATCTACAATGGCAGTCATGATAACCTGCGCACTATGTTACTCAGAGGTTTATATTCCACCAGTCGATCGTTAATAATTAAACAATATCCAGTTGTGTTATCTGGTATTGGCAGTGAACATTCAATCTCCAGCCGCACATCTACAGGGCCTGTTTTCAAACTATCGTTTTGTCTTGAACAGTCTATGATAAAGAGAGGAGCCTTGTTCTTGAAACCGACCAAATCAAGCAACGGGTCTGCAGGATAGTTGTAATACGACTGACGAAATTTCACATACATTTCATATAATATATTGTATTTGTTCTCGGAAAAATTTAAGCTTAGAGGCTCGTAAGGATAATACTGTGAATTCAAAAATAGTGTTACGTTGGTAACTTCACAGTGATCAAACAGAGAACTGTCTTTGGTTTTATTATTTTTTCTGTTGGTTTGCAAGCAAAAAATTACATATCGAGGTTTTTCTAATTGCGATGCAGTCTTAACTGACCAAGAATGTTTTGTAGTTTTAGGGAGCAAAGGATACTCGTATAAATCCCAATTTCGAAACGCTATCTGAATAGGTTTATCTTTTTCCAAGTGTTTTAGTAGTGTCAGTCGTTCGCGGTCTGATACTTTTATATGTGGTACACGCCATTGCAATCTTTGTATATCTATTTGAAAATGCGCAATATCATCAGTCGCTATGATACTGTTTAAGTTAGAGTTACTTCTATTCAGAATAAGTTCATGTTTACAATTTATCATAATTTTATTGTAATCTTCCGCAAATCCTAATATCTTATTAAGAGGTACAATAGCACTAAAATTACCATCACTTTTTACTCCATTTATGTTCCAACCCCACAAGGCAGCAACTTTATTTTCTCCATCATTCATTGAAACGTATGACTTTATTGTGGAGGTTATTCCAGAATTTTTAATACGATCTATTTCAATACCATTTATTTCGTATCTGATATCTTGAAACAAAAACATAACAGGGTTGCTACTGAACGTAATATTTTTGTTAATCGGTTTTCCATCTTTGTCGAAGAACTTTGCTTGGCCCTCGACGTAAATTGAACTGGCTGACGGTAACACGTATATGTCTTGTTGGTGTATGGGGATTCTGATTTCATCGTTTTCTCTAAAGCTATTAGTGTAGGGATTGTATGAGTGGACTTCATAGCTTTCAATAGAACTATCGAAGTGGGGTAATTCAGTAATTTGTAGTATATTCATACTTTAAAACCTAGAGCTTTAAGAAAATCTTTATTTGCTTCACTCAATTTCTTCACTTTTTTCTTACGTCTATGCACCTTAATGGTCGTAGATGGAATAAGACGTTTGATTTTCACTGAAGTGTTTTTATAATATACTATCATTTTGTTTTTCTTAAATGAAGGCGTAATTGAATATGTTTTTCACCAAAGTCAATACAGTTACCAAGTTGATCAACAATCTTAACAGATATAGATGAAATTAGATTTTTGTTTACTGGAAAGTAAACAACGTTTTGCGGTATTTCTATGTACTGGTGACCTGGAGCGGTATTAGATACAAATTCGTGAATAAAATGAGTTGGTAATCCGTTGCAATATGAACCGTGAACAAGATCACATTCGATTCTGATTACTGATAGATTGTTATTATTGATGGTCACATTTGGTCTAGAATTTAATACTGAAAAGTATAGCAAACCGCACTCGTATTGATCGGATAAATGTAGAGGTGGTTGAAAATACGAAACCAATTCAGATTTATTTCCAGAGATGGTAACCGTAGTAGACATGCTTTCATACTGAAGTCTTAAAGAAGATCCTGTTCATTTTATTCATTGACTACACCAAAAACTCTTTAAGAACTTCAAACATAGATGTCCACAATTGAAGGGGTGATCACGTTGTATATTTTCATAATTATATTGGACTTTAGGCCCTACGTATTTTATAAATTCCTTGGGAGGTTTCAGATTACCATAACTGTCGAAATACTCAATATAATCATTATATTTTGCATAGGCTACCCAATGAGAACCAGGGTTTTTAGAACTATCTAAATTAATAACTCCACATTCTTTTACAAAAGGGCATTTAGGGAGCTCATCTCTCATAAAGACACCTCTAAAATAAGGAATACTATTTCCATGTTTCAAAATGTCAAAGTTAGTTAAGGCTCGTTTGGGTAACCGATATTTTAGTTTTTTTCTTTCGATACAAAAATTCCAAGCCCATCTCTATGCGGTTTAAGATGTAGTCCTTTCCCAATGCAAAGCGCTTCCATTTTTTCATTGTGCCTCTTCGATTCATCCAACAATTTTTTAGCCATCTTAAATTCGTTAATGGTTTTAGCAATACCAGCTGCACCACCTGCTAAAGCCCCTGCCGCTGATAATCCCGCAAAAATAGGAATTAACGGCAATATTCCACCAGTTTTTGGTATAGGAATAACACGAGGAAGTTTAATAGATGAATCATTAGCTAATTCTCTGGCAGCGGCGATAGCCAATTCTATAGCCATCTTTTTACTTTTTGGTTTTAATTTTTTCATGTGTCTCTTGGTTTTAGAAATAACGTTTTTTAATTTACTTTTTAACCCTTTTCCAGATGTAACTTTTTGACAGCACTTTGTACTACTACTACTTTTCAGACCAGAACCAGTTTTAATTTTTGTCGACATAGCCCTGCTTACTAAGCGTGCTGCAAATTTTTCACCTACACTCGCATCCGAAGCAACTACTCGTTCTTTCGCCATATTTAACAAAATTAAATCAGCTTCGTGTCGATCCTTTAAGTTTGATGATTTGTGATAGGCAATGTCGTGATCTTTGCAATATTCGTCTAATTTATTAATTCCGTTATCTCCTTGTATAAGCCTTTTAATTAATTTTGTACCAGGACCACAATAACTGTATCCTGGTAAGTGTAATTCAAAAGGTAAGTGATTTATAATCCAATTGAGAAGACTACTCTCTCCAATACACATTATAAGACTGATGAATCTGGATTGAGCACTTTATTAAATACTTATAATTTGAATTGTCGTTAGTTGATGTTTTAATATTTATGATAATATATTTGATTTATCAATCCAACTATTTTCAGCTGAAGACAAACCTAGCCATTTTACTAAAACCCTGTTACCTTTTCTTCTAAGAACTTTCTCCACTAGATACACATTTGAATGTTTTGTTTTTTGAAGCTCTTGCGCATAAAATGCACCTAAAATAGGCTGACCTCTGATTGTATCTTCTATTAAGTAGGTGATAGGAGTTGTATTTTGTATCATTCGAATTTTAAATATTTCTGTAGACCAGTTAGGAGTGTAACCTTTTTCAAATGTTCCTTTGTACTTACTGATACGCACATAATCACCAATTTTATATTTGCTTTTAATATTATTATTATTTTTTACTAACCTTGAATACCTTTCTAATACATATTTTTTATTATTGTTATCTACATTAGCGGGAACTTCATCAATTGTCCGATGATAAGTGTGATTGTATTTGTGAATAACATCATTGAGAGTGTTATCTATCCAATTGTAGCTACCTCTTAAACTAAATTCCTTATAGAGTTTGGATTTCAATGTCCTGATAAATCGCTCAACTATTGAAGCCTTTTTTGTTGAGAAGGTTGAATAATGATTAATGTGATTAGTTTTCATAAGCTTCTGAAATTGATTATTGTAAAATTCTGTTCCATTATCCGTTTGCAGATTTTTAGGAACACGCCCTTTATCCAATAATTTCTTAAAAGAGCTACATACATCATCTTTGGTTTTACTTTTTAGAGGAAAAATCCAAGCATATTTCGAGAATGTGTCAATAATAGCAAGAATAAATGTGTAATTTTTATTTTGCTTTGAAATTGATTGCACATCGATTAAGTCTGCTTGCCATAGGTCATCTATATCTTTCATAATAACACATCTTCGTGGAAAGTTCACCCTCGCATTTTTATGAATTTCGTTTACCACGTCGGTTTTGCTCATGTTCACAATTCAGTACATTTGTTTTGAATCCGTATACAATACTGAATGAAAATTTTAACATAGTGAGTATTTATTCTTTAATAATACCAGCTTCTTTCAATTCTTCAACTATCGATAAAATTTCATTATCATGGTTTGTGTTGCCAGCATCTCTAGAAGCAACTAATAATTTCAATCTCTCAACCAATTCGTTAGGGTCATCCCAATATACCAAATCAGTGTTATTTTTGTATTTTTTTAGGGTTGGTAAGCTTCCTCCAGTGTGAAAATTTTCATTTAACGATTCGGAAAATAATGGTTTGATTACTTCACGATATTTTATTCCCTTATCGCCTCTTATTTGCCCATCAGGATTAAAATCTCTCTTATGAGCATTTGTATAATGCAGCATGTCCTTATAGACAAGTCTATCTTTGCTCGATATTAATTTTAAATCAGGTTTTCTTCGAAGTAAAAGTTCTTTCAAGCCAGGAGATAAATTATAGGATTTGTCACCGACTTTAATTAAAATGACACTGTCGTCATTCAAACTATCGATTTTAGAAAATGAGACTACTGAATTACCCATTAGCAATGTTTTGTTTACACTTCTTATTCCAAACGGTATATTTACACCATCATAAATATCATGGATATCACGGCCCTCTAACGAAATTTCTAAATCATCCGGTATTTCTTTTGTAGGAGACTTTTTAAGCACTTGTGCAGAATTCAGTTTTGGATCGTAGCAGTCTTCAAACTTTGTAGATGAACTAGTATTAATGTCATCCAATTCAATGTCGTCAGAATTTAGGGGTGATGTATTTTGTAAAGGCTTTATTTTTTCCTTTGATATATTCGAATCGACTAGTGCTTTAAGGGGATCTGTGACGGTTTTCAGCATTTTATCAAGTGACAAGTTCATAGAGTGTTCACGGTTCTTCATTTGTTTTATTTTATTCTTTATGGAATCTACAGACTTCATTAATTCTATTTTAATATTCTTTTCCATGTTGTATTATAACAAGTGTGCTCAGCCAAAGAAGATATAATACTAAGTTAGATTTATATATTATTGATTTATATAATTACGCAAATTTGCTCAAAATTTAAAAAAACTATCTAAATTCTGTCTATACCTTCCCTTGTTTAATGAGGAGTCTTTGCAAATACTAACAAAGTTATATGGCTCTCTCCAAACTGTATTACAAATATTCTTGAATTGATTCCAGGACATATCAGAACTAACATGTTCTTCATAAATATGTTTCAAGTTTACATCGTCTTGTTTAAATATTATAAGAAAGTTTGCATTATCACGTAGCAACTGTTTCGGAATTTTAGAATATGTTTGACATAAATAAAAGCAATCGATTTGTTTATGTCTACCCATAGAGAAGTAATTACGAATGTTTATTTGATTTTCACATGCCACATCATCGAAAATAAACACAGAATTTGTTAGTGCTTCATGCGGGGCTATGACTTCTTTATTATCATTGAATTCATGAAACTTAACTTGATGGACTCTCTTTATAACTTGTCGTAGGAACCTGTATTTTGGTTGAAAGTTAGTTTTCGAGTACAGATAAAGATTTTGAAATTTTAGACCATTCTCATGTAACAGTAAACTAAGCACTACGTTTGTTTTTCCACAATTTGAAGGACCACATATAATACAACGAATCGTATTTGGTAACAAAATGCTATGCCTAATGTGGTTATCAGAGTCACCAAGATTTATATGATTAACATTAAGTGATGTGTGTTGTTTGATCAACTTCATTTTGATTATTAATTCAATCTTACCCATACATAGATATATAAAGCATAAGTATGATAAAAAACAAATGATTGAGATTAGTTTAAAGTTGTCATGTCAAATGTAAAACGAGCGTATTTTTTCGGTATACCTACTTATAGTGCTTATCCATTTCATTTTTATACTCGCTGTAAATAATCAATAAGTTAGTACGGTATTTATATTTGTAGTTAGTGATACTAAATATTAATAAAACGAAGAACACTGTAAGGCCATAATAAGAATAGAAAGTCATGCATCAGTTATAAATGTTTTATTCAGATATAACATAATTATTTAAATACGAAATTCAACACTACCACTCACTAAATTAATAATGTATGCTATACTTATACCAATATTATAAACAAAGATTATAATAACATTATAATTTATTGATATAAACATAATTATTTTTATTTAGAAATTAGTTCTCAAAATAAAGTTTCACAGTGACCCCAAGGTAAAGTTTCAACTAGGTTAGTGAGTATTTGTCTCTTATCATCATTTCTATTTAATACTACTTTATGAATTTCTTGAGAGTACAGTACATGCTTGAGTGATTTAATTACATTCATTTTACATTTAATATTGACATTATTTGTTAAAGCTTTACTGTAGTGAGATAATTTTAATCGATTAGTAACAGCTTTAGATATTCCTTTTGCTTTTGTGATGCGAGTTTTTGAAGTGATTATACTATATAGTTTAGCTCTCAGTCCTACAAATTCGCTTATTATGTCACCCCCGAGTTCATCTTTAAATAGTCCTGGGATTTTAGTATTTACTCTTGGCATGCTGTAACAATTATCAGGCTGGAAATTACTTGTATCAAATTTTGCAATATAATTTTTTATGTCTTCATAAAAATCCTCTGTATTTACAAAATAAAGAAGGCTGTCTGTGTCTGTATAACACAGTCTTGCACGAGTTTTATATTTATTTTTAATAAAGTTGTAGTGAAATTTATACAAATGTTCCTTTGCGAATTCTAGAACTGTAAACCCAATATAGATAGGGCGATCTAATACAATTTTTTCAGGAGTTAATTGAATAGCAACAAAATTTTCAGAAAAGATCGCAATACTTTTCAGATTTGGTTTTGCAATTAATTTTTCGGCACCTTGGTACTTGTTAGTTTTATTATTGCAATCATCCCACATGGTAACTAATTTGACATTAACCTGTTTGCGTCTATTTTCAATAGTTTTCCCAAATATAGCATTATTAAGGAGTTTGAAAAAGTCTTTCTCAAATACGGTTGTTGAAGCTTGACGTAATGTAGTATTCAAGTCAATATATTTTTGTAAATAATTTTCTTGTCTAAAAGTTAAAATACGATGAATTTTTTTCAAAATTAGTCCGTTCAATAAACATGCCTTCAAATGAACATAATGTATTATATAGTTGAATTTGTCATATAAACTAGCAATTAATTTAGGTGTTTTGCCTCCAGGAGGTGTGAACCTCTCGGGGGCAAAAGGTAAATCACTATGCGTATTATGTAAACTCTCAGGATATATTAAATCAACTTCTAAAATATATCCATATTCAGAATCATCTGATATTGATAACACATTTATTGTTTTAATCTCATCGTTTGTCAAAAAACGGAAATCTGAAATAGGCATTTTCTTCGTCATTGCGTAACCATATAAATTGTTACAATCAAGATAAATCAAATAAGTTGATTTTTGAGAAGCATCATGATTTGGTAAATATTTATTATTAGCTCGGGCATGGCGAAGAGAACATTGTGCCAAGCCTCCTCGTATTCCCTTTTCCAAAAATTCATACATTTCTAAACTATGAATTAATTCTAATTTAACACCTGTGTACAGTAGCATTGCATCCCAGCTTAAACTAGGTGCAGTAATGTAATACGTTGGATCAAGTTGATAATGGTCGAGACAAGTCTGTCTAAATTTTTCGAATACGTCAGAAAGAAGTAATACATCGGTCTTTAAATATAAATCTGTATATTCTCCAAGTGATTTAATATTAAATGACTGCCAAATAGATTGTGCGTGTACGTATTCATCATCGCTAATATGTTGACAATTCAAACTGTTATAGAAACAAACTTTCGATGGAAGTTGAGTCTCGTTATATTTTGAATATGCATTCATATAATCATAGGGATAAATTCCTTTTTGTCGTAACAATGTTAACTGATTATAACTAATATCTGGAAATTCTTTTGATAAATTAACAAAGTCGGTTTCATTCAAATTATTTACTAATGTGCTTAAACTTGAATTAAGAAATTGATAAGAATCTATGAACTTAACTTGAATTGGCCTTGATTTTAATGTATTCTTAGTATGGAGTACTTTTGTGAATGACATATACGTTTCTTTGGATTTTGGTATAATTTTAAAAGCACCTTCATACTTCGCTAATTCTTTTATAAATAGGTGAGAGTCATAGCCAGATAGGTTATGAAAAATAACAGGCACGAAAGGGCAAACTCTTAACATTAAATTACACTGAGAGTGTGCTGCGCCTCGGTATTGTGATGTAATGTGATCATGATCTATTACTTTATCGTCAAAGAGCACATAATTACAGATATGACATGTAGTGGCGTTTTTGTAATCCTTTTCTTGGGCCTTAGTTAAAGGTGCCATCGGTATTTTATTTAATAAGATACTGTGAATGTACTCCAAATCTCTTATTAAGTATTTTATAAATACTTCTACACAATCAGATCCTCTATAAGTAACATACTTATTCAGATCCGTATTGTGTGAACAACAAATATAGTAACCAAAACATGAGGGTTCGTGAACCTTAAAGGTACGAGTATTTTCAGTTACATTTATGTTGCAGTTTAGTAAAAGACTTTCAAAATCGGCGTATATAACGAAATTAATTTTTTGTTTTCTTTCGAAGTTCTTAAATTGAAGAATACTATTTTTTTCAGGTAATATTGTCAAAATCTTAGGACACTTATTATGGGCACTATATCTCATTTCACTCGTGAAAACTTGTAAGCATGTCTCACATAGGTACATTTTACCTTTATGTTTACTTATTTGACGTTTGATCAATCTCAATAGATTTTTTATTAAGCAATAATGACCTTTACCTTTCTGTTCAAAGTACAATAAATTGACATGCTGGTTTTTTCTTGAACTTGTCACATATAAAGGACCAGTGACCATGTTTTTATTATCTAATCCATATATATTAATACTTATGTGTGGATTTAAATTTTCTAATATTTTAATATCTTTACATGATGGGGGGAATGATAGACCATCTATATTTAAAACTTTTGAAAAATGTGGATATGAACTTGTTCTGCAAACATTCATTTGGGTGGGATATAACGCTGCGACAATACTCCATAAAAAGCAGTTGTTATCGCTGTTTTTAATATTTAAACAACTTCTAGTTTTTTTTATTACTTGCGGCAAATCTATATATGTGCCACCTTTCAAAGGAGAGTATTTGTTAAGGTTAATTTCTAGATGACTTATAAATAAACAAGACCAACCGGATTCACGATGTTGGAACTCTGAGAGCTTTCTGTCAAATGTATTTATTGTTTTCAAATATAATTCATTTATATCTGTATTATTATATACAATTTCATATTTTGTGTTAAATGATTTAAGCTGTTGCTCGTCAGATTTTGGAAGTATGAAATAAGCAAAAAGCTCAAAGTTTAATTTAACACAACTATATTTTATCAAACAATCGTTAATTAGTCTTATGACCTTATGCCGATTATCCATTAGGAATTCCTCAGGTGCTAGGTATTCCATTGATGGATTCAGTTTGTAACTTATTATTCTCTTTTTAAAAGCCGTGGCTATTATATCGATATTTTCAATTTCAGTTTTTAGTATGCAATTAGATTTATGCAAATTCGTTCTCAAATGATACTGATATTCAATTTTAGGTATTTCAATGTGACATTTTCGACATATTATTATATCATTGTTATTTGTTCTGATTCCGGGTCTAGGTGTAACTGTAAGAAAGAAAAAAAAAACCATGAATATTAAATAAAATTTGATATAATATGAATTCCTATTAATACTTAATTTCTATAACCGATTACATGATTTATTTATATGCATAAGTAAGTACCGGCTAAGGTTGCAATTGCATTATAATAGATTTACACCTTAGATCTATTTATTCTTATTCATTTATCTAAGTATAGCAATAGTGTCTTCTATAATAATGTAATCGCAATCTGCCTATTATTTGTTACATAATATTACTATTCTTGAAATACAAAGATAATATCTTAATCACTAGAAGACAGTAATACAAAAAAGTGTATAAGTGAATAGGCATGTGTTATATTGGGATAAGTGCCTACTTTTGTAATTAAGTACTATTTCAATAATAGTTACTTACAAATGTTGCTGGGCACTTAACATACTCTTTTCGTGTAGCTATAATAAAATTAGACAAATGTTGCCAAGCATCAGTATTGTCAAAGGTTTGATTTTTAAGCGTGACAATTGCTTGGCGCCACCTATTCATTGGCGGAACTTTCTCTATTTCATCGCACCGGTATATTTTCAAATCAATATAGTGCGTTCCCGGCTTGTTTTCATGGTTTTGGCGCGAATGACCGTTTGCAAGGCGTCGTGTTATATATGAAGTTAACGGTGTTTTACCAGTAACTGCAGGGACCGCTTTCTCGTCGTCCTCGCTATCAGTTCCAAACAGATCGTACACCGTGGACTTCCTCGGTGGGATGGGTTTGAAAAACGGCTTCTTTGAAGCTGATGGATGGGACAACACAGCAGGTGTCGCGGAAGTGGACGGTCCTGGCACCGGACTTACTCTCGATGGTGACGACCACGAACCTCGTGCCGGCTCCGTCGTGCGAGTTGATGCT
Organism: Luperina nickerlii; assembly: GCA_963855955.1. NCBI lineage: Eukaryota > Metazoa > Arthropoda > Insecta > Lepidoptera > Noctuidae > Luperina > Luperina nickerlii. Next base: position 1,078,363 of record OY979670.1, read on the forward strand.
TGCTTCCTTTTACGCCCGTCATGCTTCTTTTTTCGAACCTGAGGTTCCTCGTCGACGTCGGAGGGAAAAAGGGTCTCGGCGTTTTCGTGCGACCTGAAATGGAGTGAAACAAATAAATAAATATTAATACAATCAAATAATGATTCATGCGCATATCATTGGTGAGGTCACTTGTCACCTGCAGTCCGATTCTGTAACCATCTCACCGTGAAAACTTAGGTGAAGTGAGCGTGGAGTAAGCTGTCAATAGTGTCAATTCCTAACAAAAACAAACTCACATCACCTAAGTTTTCACGGCGAGATTTTTATAGAATCAGCCGGCTGTACATTGTCGGTGTTATTAGTTGAGTACTAACATAGGTTAAGACTATTGTTACTAACCCAATGGATCTCTGTTATCTGAATATATAATAATAAATAATATCCCACTTTGACACATCAGGTAGGTACACTACTCTAATTAATTATTATTATTTTATTATTGTCTATCTATCTACACCTAATATTGAAATACATCTTTTTAGAATACTGAAACATAGCCATCACAGAAATAATACTCTATTAAACCACAATACTATATCGCGCTAGATTAGGGGGAGTCGAACCCCTTGGCCCATAGCTGTTGCTGTCACTATATTCGATACATTGCTACTAAACTGCGATAGTAAAAATAAGTTAATATATATTTTATTAAAAAGCTACTTACATTTTCCTTATTGCACTGATTCTTGATAAGTACTTGATGTTGATCTGGAGCACCTGGTAGCTGAAGTGATGCTCCTAATTCACTCTCCAATATTTAAATAGCCGGGATCCACGTGAAGGTTTTCCATATATGTAATGCACGCGTGATCCTAAAATCCTGACTCAGGACTTCTTCACGAGACAAATGCTTTGCAATCATAACCAAATCTACAAATCTCAACCTTAAATTATGATATCTAAAGTGTATATTAATATTTTGACTAGGTATAGTAACTACAGTCCAAGTGTTACATACTAGTTAAACACCGCGACTTCGTTTATATAATATTTATTTTATTACAACATTAACATTATTACTATTAATTTATTCTATACTAATATAACACAGTAAGAGAATTACCCGACTGTGTCAAGCAAAAGACGGTGACATTACCCGTGAACATTAAGTAAAGTTCTTTTGGTGATTTAAAAAGTATTAGTTTGAAGAATAAGATAATAATAGAAGGCAAAACTAGGCGTAACAATAGTATGTCGATATTACTATTTTGTTTTCATCCATCTCCTTATAAAATTAGGACTTATATTGCAAATTAGACATACTACTTACATGCAACGGTTTTTGCTAGCCGCATCTTCTTAAGAAAAATGTATAAAAAAAATTACAGTGAACAAACGTACAGTAGTGTTTATTTTATCAATATATATTTATAGTAAGCAATAAAATGTTTGGTGCCGTGATGTCTTGAGGTTTCAATTTCAATCCATCTCCATAAATAAAATTAGAACTTACATTGCAAATTAGACATACTACTTACATGCGATAGTTTTGCTTGGCGAATCTTCTCAATAATAATGTATGAAAAAAGTACAGTGCACAAACGTACAGTAGTGTATATTTTATCAATATATATTTATAGTAAACAATAAAATGTTTGGCGCCGTGATGTCTTGAGGTTTCAATTTACCACACCATTTTTGTCCGGAATATCAACATCTAACAAAAAATATGTAAGACTTTGAACTCTATACATTAAAATTAACATATATAAATTGATGAATAATTTTAAAGTCGATCATTCAATTTCTGCTCCTGCTGAGTCCGAGTCCTGACTGAGTAAAACCGGTACCTTTGCGTAATGTCGGTGAGTGTTAATATTTTCTTTAACTTTAACAATATATTATCCAACAATTAAAATATTACATTATTTTTATCTACAAATAAAATGTATTAATTGATTGATTATTGTAAACGGGTCAAACATGCATAATAAGTCCTCGACATCAGAGTTTTCTATTCCTGATACAACACGAATTTAATTGCATTCTGTATTTTTATTTTAAGGACTCCGAAAACGACCTCTTCAACTTCGTTCCTATGAATACTGTGGTAGGACAGAAATACGAAAACCAACTGAATCTGGAGGGCCGCAGCAGCAAACAGCTCAAGAGAAGTTCAACAGCTGCATTCACCTCTTTAAAAAAACTTACGCGTGGTGCTAAAGTGATCAGGATCGAAGTTTATGATGTAGAAAATTTTCCTGATACCATAAGTTCGCTATGTAATTGTGATGCCGAATTGTGCGTGCAGCATGTAGTTAAAAACATATTCATGGATGATATTTATAAATCGGTTAAAGAAATTGCTGTAAAAGTATCAAATAATATGTCGTAAAATAAATCATAATCCTTATTCAATGATAAAGTATTTTTATTTTAACCTTTCACATAAGCACCCACATTCAATAGTTCTTTTACGTCACGAAGCGACATCATGTGACTTTTAAATCTTTGAATGTAAGGTTGAAAGTCGAATAATTCACGTCGCTTCGTGAGATTAAAGAACTCTACCTACATTATAAAACACGTATAAAACTTAGTTGATATAGGTATGCACTCTCTAATACAAATAGGTATCAATACTAACATCTACATAACTGAGACAGCGACGCAGTGACGTATATCAGAAATCCGATGTAAGACGACATCGGAGAATGTGTGGGCGCAATCAACTATCAGGATTTTAATGTGCTGAATGGATGAAATGATGAATGAGAAAAAATTGCGGGTTTCCAGATCTTTCTAATGTGCTGATTGAATGAGTGAAAATTGCGGGTTTCCAGGTCTTATCTGGTCTGGAAACCAAGAGTAACCATGGAGTTTCTTGCCGGCTTTTTTCCATAGGAAACGATCAATTGGAACCGTGCACCTAGCTTCTGACGTTTCGTAAGTGTCCATTTAGGTTTATGTGAAATAAAAATATTTTGATTTTGATAGATCAAGACCTCAATTTATTAAAGAAAAATAGATTTTAAAATAAAACTAATACAAGTCTCATTTTCAATAACTTGAATACAACATTCACTTTCAATAAAGGATTCTGAATACAACACTCATTTTGAATAGAGGATTCTGAATACAACATTCATTTGAATAGAGGATTCTGAATGCAACCTTCACTTTGAATAGAGGATTCTGAATACAACATTCATTTGAAAAGAGGATTCTGAATACAACACCCATTTTGAATAGAGGATTCTGAATACAACACTCATAAATGAATGAATGGTGAAAATTGCGGGTTTCCAGATCTTATCTGATCTGGAAACCCCAATTTTAACCTACTTCTGATGTAATCTTTGACTACATCTACTACTACTAGTTACACATTTAACCAATTTATAACTTCAAGCAAGGGATGAATATGCTTAAGATAAAGCAATAGATTTAATTTCAATTATTAATTATTTAAAGAAATTAAACACGCATTATTTGTACGTTATTTCGACACGGGTAGGATCAATTGACATCCATTTTCTTTACTAAATGTAGGGAAATTATTACAAAAATTATCAAAAAAAAAATCTAATCTAGTTGTTTCTATGAAACAGTCGATGTTCATAAATATTGATGAAATTAATTATCATTTTTGCCAAATTGAATTAAGTAACCAAAAAATTCTATTGTTGTATTTAAAACGAAAACGTTTGTGGATACGTAAATGTGTTTTAGCAGTTAGGTACAGCCTTCGATTCAAAAGTAATGTTCTAGCAAACATAGTTACACGTGCCACAGTTCAGCATGTGTTGGCCACACCATGTGTACATAAGGATTCGGATCATATACCTGCGTAACGACAACAGACTAAAGTGTATTTTACCAAAAACATGCGTAATGATGTCAGAAAGGAAAACAGCAAAATCAATTCAACATTTTACAAGAGTTATCCATCGTCGGTTTAGTGGTCGCAAGCGCTACTTTCATGAGGTCCTGGGTTCAATTTCCACATTAGGCAAAGTGTAATTGGGTTTTCTATCAGGAAGTTCTCAGTAGCAGCTCGGAGTCTGGATTAGTGCTTGGAGTCTCGCCCTGTATTACAGGAGATTTAAAAATAATTGATTAAATGTGGGTGTTCCACAGTTGTGACGCAGGAATTTTCATTGCAAGTGTGTAAAAAAGTAGCATCGGATCATGCGCGTGAGCATCAGCATCCTCCTATAAGTAAATCCTATATAATAATATCTGAGATAATTTTTTTTAGTAAATACTTAGAGATCAGAATTTGAGGGGCCCGTGGCTAATCGATCGATCGATCAGGTTAAGCTACGCTTGCCGCGGTTGGTCTATGGATGGGTGACCATCTTTACATACCGTGACTCCTCCATGTCTCGATAACCACGTTAAGCCGTTGGTCCCGATTGACATTCGTGGATCTTTGACAGTCATTACGGGTAGTCAGAAGCCCGAAAGTCTGACAACCCGTCCTACCAAGGGGTATCGTATTACCGAGTGACTGGGTTGTGGAGGTCAGATAGGCAGTCGTTCCATGTAAAATACTGGTATTCAGCTGCATCCGGTCGGACTGGAAGCCGACAACAACATAGTTGGGAAAAGGCTACTCAGATGAAGATGACTTATGCTCGGTTCCTATAAACAAAAACGATGGTTTTGCTTACCAATAGTAGCATTTTCTTGTTGCCAAACTGGGAATATAAATAGATCCGTAAGCTAATTGTACCTGTGATAGCTGCTTCCATAGTTATGGGTCAAATGCAAAGCTTTGCTTCATTATTGGTAAAGATAAAAGAGTCTTAATTTTAACCTTTAACAGTCCGTAAGTTATAGGAATCGGCCATTAGAGATCAGAATTTATTATCATTGAATGTAATTTATAATATATAATGAAATGCTCGTCCTCCCCACAGTTTGAGCACCGCCCCGCGGACTAGCTCGAAGGATGTTCTACAAGGAGTGCTAGCCAACAATTGCGGCCTAAGTGAGCACATCCTCATCAGCTTGAGAACTGCTAACTGCTTGCGGCATATAGCGCGATGTTTCACAATATTATTGTTTACTGTCCAGATCTTTATGAGTCAGTAAGTACTTGCCAGCTCAAGGAGTGTGACCTTATTATGTTATAAGATGAGGAACTTTGTGTGTATTTTGTTGACTTGTTGATGGTAAATGAAGTAAGCAGGGGTTGGCAAGACCTTGATGAATGAACTGCTGATGCTGATGATGATGGAAAGTTAACTAACGCTGCTTCTGTCGGATAAGCAATTAAGAGTTGGCGTTTTACCGGGTTATCTTTTGTTATTAAAGAAATTAAAAAAATAGGAAGAACAACAAGTTGAAGGAAAATAAAAACGTTCACAAAGAAATAAATTAAGTAGATACGTAAGAAAAGTTTTTTGAATTACCGATGAAACTTTATATTTACTTAACTTGCTTAAAGAAAGGTGTGCAAAATAAATGCCTGTCAGGGCCGTATACATTATCTATGTAAACAACGTTTTGTCAATATTATTTGGGTGATTATTATCTTCTTTGTGGGGTTTTCATAAGGCAGTGGTTTGTGACACAGCAGGAGCGATGCTTCAAATCGGCTGCCACGGTTTGTTCGGTTATTTAAAAGCCCATATCAGACGCTTCACTTTTCGTTCATTTTCGCCTTTCATTCATCTTTCACTCGAAGGGAATCGTCTGAACACAAGATGAATCTCAAGTAAAAAATGAATTCATTAGTGAACCAATCTAACAAAGTTGGAATTCGTCACTCGGCATCTTTCACTCGCCTGCCGCATGATCGAAATATGAAATGAAAGGAGCGGGTGAACGTTCATTCCTATATAGTTTTGTCGGGGTCGTGTGCACATGGAATGAAACGAAAAAGAAACCTTCATGTCTAATATCGGCTTTATATCGAAGCGGACATCGCGAACTGCTGAACGTTTGTTTTAGTTGCCTCGCAGCTAAATAAATGCGTAACAACTCACAATCTGAGTAAAAATTAAAAAAATTACATACTTGTGATGATGTGTGTGTATTATTTGTTAATAAAATGTCTGGTACCGTTTGGCCTCGCATTATTTGTTGCCGTCGCTGCGCTTGTCGCCCCGCTACCGCCAATGAACCCGCTCCGCCTACCACTCCAACACAACACATAAGCAGATGATATGCCACAATTAATTCAGCACTTCCACGTGTAAGTCTGTTTATACTAAAACGTTAATTGTATCTACGTTTGTCTTACTTCAGCTGTTTTCAGACAATATCGCTGAACCGACAAGCAGACTTGTGTAAACGCCATTACATATGTACCTATATAATTTTTATGATAAACAATGTAGATATCTATGTACTGACACAGAAAATGTTGTTGCAAGAGATAAATAGGAAAAAATACAATACCTTTTTACAGTTCTAATTTTTAGGGTTCCGTACCCAAAGGGTAAAAACGAGACCCTATTACTAAGACTCCACTGTCCGTCTGTCACCAGGCTGTATCTTATGAACCATGATAGCGAGACAGTTGAAATTTTCACAGATGATGTATTTCTGTTGTCGCTACAGCAACAAATAGGTACTAAAAACAGAATAAAATAAATATTTAAGGGGGGCTTCCATACAACAAACGTGTTTTTTTCGGCGTTTTTGCCTTGTGGTACGGAACCCTTCGTGTGCGAGTCCGACTCGCACTTGGCCAGTTTTCTTTTCTCTAGTGAGTCGATGACAGCTATACGATATGTCCCTGTCTATCTTGCAGGGCTAAGTACTCTCTCCCTCTTTGTTTCTTCTGTCACGCAGTTTGGCAGGGTTTATGAAATGTGTACAAGTGTTTGGTACAAAATAAATGATTTATTATTATTTATTATTATTTTACTTACTTTTGTTCTCTGCTAATGGGAACAAGTCGGCAACTGAAACTGGGGGCAAACCCGTACCCTAATTGCGTATCGGTCTACCAGAATCGTATGGCATAAAAAAATAGTGATTTTCATATGAACATTGGCTTAAGAAAATCACAAATTTTTTTTATGCCTTGAGACTCTAGTAGACCTTTATACACTATTAATCACAATTTGAATCATTTTGAATGATATTCTTAATCCATTTCTTCATATGTACGAAAAGTTTGTCCACTGAACAACGGAAATAACGCAATGAATATTGTTGGACTGTCAAAGCCAAGATTTATAATTCCACAGAAATCGGGATTTAGGGAGTATTTTCCTTCCCAGGCGCCGTCAACATGGGTGCCAATTAATAAATCGTTAATTAACAATTAAAACTACTTATATGCTTTTAATATTGTACATGCATATCACAGAAGTTAGGCAACAGTCAGTATCTTTAATGTCTGTCTTAAGAAGTAGGTATGTACAGACGCCAGCACATCGAGCTCCCCAAAACTGTCAAATATTCCTAATCAACTCAAACTCAAAACTAAACTCAAACTCAAAGCATTTATTTCAATTAAACCATTTACAGGCACTTTTGAATTGTCAAGAAGTCGGTCAGACTTAAAACCTCAACTTTGAACCTCATGCTTTAGCGATAAAGTTGAAAATCTATTAAAGAAATTTGACAGATTGTAGTAGCTTGATGTGCTGGTGTCCGTACTAAGACTAGGTACTACGAGAGTACTTCAGCCACATCAGTGATAAAAAATATTTAAAGTAGTTAAAAGATATAGAGTAGAGTAAAAGTTTACCAATACCACTACCTAATATGAAAACGAAATTAGGAGAACTGTTCAAATTTTTGGTTTCCTATGGCGAAATACTATCAAGGAACTCCTTGACATGCATCCGGACCATTTTCATACAATCGTTGGTAAGTTAAATGTTATTTTCACCGTGAAACTGCGATTAAACGGAAGGTGAAAACATGAGAGAGACAGAGGTGGTGGATAGAATAGAATAGAATAGAATACTCTTTATTATGTACACCATATAAATTACAGACATAAATCAGATCAGATCAGATCTTCTGTTCTCAGCAACAAGTTGGTTTGCGTACGTGACTACGGGCACATCGCTGCACCGCAGGTTAAAATATGATTTTGTTCATAAAAATAGCGATTAATTCAACATTAAAGTCTCATTAAGTCGGCGCGAACTAACTCCATTTCAAATACTTACTAAAATTATTGAGTATTTTGGTCATCAGAATGTGGGAAACATTCTGATGACCAAAATACTCAATAATTCAATCATTAAGAATCAAAAGGCACACGGTAAAATATCTTTCGCCACTATTTTGCGAAGACCGCAGAGAGCGATGGCTGTAGGATAAGGGAATATCGTACGATCTCCTACAAGACAGCAACTCTCCTGCCCGGATCAACACCCTGGGATCTGGACGGGAAAAACCTCGCGGCCCTAAGTCCTATATCGGTGCGGTAGGTTGAGCTAGCGCGTGGTCAGCTTCTGGATCCCCGAGGATTCGACACTAAGGTCCATCAGAGCCCAGTGGCTGAATGGAGGGAGCGACTTACACAACCCAGGTGGTGCTTACCACGAAAGTGGCGGTATGGCGTGTTATGGAGAAATGCCTGGAGAGGCAGCATGGCGCCCTCAGTTTCCGGCTGACGCAGGTGCTTACTGGACGCGGATGTTTCGGAAAGTATCTGCATTGCAAAGGTCAGAAGCAGACGCCCGCATGTCATCACTGCGTGGACCGCCCGAGGACACAGGCCGAGGAGGAGTGCTCAGCTTGGGCCCAAGAGCGCTGTGGCCACGTGGCGATACTTGGTGCGGGTGATCACTCGCTTCCTGCCGTGGTTCATTCAATGTCGGAAGACGGAGGGTATCCATGACGATTTCCCCACGAAAAAAAAAACCTAATTCCTCTTCCATATCCACGTAATCGTAAATCGTAAATCCACAATGATGAATGTCGGTCTTGTTGTCCCAATTGTTACTTCTAGTTTGTGTCATCTCGCATATTTGAATAATATTGTTTTTAATCTGTAGTACAATAATGACGCTTTATCGCCAATTGTTAAAATGTTGGTTTCCGCCAACCGCAAGAAGGCAATGGACCGGAGAAGTTTATTTAATATAAGAACGAAAAATAACAAAATTAAATTCTAACTTAACTAAAACTATACAGAAACTAAAAAATTGCGTCGAGAAATTTATCCGAATCGCTGTCGACTGGTAATGTACCCAAGAGACTGGCGGCATCACCACGTTGTATGGCGATGCTTAGCCTCTGGCCAAGGTAAAAGCCAGCCCTTGGGTCACGGGAAGTGTCAACCAGCCGTTTAGAATTTTTTTAAAAAACCATGAGCACTCGGACCCCACGGACCGAGAGTTTCAACCCCAAACGGCTCGAAAATATAATTTCCGATAAGGTTATTATATTTTCGCCGCTTGAGGTTTTCTCGCAGCCGCAGCAGCAGCGCCAGCACAGCATGCCGAGCCAGGAAGATGGGATGGCGCAAGAGTATCGACACACGTTGCGTCCCACATTAAAGGCCTACCCACCTTCCATGGAAATAAAGACATACCGTCCGGTCTCTTGTCATCGTCGCGTGCCAAGCCATATGGGTTCTAATACAGCTGGAACGCCGACGGTGACAAGAGCTCGTCGGATGATGTGATTAATGTTCGCGTTCCCACAAATAAACAGGTCAGTGAGACCATAACACCTGCTCAGCCTACTAAAAGTGACGTTGAGTACTGCACGGACGAGGATGAACTCGCCAAAGAGACTGAGTGGATTAGGGCTAAAAATAGGAAGAAAAGGAAGTTGAACACCTCCCTTACTCCACCATCACTACAACAAGCTAACACTAGCGCTCAACAGCAGCAACTCAACAAAAAAGAGAAGGCCAGCTTTAAAAAAATTCTAGCACCGCCTCCTATCGTAGTGGACGGTGTTAAGAATTACCAAACATTCTACGACTTTTTGACTGAATCTCAGTCAGTAGAAACTTTTACCGCCAAAATGTTAAGCGGTAATAGTGTCAAAATAAACGCCAAAACTGAAGAATCCTACAGAGTGATTTCTCGACGATTAACGGAAAAAAACTGTTCGTGGCACTCATATGAGGATAAGCAGACCAGGCCAATAAGAGTAGTGGCGAAAAAATTGCATTCTTCTTGCCTACCGGATCGGATTAAAGATGACTTAACGTCGCAAGGATTTCAGATAGAAAATGCAATTAACAAGCTAAGCTGGAGAACCAAAGAACCGCTGAACATGTTCATATTATCATTTAAGAATGACGAAGATGTAAGTAAAATATACGGCATTAAACATATCCTAGGGTGTAAAGTTGAAATAACCCCGCTTAAAACATCAAAAATAATACCGCAGTGTAAGAGATGCCAGGCTTATGGTCATACCCAAAGGTATTGCTCAAAAGAGCCAAGGTGTGTTAAATGTACAGGTAAACACCTCACAGCTGAATGCAACAAACCTGCAGAAGAAAAACCTAAGTGTGTCCACTGTGGCTTACCTCACCCAGCCAACTACAGAGGGTGTTTAGTTGCCAAGGAGATGCAAATGATGAAGAACAAAACCTCAAAAAATAAGTCACCTAACAACCTTTTCGTTAAGCAAACTGTTAGAAATACCGACAAAGAGACAACAAAACAAAGTGCACAGTTTGCACAGACAACCGCGAAAACTGCACACACATCTAAAAGTGTCTCATATGCACAAGCAGTAAAACCAAGCCCACAACCACCAAGTTTTGAGGACAAGCTCAACCAGATCTTGAAGTGCCTATCATCATTTGACAAGAGACTAGAAAAATTAGAATCAAGTACTATAACAATCAATCATGAATAACACATTAAAAATAATGGCGTGGAATTCCAACGGACTGCTGCAACACCAACATGAGTTGCAAGTAGTTCTAGACACAGAAAATATTGATGTGTGTTTGATCTCTGAAACGCATTTCACTAAACAGTCTTTTGTAAAGTTTAGAGGCTATAAGGTTTATCACTCGCTGCACCCTAATAACACGGCCCGAGGGGGTAGCGCGGTTATTATTAGAGAATATATCTGCCATTATGAACAGTGTAAATACGAGGAGCCAGACACGCAAGCTGTGGCGATATCAGTGAAAACAAATAAATTTAATGTTACAGTAGCGGCTGTATACTGTCCTCCAAGACACACGATAAACAAAGAACAATATGTACACTTCTTCAGACTCCTTGGGCAGAGATTTATATTAGGCGGTGACTTTAATGCTAAGAACACTCATTGGGGATCGAGATTAACTTCAACTAAGGGAAGACAGCTTCTAAGTGCAGTGAAAGACATGCGTTGTGAGGTCATAAGTACTGGAAAACCTACATACTGGCCGACTGACCCCCAGAAACTACCAGACCTTATCGACTTTTTCATCGTCAAAAACATATCAACTAATTATCTGAGTGTGAAAGAGGGGTACCACATGAACTCCGATCACTCTCCAATATTATTACAATTGAGTCACAAAATATTACTAAGAGAAAACCACCTGACATTAGTCAATATGTTTACAGATTGGGAAAGTTTTAGCATAGATCTGCAAAATATTATTGACCTAAAAACTTCATTAAAAAGCAAAGATCAGCTCGATGTTGAAGTAAACAAGTTCAGCAACAATATCCAACAATGTGCATGGAACAACACACCACAAGTTATAAAGAAATATAAAGGAAATACCTACCCAAAGGAAATAATAGACCTATTATATGAAAAAAGGACTCAAAGAAAAAGATGGCAACAAACTAGATTCCCGCAAGATAAAACTCTATTGAATAACCTTACGAAAAGACTGAAGAGAAAAATACAAACTTTTCAAGATGAGGCTTTCAACACTAACCTACGTCAGTTAAGCAGCGACCATACAACGCAATACTCTCTTTGGAAAGCGACAAAGACTCTTAAAAGGCCAATTACACCAATTCCCCCTATTAGAGATGGTAACGGAAAGTGGGCCATAAGCAATGAGCAAAAAGCTCTAAGATTTGCTCATCACTTAGAAGATACCTTTCAGCCAAATGATAGGTCTATAGACAACCTGCAATTCACCAATATTCTGCAAGATCAAAGAATTAAGCTTGTGACCCCAAAAGAAGTTGCAAGGGAAATTCAAAACATCAGCCTAAAAAAGTCACCAGGGTATGACCTTATTACGGGAGAAATCCTAAAACATCTCCCGCGTAAAGCCATCGTTAAGCTTACTAGGCTCATCAATGCTGCATTTGTGCTAAAGCATGTTCCTGAGCCATGGAAAGTTGCTGAGGTGATTATGATTGCAAAGCCCGGTAAACCACCTCACGAAGCATCATCATACAGGCCCATTTCCCTGTTGCCTATAATATCAAAGCTGTTTGAAAAATTGTTTTTAAAACGCCTAAAACCTATAATAAACGAGAGAAATCTGATCCCTGACCATCAGTTTGGTTTCAGAGAGAAACACTCAACAATAGACCAAGTACATAGAATTACCGACATCATTGAGAGAACACTTGAAGATAAAAAAGTCTGCTCCACCGTATTTTTAGATGTGGCACAAGCTTTTGATAGAGTTTGGCATAAGGGTTTGATATATAAGCTAAGACTAATGCTGCCCAATGATTTTGCCGATATCCTACAATCATACATTACAGATAGAATGTTTCGAGTAAGGCACGAGGATGCCTTTTCCGAATTAAAAGTTATTAAAGCTGGCGTGCCTCAAGGTAGTGTGCTGGGTCCAGTCCTCTATCTGCTGTACACGCATGATATACCAGAGCTGGAAAATAATACTATTGCAACGTTTGCGGACGATACTGCTATTATGGCGACAGCGTCATGCCATACGGAAGCAATCAAAAAGGTACAAATCGCTGTAAATAAAGTTCATGACTGGGCACAAAAATGGAGAATTAAATTGAATGAATCGAAGTCACTCCACATTGACTTCACCAACATGAATTGTGATTACCACCCAATCTACATAAATGGTCAACAAGTGCCATACGCAAATACAGCCAAATACCTTGTAACGTTACATTTTCCTGGGTAGAGTCCAAGAAATTGTAAGGTCACATTGAGCACTCACCTACCTAACTTTCAGTTTGGAGGCGAGCACTGTTAAAGAAAATAAAGAGGACTTAAGTTATAAGGTTGAAAGGTGTGTGAAAGAGCAAGGTTTTATTTCAACCTCGAAATTTTTCTAGTTATAATTTTCTGGGGTTATGGGGAATCTTAGTTTAAATTTTTTATAACATACTGTATCACTGTAAATACTCATTTAGCTTAATTTTTTGCTCGTTAATACTCTCTTATGCTAAATAAGAAAATTTTTTCATTGCATTCAAAAATTTTCCGGGGTTTTTGGGGTAATGTAATGTATGTCTTTACATGTATTTTTTTACTTACATTTTTGGAAATATTAACCTGAAAATTTTAAGCATTCGTCCTCCCTAGGTAGCTTCATGCTCATTTCCTGGAGGCATATCATATCTTTTACCTGTGATTCATGTTATTTAAGTTTTTCTGTAGAATTTTATCCCTTGAATCTTTGTTTACCTTTGTAATGTCAGTTAGTGACAAGCCTAGTTTTATTTTTAATTTATTGCTGGAGCTAGTTGTAGGTCGTATAGGTAAATCACATCGACCTCATTATTTTTTACTTTTTATTATGTTCTAGAATTTCTTTTCAAATGTTAAAAAGTCGATGTCAGGAGCCTGGTGGTGAATTGGGGCAGTCTACGTTGGGAGCTCAGCTCGGCCACAAGTTCGGGAAAATTAGGAGTGTTCTTGGAGGGCAGTTTCCCTCCTCTACGGCCGGAGCGACTATGAAGACGCCGTAGCAAGGCGACTCCGCACCGGGCTCTTCGGGCTGCACGGCCTGAGGTTCGACGTCCCTCGGCCCTCCTCTACGGCTTGAGGGTTGACGTCCCTCGGCCCTCCTCTACGGCTTGAGGGTTGGCGTCCCTCGGCCCTCCTCTACGGCTTGAGGGTTGACGTCTCTCGGCCCTCCTCTACGGCTTGAGGGTTGACGTCTCTCGGCCCTCCTCTACGGCTTGAGGGTTGACGTCCCTCGGCCCTCCTCTACGGCTTGAGGGTTGACGTCCCTCGGCCCTCCTTTACGGCTTGAGGGTTGACGTCCCTCGGCCCTCCTTTACGGCTGGAGGGTTGACGTCCCTCGGCCCTCTTCTACGGCTGGAGGGTTGACGTCCCTCGGCCCTCTTCTACGGCTTGAGGGTTGACGTTCCCTCGGCTTGCTCTACGGCTTGAGGGTTGACGTTCCCTCGGCCCTGCTCTACGACCTGAAGACTGAGGTCCTCCTTCGGCCCTCTACAGCCTGAAGCTGATGTCCCTCGGCCACTATCACACCAGAAGACGCTCGCCTTTCTCCAGTGTCTCATTTTCATTCACCTAGCTTAATTTCGTTCCTCTAGCTCCATGTAGGTAGGCCTAGGTTATTCAACAATAAATTCTTATAACTTGTCCTTTTTATTTTCTTTAACAGTGCTCGTCTCCAAACTGAAAGTTAGGTAGGTGAGTGCTCAATGTGACCTTACAATTTCTTGGACTCTACCCAGGAAAATGTAACGTTACAACCTTGGCATAACGCTTGACGCAAAACTGCGTTGGAAAGAGCACGTCAAAAAGAAAAGACAGGAACTAGAAATGCGCTTTAAAAACATGTATTGGTTGATTGGACGGGATTCTTGCCTATCGATACATAATAAAATCCTATTATATAAGCATATCCTTATGCCAATATGGACATATGGCATCCAATTATGGGGCTGTACTAAACCGACCAACATCAAAATCATACAAACATTCCAGAATAAGGTACTCAGGAGTATTGTTAATGCGCCCTGGTATATAAGAAATGACGACCTCCATCGTGACCTAAAAATAGAACCCGTCACCAACATAATCCAAAAATTTGCTGAGGCCCATGAACACCGACTCCACCGACATGTGAACATCGAGGCAATTCAGCTGTTAGACCAAACAAATATAGTGCGAAGACTAAAACGGACAAAACCTTTTGAGTTAGTGTAGTGTAAAAAGTGTAGAAATAATAGTGCTAATGACACACATAATAACACATGAACAAAGTGTTTACATCATCATATCAGACTCTAAGAAAGTGGAACGGACTTGTGTAAAGTACAATAAACACTATTCTAAGTTTTAAAATAATTATCACGTAAAAAATTAAGTTAGATTAAAATTGCTTATTAGTCTTATAGGCTAGATTGTAATAAATTATTAAGAACCTAGTTCTTTTTAATATAGGATAAAAAAAAAAAAAAAAATGTTCGCGTGCCTCGCTAAGCGACCCGCACTTCGGCTGCAAGACAGGCCGTGGTGTCCGAGGCTGTTGACATCTTCGCCACAGTGACAGCAATGAGGAGAACAGCAAGGAGTGCCTAGTCGTAGGGAAGCAGCGAGGCGAAAAGTAGTGTCGTCGAACAAAGTGCCTATGTTCGACGAAGGTAGTGCATGAAGCCAAAGACCCGACTCCCACCTACCCACAGCCAGCAGGCGCGCACGTTCCGCAGTAGTAGCAGACGAGTCAAGTAAATTGTTCTGTACTACTCTGTAGAGCGGCTCATCCCACCGTCTCTGGGAAGATGGATTATCGGGTGGATCTGTATTCTCCAGGCATCCATAGCCTCGGTGAAACATTGCACATCAGAATTAATCAGTGTGGAGGCTAGGATTTTCCTGATTCATTTATCAGTTCCGTGGAATTAATAAATAGGAATAATAAATTAATAAACAATAAATTATTAATTAATAAATAGAAGGCAATTAGCTGATGTCACGTACACAAAATATTAATTATATTATTGTACAACATTCCAATTAGGTATGGGTCATTATAACGTCGTTTGTGACAGTGTTGTGTTCCCACTACTGGGCAGAGGCTCTTCGAGATGAGTGGGCCACGCGACGTAGATGTCACATGTCTTCGAATTTTTGGTTCTAGGACATACCGGTTTCCTCGCGATGTTTTCCTTCACCGTTTTGTCAGCACTGGTGATGAAACAATTTACACCAAGTAAAGCCTGTCTGGGTTCGAACCTACAATTCGTAAGTCACGGCCGTTACCACTGAGCCACAACTGCTCCACAAATAAAATGGGTACATCAAAGAGAATATAATATAGTCTTTGATGCTAAATGAAGTAAGCAGGGGTTGGCAAGACCTTGATGAATGAACTGCTGATGCTGATGATGATGGAAACTTAACTAACGCTGCTTCTGTCGTATAAGCAATTAAGAGTTGACGTTTTACCGGGTTATCTTTTGTTATTAAAAAAAAAATAGGAAGAACAACAAGGTGAAGGAAAATAAAAACATTCACAAAGAAATAAATTAAGTAGATACGTAAGAAAAGTTTTTTGAATTACCGATGAAACTTTATATTTACCTAATTGACTTGCTTAAAGAAAGGTATGCAAAATAAATGCCTTTCAGGGCCGTATACATTATCTATGTAAACAATGTTTTGTCAATATTATTTGGGTGGTTATTATCTTCTTTGTGGGGTTTTCATAAGGCAGGGGTTTGTGACACAGCAGGAGCGATGCTTCAAATCGGCTGCCACGGTTTGTTTGGTTATTTAAAAGCCCATATCAGACGCTTCAGTTTTCGTTCATTTTCGCCTTTCATTCATCTTTCACTCGAAGGGAATCGTTTGAACACAAGATCAACATCAAGTAAAAAATGAAGTGAACCAATCCAACAAAGTTGGAATTCGTCACTCGGCATCTTTCACTCGCCTGCCGCATGATCGAAATATGAAATGAAAGGAGCGGGTGAACGTTCATTCCTATATAGTTTTGTCGGGGTCGTGTGCACATGGAATGAAACGAAAAAGAAACCTTCACGTCTAATATCGGCTTTATATCGAAGCGGACATCGTGAACTGCTGAACGTTTGTATTCGTTGTCCCGCAGCCCGCAGCTAAATAAGTGCATAACAACTCAATAATCAAAATCTTAGTAAAAGGTAAGAAAAGTACATACTTGTGATGATGTGTGTGTATTATTTGTTAATAAAATGTCTGGTACCGTTTGGCCTCGCATTATTTGTTGTCGTCGCTGCGCTTGTCACCCCGCTACCGCATATGAACCCGCTCCGCCTGCCACTACAACACAGCACATAAGCAGATGATACGCCAAGATTTATAGTTCCACGGAAATCGGGATTTAAAAAGGAAAATACCCCCTGTATTTTCCTTCCCAGGCGCCGTCAACATGGGTGCCAACTAATAAACCGTTAATTAACAATTAAAACTACTTATATGCTTTTAATATTGTAGACATTGTACAGATATATCGCAGAAGTTAGGCAACAGTCAGTATCTTTAATGTCTGTCTTAAGAAGTAGGTATGTACAGACGCCAGCACATCGAGCTACTCGAAACTGCCAAATATTCCTAATCAACTTTGAACCTTATGCTTTAGTGATAAAGTTGAAAATCTATTAAAGAAATTCGACAGATTGTATTAGCTTGATGTGCTGGCGTCTGTACTAAGTCTAGGTACTACGAGAGTAAGTACTATAGCCACATCAGTAATAAAAAATATTTAAAGTAGTTAAAAGATATACTTAGAGTAAAAGTTTACCAATACCACTACCTAATATGAAAACGAAATTAGGAGAACTGTTCAAATTTTTGGTTTCCTATGGCGAAACACTGTCAAGGAACTCCTTGACATGCATCCAGACCATTTTCATACAATCGTTGGTAAGTTAAATGTTATTTTCGCCGTGAAACTGCGATTAAACGGAAGGTGAAAACCTGAGAGAGAGAGAGGTGGTGGATCTTCTGTTCTCAGCACCAAGTTGGTTTGCGTACGTGACTACGGGCACATTGCTGCACCGCAGGTTAAAATACGATTTTATTCATAGAAATAGCGATTAATTCGACATTAAACTGTCATTAAGTCGGCGCGAACTAACTCCATCCCAAATATGTACTAAAATTATTGATTATTTTGGTCATCAGAATGTTTTCCTGTTATGGGAAAGAAGGCAGGAAGGAACCATTAAGAATCAAAAGGCACACGGTAAAATATCTTTCTTCACTATTTTGGGAAGACCGCAGAGAGCGATAACTGTAGGATAAGGGGATATCGAGACTCCTACGAGACAGCAACTCTCCTGCCCGGATCAACGCCCTGGGATCTGGACGTGAAAAACCTCGCGTCCCTAATTCTTATATCGGTGCGGTAGGTTGAGCTAGCGCATGGTCAGCTTCTGGATCTCCGGGAATTCGAGACACTAAGGTCCGAGCTCCATCAGAGCCTAGTGGCTAGGAGGGAGCGACTTACACAACCCAGGTGGTGTTTACCACGAAAGTGGCGGTATGGCGTGTTATGGAGAAATGCCTGTAGAGGCAGCATGGCGCCCTCAGTTTCCGGCTGACGCAGGTGCTTACTGGACGCGGATGTTTCGGAAAGTATCTGCATCGCAAAGGTCAGAAGCGGACGCCCGCATGTCATCACTGCGTGGACCGCCCGAGGACACAGGCCGAGGAGGAGTGCTCAGCTTGGGCCCAAGAGCGCTGTGGCCACGTGGCGATACTTGGTGCGGGTGATCTCTCGCTTCCTGCCGTGGTTCATTCAATGTCGGAAGACGGAGGGTATCCAAGACGATTTCCCCACGAAGTAAAAAACGTAATTCCTCTTCCATATACTCGTATATCCACACTGAGGAATGTCGGTCTTGTTGTCCCAATTGTTCTTCTAGCTTGTGTTATCTCGCATATTTAAATAATACCTATTGTTTTTAATCTGTAGTAGTAGTTAAAATGTTGGTCTCCGCCAACCGCAAGAAGGCAATTGGCTGATGTCACGTACACAAAATATTAATTATATTATTGTACAACATTCTAATTAGGTATGGTTCATTATAATGTCGTTTGTGATAGTGTATTACAGTAAAGTGTAGTGTCTTTACACCAAGTAAAGCCTACGAACGGGTTCGAACCTACAATTCGTAAGTCACGGCCGTTACCACTGAGCCACAACTGCACCACAAATAAAATAGGTACATCAAAGAGAATATATATATATAGTCTTTGTGGTACATACATATAGTGGTCATAGAATGATGGATCCATCAGAATCAACTTTGGTAAACTTTGGTGTGGTGACGATATTGGCTAACCAGCTGCTGCTGATGGGCTCCCTCTTGTTGTGAGTAGTTCTTTTTTCTTTTTGGCAACTGAGCCGTTATCGACTATTCTGCCAGCGTCATGTAGTGACGGCAGCACAGCAAGAGTAGGTGGTATGTTTTCTTATCTTGCCTCTAGTTTGTCTTGTTTTTTTTTGTTGTAATTGGTGATGGTGTGTTCCTAGTGTGCAGTAAAGAGTATTTCTATCTATTTGATCTATCCATTTTGTCTTTCCTTTGGTTAAAATGACTTCAAATAGGCATGTGAACAAAGGTTTGTCTTATGGTACATATCCCGTTCCACCACGTGCAATTTAGATTAGTAGGTACTTTTTATTTATTTATTTACTGTAATACAGTATCAATTAGTAGGTAAATCAAATCAAATCATTTATTTTTTGCCAACATTGACCAAAGACTCATCTGCTCTGCCGTCACTTGGGTATGCAAAATTTACACATAAATTACAACCTACTATCAAAATATCATGCTGAATAACAATAAATATTACAAAATTATGAAATTGGAAAATCATTTTCTTTTTTTTTTTCAATGTGACGGAGTCTCTATATCCTGCCGGGTCAGCGGGATTGTCCGAAAGGTTTACCGCTGGCCCGGAACATAAAGGGCTAAGGAAGGAACACGGGTGGGTTTTAGTCAGTAAGAGTCTGACACTCCTTTCCGCTCCACCCAGAGCGGGAAAAAAGAGGAGTATCTATATTACTATAATAGTCAATAATTAAAATGTCATACTTAGTAAACAGTGAATAAATAATTAATAAATACATATACATATTACTTTTGACAAAGACACATACACTGTGTTTATTACTGACATCCAAGCTGACATCTCATAACTGAAGAGGCTAGGTAAGGTAAGAATCTTGAATATTTTGAAGTATGGTTCACAACTATCAGTGTCTTAAGTCTACACATTGCCCTTGTAAGGTAGGTAAGGCCGCCAGATCAGGCCGCCAGTAATCACTATAGAGGTATAGTGATTACTGGCGGCCTGATATACCTAGTGTAATGTCGTCGAGTACACGACAGGTAATCAATTGTGCACAAATAAATAAAATAAATTTAGGGTTCCGTATTCCAAGCTGTTTTTCATTCTTGTGAGTTATCGTCGTTAGTTACCTACATAAAACCTGAACTAGTTCATTCGACCATGTTGCATGCTCTTTGTATCCTAGCATGGTGCGGTTGCAGTCGCCTGTATTTCTGACACATTGTAGGCACCAGATGATTTTCAGATATAAAGTTTAATGCCCGTTGTACCCCATTTTAGGTGTTATTTAAACATCTCAGATACTTGCTCAATATCTTATTTCTTCCCAATTTTAACTAGCTAAACTCTGGTCAGACGTCTAGTATTTTCAATAGGTATTTTGTGAATTTAAAATAAATTACAATTTTTCGTGTAATCTCTTTGATTCAAACATAACAGATAATTTAATAATTAAAACAGGATTTTCCCAAAGGTAGGATAACAATTGGGAAATCCAGCTAGAATTAATACGTTTTGCCTCGGGCAGAAGATTAACGAGATAACTAAAATAGTAACAACAACATTGGGTAGGTACGAGTACCAGCGAGTCCACGACCACGGTCTTGTCTACGTTTAAACTAAAACACAATTTCTAAGAACTAGATACATTTTGCTGAAACATTTCTGTGTCAATATTTTATGGATATGACTTGTTTGAAACAGAAAGCCAATTACCGTAATTACGTTCAAAAGCAAGTCGTAATCTCATTTCAGCGACAATCAATGTCAAAACTTAAAGTATTTTTGGCAGATTGAGACTGCGATCAGGGGGCCTAAAAGGCAGCTTTGGCAGAATCATAAAAGGATAACATTATGAATCATAATATGGCGATTGGGATTGGATTTGGATTGGATTGATTGGTATTTTAGCACAGACAAGAAAAAATAACTAAAAAATCCGGGATGGGATTTGATACGATTAACTTAACAGTTAACTGTCCATTATGATTCATAATTTGATTGATTCCTTTTATGAATCTGCCAAAGTGACCTTTTTAGGCCCCCAGACTGAACATTCTTAAAATTACGAGAATTGCCCCTCTGTTCTCATATTATGTACACTCAAAGGCTAGGATAAAGGTTAGGATTGTCAAATACCTGTGTGTACTAACAGTCTAAAATGTAGATGTGACTAAGGCACGTTTATGGTGAGAATAGATAATATTTAAAACATCTAGTTAAAAAACTCGCATTTGAATTCAACCATTTAATGTTTGTCCTTGACTGTACAAAATTTCCCAATAAGTTATCTATTACCTGTTAGAATCTTATCAATGTCGCTTATGTCATAAACACATTGTAAGTAAGTAGATAAGTTAATCTTTGTGAATGGAAATGTGTTCATTAATAATGAACACATTTCCATTGACAATGATTTTTAGTTTCAAGGAAAGAACTACTAGACCTGTCTTAAATAAGAAATAGATAATAAGGCCATGATTCTCGAAAGAGTATGCATACAGGAACAGAATGCTCAATCGACAGTCGTCCCCTGAGGGCGATCGGTCTCTACCTTCAAGCTGACGTATCTTCAAGGTGGGCAGCACAATATGGTTTTGTTACGGTTGTCTTGAATGAGCAACGGTGAATGATTAATGTTGTATTGATAGCACTTTTGGGATGTTTTTCATAAAATTTAAGGATTATTTTGATGGCGTAACATCTGTCTACTGTTTCCGGAATATTTGGCAGAATGAACACACGTAATCAAAATTAAACATATTTCTGTTTGTATGACCATTGACTGATGCTGCGCAAGATATCGTAAGCAATTTTTATGATTCGTCTTTAATCCATATAATCTATGTTCTTTGGTTTTGTTTTGATACATATACTTAACGGATGTGAAAAGGGAGTGAGGAGATTGTGGCGAAGGAATAACAGCCGCACGGGTCGATCGATCAGGTTAATCTACGCTTGCCGCGGTTGCTCCGTGGATGGGTGACCATCTTCATATACCAAGATCCCTCCGTGCCTCATTTGTGGATATTTGACAGTCGTTACGGATCGTCAGAAGCCCGAAAGCCTGACAACCAGTCTTACCAAGGGGTATCGAATTACCCAGTAACTGGGTTATGCAGGTCAGATAGGCAGTCGCTCCATGTACAATACTGATATTCAGCTGCATCCAGTTAGACCGGAAGCCAAACCGACCCCAACATAGTTGGGAAAAGGCTAGGCAGATGATGACTTGGCTTAACGGATGTGAAAAGACCTATCATTTTGTCATCTAAGTACCATTTAAGTACCTACATTGCTTTTTGGAGAATAAAAGTGTACCAAAATGCAGGTCGAAGAAGAAACAGGTTAGGTTAGGCCAGTGGTTAAAATGTAAATAATCTTTCCCTTTAATTTCTCAGTGATGTGTTTTTCTCACGATTGCTATCAGTCCCGACGTTCCAGATGACCTAGAAAGTTCAAATTTGGCATCCAGATAGGTAGTTGGGTGAATACAAAGGAATAAATCAGAAACTAGTAAATTTTTATTATTTTATTCTAATTTTTCAAATTATTGATTCTACTATCAAAGTCCGCGGACTAGATTTTTAGACTAGACTACGGAAATTCACGTAGGTACTTACTTTAATATCTATCTAGGTACGAAAGATTAGAACATTTCACTGACACACTGAGGTTTTCCGCCTAATTGTTACTCATTCAAGATAAACTACAAATGAGACCTTTGCTCTGCTATGCAAATCATTATCAATTCATAAAACACGTGGTTTTTAGCCATTGACGCACATTAAAGATGTAATAATATCATAAATAGGCGATTGGTGATAACTTTACTCATAGATACAACTGAACTGCAGATATAAAATCTTATCATTTCTAGGAATTGGTGAAAAAGCCTGTGTTTGTTTTTTTTTGGAAAGTCATCACTACTTATAACATTAATCATTAAATCTTCCTCGTACAAGACAGGCGCAACGAACCTGTGCTGTAATACTGCCCACCACGGAGATATGTCAGCTTGCCGGTATTAACTGATCGGCCTCTGGGGACAACTGTCGATGGCCCATTCTGTGACCGTGGTTATATTCTTTGGGGAATTCTGAGATACCTAGGTACCTGTAGGTATGTGAGTTCTTATTTTTTGGTGATGCATAATTTTAAATAAAAATCAATAATAATAATATTTCGGTAATCGGTCTGTTTTTATAATTATATCTCGGTACCTAGGTAGTACATTCTCTCCTCTCACTAGTTCTCGTGTAGTGTACGAAATGTACGAAAAATCTACGAAAATATCATGTATGTAAGAAAAAACTTACATCTTTTTAGTAAAAGAGGTGAAAGACATAATTATAGTACTAGAAATAGGGACCTATTAGTTCAACCAGGTTTCAGACTGGCTAAAGTAGACTCATCTTT
The DNA here is from genome assembly GCA_963855955.1 of Luperina nickerlii. Lineage (NCBI taxonomy): Eukaryota > Metazoa > Arthropoda > Insecta > Lepidoptera > Noctuidae > Luperina > Luperina nickerlii. The sequence goes on from OY979670.1 coordinate 1,101,928, forward strand.
TATGGGGTACTGTTTAAAATGTTATAATAAAATACCTCCCCACATTCTTGAAATGAATGAGACAAAATTCAAGTCTTGTATAAAACGCACACTATGCAGTCAGGCATATTATAAGTTAGGGGATTACATCGCTGATAAAAATGCCTGGCTCAAGGCTGGTCCTGCTCCACAACCACAACTAATTGATTAACACTTGAAGATTCTGTTGGAGCTGCTGAAGATTGTAAGACTATCTTTGCATTGTATAAACTCAATTTCCTTGTATTGTATAATTGCATAGCACAGATGTGAGTTCTATGTATATACTATACACTATGTACCATTTATCGGGTAATGTGTCTTTCATTGACTTGAATGTGCCCTGGCGGCTGATAGTATGTCATGCTCACACAAATGTCTCACTGACGGTGGCGTGTGTGTTGGATCATTTAGCTCCCTTCAAAATGGTTGAGCTGAATGGTGCCGATCTATGCGTCATGTTCGTGAACGGGCGCCGTCAGTTGGGGCTGGTCATCACTTAGCTGCCTCGGCTTATTTTTAATTATTTTAATATTGAATTGTTGTTTTCTTACCATTTGCTGTACTCTGGACACTTTTAACGCGTACGTCTTTTTTACATCGTTCTCACATATAATTATAAATTCACATTATTGATGTAACTAATATTTTTGTAAAACTATAATTTAAAAGAGTGTCCATGGAGTTTCTTGCCCGTTCTTCTCCATAGGTACCTACGCTTTGGAATGGGCAACTAGCTTCATATTTTCTGACTGACCGACTTTTTGACAATTCAAAAGTGCCTGTAAATGGTTTAATTGAAATAAATGTTTTGAGTTTGAGTTTGAGTTTGTAGTCGTGTGATATCCACCTACCCTAGTTATACATAGTTATCTCGTTCATTCAATTTAATTATGCAATCTGTTATCTTTCATTCTTTGTTTTCTTTTTCTTTGTATGCTTTCTTTGCATTACCTACTTACGCGTGGAATCGCAAAACTTTGTATCGAAGTGAAAGTCAAAGCATTTATTTTAAATAGGCACATAGAAGGCCCTTTTGAACGTAAAATTTTACAATAAAAGAGAATTGATTCCAGACACCCCTTCCAAAAGATAATAATAATAATAACTTACTAAAACTACTTACTAAAAATACAATGTGGTTGAGCAGTCTTTTAGGTCGCAGATTTGGCTAACTTTATTGTAAATGTTGGGATGGGAAAAATGGGTACAGCGTCTAGCTAGTTCGGATTTGGCATTTGGTATGGGTACTCTGAAGACACGCTTGTTTAATATGTCCCTGTAATCAGGCCGATTTTTATTGTTGCATGATATTTAAGTGTTGCTTGTAGTATAAATATTTGTCTTACCCTGAGCACTTGAAATTCATGGTAGACAAGGTCTTAGCGAGCGAGATTTACTACGTTTTTAATATACAGCGTAAACAACGTTGGGCCAAGGGCACTGCCTTGCGGAACTCCAAACGTGATTGGAAGCAACATGCTTTGGTGACTGTCTATTTTACAATATTGATACCGCGATAATAAGTAGCTGTGAAATCATTCTAGAGGAGTACCTCTTGTACCAATAGCCTTAAGTTTCTTCAAAAGCAGTCCAGGTGACACGGTGTCGAATGCTTTTGCCAAATCAAGAAAGACACCAACACAGCATTCTCCATTTTCTATGTGGTGAGAGACTTGGTTTGTCAGTGTAGATAGTTTCGTATGGAATAGAATGGGCAAGAAACTCCACCATTACTCTTTTAAAATGTATCAATTTGGAATAATTATTTTGTGATGATGCGCAGTTCCAGATATTCGCTGTAATAGGTGAGTTGAACACAAGCGGACCGCAAGTTCACGTAGCGTAATTGTCTGATACTATGCTTTAGTGGTTCCTAAGTCCGTACCAAACGAGCGCGCAATTCAATAGAGCACTTTAAAAAAAATTAATAAAACAACTATGTTTTTCAGGTTACAGCATAAAATCTGATAAGTGTAACATGATATTACAAAATTTTTGTCTTAACAACTGAGCTCCCCAACCAGTCCCAGTTGACACGTCTAGGGGCTCCCGGCTCTGCCTTCAATGCTAATGTTATTTATACCATGACTGTATCATGCGGTTATCTATATAATTTAATTCCTGCATGCCTCTTTCATCATCGGATAACCGGACGTACGGTGATTGTTATCACTAATATAGAGAACATACTTAGACAGCAAAATGTTTCACCATGACCCAGTAAGCAGTGGAGATCCTCCCCATATTAATTTCCCTATGGCTTTAACCTGGAAGTCTACAAACATAACACACACATAACGCCTGTATTCCCCGACATATTCAGAGGTGTAGGTACCTATTGGAACGGTATATGGGTGTACTACATATAGTAAATCTATGTTTTGCTGGTTTTGTTTAAGTCAGTGCCCGTTTTTTTTTAGAGGGCGTGCCTATGTACATCAACTGGGCACAAATCCAGATTCCGGGCTATTACTGCTTCAAGTCACGAGTAGGTACCTAAATAAGTTATTTCCAAGCTAGCGTGCACCCTCATCAACCGCATCATCGCTTACCATCACATGAGATGATGGCCAAACGCGAGCCTATCCATGCCCTATTAAAAAGTCGTTTCGTTAAGTCGTCGCGTTCTCGTGTCAAGTAACACTGGATGACTGGACACTTGTGTAGTAACTTCCTGAAGCCGTGACACTGTGACACAAGTGTACAAAGGTGTCAGACACCCGTCTGCCGCAGACTGCCGCTACTTACAACAGAGTTACTACTACAATAGATATTTGCAATGTGCTAACGTTGTCCGGACATCTATCATTCGGTAGGCTGTGGTGCAAGTTGAGGGAAAGAGCGGATCATTTGCAATACTTTTTGTACCACCACTATAAGTAGACAACGTAGTAGCTCCATCTATACATACTGAGTCAGATACGCTTACATTGGTAGCAGTGGCGTGCACAGGGTTTTATGCCTGGGTAGGCAGCTTTTTATTTCGCAAAAAAATAAAGTCTTTCGCAATTGCACTAGTTAGTAAAGATAAAACTCACCAGAGGGGTTTAAAAGGAAGTAACGACGATTTTCCAATGATGCAAATAAAAGATTTCGGCCACCTCAAATATCTAATCCAAGTGAGTGATAATTACAGAACACGTCACTTGAAAGATATCCGATGTGGCTTTGTTAAAGTCTCTTCATGTGCTTTGCATTATATTAATATGTTTAATAAGTAAATAAACTACTGGTTTGCTAACAAAATGAATTAATCACAAAAACAATCAAAATGTAAATATAAGACAGCGCACTTTACATGAAAAAAAGCAATGTAGACTATAGAAAAAAAATAATTTCTAAATTTTGATAAGTAAAACGTTGACAAATAAAATAGCATCATTGTCAATCGAAATTTTACTTAAATAACTACTTATTCAACTTGGTCGTAAAATACTTGAGATTAGCCAATACGGAGACGCCGGATTCACAAGCGGGCCCGTGATTGGGTTTCCTACCGCAGGATATCTTCCTACCGCAGGATATCTCCTGCGGTAGGAAAGCTAGCTAGCGCTTTGTTACCGCATCGTTGTGTGCAGTGCGCAGACACGAACATTACATGAACACACACGAACAGTACATTTATGAATGAATTGTAGGCAGAATCGCTCGCTGCCTTTCGCGTTGACCGCATGTGTTACGAACGCTTGCCGTAGTAAATTTAATAGTACGAACGGTATGAACGTTGCTATTAATTTACATTAGGAGTGTGAATAATTTTTTTACTTAGTATATTTTTTATATTCTTGAAAATATTAGTAACTGGTCTAGATCTAGATCTACTAGGTCTAGGGTCTGCAGTGTCTTTTTGCCTATACAGACCGCACGCCACTGATTGGTAGTAACGTTTTGGCATCGCAGTATACTTACATAAGACAGCACTCAGACACCATTCAGAGTTCGGCTAATTGTGGATGCTATAAGGATTACAACAGGTTTAGGAATGGGCAATATACCGCACTGTCTTTCTCCTAACTTGCAACGGATGATTCCAATTTTAGTTCTATAGAAGAAACTGCCTTGTACAAAAAGTAGTGTCCGACCGAAACAGGTTTTTCAGCCGAAACCGAAACCGAAACCGAACTTTCGGCCTTGCTCTTAGTTTCGGCCGAAACCGAAACCGAAACTTACTTAAACATATTTAAAATTTCTATCGTATACAGAAATCTGGTGTGTTTTTTACACATTTATTTGAATATACAATGTATATTATACATACAGACAGTTGAATACTTACCTAATCATTTACGAGGTCGATCACATAATGAACTGGCCTGATATAGTTCTACACGACATGTCGCTACATGTTGTGTTGCATTAAATAGTACGTTTATTGTGCACTTAATATAAGAAACACGCATCGACATGAAATGCTTAGTCTTAGTTTAGCAGGCATTAGCATAACGAGAGTCGCGTATTTTTTCAAAATGTCGAAAACTGAGTATCGAAGTGTCATAAAGTTTTTGTTTAAAGGTTTATACCCTGCCCAAATAAAACAACGATTGGATGACGTGTATAAGGAGTCTGCCCTCTCCTATAGCACAGTGAAAAATTGGTTGAAAGAGTTTCGCCTTGGGAGACAAACCGTCGAAGACATTTGCCACGACGGTCGGCCTGTGGAAGTTCTCACTCCCGAAACGATTGCTCTTATCGAAGAGGAGGTTCTGAGTGACCGCCGTTTGAAGATTAGAGAAATTGCAGCTAGGCTTGGGCTCTCTAAAAGTACGTCATCGTGCGATCCATGAACATTTTCACATGAAAAAAGTGAGTGCAAGGTGGGTACCGAAACTTCTTTCAGCGGTACAGAGACAGGAAAGAGTGCGCTGCGCTTCGGAGTTTTTGGATCATTGTGGCGAAAATTCAAAGACTGATCGAGCGGCTAGTGACTGGTGATGAAACTATGATCTTGTATTATGACCCACAAAGCAAGCGCGAATCAATGGGATGGCGTTATAAGGGTGAAAAGCCCCCTAGAAAGGGTGCGACCAATCGGCTGAAAAACTGATGTGCACAATCTTTTGGGATTTTCAAGGCATTTTGATGGTGGATTTTAAAGAACGTTATACAGTCGTGAACGGCTAATATTATGCTTCTTTAATATATAAATTACGAGACAAGATAAAGGAAAAACGAAGAGGCAAGCTGTCTAAAGGTGTCCTGTTGCTCCATGACAACGCCCGTGTTCATACCGCTGGTGTTTCGAAGGATCCAGTTCGTCAATGCGGGTTCACAGAAGTTAAACAGCCACCTCACAGTCCAGACATGGCCCCGTCCGACTATTATTTATTTCCAAATTTAAAGCGAGACTTAAGAGGAAGAAAATTTTCAAGCGATGAAGAGTTGCAGGCGGCCGTCTTCGCTCATTTTGAGGCTAAAAATTGTGATTATTTTTATAAAGGTTTAGAGATGTTGATTCACAGATGTCAGAAGTGTGTTAGTAGTATTCATGGTGATTATATTGAAAAATAAAATTGGTTTCGTTTCATTTCCCTCATTAGTTCATAGTTAGGCCAATTCATTATGGGACCGCCCTCGTATGTGCAAAACACAACCTCAACTCCATGCGATTAACGATGGACGGCGCGGCGTCGAACTGGGCCGGCGACGCGACGAGCGAGCACGAGTTAGCCGCGAAGTTCGCCGAACGATGGACGATAATTCATGAACACTCGAGTTTCGGCGCGGCCGAAAGTTTCGGCCATTTCCTGGCCGAAACCGAAACTAAGGCCGAAACTAGATTATTTGGCCGAAACTGGCCGAAACCGAAACCGAAACTGAACTTTCGGTCGGTCACTAACAAAAAGGCTCTGCAATATACTACCCGCTTATGGTTATCCCTCGCGTCACACGCCAGGTAACAGTTCCGTACCTGTATTTGAATACAATCCGACTGGGACAACACAACACACGCCACGCCACAGTCACAGCCGTCCCGAAGTCCCGCCGTCCCGCGCCGCTGTCAGCAGGAACCTAGCATGAACCATCCATCACTAGATACCATCACTACACACAGGCTACTACGTAGAAATTCGCGACACTTTATTACTTTCAATAGTAAGTAAAGTTAATAATTTTGAAAGTTTACCACACAGTTTAGTACCTATTTTATGCTTTTAACTTAGCGCCCCACTGTTCCATCTGCAGTCTTGCTCTATATCTCTAATCTCTGAAATTTGCAGGCTTATTATTGTGGAATGTTTATTTTTCTGTCATCCATAGGTTTAGAGAAGATAACATAATGATCATGAATGTATTCTTCGAAGGCTTGATTTTTAATTCACGCACAATCCGCCAGTTAGTCCCATGTAAGCAATACATAGTCTGGGCACTCATGGGCAGATACTGAAAAATTCTTGAAGGAAAAACCCTAGATTCATAGTTGAAATATAATCACCTTATTTGCCGAGTTATATTATACCGAGACTTATTAATAGTCTGCCCTCAGAAATAACCAAATGTGTTACACAGAAAAATATCAAATGTAGATAAACCTATGTAATATTACTTAAGTATTATGCAGGAATGATTGTAACTATTTATAGACCTAAAGATGTTATTAATTGTATCGACTAACGCATACATATAAAATGCTTCATTGTATAGTTCGATATTGAGATAGACTCATGATAGCACAAGTTTAAACCTGAGTGGTTTTTGGTGTTAAATATAATATGAATAATCCTGTATTTTTGTATAAACGATATTTTTTTTTATTTTTTAAACAGACTCAATAATTAGATTAAAGTTTTTGTTGATAAATTCAGATAGGAATTTTAATGCTGTGTCATGATCTCATGACGAGTCTCTGTAACTATGATCCGTGGGGTCGTTGCGTAACACACTATCAGTAGTAATGGCTTTCATATTGACAGTTTAATAACATTCATTGCGTTATTTACGTTGTTGAAGAGACACATTTTTCGAACATATACAGCAATGGATTAGCAATATCCTTCAAAATGATTCAGATTGTGGTTGAGTGTGTGTTACGCAATTAGAGTGCAGTGACGGCTACTACTACTCACCCAGTAACTGGTTGCCAGGGATGGATTTCTTAATGTTGTTTTTTTTCATTTATTTGAATAAGTACTCACCTTTAATTAAGACACATTAAAAGCAAATGGATGGATAATTTAAGTACCTATTAACATAAAAAGAAGCAATGTGGTGTAATTTCTTTGCAAGTTTACGCCAGCCCTCTTTTTCAGTACGCCAGCACTCTGTTTCAGTACGGCAGCACTCTGTTTCAGTACGCCAGCACTCTGTTTCAGTACGCCAGCACTCTGTTTCAGTACGCCAGCACTCTGTGTCAGTACGCCAGCACTCTGTTTCAGTACGCCAGCACTCTGTTTCAGTACGCCAGCACACTGTTTCAGTACGCCAGCACTCTGTTTCAGTACGCCAGCACTCTGTTTCAGTACGCCAGTACTCTGTTTCAGTACGCCAGCACTCTGTTTCAGTACGCCAGTACTCTGTTTCAGTACGCCAGCACTCTGTTTCAGTACGCCAGCACTCTGTTTCCGGATAAATACTCGTTCATTGTCGTTCGCTGGTCGTTAACGCAAACGACAGTAATTAGAAATACTCAATATTTTGCTAAAAGAGTACAAGACAGTAGTTTAGCTAAAACACTGTGTGTATTAGCACAGAATACATAATTACTAGTAAATATTGTTCGTTCAGAAAAGTAGACATTATTTTGTTTGCCTGGCAAGCTAGTCGTTTACATAGTACTCGGATGTTGTTCAGGCATTGTTCAAGAACTTGCTGCGTAAATATCAAAAACGTGTTTTGTTATTGAAATAAAAATAATTATATTGTTACTATGCGTTTTTTTTTGGTTTATCCACATAATACTTAATGTAGACCTGTTTTAATAATTACTTATGTATGTCATCAAATCATTTTTGTGCCTACGCGCTTCGTTACGATCGTATAATGAGGTATGAAGAAAGAAAATAATTATATTAATACACTAGCTGCGCCCCGGGGTTCCATCCTCATAAGTCTTGACCCCGTAGTAATATAATCGGGATAATAAGTATTCTATGCCCTAGTCCAGGTCATGGTGTACCCACGTGCCAAAATTCATCCAAATCCGTTCAGCCGTTTTAGCGTGAAAGCGTTACAAACAACCAACAAAAAATTAAATATTTCCTTTTTATAATATTAATTTAGATGACATCACGCTTGTACTACCCGGTGAGTTAGGCAGAGGTGCACCTCACATTTCACCAATTATGTTTGTGTCATGTTATAATGTATGTAACGTACGTTGTAATGTATGTGTGTATGTGTGTGTGAGTATTCTATTCTATTCTATGTATGTAAGTAATTATGTTATTTAGGTTTGTGTATTTCGATTCCATTTTATGTATAGAATTTTTCATTAAGAATTTCCCACTCTTAGTGGTTAATGATTTGTTGTTTAAAAGCGTTCAGCTGTTGTCAGAGATGGTCCAACTGAGTGGACACCTACGATGTTTTCGTGATAATCTTCACTAAAGTCAGTGATGATTACAACGATAACGAGACTTATGTTGATGATAATCAGGCTAACAGGTATCTTTATTATCTGGAAATCAGCTCAGGTGCTGAAAAAACATACAATTCAGTATTACCTACGCGATTTAAATAAATACAATGGATTGTTGCTAATTAATTGTCATCCAAAGCTAGGTATGCCTGCCCACCACGTCCATAGAACAGCACCCTAACTGCGTAACACACTATAAATCACGATCTGAAAATCTGCTCAACAATGTAAATCTATACTTCTATACTAATATTATAAAGCTGAAGAGTTTGTTTGGTTGAACGCGCTAATCTCTGGAACTACCAGTCGGATTTAAAAAGTTCTTTTTGAATTTGATAGCCCAATTCTTGAGGAAGGCTATAGGCTAACTAAGCAAAAACGAAGTAATAGCTCGGGCAGGCGATGCGATGCGACGGGGTGGGTCGGAGTAGCAAGAAATTTCACGCGGACGAAGTCGCGGGCAGAAGCTAGTTCTTAATAAGTATTTGCTTTTCCTCAAAAAAACATCAATTTCAAATGACGAATTAAAAGATAGCCATCGCTCTACCAATCACCCTTTACTATCAAACTAAATGTGGAAAAACTCGCGTGAACAATATAAAGATAACAGGAAAAACATACCCAGTAGGTATCTATGAGATAATCATCATTATTATGAAAATATTTGTTAAGATACTTTACCCCTCAATAAATACATACTACATAATTATAATGTGATTAAATATCAACTACCTACTGGCACTCTGTTTCGGTTCCAGAGATAAGATAATATTTATGGATTATATAATCTTTTTATCGCAAAATCAGCGATTTCTTTGTTTAACTTTATAATAATTTGTATCAATATTGCGTAAAATGTGAAGAACGTTTGTAATCAACACGTCGTATCAAGGTTATCCGAAGGATTACGGAGCATAATAAATAGATAAGTACCAATTATTACGACTTTTTAATTAAATGTAACTTCCTACAGTGAATATCCTGACCTAAAAGTACAAATGTTAAGGGAAAACTTCGTGGGAAAATAAGCGCAATAAACAAGCGTGCTAACCAATCAATAAACAAGCGTGCTAACCAATCAATAAACAAGCGTGCTAACCAATCAATAAACATAAGCGTGCTAACCAATCAATAAACAAGCGTGCTAACCAATCAATAAACAAGCGTGCTAACCAATCAATAAATATTTATAAGTATCTATTATCTACTTATAGGTAAAAGAAACTTTATGACCTATGTCTTACCAAGCAGAGTGCCTACCAACCAGTGTTAACATGATTTCAGGACATGATTCTAGACCCCCGAGCATAGACATTAACGCAGGGGGTCCAGTATCATGTATGTAGGTACTGAATTCGTGGTAACAGGTGCGCGTCAATGTCCCTGCCAGCCTGTACAGTGGGTGTAAAAAGTCTCATTACGAAGCCGAGAGTCACTTGTTCTTTGTTCTGTCCGTCGTTGTGATATTTGTTTTCGTAACAGATCATACTTACCTGGGAAACTTCTGGTTACGGAGATAATGTAGGTCAAAGTTCCAACTTTTTTTCTCATAACAAGTTTTCAATGTTAACGTGTTTATGTGTATAACTTAACTTGAATTACCCCCACAACTACAATGCATGCAATGTATGCAATGTATGCATGCACCCACATCACTCCCACATGTACAATGTTTTTAGTGCGTTACATTGCGCGCTGCTGTAAAAAGCGAGCTATCACACCAAAAATAAAAGTCTTTTCCCAGCTAAAGTTTTTGCTCAATGTTTCATAGTTTACTGTTAGGTACAGATCCGTAGATAACGACCAAGTGACGGGTATTATTGTTGTTATTTGTTGTTCTCGTTTGCCTTTCCCGTACCTATAATTTGTATCGTATGTAATTTTCAGCGCTATCCTTTGCATAATTTTTTCTTAAAATCAAAAAAATATCGAAGAAAAGTTTTATTATATTCTGCTATACAATACAATACAATATTAATGTCATCACATCAATACTGTTTCAGACGGCGGCGCATACAAAATCTGTTCAGTATTTTGGAAGCCTTAAACACACAGACTAACATATAGGTACCTACAACCTAAATGTATTTTATTACATTATTTTGTATAGCTCACCCTGACAGCTAGTTACAGCTGTGTCGATGCTCAAAAAGGCGCTGATTGGCTGTGACGTCAATACATCGTTTTGACTGTTTCCTTTGTAAAGTAATTTGTTTGCTTGAAATGTAAATGGCTTTATAATCGAATGTTTATTTTCACCTCTGTTCGATAAAGACGCTTGTTAGTGTGTTTGGAGAGAAGCATGTAACTGTCCAATTTTCTAAATGAAAAGCTGTTTGGGCATTCACAGGTTATCGAAGGCTTACTTACTTACATACTGTGTCGTTTCATTGTTTGAGATGAGCAACGATTGTTTTTTGTTATTTTTCAGTAGGTTAAGTAAATTGAGTGACAATTTCCGAAATTATTTCTATTGTAGAGAAAATCACCGCCGCAATTTAATTATAATGACTTAGGTATTTAGTCATCAAAAGATTCTGATAGTTCGTTAATTCGATGATCTATAAAAATGATTACCTACCTGGCTACTGCCAATTAGGTATCAATCATAAAGGCTCCTTCAAACAGGCGCGACACGCGACAAAATCGCGCGCGACACAAAGGCACCACTAGTCGCGCAACGAGCGGTGCCTTTGTGTCGCGCGCGATTATATCGCGTGTCGTGCCTGGTTGTAGGAGCCTAGTAACATCCGTAGGTATCCGGAACTACGGCCTCACATTTTTTCTATTAACTTAATACTTAATTATAATTCCTGCCACTATTATTTAATAGGTACAGCGAAAGCACTCACGGCCATAAATGTCAACCAGTCTTTATAAAAATTAATAAATAACTACTTATAAATTGGAAACACTGATAATCACGAAAAACTTAGGGAGCTAATTTAATTATGTAGTGAAATACTTTCAGAAGTTCCACGCGTTTAGGCCTAAAGTAAGTAACTGTCATCTTCAACTTATTCGAGAAACTAACCCTTTGCGATTGCACTTCTTTCCTTAGGATAACATAGGTTAATATTTGTTATAGAATCTAGAATGTGAAGGACTAACAGTAAGTTACGAAATGCCTGTCGGATTAAAATTGTTAGAAAGCTTGTTATTTCAAAACTAGGTAGCTGGAAACTGTTTATTCGCTTACTTGCTAATTTAGAACTAATAATTATAACTAAATACAAAATAACAAATTGCAGTCGGCGCTACATCTCTTTTTCTTCCATAGATACTTCTCTATTTATTTATTTATTTTATTTTACTATTTATGTACACACATATATAAACAGACACGAAATAAATCAGAACAGAAAAAGAGGTACAAAGGTCTTATCTACCAGCATCTCAAATCTCTTCCAGCATACCTGCGATAGGACAATAAATAGAGAGATGTAGACAGCGTGTGAAAGAGTAAAGGACACAAAAAATACATACAATCTAATCTAAAAACAATTCACTTAATAAAACTAAACAAATATTATAAGAATATAGGTACTTACATAAATACCTACAAATAAACATACTTAGGTACTTCTATAATAAATATCACTAGAATGTTAATAAATATTAAAACGTAATCAGAAAAACAAAAATAAATACATACACAACTATGATAAAGTGGAAAGATAGTGTTCTTTTACTCTTCTCTTAAAAAGTGCAACAGTTTGGCAGTCCCTAATTTCAGGCGGTAATGAATTCCACAGCCGCGCCGCGTGCACTGTGAAGGAGTAGGAGTAGAAGTTGGTGGAGTGGGGAGGGGACTTAAGAAGGTTTTTAAGATGTGACCTGCAAGGCGCATCTGCAGGCCGGGCGTAGGAAAAACGCTCCCGCAGATAGGATGGAGTTTTCGGATTGTGAAGGAGATTGAATAGCAGACACAATATCCGAGAGTTCCTGCGAAGTCGAATGGGGAGCCACTTGAGTATCTTGCGAAAGTTGGACACGTGATCATACTTTTTAAGGTTAAAAACAAAGCGGTTACAGATATTTTGCAAACGCTCTAGTTTATTTAAAAGCTCCTCTGTGGCATCCAAATAACAGGCATCGGCGTAATCCATAATGGGCTGAATGAGGGTTTGAGCAAGAGAGAATTTGGGGTTCAAGGGCAAGAAGCCCTGGAGACATTTCAACGAATGGAACGTGTAGTGCACTTTGCGACTGACTTGTGCTACATGAGCAGTCCATGACAAGTAAGAGTCCATGGTTACGTCCAGGTCTAGTAGTAGGTAGCCAGGCTATTACTCACTCACCCCCCTTTCCAACCACAACACCTGTCACACAGTCCGTGCATCGTGTCCGTGGTCTTCCCCTACTCTTATGCAGATATCCACATTCACACTCAAAGCTTTCCTGACGACATTTCCCTCATTCCTCTGCATCATAATGTGACCATGTCAACGTTATCAAAACTAAGTGACGACGTGTACAGCACCTGACGCATTACAACTGATAATATAATATTTGTTGTCATTACAAGGCAAAATATTTACATAATAAACATGACTTGGATTCATGTCATATCAAAAAGCGAATTATTTGGCAAATCATCACAATTTCAGTGTTTTCATATAAGTGATCTACGTAGATAAGGTAAGGATATGTGTACCTACCTACCTCTGTCGGAGAATTACTTGCAATATTTCAAGTGCCTTGCAGATAAGTAGGTACTTAGGTATCTACGAGTAAGTCTCGTGAATTCAAAGAAAAATCAAATTTACGATTGGCAATATACTTCAGGATAATATTATGAGAGTAGAATTACAACAGTATCCTGACAAAGCCATGATTTATTTTTCGTAAATTAAATATATGTAGGTTTTTTTTGTAGGTATTGTCATTTAGCAAAAAACTTCATAACGACTTTGTTGCCCATTAGTTGAAATCGGAAGTCATTTGGTGAAATAAGCGGTTATTTCACCAAATGACTTCCGATTTCAACTAGACACTTAGCCGTGGCAATAATAATAATTATTGATTAATAATACCAGACTATTACTGTCCCACTGCTGGGCAAAGGCCTGTTCTCACCAGAGATGGCACGAGCATTGATCACCACACGCTTGCTCAATACTAGGTGATTCAGGCTCAGGATGATGACAGGCTCACTTGGTGATTTCAGTCTTAAATTACCTAACTGAAAAATAAGCAAAATTTACTTTTGACTAGGTAATTTAGTACGGAATAAAACGTAGGTACTAGATATCCTACCTTTGGATACCAGACGTGCTCAGTTTTTGAACTCTCTGTAGTTTTTATCTATCAAGATGTCAAGCCATTCGCTTTCATAACGTCTGGTATACCTACGTATTTTGATAATGTCAAAAACGCCAATTCTGAAATCCAATAGCTACAATTCACCGAGAGAATGATGCGTAGGTACACCAGATGCAACTGCAGCCATTACCTTATTGTTCTGTCGTCAAATTATACAATTAGGAATAGACTGAACCAGTATAAGTATTTTTAAATTGCCGCAACCAAGAACATTCCGTTTAAAATATGTGAATAATTCAATTATTGGTGACTGATTCCGACAAAACGTGGCAGATATCCCTAAATTGAAGTAAAATATTTTCCGTTTCACAGAAAAGTGTCTCAGTCAAAATATATTTTTACGCATCTATTCCGAAATGAGAAAAATAGCAATCTATGAACTACTCCAAGTCTGAGCTATAAATCGCGTGATTCCAAGTATCGCATTGTAATAGAGCTTCTTCTATACAGCAATAAATTGTCGATCCTAAGATAATATCCCTCATGTTCCAGAAACTAGGCGACTGTACGTTCTTAGAAATGCTCTCAAGTGTGTTTAACTCGAACAGTCATTGTTTACAGTACGCCATCGCCAGACGGCACACCGGACAACGGCGAATCAATCTCACCCGGCCGGCATCTTTATCGTTAATCTTTTGCTGAAAAACAAACAGATCTGATGCTGGGATCCGGATTAGAGCTGCAAGCTCGTTTAGTTGAGTATCTATCTCTTCAAAAGAAAGACAATCTTCTTAATCCCCGATTATATTAATCCCCAATTCAAAATCTAACGGAGAATGTTCATTATAATCTCTTGTTGTTTCAGTTTCGTTTGCGGATTGCAATAGATCTGAATACCAATTCCCAGTATGAAGGTCAGGTAAATAAAATAAAGTTTTAAATGTGAACAATACTTTAGTTTTATTCTTTATAGCTCTTTATCTTAATCCTATAATTATCTAAGTCTATAAATATACAACTTTGGAAATATTTACATATAATGACAATACAACGGCGGAATGCTACGAGAGGTGACACCAGCTAATATTGCTACCTACAGAGATTACCCCTCAACCCCACCGGTCTATTGGATGCACTAAAACTAAATCACAGATAAATAATAACGTCTTCCAACCTTTCAGTTAAGTCAGTCTATTTGGTAAAGCCTCTATGAGATTGTGAGATCACTGTCGCGTGAGCACCGTGACCGGCTTGTAGATGTGAGGCGTCAGCGGGTGGTGCGAGGGCGAGGGCAGCTCGGGGCTGGAGGCGCCTGAGAGCGGCGGGGAGTGCAGCATGGGCGGCGACGGCGGCAGCAGCGGGGACGTCATCGCGGACTGCTGCGCCAGCTGGGAGTTCTGCAGCAGCTGCGACTGGCCGAGGAAGGCGCCCGACGGCAGGCGGTCGTACAGCGCGGGCGAGTAGGGCAGGCTGCCGTAGCCCATCGCGTCGCCGCGGAAGGCCGGGTGCATGGCGCTCGGCGTCACGGGAGGAGTCTTCATTTGCATCGGAGCGTACCTTTGATACAACAGCTGCGAGTACAACCCCACGAGCTGCGAGTACGTGGCGGGCGGGTAGGCGCCGGGCAGCGCCGCGCCGGGAAACAGCGGCCGCTTGAAGCAGGCCAGGCGCGAGCGGCCCGTGAGCGCGGAGCGGCGGCGCAGCTTGCCCGTGGTGCCGCCGATGAACACGTCCTCGGCCGACGCGTCCAGCATCCAGTAGTTGCCCTTCCCGGGGTCGTCGTAGTGACGCGGCACTTTCACAAAGCACTTGTTCAAACTCAGGTTGTGGCGGATGGAGTTTTGCCAGCCTTGTCTGTTCTCTCTGTAGTACGGGAAGTTTGTCATGATGTACTCGTAGATGCCGTTTAACGTGAGCCGTTTCTCGGGGCTGTTGCGGATGGCCATCATGATGAGCGCGTTGTAGCTGTATGCGGGTTTCTCGTGCTTTTTGTCTTTCTTGTCGTCGTCGTCTTTAGGTTTGGTGCAGTCGACGGGCTCGGTGCCCGTCACGTCCAGCTCGGAATCGCTGAGGTCGGCCTCGGAGGGCGAAGCGCCCGTCGACGAGGCCGTGGGAGACGGCGGAGGAGCCGACTTGTTCATCAGTATGGAATTAATACTGAAATCTCCTTCGAACTTCACCATTTTGAAAACACTTTTGATACACTTGTTAAACACGTAATGCGTGCGCTTACACTGCGAGCGGCGAGTGAACTGGCGGGCGCGGAGGCGGCGCGCGCTTTTATACGGTGCGTCAGAGGCCCCGCCTCTACAGCTTTGTTAGTGCGCCGTGACCAATTGGCGTGCGAGCTTTTTGATACATACAGCCACACCCCCCATCCCGTAAGCTCTTCCCTCCGCACAAGCTCCGCTGTCGTTTTTTTGAAGTGCGCGCGCGCAGTGACGAGTTTATTTATTATCTGGTTATATCTTTTATTGGTACTGTAGCTACGATTATAAATCGATTGTGGTTTGTTATGTGATTAATGAGTATTGTAAAATATTTTTTCAAAGTGTAGGTACTCTATGTTTTAAGTTGATCAATTTATGTTGATTGATAGATATTTGATAGTCGTAGTAACATGTAGTGGTGTATTTTATTTGTAGAAGTTTGGGCACAAGACGCGGTGTCGTGGGTGTCACTCAGTTGGATGAGACAGCGGGACAACTTTCTCGAAACATTAATGATGACCCGTTATTAGCTGCAATAGGTATCGACATTGTTTGTACAATTATAGTTGCATAGTTTCTGGTATTAGCGTAATAGGTAATTGTCTAACGACCTAAGTACCTGATTTATTAACAATTTATAATACTTAATAGGTACCTAACTAGCAAGTGCTTTGGTCAAGTAAATGTCTACTTAGTTATCTTCGCAGCATAAAATATTTTAAATGAAATCTACATAAACGGATTTTGGACTTAGTTAGCGGTTTTATCCGAAAAAAGGATTTGGCGGACTCTATGTTTATGTTATTTTGGTTTATAACAAAGACGGATTAAAGGTCTAAGTACCTACAGTTATACGCCACGCTTGGGCCACGCTTGGGAGTGGCTTTAATTATAATATTTAATCAGTGAGTGTTTAGTTCTGTGAAGTTGGAGTAAATTAGTTTTAGCTTATGATTTCTAAAGGGGGTTAACTTAACTATAGGTGCACTGAATTGTTATTAGGATATATTATGTAGAAAACATTGTTTATTTATTAAATTAGTTATAGGTACTGATTGTGGGAGCAAATTGTGGTCACTTTACAAATCTGCGCACGCACACAGTCGCTGCACATGTAGGTATATAAAGGCTCCTACAAACAGGCGCGACAAGCGATATAATTGCGCGCGACACAAAGGCACCGCTCGTTGCGCGACTTGCGGTGCCTTTGTGTCGCGTGTCGTGTCGCACCTGTTTGAAGGAGCCTTAATAGGTATTAAGAGTCTAGCCAAAGTAGGTAGGTAGGTACTTCGTCTACTACAGCGGAAGTGTGACTGTAATTTACGTAGTTTTCATTATTTTATGGATAAAATATTACCTGTACCTAGGTACCTACTTATTAAAAATGACAGACAGATGATCGATTCAGTAGGTACCTGAACGATTCTGAACAAACTACTTAAGTACCCACTTACTTTCATAATGTGCATTAATAGGTAAACCTAAGTACCTACCTAAGTATGTTCATTGTATAAGTACTTAGTTAGATATCTAAGTACAAACAGACCTAGCTTAGATTATTACACTTTCGTAAGTCAACTAAGACTTACAAAAGTGTATCTAAGTTAGGTCTGTTGGTAGGTATCCTTTCTTAACCTTTCGATGGATCATAACTAACTAGCAACTAGGTACTTACCAATCAAACAATGGCAATTCCGTAGTAGGTAGATACAGCTGTACCTACCTACCTAGGTTTATAGGTTATATAATATAGGTACACAATCCCACACACCGATTTCAAAGTTAAGGCTCCTACAAACAGGCGCGACACGCGATAAAATCGTAAAATCGCGCGCGACACAAAGGCACCACAAGTCGCGCAACGAGCGGTGCCTTTGTGTCGCTCGCGATTCGCGTCGCGCGTCACGCCTGTTTGCAGGAGCCTTTAGGTGATAGGTAGGTAAATAAGTATAGTGCTATTATATTTATAAGTAGATTAAATACATATATGTATCAGAATGTGCATTTATAAACTGGGTACTTACCTACCAAGCTGTTCAGTTGTAGCTACTTATCAGCCAGTAAACATGACGCGCAATTAGGTATTAAATACCTAATCAGGTAATCAGCTAATCACAATGACTGTTATAAAACTTGATCACCAAAATATTTGTAAATAACGTTTGCAGATAAGCCACACATTTTAAACAAGTGTAGCTACGTATGAATACATTTTTTGTGTCTATAATACATTTTATGAACAATTAGAATCCAAAAATAAACAGAGTTTTCAAATTATAAGAACCTACACATGACAAAACATTTTTTCTAATTACATCTGCCATGTGATGTCAAAAGGTACACAATATACTTGCCTACCGATAGGTTTTCCTATCACAGATGATTTCAATAACAATTAGAAACAGTTTGTTCGACCATTTGTAAAGTTTTAAGTACAAAGGAAGTCTTAACAAGACGAAGAAGGAGACGACACGACGGGGGTCCTCCTTTACTAACTTAAAAAGTACTTAATACAAACAATAAAGAAATCAGCCATTTTGAATGTTGACAATTAGGGCAAGCAACCTTGCCAATGAATGATTTAAATCAATTAGATAGCAGTATGACGCAAATCATATTACGAATCAACAGATTGTTTATTATACCTGTACCTATGATAGATCTACCTAAATATTTTAATACGATTATTTGTATTGTTATTGTCGATAAAGCAGTTCAGTAGGTAAGGTTTGATTAGGTATATACAGTAGGAACAGGGTCAAATTTTATTAGCGAGCTGGCCCCAAAAGAAATTCGTCAAATTAATTTATTTTTTGTTTGATAATCGATTCCACACCACGTCTGCGGAGTTTCGCTTGCTCATTCAATTGACCATGTATCCTAAGTATTTGGTACAGTTATTGTTCCTGGGAGTTACCTACAAACTAATATTAGGACCCTAGTTGCGTAGCACACTATCAATCGGTATTTTAATAATTTTGAAGCAAATTGCTAATGCATTGCTTCATAAGTTCGAAAAATTTGTCTGCTCAACACGTAAATAACGCAATGAATATTGTTGAACTGTCAAAATGAAACCGATTTCCGATTGATAATGTGTTACGCACAATTGCCCCGCAGGTCCTTACCTATGAAATTACCGTTTTATATACTTAGAAAAATAAAATATGTTTTTTTTTTTTAAATAAAAGTACATGTTTTATTAATCAAAGTATTGGCCATTAGTGAAGATGTACTTTGCCATTTTAGTAGAAGTTCTTTGATGACTGTGCTATAATCCCGAGGACGGGAATCGATAAACTCTTTAGAGGCGTTTCTCACCGCCTCGTAGGATTTAAAGTGTTTCGCCTGTAAACAGTTATCCAAATTCCGAATAAAAATAGAAATTAGTTGGTGCAAGGTGTGGCGAGTATGTGAGTTCATACTTTACTCATTTTCTGACCTTTTTTATCTTTCCAATTTGAAGTAAATCTAGTATCAATCAATATCTATCAATTTATCAGTTACGTTGAAGGCTGCTGCAAGTTCCAACGTGGTTTGCGATGAATCCGCTTCCACTATGGCTTTCAATTCATCGTTATCGACTTTCGTCTCAGTCGGACACAGGGCTCATTGTGTAGATAAAAAATTCCAGATCGGGAGTAATATTAGGTAGGTACGTGTTGTGTGTGCTGCGTGGACCGGTGTCTCGGCGCAACACGTATATTCGAAAATAGCGCGCAATTTTGATTTTTCTATAGCAACAGCGATATCAAAAAAAATCGAACGTCATATTACAAATGAACAACTGTTTTTGAAAAACAAAATGTCATGCTATATTAGGTACATAAAACATTAGTTCGAATGTACAGGCGTTCTGAACAGACTTATTGACTATAGATATATAGGTACGTAAAACTCGTTATCTTCACAATAGCCAGTATTAAAAATCGACAATTTCATAGGGAAGAATCTAATATGGCCTTTAAATGTATATTGCGTGTGTGTGTATGTGTGTGTATGTACGTAAATATGCATCATTATGTGTTATGATAAAGCTGACATATTTATCAAATTGTATTTATTTATACATTTATCAGAGCTAACGATCTGAACGTGGCACATGTATAAGTTGCTACTTAATTACTTACTTAGCTAAACAACGCAATTAATTTCACTTGTTTGTTCAATAGAAGAATAGATAGCGTATGAAATCTAAATACACTAATACGACATACAATGCACCGACAAATTACAACACAAGTTATTCATAGGTCCTGTCCTGACTCGAGTATCGATCGACAGCGTACGACAGAGTGCGACGATATCTACATAATCGAGACGAGACACAAAGAGTACACCTGTGTCGGTGCGACACAGGGCAGCCGTAGGTACTGCGAGGAGCGCGAGCGGTGTGCCAAGTGTGGATATGGTACCTACCTACCAAGAAAACAATCATCAGCCTCATCATCACATGCGCATCCTGCAAACGTCGCCACATGCACCGCGCATGTGATTCTTGGCGGCCTTCACAAGGTCAGACTAAAGCACTACAATACCGGTTATAGACTTCTCCAATAATGTAGCGACGCTACTGAAACTTTTATTGAAAAACAGATCAGTCGCAATTAGACTGAGCGATAAAATTACCTATTACCAGTTCAAGGGGATCGTCATTTAATTCGCAAACGAATTCAAAGTCGACTGATATAAAATGCCTCGTGAAAACACTGCTTGAGTTGCCGCATCTATTTTCCATAACCTCTACATGTAACGATTCGGTACGGGTAGTAAGTACACAATAGTGTCAAATTTATGTCGGTACCGTACGCACTGATCACTGATCGATTGATCAGCTGAACGACTAATCGACTGTTCGTCTGATCAGATCACGGTCATCGCAACCATTGTCAAAGGATTATATTGTCGTTTATTAGGTTTTCTGATATTTGGTCCACGTTTTGTAATGCTTGGTCAACATCATCTGCCTAGCTCTTTCCGAACTATGTTGCGGTCGGCTTCCAGTCTATCCTGATGCAGCTGATTTCCAGCATTTTACGTGGAGCGACTGCCTATCCTGCTCGGTCATCTTCATAATAAATTACTTATTTTTCAATGTATGTTTTGTCATATTTTTAATCCACAACAGCCTTGAATAGGTAATTTATTGATAATCAATCGTATTTGACTACATATAACATAGGGATAACATTGTCATTGCCATGATAAAATGCATGATATAAGCATTTTACTACGACACAAATATAATTATTTTGTAATCGATTTTTGGTTCGTTATCGAAAGATCCTCAATCTTCTAGGCTTACGTAACCGATGAATATGACTGATCAGAACAACAAAAAGTCGAGTCGTGTCGTGGAACACCCGGTTGGAACAAAGTTCCTTTCACTGTATATTGTGTGTTTAATAACAGGTAAAATTAAATAAATTAACAACGTTCCAGACTATTTCAGAGTAACTAACTGGAAAACAAAAGTGTCGTGATATTCGCCCAGTGTGCGAAACGTAACGCGCGATAAGGAATATCGTTCCAGAAAAAAAATGTTGCAATACCTTGGAGTTTAGCATAAAGCAGAAAGTTTCATCTCAATTCTGTTCCATTTTTTAAATTTATCTGGCAGATAGATAGAGAGCATCCGGGCAATATGAAACACGTCTTAATAATACATACACAATAAGAATCCCAATCCTTTCGGCTCTCGCGTCGTTGTCAAAGGAAGTCAAGTCCGCTATCGGGTCCTACATCACAGAGATCAAACCGGCCGCGATGTTCGGCCATGTCATGTGACGTCACACGGTCCACTGCACACGGGGACATGAGGCAGAAGGATCACTCCTAAGTCCTATTATGTTGAGATATTAGTACATTATTTATTTCTTTTTTTCTACAAAATAGAAACCACAAGAATAATGTACCCAGGATTTTGTAATACCTACCTAATTTGATTTAACCATGGAGTTTCTTGTCCGTTCTTCTCCTTAGAGATCTTCGTTTTGGAATGGGCACTAGCTTCAACTTCCTTACATGGTCTACTCTTTGACAATTTAAAACTTTTAAATTAAAAGTGCCGTAATTGGTTTAATTAAAAGAAATAGATTTAGTTTCGAGTCTGAAGTTATTGTCCTACCGCAAGACGAACGGCACGAGTGTACGTAGGTAACGTAACGAGCAGAGATCTAAATTCTATGCAAACTGTTTTCAAACCTTTTTACTAGAGTTTCAGTGGCTATTTTTGCTTAGCATAATAATTCTTGTATATAGGTAAGTACCGATGCCTATAATTTCGTTTATTATTGAAATAGTTCAATTAAATGCAGGAGTTGGGGTCTTTAGTACCGCAATCTGCGGGTAATTACGTAACATACTAACAGTAGTATGACTTTCATTTTGACATTCCAACAACATTCATTGCGTTATTCAGGTTGCCAAGCAGACAATTTTTTTGAACTTATAAAGCAATGTATTAGCAATATCCTTTCAAAATGATTCAGATTGTGATTGAAATTTAGAGTGCTCTGTGCTGTGTCGGTAGGCACGGTGCCACACTGCGTAAAGTCAAATACGGTACAGATGGTTAAATAAAAAAAAACACTCCGGGAGTGCCGACACAAGTGAAAACAAAACACAAACAGAATACTTTGCCATCACTCACTGATGTATCGGATATACATTAAAATGGAGTACATCCCGAGGACAGCCGAATAGGTACAACCGAAGCGGGTATTTTTTTAATCGTCTTATAAACAAAACACGCACGGTGTCACTTACGATAAAAGTTGTTATGTTCTGTTGTTTGTTTAAAATCCTATGGATCGTCTCGGGAGTGGTTTCCTTTAACTGAATGAGTGAACCTTCTGCTAATTCCTTCCTGACCGAGTACCAGTGTCGCGCTAGCAAGAGATAACAGCAGACTAAGTGGCTCCGGGTGTAATAGTTGTACGTATTAGTGACGCGTCGCTGACTCAGATTCAGAGATCCCACAGATTTGGGCTTTTGTTTGTTGGTTTTGTATGAAGTTTAAATAAGTATTTAATTAAAAATACCTATTGGATTGCGTCGTGAAGTTGGGCACGACGCTTGGCAGGGCGCAGTGGTGCCCGGTGGAGTGAGGCAGGGACCGAGTGGCGTCTCAGGACTGGGAGACGACATGTCAGACGTCCGGCGCACAGTGGTCCGGGTTTTCAAAAAGGCGGACATAGGATCGAAAATGCATATTTAACGTAACAAAAAATAGTTTCGTATAGGAAATTTAACGCTGATTAATACTTATTACTACAACTTTTCAAAAAAACAGCTCCTTCACGTCAAAAAAAAATATTGAAAATAAAAATGTATGGGAGAAAATCTATTTTATTTTTTTTCTCCGTTCAGTATCAAAGTGTAGCAAGCAAACCTTATATTCTGGTAAGTACCTATTGTTCTTAATACGACAACATATAAATTGCTTGCGTATCCCTGCGGCCTTGACGCCTACGATGCTTCAAAGTTTAAAATTTCAATTGGGATTTTTTAAAATTATTATCGAGGTTTTCAATTAAGCTGAATTCAAAATATAATTTTTTAATTATATAAGAATTAAAACATACGCATTCAAGCATTTGGCAAGTATTTGTTTATTTTATTTTAATAAAAAGTACTAATAAAAGTCTTCAACTTTAGTTATGTAATAAAGGACACGTGCTGATTCGTAGCCTATTTGTAACTGACTGAAACGACTCCTGTGGTAAAAGAATCATTTACCCCCACCACCGGAGATTTCGACGACGCTGATTGGCTGTTGAAGATGTGGTACTAATTTCGTCAGTCACTACTTGCGAGCGTGTGTTTGTTATTAATATCTGTGCATGAAACAATTAAAGGCACTTGTTTCTCAACCCTTGAGGAAGCAACATCAATTATCCGTGCTGTGTGAAAGTTTAGTGAGTTTCGTTATGGCTGCATTTGTTACAAACTTGGACATTTTTATGTTCCTCCGTGTTGAAGGAGACATGAAAAATTGGGCACGACTCTATGAAGCTATTATTCTACATATCCCAGTTGAAACATGTTCGGAAGATTTAGAAATAATCAAGACCTTTTTGAAGAACTACATGAGTAATATCAATCGCAGATGGGCAAGTGCTTCTAGAAATCAGAAGACTTTCATGAATAGACATGCTGCGTGGTTAGAATCAAATATTAGTTGGCCAATTTGCACTACTGTTAATTTATCCGAGATTTTTCAAGCCCAAGATGAAGTTATCGAAAACATATCGTCAGACAATACTTCAGTTGACATCGATACTACAGCAGCTGTGATTCCGTCGACATCAAGTACAGCAACTGTGGGCACATCTACCGAAGTTCAGATTAGGAAGCCTTTTGTTGACCTCAGCAACAAACAGAAGAAAAGACGTTCAGAGTCTCTTTTGGACTATTCGCCGGAAGAACTTACTTTTGCATTAGTCGAAAGACTTAGGATAGACAAGAAGAATGACTTAGCTTGTGTTATTGATCATATAACGAAGAACCCTGATAGTGTTACTATTGTTCAAGCCACATTGTTTAAGAAAAATAGGAAAAAATCTTTAGATGAAGATCATGCTCTTGGTCTTTATACATCATTGAACCTGTCAAAATGGAAATACTTGTGTTTAAGGAAAGCGCTGTTAGATTGTGAAGTTCCAGTGTTACCATCGTATCACAAACTCCTTGAAGCTAAAAAGAGATGCTATCCACATGATTTAGAAATTACCGAGAGAGGAGCCAGAGTGAAGCTTCAAGCCCTATTGGATCTGACAGTCCAGAAGATTCTTCAAATTACCGGTACCCAGATTGATTCGTCAACTGAAGGATTGAAGTTAATTAGTAAATGGGGTTTCGATGGAGCTTCTTCACAAAGCACCTACAAGCAAAGGAGTGAAGATGTAGACTTCAGTGATTCATCGGTTTTCATGTCAAGTCTTGTCCCTCTTAAATTAGTTTCTAATAATAGCACCATATGGGAAAACCCAACACCTTCGTCAACACATTATTGCAGGCCCATTAAGTTCGAGTTTTGTAAAGAGACAGCAGAATACATCAAGCAAGAAGAAGCTGCATTGAAGGAAGAAATAAAGAACATCAATTCTACAAAATGGGTCGGGCTAGAGATTAGTCACGAGCTTCATATGACAATGATCGACGGAAAAGTGGCCACTATTATAACGGATACTTCGTCTGCATCTGCCTGCAATATTTGCCTTGCTAAGCCGACTGAGATGAACAAACTGTCAGAAGTATTTTCAAGACCTGTTCGAGAAGATGTTTATAAATATGGACTTTCTACTCTTCATATGTGGATTCGTTGTATGGAGTGTATTCTACACATATCTTACAACATGGACTTTGAGATGTGGACTGCACGAGGTGCTAACAAGCAACTAAAAGCTGCGAAGAAACATTTTACACAAGAAGAATTCAAACAGCAAATGGGAATACTTGTGGATTTTGTGAAGCAAGGCTTTGGAACCACAAACGACGGAAACACAGCCAGAAGGTTTTTTAGAGATTATGAGAAATCTGCCGAAATAACCAATATTGACAAAGGCCTACTGAAGCATTTTACGGTTATTCTTCAAACGATTTCATCGGGATGTGCCATAGATATAGAAAAATTCAGGACTTATTGCAGAGAAACAGCTGAGATCTTTGTTCATCTATACCCATGGTTTTATATGCCCGCAAGTGTGCACAAGCTACTCATACACGGTGCAGACATTTGTCATCACTTTGGCCTCCTACCAATTGGCATTCTTTCCGAAGAAGCGGGAGAAGCAAGAAATAAAGAATTTCGAAGAGTTCGTGAATATCACACAAGAAAATTTAACAGGATGAAGACCAACGAGGACTTGCTCCATAATTTTTTAATTAGTTCAGACCCATATTTATCCCATATTCGACCAAAATACAGCAACTCAAAGCAATTCGATTTTTTTCCAGATGTTAAAGAGCTTTTGTTGTTGCCTGAGGTAGTAACAGAAGAAACTGAAAATATGGATCTACAGGAGTTGCAGCCTGAAGATGATCCATTAATGTAAACGTGACAGATTTAGTGATTTTGTTATTGTTAGAATTGAGTTTGTTAGTAGTAGTAGTAGTTGAGTTGTAGTCCTTTTCAGGACCACTTAAAATAGTCCTTTTCAGGACTTCAGAAAAAGCCCTTTTAAGGGCTACATCTATTTCTAATTGTTTCTTTTTTAGATGAGTCACGTTAGTAGTAAAACCAACAATATCAACCATGATTTATCAATAGGAAATATCAACAGATGAAAGAATAACCAACAGATGATTATTAAAAAAAAAATAAGCAGAAATGCTTATTTTATCATAACATCACGCTTTATATTCCCCGAAGGGTTCGGCAAAGGTGTATACTACACTATAGTACACTGTCATTTCGCCAGTTATATTTAAGTCCCATGTAATAGGGGGCGAGCTTAATACACGGATGAGGCGCGCGGGGGGCTTGTTTTTATTAAAAATGATATTTTGGATTAATTTCAATTGAAAAACTCGTTAATAATATTAAGATAATTCAACATTAAAATTTTAAACTTTGAAGCATCGTAGGCGTCAAGGCCGCAGGGATACGCAAGCAATTTATATGTTGTCGTATTAAGAACAATAGGTACTTACCAGAATATAAGGTTTGCTTGCTACACTTTGATACTGAACGGAGAAAAAAAATAAAATAGATTTTCTCCCATACATTTTTATTTTCAATATTTTTTTTTGACGTGAAGGAGCTGTTTTTTTGAAAAGTTGTAGTAATAAGTATTAATCAGCGTTAAATTTCCTATACGAAACTATTTTTTGTTACGTTAAATATGCATTTTCGATCCTATGTCCGCCTTTTTGAAAACCCGGACCACTGTGCGGCGGCGAGTTGGGCGAACGACATTGTTACCAGCGCGGGTAGACCCTGGGTGCGGCTGGCACAGGAGCGGGGATTGGCCTATGAAGAGAGAGGAATGTTACGCAGCAGGAAGGCGGGATGTGTAAGATGATGATAATGATTGGATTGCGTTTATTTAGTGGGTATGGATCCTAGAAAATAACATGAAAAGGACAATCAGTTCAAGCAAAAGTTCTTCTGACTGCACTGTTGTTGAGGGTTCGGCAAGAGATTATTCAAAAAAAAATTTACAGCCCTCTAGTTTCAGAAAAGATTTCAGCAAATCATTCTTTCCGTGTGTTTTGTTAAATCGTTGTCATTTTCTCCATTGCCATTTCCCACCTGAACAAATATTTCACACATTAGGTAAGTAGAAGGTATGTTGTTACATTGAAGTAAAGCTGAGTCAATACAGGGTGTGTCGGGAATGTTATTTCAATAACATTGTAAGAAAAAATAATAAAAGAATTATTTCCATTTTATCTGTATTATCAATTTATTATAAAATAGCAGCGCCCCGCGGTTTTACCCGCATAAGTTTCAATCCCGTGGGAATATTGGGATAAAACCTATCCTATGTTCCCCGGAATGCAATCTATCTCTCTGCCAAATTTTATCGAAATCCGTTCAGTGGTTTAGGCGTGAAAAGGTAACATACAGACAAAGAGACAGACAGAGAGAGTTACTTTCGAATTTATAGGTAATATTAGTATAAATTAACCATGCTTAGGTACTTGCTTACGAAAATAATACCAATTTGTTTACTGGTGGTGACTATATTTAGTGCGGCATGATCTAGAAAAGAAGAATTCTACAAATAACGTCTTCGGAAGCAATTTTTGAAGTGAAAACTTCTTTAGCGGCGCTGTGTACTTTTTTTGGAATGGGTAAAAACTTCTAAATTCGCGTCAGGTCACGTGACCCTGATCGAAAATTCGTAAGACGTAAAACGTAAGACGCGCGTTGTTGAGGACAGCGCCATCTATGCACATCGGGAAGAACTACGAGGGCCTCGCGTACTAACTACGTAGTTCATCCAACAACGATGAGATGGCGCTGAACCACGGATATATAACTGACGACGAGCTCCATGCGAGCGGCTTGCTTCTCTTACCACTGCCGCGACCAACACCACGAACTGAAGTCTATCCTGTGTGCTTATTTGTAAATCTGAATAAATTCCTTTCACGAGAAGAATAAACCAGTCACTTTGGTCATCATACCTGATTTGCAAAAAACCCTATAAAATAAGGAACACACCTTAACACGCGTGTTTTGTTTATAAGACGATTCACAAAATACACTCGTAATTGTTCAAGTTTTCACTTCTGTCGGCACTACCGGAGTGCCAGTGTTTTTTGAAGTGAAAACTTCTTTAACGGCGTTGTACACTTTTTTTGTAATGTGTAAAAAATGTTAAACTCGCGTCAGGACACGTGACCTGATCGAAAATTCGTAAGACGGATGGCCGTAGCCGGTACCGTGCGTGTTTTGTTTATAAGACGATTCACAAAATACACACGTAATTGTTTTCACTTCTGTCGGCACTCCCGGAGTGCCACTGTTTTTTTTTAATTATCTTTCTTGATTTAGACAGGAATAGGGAACAATGATGGCCCTGTGGTCATGGCCGACTTACGAGCTGGAGGTCGTGGGGTCGAATCCCGACAAGAGCTTTACTTTATGTAAATAATTTCACCATCACTGCTCCCAAAACGGTGAAGGAAAACATCGTGAGGAAACCGCCGGCATGTCCTAGAACCTAACATTCGAAGACCTGTGACATCTACCAACCCGCACTGGGCCCGCGTAGTGGATGATGGTCCACTCCCTCTCACGGAGAGGAGGCCTGTGTCCCAGCAGTGGGAACATTTTAAGCTGATTATGTTATTCTTTAACAGAACATGTCAGTTTGGTTCCCCGAAAAAAAACACAACCTAGAACCTACCAAACGTAATGAGTTAGACCTCAAACATTACGACCACTAATGAGTCACAAGTGAGATCACGACATTAGGCCCGACCACCTCCAATTGCCGGCGATCGGCGTTGTTTGTGACCCGCACCTTAAGTAAGGTTAACTAATTGATGCGGACACTCCCGAGTCCGGCCGAGCGAGGGATGCGCCTGCGCCGCGCCGGTATCGGTTTAGTCAAGCAAGTGTCACAAAAAGTGTGACAACTCAATTTAATTTAGACGTGTTACCCTTTTTTGACATTTAATTTAAGGAGGATATGGAATTAAATGAGCTTGATTAAAAATAACACTACGCTTCGAAGCATCTTATCTGTCCCGCGCCGCCGCGCGCCGCCGATTGCATCCAAGTTTTCCTGTGATCACTGTAATGTACAACTCATGGGGCGGTTAATCTGACACTACTTATTTAATATTTTTATTCTAACTTCGACTATCGATATTTATTTCAGCCTTTTATGACTTTTGTTGTACCTACTGTTCCTTGTTAGTTGTTACTCGGGTAATCGGGTACTAAGACAGAATTAACTATAGTTACTAAGCTTCCGTTTCTGTCTCTCTTGTAGTCATCCCAACAACTTACATTCTCTTAGTAACTACAAAGTCTAGCCTAGTCTACGTTGAAATATTTAGTCCGATAATATTAGTCAGAAGGAGTCCCATCCCTAGAGTTATGATTATGAAGTATGCGTATGTATGCGCCGGAATTAAATTAGTCGCGAGATGTGAGGGGTCACGCGTGGGCGCTGTTGTACTCATACACGTTGACAACAGCCGCTACCACTGCACAGGGGCACAGGACTCGACTACGCCATAGTTCGACGATCATAAACACTAAAAGCTAGCTTCAGACAGGTTTCAGTTGCCAACTTTGTAATACTAGCAATAAAGGCTCCTTCAAACAGGCGCGACACGACACGCGACACAAAGGCACCGCAAGTCGCGCAACGAGCGGTGCCTTTGTGTCGCGCGCGATTCGCGTTGCGCGTCGCGCCTGTTTGTAGGAGCCTTAAAGTTTTGAGCAGTGGATTTAAAATCAAATTAAAAGTCATTTATTCGAATTAGGCTGAGACTCAGCACTTTTCGAACGTCAAAATTACCTACTTAAGACAGTCTCCCAAAACGCCCGCCCTTCACTTCCTAATGCTTTCGCTGGGGAGAAGAAGTGGCGCAACAAACTCCCCAGCAGCACAGCTGTCTGTTGAACTGGAGACCTCGACCAGAGGTGGATCTTCCGTCCTGTTGTTTGGCCTACCAGTTACCACTTTTTGGCTTCCACCGTTACTTTTCTCACCTACAAAACTAATCGTGACCATTCATGGTATCCCAAATATACGAAACTTTAACTTTGAACCAAAGAACCATAAATAGTTTACTAACGTAGTAAACAGTTCCACTCCATCTTAAAAGTAAGATGAGTGAGTTCTCTTCGACGCTGTCTCGACATTCATTCCAGTAGTAGCTCAGTGATGATTGAAGTAATTAGATCATGGCATCACACGGATCAACTGTGTGCTTACAACAAGATGTGCGCGTATTGTTCACTTCCTTATTCCGACGCTAATTGGTACGACAACACTTTACATTCGGAGAAGCTCTGCGTCAGGTTCCGAGGTAAACGACGGATTAAGGAAAGAGTTTTTGTTTTGAGTAAAAAACTTCATGATTTTCATTTAATTTCTCTTAAAGAAAATCATGAAGTTTTTGCGGCTTAGACTGATGATTTGTACAAAACTTAGGTATCAACAAGCTCGAAGATGGTGCTGGTGAAAAATTAGACTATGCTATATACTGCAGTAGCAGGGAACGGTGATATTGTGAAAAGAGCCAAGTCCCCAGTGTAAACCTCCTTGAGTTTTTCTTCTTAGTATCGAATTATCGATTGGGTCATTATTTCTAAAGGGCCTTTTACATGGATAGGTTGCCATGCTAAGATTCTACAACAGAGTCCAGAATAATTTTGTAATTTCATCTCATCTATATTTCCCCAGAATGTATGCATATTATAAATTAAAATCGCTTTTCGTGACCGTCTGTCTGTCCGCATTATTCTTCTAAACTGCGCAACGGAATTTGATACGGTTTTAAGAAACATTTAAAGAAGTTATTCCGAAAGTTGTTCCCTCTGCTGGGACACAGGCCTCCTCTCAGTGAGAGGGAGTTGAGTTGAGTTGGGAGGTGTATGTGTTTACATTATACTTACTTTACATATAATTAAGAAATCTTGATGTCTTGTTACGTCGTGAAAATTGTGCGAAGCAGTGGCTGGTTGCAGTGGTTGCTAGTCCAAGGTTCTAAATGAATCCATACTAATATTATAAATGCGAAAGTGTACCTGTCTATTACCTCTTCACGCTTAAACCGCTGAACTGATTTAGATGAAATTTGGTATAGACATAGTTTGAGTCTCGGGAAAGGACATAGGATAGTTTTTATCCCGATATTCCCACGGGATCAACGCTTATGCGGTTGAAACCGCGGGGCGTTGCTAGTATTTTATAGAGATCAACAAAAAATGTCTGTATGTTTGTTTGTTATTATTTCACGCTAAAACGG
This sequence comes from Luperina nickerlii, assembly GCA_963855955.1. Classification (NCBI taxonomy): domain Eukaryota; kingdom Metazoa; phylum Arthropoda; class Insecta; order Lepidoptera; family Noctuidae; genus Luperina; species Luperina nickerlii. The sequence continues at coordinate 1,133,443 of OY979670.1, forward strand.
CTGAACGGATTTGGCTGGAATTTGGCATATGGGTAGATCATAACCTGGATTAGGACATAGAATACTTTTTATCTCGATATTCTCACGGGATTGAGACTTATGTGGGTAAATCCGCGGGGCACAGCTAGTTATTCGTATAAACTGGGTATTCAACTGATGTTCTTATTTAATTCTGATTTAATTGACTGAAAATATAAATTGCTGCTCAAACGCCAGTTTATACCTTCTCACGTCCGACGTTCCGCCTGGTGACAATATTTACAGCCGGGCAGCCCCGCATCAAGCTCATATTATACGCAGCACCTGAGGCATTTGTCCTACCTTTCCCAGCTTGTGGCATCCGCTTTCTAATATCTCCAACTTACCTATATTTTATCTTTGTGCACATACTAGTATTATGTTTAAATGTTTTTAAACAGATTCATCTTAATAAATGAATAAATCAGCTTGTGTTCTACCACTAAAATGTTTATTACATAAGGGTCAGGGAATCACACTAATACCTATCTCTGCCGCCTAGCAGCGTTGATGGTTTCCAGTTTGAACTCCATGGTGCTTAACACTCGGAAAATTGCGCATTCATTGATCGACCGTACCACATCGGTGGTGGCATCCTTTCCGCTAGTTAGGTAAGCCATCGCTTTTAATGCCGTATCAAAATAAGCGGCCATCAAATAAATACAACCACTGAGTTCCAAATGTTTAACAATCTCTTTCCATACAATACGACCCCTAGAATTTATAATAAACACACGCCCATAACATGTTAATTGCTACCGATGCCTGGTCCCTAACTGCGTGGTCGTAATCATATTCCTAACGAGCTGCGCAAGACTCCCCGGTGTGATCGCAAACTGACATTACCACCAACTTATTTTACATCTCTTGACATCCATTAGCAACCTTATGTCTCGTGCCATAAGAGTGCAAAACAGATTTGGTGGTGGAAAATAAATGTTGGTAAATCATAGAAGTAGGAACGTCTAGTAGTAATGTAATTCAATATAAACTAGCATTCATGCGTTCATTATGTTTGGTATACATTGACGGTTTCATTCCAATCTGTCACATTTCTTCTGAATAAAAACATCGATGTAAGATGTACAAGTTACGATCATCCAACAAATACCTCAATTTTATATGCAAAATGTAATTTAGAAATAATAATGAAGTGATAAAAAGTGTTATTAGATAATGCGCAATGTATCGCGCCCAGTGGTCTGAGCTAATGATTTCTGGACAAAATAATTTTATGCATGAATGTGTCGTGGCGCACGCGCAGCCTCGACAGCCGTCCACGATATATAGCCTGTGGACACTAAACACGGGACTAAAGGAAGAAGGACCATTTTATCTAGAACCAGGGGCCATACCAAGCACAATTATACCTTAACTAATTTTTTTTAAATGCCATAGTCACCTTTATTGCGAAACACAGTTTCAATCGCAATCTGGATCATTTTCAAGGATATTGGTAATCCATTACTTCATATATTAGAAATGTTTGTCTAATCAAAAACGTAAAAAACGCAATGAATGTTGTTGAACTGTCAAAATGAAAGCAGGTCAAGGTGACAGTTAGCTGTTGCAGCGCAACAATCAAGTACCTACTGGTAATTCTATATATATAATAAAGAAATTTAATAAGAGGAATTCAGGAACAATCACTAGAATTTTAAACTGGTTTTAATAATAAGCTGAGAAAATGCTGGGTACCCGATACAAACTACTCTATCTGTACACTAATGAGAAATATGATCACAATGTGACAAGAAGACAAATACTTACAGCTTTAGTCTCTAAACAAATGGGATTTCTGCATGTCGTTATTCAGTGTTTTTCCTTATTAACTTTATACAAGAAAATATCGTAAAGAGGTGTGAAGTTCTGCACAGGAACATTACATTCATTTTGTGAAGGCAAATAGTATTACTTGATAAGGGTCTTTGTACACCATGCCACTGACACTTGATAGGCAACTGGTGAACGCAGACCTCGGAACATCACACTGCTCAAACTAAGTAGGTAGTGTTTGCGATGATAAAGTTTTGTTAACACTTCAGTGGTGAGTGGAAATCTCCGTTTTCTAGTAGTGCGTTGCAATTCTAGAAGTCACTTATCAAAAGGTAGCATACCTAGTACAATTATCGTCCATCCCATTGTTTTACCTGCCATATCGCCACTATCCCTTCTTCCCATTGTTTGCAATCCAATATAATCCTTTTGAATAATTATTTGATGAAATATCAATCAATTGGATTATTTGAACTTTGAGGGTTATACTGACGATTTTAATCATTATAAATCTGTAAATACATACTTGTTACGATCGCGAATCATATTTTGTTCAACATATGAATACAACCTGACACTGACCTGCAATTTGAAAAAAAAAGTAAGAAAATTTATATTTCGCGGACTACAAGAGATATATGGCCCCATATACCATAAGCAGAGTGGTGTTAAAATTCAATTCACAATCCCAACCAGTAAGCAACACTCCCCCATCAGTGGCTTCGTCTGCAGGCAATCTTAAGCATCTTAGTAATGTTTTACAAAAGCGTGACTTTTAATTTTTTGCACAGTGAGAGGAGAAATTAAAATTGTCAAAAGGACTCGTTATGATCCGTGAACTTACAGGTTTATACGCTTCGAATCGTTTAGTAACTCTTCTACGACATGAAACCTTATTTTCCGAAGATTAGAGCTTGTTTTTCGTTGGTTAGTTTGTGATGTGACCACATTTTGTAGTAGAAAAGGTGTTTGAATCAAGTTATGTGTGTTGATAACGCGAGCGGCTGTGTGCGGGCACTGTGCAGTTCATTTAGAATAATATGAAGTATAAAAACAATAATAAATGTGTTTTGCTGAAGTTACTGTAGTGCTGTAATATAGCTGTTTGAAGACTCGTTCCTGCGATGTGTTTAGAGTTTCATTTAAAAATTATCAGTGCTTTTATTTGTCTCGGAATTTTTGTAATTTATGTCCTTCAGAACTTCTCACTAAGAAGTGACTTATATGAATAAGTAACTGTCTTAAGTCCGTATTACAGAACATTCCTCAAGTCCAGTTTGATCGTCAATTACTCGATCATTGTTTAAGTATAGAATCAGCACTTGAGCAACGTTCTTATTCCAGAACGGTAATCGGTAAATACTCAGCTGACAAAAACAATATTATACCAAATGAAAGCTCATAAAATTTTACCAAATATACCTTCATATCGTCTAAATAATTTCCTATATTATATACTTATGCCAATTGCGTTTGCATCCTCTTGGCCGTGAGGGACCTGGCAAGGGTTATTCCTCCATGGCATCCTCATCCTCAGTGGTGGGTAGTTCTTGCTGAAGGGGCTCTACGTCTTCATGGTCGTTTCTGAAGGTATTAGGTCCCTGCTCACGCACTCTACAACTCCTTTATTGACTGGACTACCAAAAGTCTTTGAAATCACTTGTAATCTTTGAGGAATCTGGATCTTTATACTGTGCTATTCGGGTGGTCAACATGAATGTGTATCATTGTGTATCTCCGAATATTTAATCCCATAGTCACGATTTGCTGTAATCAAACATCAAGCATGTTTTGTAAAACTATTACAAATATCACAAAAAAGATATATCGTTTGACACATCTGTATTAGAAATTACCATACTATCTTATTATTTCACTTAAGAAATCTAATTTCAACGCTTGCCAAGCAGAAACAAACCTTATGCGGACAGAAATAAGAGTCTCTTGTACCAAGTGTTAGCTGTATTTTTACATTGGTTTTCGAGATAGGCGTCACAAAACGGACAGTTGGACGCGTAAGTCACGTGATGGTCAGTACAGATAAAATATTGTAATAAGATACGTCCATCTTTTTGACCAGAATCGTCATAAGTTTGACTACTGGGGAATTTTGATGTTTGCCGTTACATTGAATAGATAAGTAGTAGGTAAGTGCTTATAATGATTTTCTGCATATCTAATTAAAAACGAAAAACATGAACGACACCCATAATGAAAAATTTCGGCTTCAGCACCCTCGAAAACCATGAAAACTATAATTATTTTTCTCTTAGACAGAAAGTCACATAGAGGCTGACGCTTTTTTGTTACCTACGTGACGATTTCTAGCATTTTATTCCTACCGCAAGCCGCGTTACAGGACTTCTTTCCAATAATTCATGCTCCTTGCCAGATACTAAACTGAACCTTAAAGTAATAAACTACTTCTCTTTTCACCAAAAAACTTTTCGGTTTTTAAGGTTTTTATTAAGACTCTTTCAGCGAGGCAAGTAGGTAATATCGTGTAACCAATTTTTACCGCACATCGAGTAGGTCAACCAACAACATAAACATTAGTAGCTACTTCACAAATCTATCAAGTTCTCTATAGCCAATGCCTAATCAAACAATGCTCTAAACATGCCTTATGCTCAACCCATTTATTCAATTAAACCATTTACAGGCACTTTTGATTTGTGAAGGAATCGGTCAGTTAGTCAAAAAAAGCGAGTTGCTTGTTCCAAAACGTAGATCTCTATGCAAAGCAACGGGCAAGAAACTCCATGGACACTTTTTTAGATCAAGTTAGGTGTTACAAAATCCTGGGTACGTTCATCCTTACCTAAGCTACCTAAGCTTTTTATATGTTTGCCAATGTCTAGTTTACCTACCCTCCAACCTAGCACCTTGAACCCCACCCGCCCCGCTCAAGGCACCACGCTACCCCACAGCCCAGGTGTTACTTCCCATGGCCACCCTCCACGAGGCTTCGAGCCACGTTCATTAAACATTCGATAATAAGTGGCCACTTCTAATTAATTATAAATACGTAATTGACGGAGGGAAAGTCACGCTTTGATTCTGTGTTTAGGAATATTTTGATGTGGAAGTTGGAATAGTTGTTGATGTGGTTTAATAAATTGTCCATCGCTGCCGCTGGTCGTGTCTTTCTGAACTAGGCAAGTAACATGTGATGATTTTTTAGTGTTATCTTCAGTCAAGTCATTTACAATTCCAGTCTGCTTAACTGGTTTTCGGAAGATTCTTCAAGAATCACTCCTGCCATGCCATGGTCCAGCTCCTGCATTGTCACGTCAACTAAGGATTTTCCACTCCACTGTCAGGGGCTAGTTTATATGCCCTAGATGTTCTTTTCAACTTTCTATTTTGAAAAAAGTACGTACCGAATACAAAAAAATCCCAAATCTCGTCAAATTCAGTTCTGTGCCTTTGCGGAGAAAACTTCACATACGAACTCACTTCCACCTTCCAATTCAATAAATAATCCTCAAGTAGTGAACTATTGGAATTGCCATTTTCCCATAAAACATCTTTATAAACATTGCTTACACTTACTTAGACGCTCAATAGGGTGACCACGCGTCGCGGGGGGCGGTGGGAACTTGCAAGGAATCTCCGATATTCACTTGACATGGGTGGATACACTAGCAAGTGGCTCCCGGGGATTTAGTATAGTGTAATGTAAACTTAAGTAGATGATTTCTTAATGTGATGGGAATTTAGATGAAGTTATGTGAGAAAAATTGTAGGTAATTTTTTTAAACTACGTAGGTACTGAAATGGGAAAAAATTTGCCATAGTTGAGTGAAAACCCTATATGACTTGATTTTATTTATTTTATTACGACAAACAAATAGTACCTACTTGTTTTATAATAGTACATTATGATATAAGTGCGGTAAGTTGAAAATTACAGCCGAGGCGATATTGCTTGCCCGAGCCGTAGGCGAGGGCTAAAAGAAAGCAGAGGCTGTAATTTTCAAAGCGCACGTATGTCATACGACGTTTTATAACATATTTGCGAGGAAATAAATAAAACTCGGACTGAACTTGCATATTTGCTTGTTTTCCATATGATGAAATTTTGATACGCTTGTAAGTATCTATCGGTCGATTTTTCGGGCGAGGCTTAGAGTAGCCTTTTTCGCTGCCTCTGAGACTTCTGGCGGTGTGGAATTAATAAATTCATCATTACTTGACATTTTCAAATAAAAAAAAGTACAGCGAAAAGAAAAAGCGCGCGGAATAATTTTTACTACTTAACAGATAAGTGATGCGCGCGCGTTCGCGCTTTTTTTTTCAGGCATAGGCACAAAACAGCCAGTATTATTAATAAAGTAAATTAATATTTTTGTTTTTGTTACAGATATTAATGGTTGTAATTTATTGTCAAAATTAATTAAATTAAAGAATTAAATGTTTATTTATTATATTTTATCTCCCAAAGTTAATTTTATTCATAAAATGTTGACATCTTTTCTGAAATAAAAACTCTTTGCTAAGATTTAAAAAAGTACCGTTCGTTTTGACGGAGCATCTTGATAAACCGTGCGATTTACTTTACATTACCGCACAAGTGCGTAATGAGATACATTACGATATTGAAATTGGTGAAATAAGAGACCCTTTACGAGCAAATATGTTATAAAATATTTAACATTATCCAATCATGGGATGAGTCTGCTAAAAACCGAGCTGATATATTAGAAGTATCAGCTCGGTTTTTAGCAGACTTGCATAGAAGTGCAAATAGTTCCTTTTCAGATTTGATCGTAATCACAACCCTAAATAAAAGAAAAATAAAAAAATAGTTAAATATGTCAACTACCCAAATAAAAAACATAACCACAAATTAGTACGTTCCTAAATAATTAATAAGCTCTGTCCCCAACAAGACTAAATAACAGTTTTGTACAGTCAGCCACAAAATTACCGAACGTAAACGGGACGTCGTTTAATCGCTTGCATATTGTATTGGATCATTTTATTATGGAAACAACCGTATTGTGTGAGGGTGGAGAGGTGAATGGGGGATTTATCGTGTACATTGCTGGTTTTACCTTAGTTTGTTACTGTTTAGGTACAATATTAGCAGAATATAGTTAAATTATTTTAACCGATGCAAATTTTTGTTTGGTTTTTAATCCAATCGAGTGTGAAGTTATTTTCAAGTCGGACATAATACAATATCATGAATGACATTCTTTTATTTAATTTTTTATTTCACAGAATGGCGAGAAATGATAAAAATCATGTTGTCATGATTTTTATCATTTCCGACAACATAGATAAAAAAAACGTGCTCTTCCTGAATGAGTTTATGATAAGACAAGCCATTTTCATTCACTTGCTGGTCTGTCAACTTCATGACTTCCATCTTTGGAAAAACATAACACAAAGCTGCGCATGTATACATGGCACTTACGCCTTGAGTAGGATTATATAGCTAATCCGTGGGTAAAACACGGTTGTAGTGCCATCAATGTACACGAAACACCTCAATTCTCTCACATCCACCACAAGGAGGTTTCCGTGAGAGCTGTGCCACCTGCGAGGACGGCGCGACTGGAAAAAGCGGTGTTTTGCCGCGATCATAGTTTACTTCATTACCTTACTTAGTTATGTGCGCCCGAGGGGCCCAATTAAATATCATTAGCTTTTAACTAGCGGTTTGAACAGACTATTTCGTCGTTGAGTGTATTTTAGGTTTTAAGAATTGTTTAAGTGTGGATGCTAAACATTATTCTTAGTTTAAATGAGTGGTCACCAAGATATGGCATTGTTAACAGAAATATCAGTGGCATCACACATGGCTTCATTTAAGTGTACGTGCTGATGAGGTAAGATAGCTAGTTAGCCATAGTAGCGTGAGCTGCAGAATGGGTTTTGGTTTACTCTTATTTGACTAAAATTTATCTCTCGCAGCAAAACATCTTGTTTTGAAGGCTGTCTTCTTATTATTTTGAATAAGTAGATTGTATAATAATAACTATAATGAACTCCTCGACTGTTTGGCTATGCTTTTATAGTATTTGCTTTACTGCTATTAAACGCTTTTTCACCATGCCATTTAATGTTAAACACACAAAAGCTAAATGAATCATCATTTTCATTTAATTGTACAAAGAAATTACACACAAATACCCCTCTCACAGAGAGGAGGCTTGTGTCCCAGTAGTCGAAATATTATAGACTGATTATGCTAATGGTACAAAGAAATCTGTTCAATCAACCACACCTACAAGAAACAATTACAAACAAAATGGAAAACGGAGCTATTAAAAAATTTCTCAGTAATTTCCCGGAACGTGCAATTATATCGTGTGTAATGCCAGCTGCGGCCGCCTGCGACGAGCGACGTAAGTGCACGATTCCGCACGATCGCTGCACCCGAGTGGTAGTCCATATTAAATGACTCCACCCTCCGTTACGTGCCGGGAGGTTAAATATGAATGGAGGCTTAAGGTCAAGATGTACAACTATCAGCTCACAGGAATATTACCAAAGATATGCTTTATATATGTATTAGCAGGTTAGTATTCTAACCACTACGATGAAAGCTGCAGGTTTAAAGAAGTTTTAGATAATTATCTCAGAAAAAATCCTAGATAGATAGGTAGAAAGGTATAGATCAGATAGGCAGTCGCTCCATGTAAAATACTGGCATTCAGATGCATCCGGTTTGACTGGAAGCCGACCACAACATAGTTGGGACAATGCTAGGTAGATGATGATGATGATCTCAGGAAAAATCTTATGAAAATTGGTACTTGTGGTCACCCTACTTATACCTTTCTGTGATTGTTTCTGTCACTAATTGATGGAATTTAATACAGGAAAAGTTTGGAGTCTTTCGTGTCAGGATTTTTTCAGAGGATTACTGTAAAACGCCGTCGTGTGAGGTGTCGTATTCAAGATCGCAAGAGTACCTAACCAATGTCTATTCTATACTCTTGGATACTTCATTAACATTTCCGACTGCCCCTTAACCACAATACTTAACTGAAAGCATATTTAATACAATTTGGAGGGAAATATTATGATGTATACTATGTAATGTTGGGTGAAACTGTTTCAGGCTACACTCATGTAATATTCAGGCAATGATGACCGTAATGGCCGCCGGCCTCGTGCCGACATTTTGTTCCAACTGACAATTTTACGTTTTGTAGCGTAATATGTGTTTAAAAGCAATTTTCTTGGGAAAATGGAGGATTTATTTATGTGTTAGTATGTGGTCGTTTTTCTTTAGTTATATTAAGGGGAAAGCGCTAAGGTAGCCCGCGAAAATCAAATTTTCTTACGTTTTTTGCAATTTGCTGGTCAGTATTAAGTTGTACGTCGATCAAAATATAATTCGCGGCCATAACAAATATATATTTACAGAATTATAATCATTAAAGTCATCGACACAACTCTCTAAGACCACGTAAGTCCAAAGAATGATGATTTCATGAAACAGTTATTCTTTGGACTTACGTGGTCTTAGAGAGTTGTGTTGATGACTTTAATGATTATAATTCTGTAAATACATATTTCTTACGGTCGCGATTCATATATTAATCAACGTACAACTTAAGCCAGACCAGCAAATTCCAAAATACCTATAAAAAAATGAATTTTGCGGGCTCCCCTGGCGCTTTCGCCTTAAAAGAATGAAAGTGAGTTTTAGGTACATCATCAAGTTTTATTATGTTTTGGAAATAAATTAAAATGCTGCAACTGTCTTGTCTTACCAAAAATTATAGAGAAAAAATTCGCTTTGAAATGTTAAACCCTCGATACCCCTAGGTTTTTAATATTCTTATTTCCTAGATAGGATTTACTTTTTCTTACCTTTCTACCTTATATTATGTTCACCTGCTACAAACATTTTGAGAGCCAAAACAGTAAATATTTCACAATATTATACAATACACTGCTATAGTTAGGTGCGTATTGCTGATCTTTCTGATAAGATTAGGTCTTACTCTAGTCAGATCTGAAGATAATAAAGGTGACGGCAATTTTTCATTTTATTTAATCACTAGTTGCGCCCCGCAGGTTTACCCGCATAAGTCTTGATCCCGTGGTAATATTGGATTAAAAAGTATCCTATGACCTAATCCCGGTCATGGTCTATCTATGTGCCAAATTTTATCCAAATTTGTTCAGTCGTTTCTGCATGAAAAAGTATCAAACATTCATCCATCCACACTTACAAACTTTCGAATTTATAATAGGAGTAGGAAGTTTAAGATAGTTAAGGCTGCAGTCTTGCAAAATTCACTCGCGGCGAATTATTTGCGCAACTTTGTATTTTTTTTTTAAACAAAGCAATAAAATAACATGAAATTTTATTATTGCACATAAATAACCACAATATAAGTAATAGCTAGTTATTTTTTTTAAGTTCATTTAGATGGGATAAGTTAGGTAAATGAAGCGTTAAATACAGCTCTTTCGCGCCCAACATCATTTCGAGTTCTGTTTGGGCGCTTAGTTTAGGGCAATGAAGAATTAATTTGGAAATCTGTTCAGCACATATTTATCTCAACATTCTCATCTTCAAAATGTGCTGATTAGTTTTTTCTAATTATATTCCATTTTCTTAATTTAGAGGCCACAATTTCATCAAAATTCTCTGTTTTTATCTCTTAATAAACGGTTTTTTTCATAATAACTATGCATCGTATGTATGTATTAATTAGATTATTTTAATGCCAAGAGTTCAATAAGCAAATACAAAAAAAAATAGCACCTAAATCACCTTACCCTAACAATAGTAATATTTTCAAAAGACCTACAAAAAAGGGGTTTATAAACAAGAATTGAGAGAGAAATTTCTTAGTGGCCACTGCACGGTCGGAGCGTTCAGACGTGTGGTCCACGACGAATTTTAACTGTTCCCTCTCGCTCTAACTTTGCTCCTGCTCTAACATAGGATGCGCATTGTTGTGTATCTAAAGTTGCTCTACTTTATTATTTTTTGTATATAATTTTTCGAGTTTTTTGTAAATATTTGTATATCAGTAATAGTTTTGTAAATATTTGTGTATCAGTAATAGTTTTGTAAATATTTGACTTCAAAATGGATCGTAAACGTAAAAAAAAATATGCCTGTACAAGAAAAAGAAAATTGGCCTCAAACGTAGAATTGATGAAGAGAAATAGAATCCAAAGGTAAGTAGAACTGTTTACAGTATTCATGTTTAGGGCCTAACTACAAGGTCAAATTAAATTAGCTAGCGAGACTCCACAAACGTGATGGATATTGATATCTCAACACGATGAAACAGATTTTATCAACTCACACTTCAAGTAACAATACTACCAGCGGTCATTGGCCCCAAAAAATCATCAAATCTTTATTTTTTGTATTTCGTCGTGTTTAGATAATATCGTATACAGGGTCAAATTAAATTAGATAGCGAAACTCCGCAAAAGTGTTGGGTATCGATATCTAAACGTGTGTGGGGGGCGTGAGTGTATGTGGGGAGGGCGTGATTATGTGTTGATAGATGTATCTGTATGAGGTATGGGGAGTGAGTGTGTGGGAGTGAGTGTGTGGGGGTGAGTGTGTGAAGGGAATGTATGGGGTGGGTTGTGTTTTTGGTGTTTATGTATGTATTAGATCGCTAGTCTACTATACTTTAGGGCTATTTAGACCAAAGTCGGATATCTTTTAGTACGATGATTTTTTACTAATAGGTACTTCTGAAAACTCTGTTAATAATTTATGACTTTTTTATTTTCACAGGTCCACTGCTGGCTCTCGGCAACCTTTTTCAGATGTTACCAACTTGTCAGAAGCTCGAAATAAATAAAGTAAATCGAAAAAAATAAAGTATATTATTTGAGCGTTATGCGGCATTTAAGAGAGCAAATTCGAAGAAAAAGGCCAGATTTGTGGAAAGAAAATTGTTGGATTTTGCACCACAATTATGCGCCTTCGCACAATGCCATCTTTGTAAACAAATTTTTGACCAAAAGCTCAACAAATACATGATTCGTGATTATCGAGCAACCACCTTATTCAACAGATATGGCTCCAGCCGACTTCTTTCTTTTTCCTAACCTCAAATTACCACTTCGTGGCACCGTTTTCATTCGGTAAGACAAAGGAATATTCGCGGCGAGAACTAAACTCAATTCCGGAAAAAGCGTTTAAAAATGTGTTACCGAGCGCATACAACCTGAATCTCTTCAAAGAGAGAGTGAATAGGCTTCTTCTGGGTAAGCTCACTCCATCGTCGACTTTGTCTCTGTCACCTCTGAGCTAGACTAGAGTCAAAAGCAAACCATTTCCAAATTAAAAGAAAATGTTTTGATGATTGGATTATTCGTTGGCGTAAGTGTATCGTTTCTGAAGGAGCATACTTTGAAGGCGATAAAATATAAGTCTGCGATGAGCATGTGTTGGTGTCTGTGTTGTGTTGTGTCTGATGTGATGTGTAGTGTCTGTGTGAGCGATTTCATGGCGTTCTTTGGGACTAGCGCATTTTTTTTTCTTCCGTTGAGGGAATTTTTCAATTTTGAATACAACCATCTCTCGACGGTTATATTGGGGTAGATTTCTGATAATTCTCGTGGTCTTGTGGGTGTTGTCATTTCACAAAGTCTGCGGTAAAAGACGTGGTTCTTATTTCTTTTTACTTTTTTCTCAATAGGTTGAATTATATTTATGGCGGGTCTTTTAAAGCGGGAATCAATTAGCTCAGGGAGCAGACAATGCAAATAAAATTTTGTCAATGGGCCTACCATTTTGTAGTGCCAGAACGTAGGGTCTCTTTTTATATTATTCGACTTTCATTGAGTAGTCCACTCCAGCCCATACGGCATATAAGCACATATCCATCTCCGTAATGTTTAATTGGCTCTGAGTATGGAAATAATAGACGTGGTTTTTGTCAATCGCAAACGTATTTCTCCTAATGTTACATTTCCATTTTTTTTTCTTTTATCGTTTCTTCAGATTTCATATTTTTTGCAAAAAGTGGGCATTTTACTTCTCCCAGTCCTGTTTTTCCATCTTTGTGTTTATAAATACCATCGGGACTGGCTCCTAAATATTGGACTGTTTGTTTAATATAAAGACCGCAGCTGGCAATTGTGACGTTTTCCTGCAGAGATAATGCTTTTTGTCCATTATCTCTACCATAATAATATGTGATCGAAACTTTGGTCTATCGTCTGTTTCTGTAGTTCATCTCTTTTTTGGTCAGAAGGTTCCGTTTATTTAAGGAGTTACTTTTTTGTCATCTGAAAATCTTCATCGGTCGTAACTTGTTTTTTGGTATTACTATCTAGCATGAACGAATTTATATAAAAACCGGAGGCGCGAAGGAAGAGCAACCCCCGCCAAGGTACCATTCAAATATAAATAAATATTGATTATTACTTAGTAGAGCAACTTTCCGACCGTGTCAAATATCGCTAGGTAGGATGAATGCGGGGACTGCAGGGAGCCCGGGTGCAGACGCACGGCGCGTGGACTCGCCGCACGCGATTCTTAAATTGTGCAATAGAAGACTAGGCCCTTAAGGGGACTACATGACCTAAAGCGCGGTCTTTGTCGGACTGCATAGAAAAGAAAGAGAAGCGCGCTGACACAACGCTGGTAATTTATTGCAAAATATGAAGCAATTATCTAATTACAAAAAATCTATTGTTTGGACTAAAAAATTAAAACTCTAGTTCTTTAGTATGTTGCTTGTAGAATAATCTGACAAAAAATCATAATGATTATATTATGGATATGTATGGTTTTTATTGTAAAAAGAAAGTTTTAGAGGTATCTTCATGTTTATTCTATCGTATCAAATTAGTTATATTATGTTTTCAACACACTATCTACCTAGCATATATACTGAAGAATGTAATATATTTTTCTGATTTTGTTTACTGTAGTCGATCATATAGGTACTTTTATTGTTTCTAAAACTTGCGTTTTTTGCGTTTAGGTCCTGTAAGCCCTTAAGATGTTGCAAATAGTTAAGATTAAAATAGAATGTGGCATTAATTTTAAGTCTTTTTACCATTTTCCTAGTACTATTTTTATTTCTATTTCGCCTTCTGTCTAATATTGTAAGAAAAAGATTGAAAACTACATGAATTAATTGTGAAATAAAGTAAATTAACAATATAAATGTCAAAAGAACTAGCGTATATTTTGTCAGTATTCATTACTTTTTTTGCATTTCACATATTTTAGCAGAGGTATCAGCCTCTAGTGGTCTCACTGCTGGGACTCACACGCCTCCTCTCTGTGAGAGACACACGGACATGGACCCTTCAAATAAAATCTTTTTGTAATCGCCGACCGCTGGTTGATGCCGCAGCAGGCAGGTCGGAGGTGTGAGACTGGTGAGAGCGGCAAGAGTGGACGAAGAGACGTAAGCTCGGGTACGGAGAGACGTAAGCGCGGGGACGACGAGCCGTAACGCACCGCACCGCGGTTCGTGAGCTTGTCCCGAGGCGAGGCGATTACGTTACGATTCCGATTAGTGTGCGTTGCAGTAGGGAGTTTCATACAAAGACTACTCAATAGCTCGAGTTGATACGGTCACGATCCCTTTCCGGTTTGATACGTGTGCTATGACCTTAAACCGCGCCGTAGAAAAAACGTGTCTGTCAACAAGTTCCATAATGATCCATACAACACTGACGACCGTGCCTACGGTAAATAAACCGTAGTATTTCACGGCAAGCAAAACGTGTGTGTACTAAGGATTTTATATCCCAACACCGACGTCATCAACCTCTAAATTAAACTTGTAAGTAACCAACAAGTCACCGTGAACATAACACAACATAATATTAAAATTAACCATTACAATATGACTTGAATCACAATCTCCTCACAGTCGTACGGAGGTGTCAAGGTAACCGAACACCTCACAAAACAGCCACATACCGACAGAAACTATGATTGGCAGCTCCTGAGCAGCCTGGCACCACCGAGCACATGCTCAGAAGAGCCAGTCTGGGCAAAACTTGGAATTAAGCAACATAACATAGCATTATCAGCATATAATGTTGCTGGGACACAGACCTCCTTTCGGTGAGAGGGAGTGGGCCATATTCCATCACATGGGCCCAGTGCGGCTTGTCGCATGTCGTCATTTTTTTGGTTCTAAGACGAGGTGCCTCATGATGCTTTCCTTCGCCGTTTTGAGAGTAGTGGTGATGAAATAATTAAACTCGGAATTACTTTAGAAGAATTTCATTCTCTGAAGTGCTTGCATTCAGCTACTATAGTAGTTTTAGACAGAAAGACAGCTGACACAGTTAAAATAAGCAAATGACCTGTTGGTGTCTATACAACTACAAACAGATGTTACTAATTGGCCAAATTACAGATTTGTCAAATAATCACGGTTAATTAAAATTAGCTAAACGCCGCAGATACGATGGTATCGATATCAAAACAGGAGAAAATTAAAAATTAAATGATTTGATGTTTGTTGTTGTTGTTGTTGGGACGTCAACGACCGCTCAAATCAAATCAAATCAAATCATTTATTTGCAGAATTCGCTGTTAGAGTTGTTGTGATGTATTAGAAGTATATTTTGAGAAAAGCTGTTTTCTTTATTTTTTTCGTATTAAGATACTTATCTATACTCATCATGTCTGTGAAGTTTCCAAAAAAAAACAGATAAATTGTAAACTGATATTTGAAGCGACTACAATAACAGCTGTCAACGACCCCATAAAAAATCAACAAATGAATTATTTTTTTTGTTTTATCATGTTTAGATACCGATACCAATCGCGTCTGCGGAGTTTAGCTAGACAATTTAAAATAACCCTGTATTATTGAACAAGAAAAATGTTATTGATTTGCAGGCCGAACCGAGCAAAAGTTGTGAAGACTGCAACAGTGCAACAATCGACAACGGTCAATATAGCATAACTGATCCCCAGCAATATAAAACTGAATTTTAAAGAAGGCGTAAACTCATCACTTGGATACCTTTATCACCTAGGGATCTTCTGTCTCACTTATGACGTGGTCTTCCAGAAACCATGATTGGCAGCGCCTGCGCAGCGCGTCGGTAGCGCGAGAGAACTGTCAAAATGATCTAGAAAACTTGACAGGACTATAGGAAAGCTGCTGCGGGATTATGACCCTTATTGTAGAGGGTTTAGGGCGGGGGTTAAGGCTAGATTCGTCTGTTTGTTTGTTTGCGGTGAGGCGTAAGTTCACTTTGATTTGCCGAAGCGGTAGGTCAGTAGAGGAAGTATGGTTTAGTGGGAATGTGAGATATGTTCGAAATAATTTGTTTTACCTGTTATATTCCACGACCTTTTCTATAATTTTTATATGGAGAAAGAAACGAGTGATAGTAAAATTACAGTTCCTTCCTCCGAGATTCATGCAGTAAATTACGTTAAAAATAATTAAATACTTTTAAACAAACTATTCAAAGGTTCATAATATATTTCTATCTTCAAATCTACACTTTGGACAAACGTTAATTCATCGTTAATTTCATCAATCGTTTTATTATCTGACATTAAAATCAAACTTATAAAACCATGGTCACTGTAGGTCAAGTGTCAAGCCGTAACTTGTCTGACATCATAATACAGCCGGTATCTCCGCACATCGGCGCACGCGCAGCTTGGCTGTAATCCGATGTAGCACAAAGTTTTTATAAAACAAACATTAAATGTAGAGATTTTTAATATTTGGAAGATGATTTTGATATCATTCACTAATGAAAAGCGTTCTAATATATCATACCTACAAGTTGTTTATTGAATCAGTCAACAAACTCACTGTTGCAACATTTCATCTTTACAGCTTATTCAGTACCCACCACTTCAATACCTGTAGTCTTAACAATGAAGAAACCATCGGATAATACCTACTCATAGAGTATAAAGTATAGGTAATCATGAAAACAGTAAATAAAAAGAAGATTGAATACCCACATACGTACCCACTCTCACGCGTTTTTCTCCTGGACCCCCGTGGGACAAACGTGTGAGTTTGGGTCATAGGCAGTCCAGTGGGTTTTATGGGTCCCAGGCGTGAGTGTAGGAAACTACAAAATTGAAATATGTATAGTAAAAAAATAATTGTATATTTAGTTTCAAAAACCATCTATTCTGTTATATGTATACAAGCGGTACAGTTTTTTATTTAATAAATACACAATAACATTAGTTTCTATATTCTTTATAAAATCAGCATAACACACAACATTATCAACAATGCGCCATTATAATCGAATGAATAATGTGCGTTGATACAATAACAATAATAATAATAATAATAACTTTATTTCCAATTTTACAATTTGCCTGTGGCAATAAGTTAATTCTATGACAATGAGAATATTCTTTTAAAATTGCATAAATTACTGATTATTCCACTGGCACCCAAGCTAAGATTAAACTTGTGTTATGGGTGCCAGGACTCTCTGTTAATACATTTCTCAATTTATACAAAACTAGTACGGAGTTACAATGGGTAAGTAGCTATCGAATTGAGTACAAAAAGAAAACAAAGTTATAAAACAAACGAAAGAAAATATTAAATATAAAAGATAAATAAAAATCTATAGCCTCTCTCTAGTGTAAAATTAGGTGAGGTTTGTGGTGTAAAGTGTGAGTGTATGACTGTATGTGTCATGTGTATGTGTCGTGTGTATGTTTTACGTATATGTGTCGTGTGTGTGATATATGCGCTTGTAATATGTTAGAATTGTTTGAAAAAGCAGAAACTTTTTAGAAAAGCTTTCCAAGTAACTTTTCAGTCTCCTCGTAGGTAAGAGTTGTGAGCCATTGATTCACTTTCTTTTTACATTCGAATTTATTTAAGCCATAAATATCGCATTGTTTGTTTACTGTATTATAAATTCGACTACCTAATACTCGAAAGTGTCTTTCGGCTAATTTAGTTTTGTAACGTTCTATAGGACAGACATATTTTGATCTCATATTTGCCAGACGACCAGTACTGCATTTCAGAGAACCGTGCCTACGCAAGATGGTATTGAGCACAAAGAGCTGTCTAACAGTCATAACTTTACAATCTTTATACAACTGTATGGTACTATACCGGAAATGTTTAAAAGTCATGACCTTGAGTACAGCTCGTTGCGCTCTTTCCAGTTTAAGGAAACAAGTTTTTGGAGCACCTCCCCAAGTCGTTATCCCAAATGAGAGTACTGACTGACAGAGTGAGAAGTAGACCATCCGAAGTGTATCTAAGTCTGCACTATGTCTGAGACTCTTAAAAATAGCTATGAGTTTCCTCACTCTGCCGGACGCTCCATCAATTTGCACTTTCCAGGACATCAGGTTGTCTATTATGATACCGAGGTACCTGACTTGTGTTGTTCTGACTAGGGGAGGACAGAGGCATTGGTCTAACTGTTCATCACAAGCGTGGGCTCTGACAACAAATGCGTCTTCTGGCTGCGTACAAGATCTAATTGAAAAGGGGATATATTTAGTTTTATCGATGTTTAATGTAAGAATATTAGCTCCCAACCACGACACCAGGATGCTCAGCGCGAACTCTGCTCGCTTCCGAACCTCTGTCCAGTCCAGACCCTGCACGAGCAAAGCCGTATCGTCCGCGTAAGTATATATGCTACAGTATGGGATGGATAAGTTACAGAGGCTGTTAACATATATCAAGAAGAGAGTAGGACCCAGAATTGAGCCTTGGGGAACACCAAATGACAATAATTGATCGTCACTGATATATGAGCCAATTTTGACACATTGTGTCCTTTCAGAGAGGTAGCTCTTAAAGATCTCCAGCGCTGGACCCCTCACTCCCACTCTCTCTAATTTTGACAACAGGATAGGGACAGAGACAGTGTCAAATGCCTTAGATAAGTCTATGAAAACACCCAGACATTTAGACTTTACATCAAATACCTTTACAGCACTATCAACCAAGGCAGCAACCGCGTCCTCGCAAGATTTGTTTCTACGAAAACCGTACTGATTGGCCGATAAAATGCCATGTGCTTCCACAAAGTTAACCAGGCGACTATTTAAGACCTTTTCTAAAATCTTTGACAGCGCCGGAAGGACAGATATAGGTCTGTAGTTATTGACACTGCCTCTGTCTCCACCCTTGTGAATGGGATACACAATCGCTTTCTTCAGGGACTTCGGAAATACTCCCTTGGAAATACACAGGTCACATATGTGCGTTATAGGGGGCACGAGGAACTGGCGGCTCACTCTTATCATTTTGGTTGAAATTCCATCCCACCCTGCAGCAGAATCAATACGAAGACTCATTATGATTCTCTCGACTTCATCAAAATCCGTGGCAAGAAGCGCGAGCGAATTCGGCTGTACATCATCCCGGAGAAACGGAACATGCTTAGAGTACGTATTTATGTGTCTGTCCGCAAGATTTTTGCCAACACTTGCGAAAAATTTATTGACCTCATTTATTGAGGATTTCTCATCATGACCAGGAAGGGTCAAGAGGTCTGTAGGGGGAGATTTCGAAACTTGTTTACCTAGAATGCAATTTATTACTTTCCAGGTCGCTTTAGTATTATTTTTTGCATTAATAAATTCATTTTTCTCATAATTAGTTTTAAGTCGTTTTAATAATTTGTTACAGAAGTTACGATAACGGAGATATGTAATTTTCAAAATGTAATTTTCTGGTGATTTTTTATGTTTCCTATGCATCTTATCCCTATTTCGAATACATCTAAGTAGCCCCTGTGTGATCCAGGGCTTAATTATTTGCAACCTAGAGGGCACAGTACTGATTTTAGTGTTTTTTTGTACAATTGCGCTAAGTGTATTTATAAGTGTAATTATAATTTATAATAACAATATTGTTGTTATTCACAACTCGACACAAAACAAATTTACTTATTTACTCCATAATTTATAATACACGACACAGGTGCAAAATAACAAATAAGAATTAATGGAAACAAAAATATTATATTATTTGAAGATAAACAATAAAACTAAGTACTTACATTCGTATACGCTTCATTGCAAAATACTGGTAATATAATTTTAATCCAGTCTATGCGTAGGGTGACTAGGTCACCAAGTTATTTTTTGGATAATTACTAAAAAGTTATCAGAAAATAGGTACTTATCATGTTTTGCTTAAACAAGTATATGTATAATTTTTGTACTGAAACAATTATTTCGATTATACAGTATGTTAACTAACAGAGGGCGTTCCCGTTAACCCGCAATAGTATAGCATACATACATGCTAAAAAAAATATTACCATTCGAAAATAAAATGTTTTTATTTTTTTTTAAATTAAAATATTCACTAAAAATCGTAAATTGATACTCTATTTATTTAATTAATTCTAATTTATTTAATTAAATAAATTCCGACATTGCTGTCCTTCAAGTACGCGTGTACAGAGTGTTTCTTTAACGTATCAATTTACGATTTTTAGTGAATATTTTAATATAAAAAAAAATAAAAACATTTTATTTTCGAATGGTAATATTTTTTTTAGCATGTATGGATGCTATACTATTGCGGGTTAACGGAAACGCCCTCTGTTAGTTAACTTACCGTATATAGATTAGCATACAAAGAAGCAATTTGATAAAAGACTTGAAATCATTTTAAAACTACACATTTAAGAGCATAAAAGCTACTTCAATGAACACGCACAATATTGTATACCTATATAAAATCAAATTCAACTCACTTCATAGCCATAATACAATTTAACATCTTTACGAAACAGACCATTAGTCTCGAAACTTGACACCGTACAGTAGCGACAAAAGATAAAGATCTAAAAACATATTAGTTTTCACTAAACTAAGCACCGCTGCGCGATGCATTGTACGTAGATTTGTATCTTTTTGTGCAATATTGGCGTGAGATAGTGCATCGGCTTTTATTGAAGTTACAATTATTTTTTAATGTCCTTTGGTATTATTAGCTGGGCTTTCAAATAGTGGCCCTAGGGAATTTAATTCTGCAACATTTTGTAACTATGACAACGGAATTTAAAACGGTCAAGAAATATTTTCTGAGAACTCTTACAAAGAGTAATTTAAACTTAAATAAAAAATCACCCGATAAAGGTCGTGACACCAATCATTAAGAAAACCGACACAAGAAGAAGGTCACGACAACAAAAATTAAATAAAGATTTGTATGGTAATTATAAGTGATTATTTATTCAAAACAAAAATAAATACTGATGCACCGATTTAAATAAAACCGAGCAACAATAAAATGAATCTATGGTTTAAGCATCGCCAACACAAAATATCAAAAGGTTATTATATCATTACAGAACATCTATTTTTAATTGATACAAAACAAAAGCAAAAAAAGACTAATTTCATACTTTTAAATATTTAAATGAAGCCTATAATGACCGCTACTAGAATACGAGTATAATGTTTCCACTTAGTATGCACGAGAATATGGCTACTTTATTTGCTAATCTTAATGTTAACATATCATTTAGACATTATTTATTATTCAAAATGACACAATCGATGCTTTTTACATCTGCGCAAAGGCATATTAGAATAACAAGATAACAACTGCCAAAAACATAATTATTCTTAGCCACAAGCTACAACCACAATCATATCTGTGGCCAATTCGATAGATTTTTGTGAATTTTGTTACAAAAATCTTCAGTCTCGAATTTCGAAACCGCCTCAAACCGGACATAACCACAATCTAGGAAGACAACACGACAAAACAGAAATTCCCAAAAAAATCCATTGTCACTTTCCGGAACACTGAATAGGATTATCAATTATTTGGTCACCCTAAATAGATGCGTATCTACATTCATCGAAATATGATCGGCTTATTATAACTATATTTGCTAGTTTTCGGCCTTTGTTGGTCCAAACAGTAGATGTAGGCCGATAAGGCGGACTATTGTAACTCTGTGGAGCCAATATTAAGTTTCGGCAGTTTGTTGTCGATGGGAGATATGTAACTGTCATTTTATTCAAATTTTATTGTTATTGTGCAGGATCTGGTTTTGTTATTTATCGGACGCTAATAATGTGAAGCATAATGATGTTAAAATGGTCGTATTATCGGTATTATTATTAACTTTATAATGGTTTCAGATCATTCGCGAGTTGAATAATTACTTAAGTGCATTGAATTCTCGACAGTTTTTTTTACTTAGATAAGATCACTCTCAATTCTTAAGCTAATGAGGTAGTTATAGTTAAGTGTTATAGTTCATTTGGAGTCTTACAAAACCAGCGGGTGATTGCGTAAGCTATCATTTTGACAGTTCAACAACATTCATCGCGTTATTTACGTTGTTGAGCAGACACATTTTTCTAACATATGAAGCAATGGATTAGAAATATGCTTCAAAATGATTTAGATTGCGATTGATAGTGTGTTACGCAATTATAATAGGGTACAGGACCTGCCCCAATAATGTCTTTCTTTAGGCGAATCGTCCACCAAGAACTAAAATAACTAGGACTTTACGATTGGATTCCTTTTGTAAACTCGATCAGTCAGGCGAGTCTAGCTGGGCCATCACCACAGGTTCCACACAACCACCTGCATCAGTGGCGAAGGTTCCACACAACCACCTGCATCAGTGACGAAGGTTCCATACAACCACCTGCATCAGTGGCGAAGGTTCAAATAAACAAAAAAAACAAATAATACAAACAAAAAAAAACACAAAAAAAAAACAACAAAAACATACAAATAAAGAACAAAAAAACAAAAACGAAACGAACGACGACAAACGACGTTTGTTTATGTACAAATAATATAATCATATTATATTATTATTAATCATATCTACCCCGGCTTACCTCTAACAAAAATCGACTCTTCGCTACTGCTAGTGTCGGTGCATGTCTCTACATAGTCTGAGAGCGCGTCGGCGTCGTTGAAGTTTTCTCTCCGTTACCACGTGAATATTGCGCACATAATAATTCATATGTCACAACAAATCCTTATTATTGAAACATTGTTGACTTACTTTTATCTAATAGATAGTGAACTCGGAAATAATAACCTGATTGTGTTAAAAATATTTAGCTTTTTATCTGTAATATTTTGATCCTTTTACAATGAAACTGATAACAGGGAGTCACTCTGACATAGTGTATCATGTGTTACAGTGGCCCTCGTGATCATGTTGTGCAACCATTTATTAAATAAAATTACTACTTTCTCTAACTCGCATCATCATCATTCCAGCCGAAAGACGTCCACTGCTGGACATAGGCCTCCCCCAAGCACCGCCACTTCGACCGGTTTTGTGCTTCTCACATCCAGCGGATTCCTGACTCGCATAAAAAGCCATAATAATAAATTAAATAAGAGCTTTCAAGTTGCAATTATCTGAAACTTCCACACAAGTTAAGATGATTATATTGAAGTTTAAAGTCTACTAAACAAAAGTTACGTTAGATTACGGCCAACTCCCTCTCACCGAGAGGAGGCCTGTGTCCCAGCAGTGGGCACATAACAGGCTGATTATGTAAACAAAAGTTTGGGAAGTCGGAACTGAACATACCTAACCAGAAAATCCAAACCGTCCGCTAAAGTCAAAAACTATCTACACCGTCGCCGTCTCTTTCTCAATGCATCTATACAGGATGGGTAAAAAATCGTGGATCAAACGAAAAGGGCGATAGTAGGGGTCATTTGCAGTACAAAAGAATTATAATAATAAAAAAAAAGTATCATCACTACAACAGTACCTACTTCAATGACAGTAACTTTTTTTCAATATCTTTTAAGTCTCACGAAAAATTATTCGTAACTTTAGAACCTTACGGTAAACACTCAAATTGTCATAACTTTTAAGGAGATCAAGTTAGGGCTCTGCCACAAAGATAATTTTTACTGCAAATAACCCCAACTATCGCCCTGTTTCGTTTGATCCACGATTTTATGCCCAAAGACAGGAACAGGTACCTATTATACAAAATCAGTGCCACCTATTGTCTCGCCAATACTTATTTATATATATACTTTATTGTACATTAAAAAATGCGTAACAAAGAATACATAGAACAAAAGTAAGCAACGAATTTTCATAATACAGGTAGATTCTGAAATATTTCAGCAAAGTAAAATTAATCTTTGAAGTCGAGTTTCAGACAGAAGGCTGCTTTCTATATTCCTTATAAAATACCTACGAACGAGTGAAGAGAAAACCACCCGGAACTAGTTATCTTGAAAGTAATTAATTAATTTATCTGCATTTTTAAACTCTTAAATTTAAGTAATCGTTAACACGTTACGTCTCTATTATCAGATATCGCGAAATAAATATTTACACGTGAAGCTAATCATGCAACAGAAGCTTTACGTCACGGAGCGACCTTCACCTATAACAGGGGGTTTGCGCGTGAGTCTTGTCGCGTGTTTTATTATTATGCAGTGTAATGTTGAAACAAAAACGCTAGACATATACCGGATTTCAGTGAAAGTGGTGTTTACCGACTCCATATCGGGTGCTACTTTGTCGTTAGTTGATCGCAAATTATGTTGGTCAAAATCTTAGACGAGAAAGATTTTGACGATGGTAATCTATAGGTATAGATATACCTTCACTAGCGTCTATCAGTTCCGGTAACGTGCACACAACAGAACACGCTGGACACGATATCAAATGCCCCATTGTTTGTGAAGCAGCACTGCATGTTTACATTCCAGGTAAAAGTAGATGGCCAAAATGGACTCTCCGAGCCACTCTATGCTAATATGACGTTTCCTAGGCATTCTTATGATGACAGAAAAACTTTGTAATTTTTATTAAATTATTTATTGCGAGAAACCAAGAGACTCATACAGTGTTAGTAACAATAAAATAAACTTACAACTATGCTAGTGATACAATTACAACAACAATTACACAAACACACACAACAAAACAATCACTGCTTCCGCATTCCAGCTGAGATACTGGACTAGGATACTAGTGAAACTTAAACTTTCCTTTCCTTAAAAAGTTGGTTCAAAAAGTGATGACTCAATCCAAAATGATTTTTAATTAAAAGTGAACAATAATACATGATTTCTTTAACACCTGCAATAAAACATTCTTTGATTCATATCGCATTGAATCCAATTCTAAGCAAATAATAGAAAGGTATAACATCAGTTATTAAGTAAAATAACAGCATGACTGTTAGAAACACGGTAATGTATTGTGTGTATGCAAATATACGGCTATTGTGACGAGCGGAGCCGTGGCGTGACGGTGACGTGACGGCGACGGGGACGCGACGCATCGTGAGGTGTGGGGGCAGAGCGCTGCAATTATTTTGATGGTATTTGTTCAGGTATTGTGACTTTACTTTAGCATATTAAGTAAACATATATATGAACTTCAAGGTAAATTGTCATCATCTAATTTACCGTCGTACACAGGTAACTTAAACGTCCTATTTCTAGAAAGTGAACATCTTAACCAACAACCACTAACAAATAAATTGGTCCTTTTGACCTCAAAAACGTATCCAAAAATACCAATTCCTGTAAGTTCTCACTCAAAATCAATTAAAAGTCATTTATTCAAACTAGGCTGAGAATCAGCACATTTTTGAATGTCAAAATTACAAGACAGTCCCCCAAAACGCCCGCCCTTCACCACTTCCTGGTGATGTAGCTGAGAAGAAAAAGTGGCACAACAAACTCCCCTAGCAGCACTTATACTTACATAACCGTCTATTTACTTCCCATACAGTCAAACATCACACATCACACGTCACGCACCTGCCTCGACCAATCGGGGCGTGTTAATAACGCTGTAATGAGCGTGACTTGCGCCGGCGCACCTCCACAACCCTGTGATTGTGCCACCGCGTCAGTTATCTCCGATGAGAGCGCTATTTCTAGCAATTGTTTGCGTAATTAGCAGTTTTGGGTTAGAAATTATTTGGTTACAATGCTATAAATAAAAGTTGCTGTTATTTTATTGTTGGTTCGTTTTCACGCCTTTTCTCCAGAGGGGTGGGAACGGTCGGTGTTGTGTGTCGGCGTATCAAACGCCGGTAGTGACTGTGATTCTTGGGTTGAGATAATATCTTGAACAAACTGTCATTAGCTTTGTTAGTTTAACACCTGCTAACAAATTAGAGACGAGTCGCCTAATTGGATTATTGGTGGTAAGTTTTCTGAGGTTCTGTCTTCTTAAATAGATTTCAATGCTCTTCTAGCCCTTATTAAATTTCATTTTCAATTAGAAGCATTGTTTGGTCAATAAGTACCTGATAAAGACAACTCCGTCTTCAATAGGTTCTTTATTGTTCCATGAACACAGCGAAAGAAAAGCCCGCCTTGGCCAGCACTACCCACGACTCAAAAAGCAACTGTAACAGACTCCAACAAGTTATTTCCCCTTTCTAAGATATCGAAACTGTTCTCAATCTAATTCCCCAAACAAGTAGCACGTTATCAGCGTCAATAAGGCGATTTGTACCCAAACACCTGACCCGTAAGAGGTAGGACCAATAAAAATACTTGTGGCTCAATAGCACCGGCGCGGCGCGTACCGTTTGCTACTTTGGTGCCATTAGTGGCGTAATGAAGCGGTCGGGCTGCTACCAAATGTATCGCGTACGTTATTGGTGTTGTTATTAGTGAACATTGTTGTACGGTACGGGAAATTGGGTCTACAACAAAAAGTAGCGTTTTTTGTCTTGTTTTCTCGTATCGGTACGAAATATATTAATGAGTGAGCCAGTCTGTAAGATGGTAGCGATTAAGAGCGAAGGACTGTCCAGGATTAGATACTTGCTGTACAGCCGTACATTTGGGTCTCCCCATTCCCGGAGGTCATTTCAGTAAGTCAAACACGTGTTTTCGGTTTTCTATCTCACTAAAACCTATCTTACCTAATATCATAACAAATTCGTAGGTCGTTTCAAGTCTAGACATTTTACAGTGCACTTATACATATATGTATGTATTATACTAGTGATAAGATATTTAATTTTTTTTGTTTATTGCGCCTACCTAAGATTAAGCAATCTTAAAATTATTTTTTATTGTTTTTTCTAAAGTTAGCAGTTGACTGTACCAAAATATGAAATGATGGTACAGTCAACTGCATGTCGAAGGTAAACCTACTTTCTTTTTTAACCGTCTCTTTTAGTAGTGGACACATTTCCCCAACAGTGGACGCTACAGCTAATAGTGCTCCCGGCACCCGCTGCCGACTTCACTCCAATTAAAATTCAAATTAATATGTATTTGAGACGATACACCAAATACTGGTGTTTTCCACTTCTGCCCATGTGTCGGGATTCCACTGTCCGACACAGGTAAACCACATGTTATTTAATACTAACGTTTTATTTGAGTTGTTTCAAATATGATCACGAAAGGAACTTCCAAAATAAACTATAAAGAATATTGGAATAAAGTAGCGTACTTTATTCCTTGAAGGAATCAATGTTAGCAACAATCATATTTTTTAAATTGATTAAAGAAACAAATATTGATGGATAGATTATTTAAAATTTATATTAAAACTACATCCTAAGCGTTCGGTTTCACTATTCACAGTAGCCTCAAGATAAAATCTAAAGCAGTTCGGACCAAAGGACCAAATGGAAAACCACATGACGACACAGATATAACTCGCGTTTCCCAACAGCTAAATATTTACGATACAGTTTGTTAACGAACTGTTACTATGTACTTCATGCAAGTCATACGCGTTTGTTTTCAAATAGAAACAGTGAGATAACACGAGACGACCCGAGGATGCAAGGGATGAAAGAACTGAGGTGTTTACAAAACCTACTGCAAAACATTCAACATGAAGCCTTAGAATGTATTTATTGCAAGCAAAAGTCATGCCTCGAAATAGTCTAAAATTAGAACTCTACACACTCATCAGAAGACCAATTCTCATCGATACTTAATTAAGAGCGTTTACGCCGTACAAACTTTCAAGCCCTTATTTTTCGAAATGAATGAACGGATTTTAATTAAACTTCATACGCATAAGCAGGATACAAAGGTCTACAAAGTTAATATAGAACATTTTCGAAAAACAGTGTTACAGCCAAATTAGACCGATTTTAAATTTTCCATAGAAACTAAGATTTCCAGTTATATTTTTTAAATAAGACATTTGGAAAATGTTCTCAACTAACTTTTAGGCAGCGGGGTTGAAGGCTGACTAGGTTATGAAGAGCACTTCATAACCTGAACAGCCTTTAAACCCGCTGTCTCCTCAAACTTAAATCGGTTAAAACCAAAACAGTCAGTCGATCGCGCTCGTTATGTTGATAACCACTTCTAAATATTAAGCATATTAAGATAAACACGGTACTGATGCCCCAGCATCCAAGCAGCCATGCCGCTATGTTGTCATTCCAATTGAATTAGGCAGGAATTCGGCCAATCTACGGCTTGATGGGGTAAACAGAAGTGTATCTTGTAATTAAAGACGGGTATTATAATATACTTTCTTTGAAGTATCGTGAGATAGTCGTGCCGATCGTGGTATTAATAAAACACTCATTTTGTGTCATCTGCCTAGCCTTTTCCCAACTATGTTGGCGTCGGCTTTCAGTCTAACCGGATGTAGCTGAATACCAGTATTTTAAATAGAGCGACTGCGTATCTCACGTCCACAACCCAGTTACTGGGTAATACGATACCCCTTGGTAAGACTGGTTGTCAGAGTTGTTTTGTGTCTGGTAGTCAAATTCCAAAAAGTCAAATTTTAAGTTCAGATGTATGCAATTAAAATTACATACTTAGGTACCTAGATTTTAATTTAATTTATGAGACAACAAAAATTATATAGTTATTTATGATAAAAGTTAAAAGGATATAAATAGGTCGAGCAAAGAAGGGAACTCTGTGCAGGAAGGCAAAGAGGGATTACCGACAGGCGCATGACGCCAACCTGGGGAAGAAGTATAGACGTATGAGGAACAGGGTGTAAAGTTCACTCATACTCTATAGAAAAGGGAGGATCCTCCGACCAGACGGGTGTTGTGTCTGGCGGGCAACTGCCTGTTGATTCATTTCGGGCCGTTGTATCTATGCTAGTTGCGCGGTAAACTCTGCTTGCGCGATGCAGGAATTTTGCGTGACGTCAGTATGACGCGTTGTTTTGCATGTGGCGTTGTAGATACCGCTACAGAAGGAATTTAATCAGTATTTCAGGAGTGATTAAAACGATTCTCAAATTAGAATGTCGATAGTTACTGTTATAATAAGCTGCTGCTCTAACGGGATACGCAATTACGGAGAAAGACACCGAACAACTAACCTAAAAATTAAAGACTTACATTTTCAACATTGTCCCCCAAACACAACGAATTTGTAAAACAACAAACGACTCAATAAATCGTCACTCATTTATATCTATTGTAATGTAACGTTACTAACATGGCGGGGAGAGCAGCCATTATGGAGCTTCCGACTTCAATAAATATGTGGTCTTGGATGACGTCGCTTTGTTACATATTGATATCAAGGAGGGCGGGATATTGCTTGGGACGCTGCAGGAGTTCGTTCCCATGGATGAAAACCGTTTAATAGTAATTTTGATGTTATTGAATGATCTTCAGATCGAACAAAATCAATTTAACTATCCACGTTAACAGTTTTACTGGTGCACTAAATATTTCTCAGGATTAGTAACCCAGTGGGTAGAGCGACCAGTTTTTGAGTACCTAGTGGTGTCATCATTTAAGATATTTTTACATTTCTATGGTGTCAGTTATTGACGATTTTGGTCATCCTTCTCAAATCGGAAATTGTCGAAATTACTCAAAATTAAATGGTAATCATCGTTGACTGTTTAGATCTGGATGCTTAGATTTCTACACCGAAACGAATTACCAACGATACCCTATCAAATTCTACTAAATTTCATCCCCTAAAAGAAAACAACCGTGAAGCCATAGATAAAGCCATTACCAGACAACTGAATATACAGGAAATAATCGGCACATAACACACATATATACGTTCATTGTACACAGACAATAACTCTAAATTGAGACCTCACATTCGCCACGCTAGTCCGCTCAAATCTGCCGCCGAACTGTGGGAGCGGCGACAAAGCCCATAATAATAGATAAATAAAGTCAAATAACGCATGCAAACTTACATGTTCAACCCCAAAGGACCAAACTCAACCCTCTGTCAAACATCCAGGAATGAAACTGATTTACTAAACCGGTAAATTCTAATTTTGTTTTGGAAATCGTAAATCATGCCGCGTTTCGTTAAGGGTTGCCGACAATACCTGGTCGCGTTCGCGTAATAAATTATGTTTTATGTTTATAAAAACATCAAAATGTATATTAGAGGTTTTATTTGTTTGGTGATTACAAAAATGCCGCCTTTGACTAGGGATGAAAGAAGGGTGTTTCGATTTCACGGCTTCGTCGCGAAAGTCGGAATTTAACTTTTATGCGGTTTGGGATGCACACTCCATCCATTGGCATCATGATTCTATTTTAAGTAGATATTTATGGAAATGAAGCAGTAAAAGACATCATTATTTAAAGATAGTAAAAAAGTCAATAGTTTTAATTTAAAGTAAAAACCTCAAAAACTCAAGGAGCAAACAACATCGAAAACAATATTTCTTTTCTACAAAACAAAACAAACTCTTCGACGAAAATATTCCTAATCTAACCAAGTTGATAGCTCCATACAAACTACGTGTAATCTCCAGTAATCCGGATCTAATCTCCACAACCTGGCTCTCACGAGTTTGTTTTAAATAGACTAAAATCAACAAACGGAACACGACAAGGATTTGTCTCCAAACGTTTGAGAATACAATCTAAATAAATAAGGAGTTCATTACGAAATTTGGAGCTTCAAAGTATTGTCAAAATTCTATAGAAATACTGGTTTTATGTCCATCTTGAAATAAAGAGAGTTCTGAAAATCAGTTCTAACCAGCTCTTTCTTTAACAACCATTTCTGATAGGTTTTATTGCAGCTGAATAGCACTTATTGTGTTTTCACTGTCGAGGGAACGTTTGTATCAACTTTAAAGCTTATGTCGTGTCGAAATACTTGGTTCTGTAGAAAGAGCTGAAGTGTGAGTTTTCGTACCTATATTGCAGAAGAACCAGGCGTAGGTGGCGCGGGCGGGACGAACTTGACGCCTATTTATGAGGGATTGGTTCATATTGGCTCAGGATCGAGTTGAGTGGGAAAAGGAAAGGAGGGAGGCCTTTGCCCTGGAGTGGGACAATATAGGCTGATTATGAAATATTATTTGTCATAAATATTATTTACATTTTTAAATAAGTATTTTTATAAAAAAACATTTCAAAATATAAAAAATAGTGGTCCATCAACATCAAATTATTATTAGTAAATAATGCATTTTCACAGAATAGCACTGTTGCTGAACTTAATTTCACTATCTATTTATTTTACAACTCTATACTTTGTTTTCGAAAAATACCTACTCCGTTTTGATTGCTGTCGATGCATTTTTCTTAAACAATGACTTTAATCCTTACAATTTAAACTTAAATATTGACCTACAAATCAACAATACTTTCAAACACGATGTTAGTCACGCTGGTAGTGTTACCCAACATGGCTGCACTGTGGATGCACGGCCACACAACACAACATTCAGAAGGGCGGCAACCCCACATAGTTACACTTTTGAATTATTTTTATTTCATTAATAACAAAAGATTTCACCCGTTTTGAAATATGATTTGGTCGCCATCTTGTGTCCCCGCATGCGCGCGCAGAATTTTCTACACAATCGACTCACGCACACATTGATACTATGTTTTTTATTATGTTTTTTTAACAATAACCGTGGCTAACGTCAAAAATATGGTGTACGGTGGTTATTTAGAATTTTATAGAACTAATTCCATGGCGTGTCTAATGAATAAATGTAGCAACCGACGACGTTTTTTATAAATATGTTTTGACATGTTTTAATATGTCTGAATTTAGTTGGAACTTGTTTTGGTAGAATATTTAATGTGGAATGTTAATTTTATGTTTTTTATTGCCAATACCTATGTAAAATTATACCCATACATACCTTATAACAAGACCATATTTTTAGGGCTGATTTTTCCAACGCTAGATAATTTTTCCGAGGAATAATTTTGAATTTTTGTCACTTCATCCATACAAAATCTGTCAGACGTCAATTTTATTCCAAGAATAAAAATTATTTGTCGATTGAGAAATCAGACCTTAATTAAATATTTTTGGCTCTTTTTTAAAAAGCAATTTAGTTAAATTAGAATATTCTTAAAAAGAATTAACAAATTTTAATCTGTCCGGGACATCGATTTAGCGTCAAAACTCCTAACTAAAAACTATAAAATATCGAAGCCGATCTCATCGACTAACTAACTATAAATGTAACTCGTTCATTTAAATAATTCAATTAAATCGGTCGATGAAAACTGTCAAAATCGATTGGTAAAACATTAAATGGAATCATTTCATAAATTCTTCGTTGATTGCCTTTCATTAGTACTTTTATCGAAAACAGTTTTGATTGAGACATTCAGATGATGATATGAGTGTGGGATGAAATGCCTCCTGCTTGCTAAGTTTGATGTTTTTATGAAGATTCATTCCATATTTATATCTTATTTTTATAAAAATATTGACTGGAATATTTGTAATTTCAAGGAAATAATTTGATTTGAAGATGTAGTAATTATTTTAAGGGATCAGCTTTCACTGCAGTTGCTCCTTCAAGAGAATGATTGAGGAAATCAAGGAGCATCGACAGAAATCCTAAAAATAAATTGTGGATTACCACAATACAGACAATAAAGAAATGAAATTAATGCAATAAATAAAATAACTTAATAAAAAATGTTTAACCAGCATCATACATGCGTTTTAAACAGCATCATACGCATTTTTTCATAAAACCACTTTTAAAAAACCACCGCACTTAATTCTCTTTTAAAATAATACAATAGAAACATAATAGTAAAAAATTATATCAATCTAAAGCGGACATAAATTACAACATTAGTATGGGACATAGTGATTTGAGCTGCGTCTGCGCACCCCGCGTCAACTGAGACGTCAGAGACCCGCCAATAATAAAGCAGCAAATATTTATAAATGTTTTATTTGAGCCGCGAGGGATCATGTAGCCGAATTCTGGTGGGGTGCAAGGGAGACGAATTAGCGGTTAGTGACTAAATGAATATTTTTATTTCAGTCATCCATCATCATCACTAGGGCTCGGATAAATATGTACTAAAAATCCCAAAATATGTACATATAATATGGGTCTAAAAAACGGAAATATGGAAAAATATGGACTAAAAAGAAAACTATTACCAAACATAAAGCACTTTATTGTAACATAATTGTTTGAAAAAATATATAAAAGATCAACGAAATTAAATTGTTTAGCTAAAATTTAGTCTGCCTCGTTATTCGAGCTGTTGCAGTATACAACGATAAGTTTCTTCAAATTTTGAAAATTGAAGCTCCTTCTGTTTAATCGGAAAAACGCTTTATATTGACTGAATGATCTCTGTACGTCACAGGAAGTAACTGGCGCAAACTTAATTTGCACAACTCTGTAGGCGAATATATCTGGATTGCCGTTTGGTGTTCCATTGAGAATATTGTTAATTTTTTGTAGCGTCGTAAATCCTTTATTTTTTTCGAGGACAGACCTTATTTTCTATTTTACACTTCAGCAACAGGGCCTTCTACCTCCATTATTTTCTTTTCAATAGTTAAAATGATTTTAATATTGTCTTTTAATGGTGTTGTCGGATTTTCCAGCGCTTTGATGTGGCGGGTAAAAAAGCAATAATTGCTTTAATAATTAAATCATTTCGCAGAGTACCGTTTTCGAAAATTTCTTTTGCATTTAAAATACTAGCGGATTCGTTTTCTAATGCAAAAACAATAGTTGCGGGTGGCGGGCGGCGCGCATCGATAGAAAAATAGCGCACGAGTCCCGCACGACCTACCTACATTCGTGTATGTCGCGTAACGACAATTTATTCCCGCGACGCGGCGCTATGGAAACAAAAATTAAGCAGTTTCTGCTAGTTTAATTATTAAAGATAGGAAATATGGACTAATGTAATTAAATTCTAAAAATATGGTCTTAACCATGAAATATGGAAAAATATGGATTCTAAAACCCTCATTTCCCAGCTCAAAACATCTTAATTTATGGAGAAAACCAAATAATGAATGAAAATGATTCAAATAAAAAATATGTGTTTACATATTTATCCGAGCCCTAATCATCACTCATAGAAAGCACCAATATGATGCCAAGGTTTTCCTTTAGTTTTAGACAGGTACCTCAAAATACTTTCAAATAATATTTATAAAGGCCGTCTATATCAATAACTTATAGGTATGTAGAAAATTGAGATTAGTAGCAATTACATCCAATATATTAACTTGATATTTACTGACAAAAAATAATAAGCGAAAGATCAAAATTTTAGACAGGTGCTCAAATTATTTTGTCATATCATCAAATTATATAGTGGCAACAGCCCAGATTTTTGTATTTTTACCAGAAATAAATATTACTCTCGCCTCTGCTTGTACTTGCGCCTCACCCATCAACAATTAGCCCTATTGTACTCTCCCTATGTTGGGCGAAGCAAGGCGGTGTGACTAGTGTGTGCCCGAGCCCCGAATGTAGATCGAATTATGTTTGCACACATGCTTAGACAGAAGAGCTTAAACGGATTTAATGTTATGGAAGACATTTTAAAAAACGTGTCGGTTGATTATTGTTTTAAATTATGGAGATAAGGGTAGAGCAATATTTTGCATGAAAAAATGTATTGCAGAACTTCTCATTAATACGAGTAGCACTAAAAGAAACCACTTTGTAGTCAAATGGCCAGTAAGCAGTTGTGATTGATATTTAGTTAATAAAAACACTGCTACATTAAATCATTCCGATTGCACTAATTCTTGACAACTTAAATATTCTGAGATTTGACGAAAAACTCATTAATATTGAAAGTAGAACAAAACAAAACAATTTGTAGCTTTGATCGCTTCAATCAAATCAATCAAAAACTTTTTCTTATAAAACCAATAAAAGTAATAAAACCACTTCATTTTGCAAACCGGATAGCTATATAAGTTGCCACAATATCATCAAATGTTACCTAAGCATACATAAAAGAAGCCTCCTTGTATTCTGCACTAATCTACATGATAATAAGTAGTTATTATACGGTTATAGTTTAATGCAATTGTCGCGGTGCGGTTATCGTTACCTTGAACTATACAATCGATATTGCAACGGTTAATAAAAGGCAATGCTGGCAAATGTTGTGCCAATAATAATGAATAACTTTTAATACAACCGACGAATTTCAATACGTTATCAATCATTTTTGAAACCCAAATACAGACTATATGAAACCAATCTCTCTAATGAGAAGCGTTTTGCGATCTAGCCTTCCTCAGCAAACTTTCTTATTTCAGCTATTCATATAATTGCAAGTATGATTAATTTATTAAGTAGTATGAAGATTTTATTACACGTGAAGATTTTAGGTGTAGGTGCCCATTGTTGCACAATTTTAAAAAGAAAATCATGAGCATAGTTGATTCAGTCATAAAGAAAGAAAAAACGACGAAGATCGAGCGTCAAGTTTCGTTTACATATTAATGTCACACTTGAAACATGTCATACCAACCAAGAATAACAAAAACCAGGTACGTACAAGCTCTAGGTGCATCAAAAAGATCCAAAAATAAAACTCAAAACGCAACCACTTAATACAATTTATTTTTAAACAAATTTAACATTTAAAATGAAGTCGACCCTTATCAAGCGCGCAATAACTCCTTCCTAACATAATGCACTTAAATCTCATTCAGAATATTCGCTACACCGCTAATGTGTGGGTAAATCTGTCCGTGCGGAAGTCAAAATTATTGTCACTCTTCGTTTTTCCACACTGTTTAAGATTCAACGTTAGTGTCTTAACATTACAGTTCAAAATTGATTGTTAACAATATTTGACATTATACAGGGTGATATAGATTTTTATAATAAATAGTCTCATTGAATAAACGCGATGTACCGTAAGAAATTAGTTGTCATTGATGTGCGACTATTGTCGCGTGACGGGTGAACGGAGTGTCACTGCGCATGTCACGTCACTATTGTCGACTCGTCGGAATATTTTTGTATCGTGTCGCATTGTTGGTAAAAAGTGTGAGAGACCAGGAAACTGGTCGAGCGTACAATATTAGTTGATAAAGCTATGTTACGTGACATCTGGAGAAATAATAAAAGTGGATAGGAAATGGGTGATGTGCAATAGGGTTTCATTGTAATTATTTTAGAGCAATCACAATGGACAAATTTTGGTACTTAACAAGGATAATGAAACATTAATTATCTCTAGCGCATAAAATGTCGTTACTAAAAGATAAGTAAAAGAAAAACGAATGAAAACACTTTTCAATTATCTAATAACAACCTTTAGCTGAAGGAAAAACTAACTTCAACGGAACTAAAATTGACTTAACACGACTATTGCAATAATCTAATCAACAAAATCAAAATAATAATGACATCGAAGTTTCCATTAACATCGACCGAGTTCCCAGATAAATAACGGCAAAACTATCCCACACATTAACATTATTCTAAATCTGAAAGTAAAGGAATTCTTTACTACCATACATTTAATAAGTTCCACTCAACGGCTAATATATCAGAGGAAAACATATTATTAGAATAACGATCGATTGGTTAGAAGTGGAGTAAATAAAGACAAATTTAACTTGACACTTCATGGGGGCGCCACTTACAAAGAGAACTGTCAACTTCACGTCAAATTCTATGAACATTGCAAGTTAGTTCCTGATTACACCGCCGGTTTAGATGTGGTGGTCATACCGTGTAATCATTATCGGTTTGAAAACTGGTAACATTTTAAGTAGGTGTGTGCAATGAAGATAATCCGATGGTGCGAGGCGCAGCTTCACATTAGAACATCTTAATTTCAATCGCCATAAAACGCATAAAGAACAGTTTTATAAAAGCGTAATGGAATGGTAAAGCGGGCTGTTCATGGTGCGACAGGGTGCTTTAAAGTAAAATGTTAGGTATGACGATTTTGTTTTTGGGATCAAATTGTAGTTTGGTGACTTCTTGGAGATGTGTGATTTTGTAGCAAGACCTTTTAATAAAATTAACTTTCGCGTATAGCAGTAGCTACCACGCGCGCCTAGAGCGTGCGTAGACAAGAACTATTGTATAACAGAAAAGTAATGAACAGTGAATCAATTTTTCACCTTAGGCTATATGACGGTAGCGAAACGGCTAAAATTAAGTTTGTATGGGTAAACCCCATACAAATTTTCTATTCCCTAATTTAAAGGGTGGGGTGTGATTTAATAAAAATCGTGAAATATGTATTTTATTATTTATAACAAGGAGTTATCAATTTTCTGACCTCTAGCACCAAAATTTGCGGAAGTCTCTTACAAATTTCCATCACCTAGTTTAAAGGGTTGGAGAGAAAAATTTCCAAGTTTTAGAATGTTTTTGTTGTGTGTATACTTAATAATAGCTTACATTCTAAATTTCAGCTTTCTTGGACTTCAGGTAGTACCCTAAGAATTTTGATGATTAAATTATCAGTGAGTGAGTCAGTGACGAAATCGGTTTTTTTTAGATATTAATAAAATCTAAAGTATAAAAGCTATGCAATTGAAACTTTATATGTTTAATAAGTCCACTATTGGCATCATATCCCGAGAATTTTGTTAATCTGGTATAATCCAAACTCAAGTTATGAGGGTTCAAAAAACCACAAAGCGCTTCGAGAAAAAGTAGGTAGTGCCCTTGCGCTTCGCTTGGCTCGTCTTGGCGGGGGCACTACCGTGCCCCCAGATAACGAAGTAAAGTTGAAATTCTCATACTAGGAAATTGACAAAGTTAACGACGGTGTCAGCAACATATCCAATTAAAAATCTAAGCTAATTTCTAAAAACCAAATCTGTTGTTCCGTGAATGTCCCGCATGCAGCCAATTCATATAAAGCGACACAGGCGAGGACAGCGCGGCGCGATTATCGTAATCATGTTGTGTCGCCCGCGCCCGCGCCGCTTTGATGTGCCGACTGCGGTGACCACGCGATGTCACGCTGATGAAGACGTAAGCTTTTTTTAATAATAATTTCTATGGTAGAAAATATAATTGCTGCGGTATCAGCAAATATTACATCTTCTACTATAGGAAACTTAAACAGAAACGGAACTGTTTGTGAACAGCTTACCGATGTAGACCGTTCACAAGCGTTTGAAAAGTTCGGGAGTTTGAGATGGTTTAACAGATTTTCAATAGAGAAATAGTCTATTGTTAGAAGATGTTAATGCTGCCTGCATTACATTATCAAAAAAGCAGCTGTTTGATAAAATCTTCCAAAGCCATTTAAGACGAATATTGCTGATAATGAATTTGAGAGGCTCATTGACATTGGGGGGGGGGGGGGCTAATCTTACGATGTTGATCAACCCAAAAGTAGACAACACGATTCCCCAAATAATTTTGTGAACCAAAGAATTTATGTTATCAAGATTAAAAAACAGAAAAATTCAAACAAATTAACGGTTCCACTTAGCTTGACTACTTAGTGGTTCTAGAGATTGGTATTACCTTAATAATATTGATCTCATAATCCTTTATAATCTATTTGACTTTTAAAAGTCTGCTTTGTCACACTTCAGAGGTTTTTTATTAATCTGCTAAGTTTCAATCCAACGCAGTCTAAAAATTAAAATATTCCTACTTATGTAGGATTAGTAACTCTACCAATAATATTTTAATAAGTATGTAAATAATATTTTTAATCTAAACGAATCATCTATCGCTGAGTTTAATACAGAGAAACGCTTATTTTACAAACTTCTTCACAATTAGAAGTCAATGCAATGCAAAAGTTCCGGAAATTCCAGAAGTCGTGCAAGATAATTAAGATCTTTAATTCGAGCTAAGCCGCGCCAATAATCCCTTCAAAAATTCTAAGCTACCAAAGTTCACACCTTGGTCCCTAACGAGGCACAATCATGGCCCCCGCCCCACACCCACGGCCCAAGATTATCATCTCGCGTTACATTCGACAAGAAAAATTAATATGTTATTGTGCTTATTATTAAAATTTAAACGCATACCCACTGTCGCTTCCAATTAAACCGTGAAACGTTAAAAACTTATTTATAAATAATGGTGTT
Source organism: Luperina nickerlii (assembly GCA_963855955.1). Classification (NCBI taxonomy): domain Eukaryota; kingdom Metazoa; phylum Arthropoda; class Insecta; order Lepidoptera; family Noctuidae; genus Luperina; species Luperina nickerlii. The sequence goes on from OY979670.1 coordinate 1,172,418, forward strand.
CTTCATATCTCGGCGGAACGTAGAGGTACTGCTTTTTAATTTTTATAGCAAATGAACCTAAGTTATGGTGCTGACATTCATTAGAGAGTGTTCGAGTAGGATTATCGATTGGGACAAAGAAACAAGAGTGTTGAGAACATAAACTAGAGGAAAATTCGAAAGACGTTATTGATGACAATATATTGGAGCACTTAGGTAGAGCTGCGGGTGGCCAAATGTGGGGGTACTATATATGAACACGTCTGCCCAACCCTTCGGGGAGTACAGGCGTCATGGTCTGTAAGTTTGTGAAGCTGGACAACTGATACTGCTCTTCTGGGTGGAAAGACGAAATCAATAAAGGCTCCTGCAAACAGGCAACTAGCGGTTCCTTTGTGTCGCACGCGATTTTATCGCGTGTCGCGCCTGTTTGAAGGAGCCTTAACAGAGGAATGGACACTTGTAACCATTTTACAAATAACAGTACACGAAACCAAAGCGAATTCCGGTAAATACCCGGAAAAACCTTAAAGCAGAAATATCGAAAGACATCTTAGAGAGATATCATACGCCAGCTGAAGATACTCAAGCAGAAGATAAATCTCCAACTACAAAATTATTAACCGCACACGTCCCATTAACACATTCATACATTTGTATCGCCGACAGCTGAAAGCTCATAGAACCTCCACATTTCATGGTGGTCCCAAATCTCAAGTGCTTACGACAAATCTATTCAGACCAAACCAATCAGCATGAACAATTTACATTACAACAATTATCCAAGTTAAGCGAATCGAGATCATCCGGAACACAAAATGGACCCCAAATAATGTCTTAGAGAGTCCGTGTTTGCCGACTTTGTCCTTTCCATGCCCAAATAATCTGCCATGAATAAATAAGCAGTCGCTTTGTCAATGTGACGTTACTGACAAGCATTAGATGGAGGAACTGTCCCTTTTTATAATACAGACGAAATAGAATCTTAAGTCCTTGGGATAAAAAAGGATGACGGTTTCAAGAGTCGCAAAATTAGATTGCTTGGATTTGGATCCGTCAGTTTCAACATTCGACTCCGTTGCTTTGTCTAAAGGCTCAAAATGGTTTGTTAGGGTGTCATGAATTGGAAATCCATGTCCTCTAATCCGTCGGCGATTAGTTTTGATGTCTTCAAGGATAGTTTTTTCAGTACATTCACTTTCAGACAGATGTGTCGGTGTCGAGACGCGCGGGTGGGCCGCGCCTGTGGTCTCGCAACTCTATTATCTATTATTGTCCATAATAGCCAGCTATTGTGCACATTGTCAACGCTGTTTTCACTTTCTTTTAATCCTTTAACACGTAAACAGATATATTATGGATATATTTGGAAAGGTCCTAAGTGATAAACTGATGACAGTCGTACAGCCGACGGGATTAGCTTAGAAATATTGGTTTAGTAATTATAGGATTTAACGTCTTCGAATATTACAAAAGATGTAAGAACTTCATAAGCTCGAAACAATACCACACTAAGACGATTGGTTACAGAAAAATAGTAAAAAGATGAAGATACTTGACTTATTGGGAGGACCTTAGCGCCTTAACACATTGTGTTGATAAGAAAAGTCCAAGAATCCACGAGAAGTACAATATGAGAATCTAAAAAGAACCATTCAAAGTTTAACTGAAATCAGATGATCCTGAAAAAGTGGCATTGGATGGCACGAACAAATAAACAATGGAAACTTTGGCCCTAAAAGGAACAACAACATTATCATCATCCTGCATAATTATATAGTCGAAAAATGTTTGTTTTTTCGACTATATATGCAGGATGATGATAATGGTATGTATCTATGATATTCGACCTGTCTTTTTCAGACGCAAGTTGTCGCATTACATCACCATCATCATCATTTCTGCCGAAAAATCTCCACTATTGGTCATAGGCCTCCCTCAAGGACTGCCACTTCGACCAGTTCTGTGCTTCTCGCATCCAGCGGATTCCTGCGTCCTTCAGCAGGTCATTGGTGCAACTTGTGGAGGCCTTCCGACGCTACATCTTCCGGTACGCGGTCTATTTCTACATATCTAACACAAAAAGAAGCTTCTTAGAACACACAAATCAAAACTTCCTACGACACAATCTTCGTCCACACCTCCTTTAGCCCGACACCCCGCCACTCCACATGAAACCTCACCTACCGTCACGTCAGTATTGAGAATGACTACCGCGTTATTATTGAACAAAACGCCATTGTTTCGCGGCCATTGTGCGGTCCGTGTGAAGTCGATACGTGTATTATAGCGGCCGGCTCGTAATGACAGGGTGCGGGACACGGGAGGGATAGTAGGAGGTGAGAATGTGCCTACAGAGGTAGTAGCTCGTGGAGGGTTTAGATTTTGGGGAAGTAGACATTTGGGAGTTTCTTGCCCGTTCCTCTCCATAGGAACCTACTACGCTTTGGAATGGGCAACTAGCTTCAACTTTTTGACCGACCGACCCCGTGACAATTAAAAAAGTGCCCGAAGTTGGTTTAATTGAAATAAATACTTTGAGTTTAAGGAATTGGAAGATCTTCATAAACTGCACAAATAAGCTTCTCCGAAAAAGCAAAAAAGCTCAGCGTTAAAGAAAATTGTCAATGCTTTGTGATACATAGAATATTTAAAATAAAGGATCGATAAGAACCTGTAACAGTGGAAAAACCAGGAGAATCCTGAAAGCCTGATGGAATCTTATGGTGTAATCATCAGTTGTTGAGATCGACAATAACTGCCAACGATATCATCGTCATCATCATTCTGACAGACGTCCACTGCTGGACAGAAGGCCTCTCCTAAGCGTAGCCACATTGACCAATTCTGTGCTTGTCGCAACCAACGATATGCCTAATTGTAATGAGAAAACGAAGTATTATTGTATATCTACGTTAAGAAAAAATCCTTTTCATTCCTGTAACGCTCCATGAGGTCTATCAGAGTCCTCCATTCCTCTTTTTAAAACAAACCGATAATTATGGGGTGTCGCCTCTGCACTCCGTCTCCTCTATGTAGTATGACCACGTCATCGGCACTAATAAGCCGGTAGCAGTGTAATAGTGTAATCTGTTGATAATTGCCGCGCGCCCAACTATTCGCGAGCCTCAAACTGCGCCCGCGCTCCACCTGTGCTTTACAAGCGGTAAGAAGGGGAGGATTTCGGTTTAACTAAATTCTTGAGTGAGGTGATTATAACTTTAAATGAAGGTTACTCAAATAGGTATATAACGTTAAAATAAGTGAAATTGTTTTTCCAAAATCAATGCAACAACGCAAGTTTTTCGTGAAGGAATTCAGTAGCTAGAATGTACCAAGCAGTAAGGCTTTTTTCCGCATTAAAGTATGATTTTTGTTTGGCATAACTTTCTTTTCTACAATACCTTTTCATACATACTCGTATCTACCTCATCAACATAAACCTTCTGAGTTCCCTGCAGAACATAGAGTAAATAATTTGGAAACACACAGCTATTTCTTTGTCGGAATTAATTAAACAAATACACGGTTGTGGACAAGATAATGGTAGGTACGAGTAAGCGTACCAGAGGCTCCGTAGAATAATATTATATTATCATGACTGCTTTGTTACACGTTAAGGCTATAATTTTGGGTGTTACTGGCATTTTTCGGCGCTTTTGAGATCGTCGGCTTTATTGTGTTAGTTCTTTATCAAAAGGCGTCATGTTGCTAGGTGTTTAAATTCTCAGCTTTCCTATGGCGGTGTGTGAAGGAGTAGTGAAGTAATGCGAGGAAAAACCTTATCGCTTAACATCAGGTGAAATGGCGGTCAGACGCGAAATTAAATATAAACAAATGCATATTCATATTAAACAAAAGAATAAAATATCTCTGGTTTTTATTTATATACGTAATTTACTTAAAGGTTCACGAAAAAGGGCTCAGTTAGTTTATTGGTAAATTGGTATCTACCTACTAGAAGCTCAATGAAATACAAGCCTTTACGAAATGATAGACGTGACATTTACCTAAAGACAAAATGTAGAATTTATTTTTATTTCTAGTCTGTTGTCTCACGGCAGGGCAAAGGATTCCTTTCTACTCCTCTCTGTCATGTATATAGGTAAGTTGGTACCTACTAGTGCGAAAATATAGATTATGCAATAAAATACCCACAAACAAATAAACTGATCCCCATCAAATATGATATTGATAAAACAGAGTATAAATAAGACAAAACACAAACATTCGATATGTTAATTAAGCCTCGTCCACACCGGCGGATTATCTCACGAGTGCGATTGGCGTGCCGAATCGCGCACGATTGAAATGTTTTCATTTAAACCGGCTTTATTAACTTATCTGAGTTTTAAATAAAATATTTTATTTAAAATATAGTTGGGATTGAGCTAAAGTTATTTGGGAAGGTAGGTATATTCCGCTTGATAGAAATTATCACCCAACGGAATATACCTACCCACTATTGTAATTTCCCCAGTAAACCTTAATCAAAACTCAAATGTAGAATGAAGATAATGCTTCTATTTGTAAGTAAATCTATTCTCAATCCGGCCTGAAAGTAGGTACCGACAAAATGAATGTGCCTTCAACGAGACTCTGTGACTGATGATGTAAAGAATATGTAACTCTAGTCATCGCTACCATTACTGGGGTAATAGGAAAATTGTTTAACCGCGTGTTTAAGACCTATTCCCGTATAGCTTGTGCCGATACAAGGAACGACAAATGCAGGGAGACAAGGGACTTGTTCGCGATCAAATCTACAAAAGCCGAATATGAAAACGTGTCAAACTGTAACAAATGTCAAAACTAATACAGACCACGTGTTGATACGATACGTGTCATGTGCCGCGGCGCCTGCGCATCTGACAACACTTTATGATCAACAGCGGAACGGTTTACGTAAAATTTTGAAACATTCATTTTTAAATACTCGTTTGAACGCAGCTTTATTTTATGAGGACGTCCTCTTGGGTGTTTTATGTGTTAGTTAGGAGGTTTTTCTGATAATATATGAAGTTTTGTTAAAAAGGGCTAGGAAAAAATATGAAAAACTTTAAGATCTTCTCCGTCTGTCATAACTTATAAGTTATAATGTATCTTGAGTAATTAATTATCATAATATGTAACATCATCTGCCTTGCCTTTTCCTAACTATGTTTGGGTCGGCTTCCAGTCGACTAACAGGATGCAGCTGAATACCAGTATTTTATACTGCCTATCTGACCTCCACAACCCAGTTACTGGGTAATACGATACCCCTTGGTAAGACTGGTTGTCAGACTTTCGGGCTTCTGACTACCCGTAATGACTGTCAAAGATCCACGAATGACAGCTGGGACCAACGGCTTAACGTGCTTTCCGAGGCACGGAAGGGTCAAGGTATGTAAAGATGATCACCGATCCACAGACCTGATCGATCGACCTGTGCGGCTGTTATTATTTAGCCCCGGGCCCCTCTTTAGCCTTTAACTATCGTATGTAACAACGATAGCAAAATACGAAACCTAAATGTATCTCCTGATAAGTCTGCTCGCCTAGTACCATGCTTCACAAAATGTTAAATTGATCTGTGTGTTATTTTTCTAATAACAAGCTTTTCGAACGTTGAGTGTATTTTAAGTAGAACGGCTGTAAAACGATTGATTCGTGAAAAAATCACCTTCAATTAAACAATAGGGCCATAAACGGACGTTACGTGTAGCGGACGTAATGCGACTCCCTCACATTTTTTTACTTTTTTGGGATTTATTTAACTTCTGCTTTCGTCTTATTTCTTCACCTATAACAAGCCTATAACGGCCATTAACTTAATTAACTGTTGTTACTAGTACTTTTACTCCTTAAGCCTGTGGACACATCGTTGTCCTTTTGAAATCAGATTTGTGACCTTGTTTTTAACACCCAACCAATGTAGAAAGTAGGCCCGATTGAGGAACAATGTGTTACCTACGTAACATTAGATTAAAATATTATCACAATTAAGTACTACTTAGGTACCTATAGCGTCCTCTCTAACAAATCACTAGTAGTTAAGTAGTAGGTATCTAAGTAATTTAAGTACAAAAAGCCCTTCTCTGATTCATTGATAGAATTGTAAGTAAACGAAAGACATCACATCTGTGCGAAAAACCCTTGATATTATTCAAGGGTATCCCCTTCAAAATGAATACAAATAAACTCCGTTCAAATAATACCTCTCGTTCAAAAATATCCCAGATAAAATTGGCACAATATTTAAGTGCCTCTGAGAATTGGCATAATATCGCCGACACCTGAGCCCTCTGAGCGAGGCGCCCTTGTGACTTACTTGTGAGGATCGTATCAATTAGAAGATCCCTCTGATTCCTCTGAATGAGGCGAGATTACGAGGGAGGGCGCAGAGTTCTCGCGATAATATACCCAGGCTTTATTGAAACGTCTTGAGATTTAACAGTGCATAAATGGAATCCGATTTCTTTGTGTAGACTGATTTGTAATTAAATCTTTAAAAGTATGTGATTAATGTAATATTGTAGTCAAAATTAACTTTGAGTGTTTAAAACGAGCGACGCGTTTCCCCCTAAAATGTGAAAATTACTACAAAGTACCTACATAAAATTAGATACTATGCTGTTACTTTAAACGTTTCACCTACAAGCTTCTACCCAAAAAGAATAATATAGTCTTTGCTTCTACCCAACAGACTAAATGTTCATATTTATTCAGTTGGGTAATAAGGAAACCTGCTTATTCGTATCGTTATCCAAACAAAAAGCCTTTTACTACAGTTTTTCATTATTTCTCTATTTGAAAACAAACTATCTCTTTCAACAAAAAACAACTTACTCCATTACATTTCACAAAAAAGGCACAGATTTAAAAAGATAGCAAAATAAACAATGTGTAACGTGCCGTGCAGTCCACTGTTATCTTTGTAAGAGGGATGGTGTCCATTTTCACCCCTCACTGACCCTCAAAGGAGTGTTGACTGAGACGGAGAGCCTCTCGAGTTTGAGATTACCGCAGATAATGTGACATAAAGGAACACTTAAGAAATAATTATATAGGTAAACTACGTAATCTTTGGGATTATCTAGACGATAGCGAGAGAGAACTTGACCCAATTGTTCGGAAAGAAATATTGTGAATGGAGAACATGATACTGTTGGTACAGCAATCTTTAAAATAGAAATTGGGACTAAGAACAAAGAAATTGGACATTCAAAAGTTGTAAGAGACATAAGATTGCACAACTACAACAAGACTTTAAAAATACCAACGTGAGATAGCTCGAGACGCTTACAAAACAAAGAACTAATTTGTTAATCGTCTAACTTAATTCCTAATAAAAACTATCTCTCCAGTTTTAAAAAGCGAATCGCTAGCCTCATAAAGGGCCTCAAATGAAAGTGTTAATGTAGCTTTATTTGAAAATGAATGAAATTATACAATACCGACACACATATTTTGCAACAATAAAATATAATGTCTCCATCTTTTTCACTTACAACCCACCCCCACCTCTTGACGACATCTCCTAATTGGGTTGCCGACTGGCCACCCACGAAGAGGCTTTAATTACTTCGTCACTTTGTCCCAGCACCGACTGTCATCGAGCCTATCAAAATGTGCTGATACCCCGCAGAACTGTGGTCCTGTCCCGTTCAGATGTCTTCGTTGGATTCGAGACACTTGCCATCTCGTTTGGAGACGAGTGATATCTTTATTTTTTTAAGTTAGAGATAAATGTGTCCCATAAGATATACGACGACATATTGTTCTTGTCAGCAACATTCCCTTGTTCCAGTGCTATGTGTATCGTATACAATGTTAACTGCTTAATAATTATCTATGTCTTTCTTCATTGTTACAAAAAACTAAGGCTGTTTTATTAAAAAAATAAGATTATTTAACTTTTGAATAAAAACATCCATTGGAGAAAAGTGTTCCTAATCTATCTTTCACGTTACTAACTACATAAAGAAATTAACAGACAAAAATATTCTCTTCCGGGTCTACCTATCTACCATAGGAAAGTGTTGCTATTGACCATATCAATGAATTTCGGAAACGTAAGCCAGTCCCCATCATTAGTAGTATCGATGCGATGTTGCACAAAGACTCCATCACAGCTACCGGTGCGGTGTGAATGTGACATTCTTCCTCCTCCCTTCATGGCGGTTCGACTCATCTCTAATATTTATTAATCACAGATTCGTGAGGAATGCGACGGTCCCACCCAGGGTTGCCATATTAGATAATGAAGTTCCGGAAGAATTGGAGCAAGGAGATCCCATCTTAAATCTTCAGTTGTTTATAGTAGGTATACGTAACTGATTTAATTTCATTTTGCATTGAAAATTATTTTGTGTGATTCAAAATGGCTTTAACTACAGGTTTATGGTATAACCATTTAGATAATTTGCTTAGCAAATGGTGTTAGTATTATTGTTTGAGGGACCAAAAATCGTCGTATTTTGAACTTACTAATAATTACAACAATAGTCTGATTTGAATCCGTCAAAACTTTATGACAACATCTGTGCCTTACAATCTTTTTCCGAATCTTTTTAGTAATAAGAAATTAACGACTATTTGCTAAAATTCCCAGCTACGACTTCTGTTCTCGCCGCCCACCACCAGGCGACAACACATAGCGACATCGCCCTCATAGTTACCACTTCACTAATGAGTCGGTGCACGCTCCGCCAGCTCGGAGGAATTGCGCCCAATTTGTTCCTTCTTACGTTGAGGACCACCTGATATTGATATTATTTTAGTGGAGAAGTCTGGTAGAGTTTCTGTTAATGATTAGAGCGGTGGGTTTTTGAGTGCTGTTCGAAAGCAGCTGTAGCTGTGTAACTTTGTACTTAGGTACTGGTGTTGTTCAGTTAGATGTCGAATGTTTCGTGTTGATTAGTATTTTTAGACTGAGGTACTTAATATTTAACAGTCTAGCTAGACTGTGAAATATTAAGTTTTTTATTGAAAGGAACAGCAAAGGTTACATATTTAGGTAAGTAGATACCTATCTATCTAACTTCAGCAAAGGTAAAGCGATCCGATGCCTATTTGGCATCTTTCCGATGCCAAATGATGCCAAATAGGCATCGGATCGCTGTACTTTTTAAAGCTTTAGAAAACAGCGTTTCACATGTAAGTATTTCTTACATGTGTAACGTTGTTTTGTACGCTCTTATTTATTTCAGTTCGCACTGTGCAACAAATCAATTCCAACAATAACTTATTATGGTATGTTAAATCTAATCTAATATCTCAAAATACTAAAGACACTTACAGTATCGCAATTATAAATTACCTCCAAAAATTTATATTTTTGGATATCTGTCATATATAAGAATATATCATAGACGAAGACAATCAACATTCCTGTGTACAACTGTGGTGTAGCATGCGGTAGGTGGGGAGAGGATCGTTTGCTCGATGCGCGTGCGCAACTCCGGATAATTAGTGCGCGAGCCGCAGTGGCACTTCCGAGGGGAAACTGATTATGATAGATAAGGTTCAGTACCTAAATGATTATTGGTTTGAAGAAACTAAATTAAATACAAAACGCTTGTGAATTTCGGAAGCTTTTAATTGAATGATTGGAAGGAAGGAACACTGGAAGGACATCAATTATTATTCTTTGAAATCGTGTCTTGTCTTTGAAATCGTGCCTTAATAATGGGATACTTTCCTCCCATTATTAAGGCTACCCTTCAGTATTGTTTCGGTTTATCTCCGAGTATTTTTCGTAACATCTTGTGAAATAGGACCAGACTTCGTTGTATGACTTTCCCAGACAAACATAAACCTATAGGTACCTACATAAGGATAGGTAAAAGGCCACAAGATGTAATTAGTAATTTACTTCATAAAAACACATCAAAGGACCTCCCAATAAGAAAACTGTCACCTACTTAATAACAACAGATTAACCATCACTAATCAACAGATCTGTCAAACCAATCACGAAATAATTAACATGATATACTACCTAAAACGATGATCTACCCTCATTAGCACGGAGAGTGATCAGAGGACAAATGGCTCCAAATATTTCCCTCCAGCCGGCGCGGGAGGTCCCAGGATCAAAGTGGCGGTGACAAATGACATGAAAATATTAACACGTGTCTTTTCTATTTGGTATATGTATTTGTCATACACGTGTTTTTGATGTTTCTGAACGAGGTGGGGAAGTGGGGAAGTCGTTTGTTCCGATATTGACTTTGTTTCGATATCTTTAGTGGCGTTTTATTTTGTATTTTGGAAAGGTAATAAAACTAAGGGTACTTAATTAGTTAAGAGAGATAGACGTGAATGTTAGCCAATTATGTATTTGCCACGTCATAGAGGTCGAGTCACAGACGTGCATTCATTATATTTATACTATCTGTGCAAAGGATGGTGGTAGAAAAACCAAGCCATAAATAAGACATTATATGCAATTGGTAGTGTCTATTACCTAACCAAAGATATTTAGGTACAAGGCAGATGTGAGTGGAAACGCCGCGAGGAGACAGCCCAGGAGGATATATTGAAGTATTACATAGCAGACGTTATTGGTGATGTGCTTCAGAAAGGTCAGGTGTGTAGTAGTCGCAACCAGCGCGCGTGTGTGACCAGATGTATTTTTTTTCCATTTATGTAATAATTATGTATGTATGTACTATCGAGGACACTTACACCGTAAAGGTTATTCTTGTTTGCAGCGCTCAGCCGCTATAGCAACGCTGTCTTAACAGATGTGGTCATAGTTTGCACGGGATTTTGTTTTCAAATTGGGCAGATGTAAATTTCCTCGATGGCACCAGAAATTTTGTTATTGAGAGGAATAATGAAATAGGTACCTACATAGGCATTTGCCTATGTAGGTACCTATTTCATTATTCCTCTAACTAAGAAACTATAAGTTGTTGAGCTCTCTTTTATTCATTTGAATAAACGAGAGCTCAACAACTTATAGTTTCTTAATGAGGATCACGGACTGGCTCTTTATTCTTGAATTTAAAAAAACAAAACTCTCTTATTCAAATTAGGCTGAGAATCAGCACTTTTTGAACGTCAAAATTACATAAGACAGTCCCCCGGCACGCCCGCACCACGCACCGCGCACCACGCACCACTTCCTAGTGGTAGCTGACAAGAAGAAGTGGCGTAACAAACTCCCCAACAGTTTCGTTTGCCAAACAATTTGCAAACACATTACTCCAGAACCATCTCAAGTTACGAGTAAAACCGCAATGGGTGCGCAGGACCAATTAACAGAACTATCTAACCATCTCATGATTTACAACCACACTTGTGGTAGTGCCACTCGAGCGCCACCCACCACCCAGGTCGTGGAGTGGCGGCAGATAAGGTGGTCGGGCCGTTTTCCTAAGTGTCGCCTGGTTTAAACGCACGTTTAGACCTTCAGGGATCCTTGGGATAGATTAAACGTTTAGTTGTTTGGTATACAATATGGAGACAATAAAAAAAAACACTGACGATACAACACACTGGCACTGCATCAGAATATTTTGGAATTATCAAATAAATCTTAGCATCAAAATTAAAAAAGTGATTTTTCAAACAAACTAAATAATAGTGATGTGCCGACAATGGGTTTTGCCGATCTTTGACTAGCTGTAGTGCGTAAACTACTGGGAACGTCATTACTTAGATATAGGTAAGTATGTAAGTACCGAAATTTATTATAGCATTAGGCAAATAAAGGCAAAATAACGATAATTATTGTGTACCTATTATTGTTAAAATTACAGCACTTGAGTTATGTTTTTAACGTAAATGGAAAATATATTACATTCCTTTGTATTTATCGTGAAATAACGGAGTTTTAGTATACCGAAACCGTTAATTGAGAAATGGAGTACCTATAGTCAATATTTATTTGTGTAATGAACGGAACCCGCTCAACTCTTAGTTTGAATTTTTTCCGTTATGGGTGCTCGTGTGGGTGGCGGCCCATTTTTTAGCCATCGCCGATTTTTACCAAAACACGGCGCCAATCATCGCCCCATGTTTATCCCTTATCGATGGCGGTTAATTGGTGTTTTTACACACGAGATTTGCGTAAGATGGTAGCCGAGGGTTAAAATGACCCAAGTGCACCCCTATCCTTATCCCAAGGTTGAAAAATTGAGGTCTCTACATATTTTTTGTAGAATGTGGGTTTATTTGGTTATTTATTAGTTTATTTTCTGTATGTGGGTAATACGATCTCTGTTTTAAAAGTTTATGTAAAAATATGCACAATGCTGGAGCATTGTGCATATTTTTACATAAACATTAAACTTAAGATAAAATCTGGAAAAAAATCTACAATTATCAAATTACTTTTTCTGGTTTTTTTGTCGTCTCTTGTAACTTAATAGCAAAATTGAAAACATTTCTGCAATGCTAATGTAAAAGTTAGTACACTTCATTGCACCTTCAGCACAAACAAGATGCATTATTACAAAGATGCTTATAAACAAACTAATCGGCATTTTTTGCGTCGGTGTCGGCGTCTCAAACACTCACTTTGTCGATGCCAATGTTTTGAAAGCACCAAGTGTTTCAACTTGGGTGGAGATGAACAAAATCCGCTGTTTTACCAAAAGATTATCTAAGTATGCTCTGGGGTGGCCCTCGACGGACGATTTACTTAAATAACAGTGTTATACAATGTGATGTGTTACGGTACTTAAAGGTAATTGAAAACGTTTGCAGATTTGAATGTTTTGTTGATAATATCGAAATGTCGAAGCTCAATGTTTTTGAGTTAGCCGCTCCGACGTACCTTATGGAAGTCATCATTTAGGTACCTACTATTTGTTTGCGTATTTTATTTACTCATTTTAGTCCAGCCTTAACAACTCAACTCAGCTTTTAAGATTAAAAGGCTTCCAAAGAAAGTGACGCTTGCTTGAAAAATATTCATTTTATCAAAATCAAACTATTCTTCGCCCCCGATCTATTTTAGGAAATAAGCCTTGATCAATTTGCGGACACAAATTCAATAATCACGACAGTACATTCCCAGTGCAGTTTGCACCCCACAGCTCCATAGCCCCATATGTGCAGATGTTTATTGACACCGCCCTATATAAAATGAGTACAACTCTCCCCAGTGTTGTAACAATATTATCTACAAATATTAGGCACGATTGTGCTCAATAAGGGTTCTTTTATTCGACCCACTGTGCGGTTCTACTACCAACTAAACTTTTACACTTCCCACGATTCTCAACCCTATTTCTTAACGCATAAGACTGATGAAAATTAATACTGTTAAGATAAGTTTGTGTTCAACGTGGTGACGTTTAAAACAGCGTGATCGTGTTTACAATTCACGGGACATGTGCGAACATGGTTTTACAAATCAATCGAGATTTATGTTGATGTTACAGAGCCAATTTTACGTTTGGGTTTTTCGAAATACATATTATAGTTAGATACCGGGTTTTCTTTAAAATCTTAACTTCTTTTGATAGACGAGGAAATTAGTTTAACATTTGTGTCTACAGTAAATAAAAATAAAAGAATTTATTTTAATAACTTGCACTATTTAATGATATCCAATAAACTAAATTAAACCCGGGATCTATTTATGATCAGCCAGTATTTATTAAGTTGCCACTTGAGCTTTTTCAAGTAGCGTTTTTACCGTAACTTTTTGCACTGTTACCTTTATAATTATATTATAAATAGACTCAGGTAGTTATGCGGGCTTCTTTATTGTTATCTTAAAAAAATTGCATCTTTTTAACAATATTTCTATAGAAAAGAACCATATTTAATGCCAACAACGTCTAAACTATTCTTTACGATTCACATAAACCAAGTCCACACTCCAGTGAGTTTTTAAAAAGGCCTCAAACGTGCGTGTAGGCCGCACAGTGTGCCGAACGGTGCCGTTTCTGGACAAAAACGCACCGCTAATGACTCGAGCGAATATCGACAATTTGCTACGTGCGATTGAACAACATCAATGCGATTTATACACCCTATGTTCGATTCAGGCTAACTCCAAAGACACTTACAAAATCAACTTAAACAACGAGGTATTAGGGTTTAATTTCGAGTGACAATGATGTCGAGAGAAAATAGAGATGCAAACGTCACATATCGAGGGCGAACGCCATAAAATATTATCATTTATCATATAGATGTGTTTATTAATGCTTAGCGGTTGCTGCGGTAAACGTCGGCGTTACCATTATTAATAATCAACGGATGACATCTGGGTTGCAGTTTTATTGTTTGCATGTCATAAATCTTCGGAGAAAAAGGACATGTGCGTGAACGTAGTTGTTGGAGATGAAAGTACGTGATTCAGGTACGCTTTGAACTTTGCCGGGCAATGTGGAAAGAAGAGAATGATGAAAAGGACAAAGTTTTTAAGAGAGAGATGAAAACGACGCCCGCGCCGCCGCGACGACGTTGGCAGCCTACCTATTACTTACATATTGTGCAATGTACTACTGTACTACTGCATACTGCATTGTAAGATTATTAACCGTTATTTCATACAGTACCGCAATAGTTAGTCTGCCTCTATCATTTGGGATCTAGGTAATATCACCGTCAAGTTTTTTACGTGTTTTATGAAGCCGTTGAATTTTATTTAAAGCTTTAACAGTTGAAGGTTTTGTTTATTTTTGTCGATTTAAGCTTTCTGATCATTTTATATAGAGGCATTATAGATTAATTTGTATTTCCTATCTCAAAATCCATAAGTCAACAAGCTTCACAATTCAACGCGTTTACTAACAAATCCAAGCCAGTCAATCTATCAAAGTCAACAAATAAATTTGACAAACACATTTAATCTAATGTTTGTACAATCAGACTGCGTATGCGCAGCTTTCGCGAAATGGCCGGCTAATGTTGCGAAACATTCGTTTAAACAGGGGACCGCTGTTTATCGTTATTATTAAGTTGTAAGGGATTTAAATGTGACTTCCGCACATTCATCACGCGTGTAAAGCCGATTCATGGGCTCGCTCCGCTCCGAGCGTGCCGAATCTATTCAAACCGCACATTGCACTTTTTTGTCCACCATCACCTCGGCCGCCCCACTGTCCATGATGGTTATATTGCGGGTGCATTTCACAACTTATTGCCCTCTTATTCTTTGGTGACGAAGTTATATGGCCGCTGTAAAACAATAAATAAGTCGATTGTTTACAGTTTTCGTGGTTTTGGTGTTTTGTTGGGACCCCATGTGAAGCATTCGTCACACTGTGTGACGATGGGGCTGTAAACCAATGGTGGTGTATTAAATGTCATTGAAATGTCATGTTGGTTTGGATGCGATGACGAGGCCATGAGGTGGTGCGCTGTGTAATGAGAGTTTCTATTGAAACAAATGAAAGGAGTTCGTTGTTGGTGCACAGTGGGACGTTTGTGGCGTGATCAGTGGCTAAAGAAATTTGGTAAAAGCTCATTATTGGCTTAACTTTGCGGCTGTAACCGCATTTTTATTATTTTTTATGCGTGGAACAGACAAAAGAACTCAGCCACTAATGTCACATTACTAATAAACAATACAGCCATAATGTTGTGGGTTTTGAAAGAAATTCAGGTCCATATATCAAATTGAGCGTAATCCAGTGTAACAAATTGAAAGAAATGCAAGTGCTAGTATATCATCAGCTGCATCTTTAAAGACCACACATAATTAAAGATTCTCTCGACATTCGACATCTCGATTCTAGTCAACTATTTCAGCAGCAGAAGGTTTATTTATTTATTTACTAGGTTTTGCCAGCGGCTTCGCCCGCGTAGAGGTCGGAATTATCCCACGGAAACGTATTACCGGGATAAAAAGAATCCTGTGTGTTAATCCAGGTTATAATAAAATATGTCTTAAATTTCACCCAAATCCCATTGAAAGCATAATACAAAATATTAAAATACTATTTATATGAAAGCCTAGTACTTTTTGTTAGAATATTTCTCAGAAAGTCGGGTCATATTTCAATCATGATTCGAAAGACACGTAGCGCCACCTAGCGTCCTAAAGCAATTGTGACCGTCGAAAGTGATTGGTCATTTCCTCGGGAACAGTATATGTTCTGGATGAAAGGATCCTTATAGCCTTTTCTATACCCCTGACAACGTATATGCAAAATTTCATGATGATAGATTCAGTGGATTAGGTGTGAAAAGGTGACAAACAAACTTACTTTCGCATTTATAATATTATATATATATAAAGGTTAGGATGTAAAGGCTGACCAAGTAAATACAAATACCTACGCAGCATTATAATCTTTATCAAAAATATATAACAGCGCTGTTTAAGAGCATGCAGAATACTTTCATTTTTACCAGATAAAACGTAGGTACTACCAGTGTGACTGGGTTTTTATCAGCTGGATTGATGGATCTGGCTTTTGGTTAAACTTTAGTGAATGTTAATAATATAAATGTTTGCAATGTTTGCATACCGAATGGCGAAATATGGCTGAGCTTAAACGTGACTCGTGACGTGACGTGTAACTGATTGTAATGATTATGATTCTGTAAATACATATTTGTTACGGCCGCGAATCATATTTTAATCAACGTACAACTTAATACTGACCAACAAATTGCAAAAAACGTAAGAAAATTTGAATTTCGCGGGCTACCTTAGCGCTTCCCCCTTAAGCATTAACCCCTCGTCTGATAGGCACGCTTATTAAAATCGGTAACAATAGAAAAAAACAATTGTGTCTCACATTAGTGACAGTTGAGCTCATAAAGAAGCTTAAATCATTAATATTATAAGATAATTTCCAGTAGGTATTAACATCATGTCCTAAATAATAATCTTCGCCCGCATATAAACTGACCACTGCTACGAATCCCAAAAAGTGTGGACAAAAAACTTTTTGTTTACTGTCATCGCTACTGCTTTAAAACAAAATGATTTGCAGAATTTGGCTCTTTATAAGATGTTGACAAATGGTGACATCTCTGGAGATTTCACCAAGTTGTGATAGTCCCTGTGGAGCACAGCTAATGTTTACTTCATTAGTTTGCATTTTACAAATGGCTTCTGGGGTTTAGTATTGCTTAGTTTGTTTGTGAAAATATGGTAGTTTTGGGCTAAATGTTTCAGTGGTATTTTTACGAAAAATACATATTTATTGACAGGTTTTTTTTAATGTATTTTAGAGTTTTTTTTTTCTTTGTCTAAACAAAAATGCTTATCTACTTCATAATATTTTTATAATTCAGGAAACATTACTTAACAATAGGTAGTCAAATTATTAAAATAACGCAAATCATACCTACATAGTATACGGTTATACATAGCTTACACTTTCTTAACTAATCCTGAAATTAGTATTTACGAACCGTAACGAACATCAAAACTAATAGAATGCGCCAACAATAATAATCTATTCAAAGGCCAAAGATTTATTTAAGTTAAATCATTAGAGTCAACAGGCGACTGTCGACTTGCACAAACCGACGGATCACTTACCGACACTTTAATGCCTTTGTCGTAAACACGCATCCACTGAATACGTCAAACGGTCTCCAGTCACCAAACGATGGAAGTCCATACAAACTTAGAATCGAAAATAATCTCCGTCCAACACTAATAAGATCGAATTCGAATCTTAAAATTCTAAAAAGTCGGTCTCCTTTTTGCTAAAGGGATAAATGAGATGTCGGTACCACACTGAGCAAAGCGGCCGACGCAAAAAATATCACAAAGGCACAAAGTTTTGGACACAAAGCGACATAGAGAAATAAATTATTTCATCTGAGACCTTTCACGATAATATTGGCAAATGTTTCCATTCGGGACGGGCCACGCCCTTGCTCGAATCCAACAGGAAAAAAATATTTGACGCCCGGGTTTTGTCAACGTAAAAAAGACCCTAACCCATTAGACTAAACGTGAAATTAGTTTAATTAGAAAGTGGACAGTGGTCCGCGGTACGTCACAAAGTAGACAAAGTCAACATCTCTTTTACAATTTTTTCAATAACGCCAACATATATTTTGACTGTGATGTTTTTATTATTTTTGTCCGTGATGCTGTTCAGCGGGCATGGCTAACTATCGGCGGATTTTTTCTTAAAGGCGGCGTCTGCGCATGCCTAATGTATGGCCGTCGCAGACGCACGGCCGGTGCATGTGATATCGCTTCCTAGAACCGCCGACAAAGTCACAAGTAATGATATAATGGTTGCAATGATTACTTTTTCGAGTATTTTGGCTTCCGTTCATGGGGTTTCCCATTAATCAATGATAAAACGGGGCATTGGGGTGTGTAGACAATACATTTGTGTAAAGTCGCCATGTGCATTAATAGTCGTTTAGATAAGGGCTTCTAAAACAACAGAGCTTTTAAGCACGACACGACAACGAGACGAGATTTATTATAAGTATTGGCAGAAAGAGATAATTGTAATACAGTAACAGTAACTTTTCTGTTTTCCGTTATTAGTATTGACCTAGACTCAATAGCTTCAGGCTGATCACGTAGGAAGCTTCTGATTATACACTTGCAAATATGCACAGAACAAGTTTCTATCCGCAAATCGTTTGATCAACTAATGGCAAAAGAAAACGCAAACATAAACAAGCATTCAGAATAGCGAAACAACAATCACTCTCAAATACCGTTTCGCGCAAAACTTTTGACAACAAACAGTTAGTTACCATTTCTGTCAGAAGCTCACACCTTTCATCCATCAATCAGGACTCAAATCCTGTCATAGACAATGCTTGTTCTACGAACGATTCAATGCTCACAGAGTCCCGGAAACAGAGCAATGCACCCGAACAGTTTCCCAAAAGGGCCAAAGTACCTACCAATGTCTTGCACAATGTTCGAACCTCGTTATGAGAGCAGGCAGGGGGCAGCGTAAATCACGGAGACAGACCTTTTTTTGCTGATTTTGTTTTCGCATCTGCAATATTCTGCATACACAAATTGGAAATTATAATGTGTGTATAAATAGGCCGGTAGTTTGCTGCAGGCGTGGTTAGAACTGGTAAGTATTGAGTTATGGGGCTAGTGGCTAGTGGCTGGTGGATAGTCGCGTGCTTGATATATGGGAGGCTGTATGCATATCGACGCTAATTACTAATGGGGTGCAAGGAACTTGTCTGATGAGAGTTTCTATACAATTATTAGTTATAGATTTTCCGGTTAGTGCTCTTGCACTAACCGGAAAATCTAATCCCATAATTCCTTCTCGGCGTCTTCGCCGAGAAGAAATTATGGGATAACAAAAATCAATTGCGATTTATTGTTTGAAATACGACATCGATTTTTAAAAAATAAAAATATTAAATTTAAAAAGAAAACTATATGCAATCACCTATAATTGTATATATTTTTCTTTTTAATTTAAGTGGCTTACAGGACTTAAACACAAAAAACGCAAGTTTTAGAAACAATAAAAGTATATGATCGACTACAGTAAACAAAATCAGAAAAATATATGATATTTTTCAGGATATATGCTAGGTAGACTGTGTGTTGAAAACATAATACAACTACACAATTTGACACGATAGAAAAAAATCATGTAGATAACTCTAAAAACTTTATTTTTACAATAAAAACTTTTTTATCAAATTATTCTACTAGCAACATACTAAAATACTAGTGTTTTAATGTTTAGTCCATACAATAGGTTTTTTTAATTAAATAGTTGCTTCATATTTTGCAATAAATTACCAACATTGTGTCATCGTGCTTCTCTTTCTTTTCTATGCAGTCCGACAGTGACCGCGCTGTAGGTCATGTAAGCCCCTTAACACTGCTAATAATGACTATTTCTGCTAATACTTTCTGTAAGCGTTTGCCTATTAGACATGCTTGAACTTGAAGTGATAAGCTACTAAGCAATTTGAATAGCTACATAAAAATAAACAATGAAAATGCATTAAATAGACATTCCACGCACCGAACACTTTGTACACAGGAGCATGACATTTTTTAATCACGACTTTTTCTAACAAAAAGTTTCTTAGACAAAAGAAACTTAAAGCTCCGATTCTCCTATTACAATACCCACCCACCGGTTCCATCAGCTACCATACAGCTCACAAAGGCTACTGATGATGCCACATAGTGCAGTAACGTGCTCCACGCCAATTATGCATTCAATGTGTCAAAGAAAAGCCGTAAATGTCGCACAACGGGGCGGAACGCGCGCGCTCTGGACAAAAATCTACAAAAACTGTAATGCTGATTAGTCGCATGAAATTCATTAAGTTAGACACCCAAGTAGCGGCGGCATGACTAATTGAGAATGTGTTGCTGATTTGGAGTGAGTTATGTTAAGTTTTACGGGGATTGTGTTAAGTTTTCAAATGAGTGAAAACTTTGGAAAAAAGTTCGAAATGACAAGTTTTTGTCTTGTTAACGTTCTAAGCTCTATAAGATTAGCGCTAATCAGTATAAGCAACCGTTTAAATATTTATCGATAGACATAAAAACGGGTAGGAAACTAATAAGTTTATTTTTTTATCTTTCAAATTATTTATTTGCAGTGAACATAAGAACATTTAAATTACATGTTGCAGGTCGAAATAAGTTACTATTGACAAATCGAAGGTATTTCGCCTGTTGGGCTGTCTTGCTACTTACAATATCTTTCCAACCCCCTTCCAGAGTTCAGTAGTAAAAGGTACATATAGATGTACCTTTTACTACTGAACTCTATAACCCTATTTTATGTCAAAAATCGGAAACGATTAAATCCAAATCCATAAAACATTCATAATCAGCCTATAACGTGTCCACTGCTGGGACACAAGCCCCTCTCAGTGAGAGGGAGTGGGCCATAATCCACCACACGGGCCCAGTGCGCGTTGGTAGATGTCAAATGTCTTCAAACTTTTGGTTCTAGGCCATGCCGGTTTCCTCAGGATGTTTTCCTTCACCGTTTCGACTCTATGAAATTCCCACATATTGAAATCTTTACATAACTATTTTGATCAAGAAAAATAACAACAACTAAAGCAAATCAGCACCATCTTTCGTTTATACAAAGGCACAGTGTTAAGAAAGAGCTGTCGCTGGACGAAAGAATCGTCAGCAGTAAATCAACGGCATTTGCTGCGGATCATTGAGTGCAGCGGTCGCTCCTGTGTGCAGTGTGCTGCATGGCGAATCGATGGCGTTGTGTGAGGAGTCGCGGGCGGTCCCGTTGGAGGTAGATGACTATGTCTGGGAGATGTGTTTATTTGCAGTTATTGTATGTGTACAATCAACTCCACACTTATACAAATAATGAAACATTGATTATTTATTCTGCACAAATAAGACGCACATTATAAAATAAACATAAATCACACACAAGCTCATTAACGTGTCTAATAGAGGCTGGCAGGGACACCGACGCGCAAACTATCGAATTCAGCACATGGTTCTAGATTCCCCTAGCGTAAATTTTTTTCGTCGGTTATCTGAAAAATAATCGGCTGTTTCATTGAAAAGTGCAAATACTTTGCGCGGTCAAAATACATGGAAAAACTCCTTTTTTTCTGAATAACCGACGAATACTCTCAACGCAGGGGGGTGCAGAATCTTGTACTGATTTCCTGGTAACAGGCTGCGGCTTCGATGTCCCTGCACCCTGTATCAATAATGCAAATGAAACCGAAAAACAATGAAAAATTTATTTAGCCTTTGTACGTATAGGGGGTCTCGTAATATCACTTTAACAACAAATCCCGTTAAATTACAACCTTACAATGGTTGAAACTATCGAACTGTCGCGTAGGCAAAGAGACCTCGTCGTTTTATGACGTGCAAGGGAAATTCAACCTTAGGGTGATATGTAATTAGGCCACCATTCCTGTTTTCACCATTCCAGATCATATAAATATGCAAAGACATAGCATAATTATGAGTTGTGAGTTTTAGACTCTACCGTTGCCTGGCTTCATAGAACTTAACTAAATGATTATAATATTATAAGACCCTAATTTATGCCTGAAATATAATTTTGTGAATTCCGTAGCGTGACTACGGCGTAGCACAATATAGCACTACGCCGTAGTCAGAGCTTCACCTATTCCCTAATTTTGCAAAAATACGGTTTTGGTGTCAGTAGGTAGGTATTTGTGTCTACCTAAAGGCATATATACCCATATAATATGAAACTCAACACGTCGTAAACATTTGAGCTTTCTGTAAAGATCTCTTACAAACTTCCGACGTCAAAGAATTCGTAAAAACTCAATTAAATTTAAAACAACACAATAATGAATCCGATCCCAAACACAATTAAAGGCACCCTACATCATTGTCTTCAAACAAAAAAGGTCCTAAACAGTTATTACCTAAAACATCGGCTCCGATTACATTCGATTGCCAACGGGACAAGATATTCGCAATCGGCCCGCTCCGTAAATCTCGCAAGTAATGAACGTCGCCGCGTGTGATCACTAACTTATTTTGTCGCGCGATTTGTTGCTGCCAGGCACGACATCGAACGAGTGTGAAATTACCTTTATTTCGTTTTACTGTTAGCAGAAAAAGCTACGCGATTTTAAACCTTAGTGCCATGAAAATAGAGATGAATCTTGTGATGTGTATTGAGGTTCTCAAAAGAGTAATTGCCTTCAGATATTCTATTGGGTGTGAATTGATTACGTTTAATGTTTTATTAAAATGCATATGATGTGTATATTTTTGTTGTTTCCAATTAATAACGAGTTTGATTGGAAAATTATGCGCTGTATGTAAAAATGTTGCTACTGTATGTTTAATCAACTGTAATACTGAGATGGACTTATTTTACACACGGTCTACTGACAACATACCTTGTGGTATATTTAATTAATACAAAAAATATGACAGTATTTCGAACTAATTCCTTATGGAGCTTAAAACCGAGTTCAGTCACACCTAATCTATGCACACAGTTGAAATAAATTAAAGCACATAATTATTCAAATAACACACACATAAAAAGATCATAAAACACAAAAACTTAGTGAAACATCGCCATGAATCACGTAAGTTTGTAATAATTATGTGTCAGGAACAATGAGTGCTTCGTCTCCGGCCCACTCCACCACATATTTGGTTTCAGACAACACCTTACCGTATTAACTTAGTATTGACATTCAAATCAGTAGCTGAGCTCATTTATTTTGAATTCCTAACGTGTTAGAGACAAAAGTAGAACAATATGGGTTGGAGCAACAGTAAGTGTACTCAACAGTGGCGCCGTGGAAGCGCGCGCCATCTGTCAAAATTACCCGCCATATTTATTAGGCAGAGACAATGAGTGACGCGAGTCGCGACACTTTGAATAAGGAATTGGTTTTTCTTTTTTTTTTCTCTCGAGAAAGTTTCTTTCATGTACTGGTAGCGTTCAGCCACTTATGAATGTATGATGCAATAGTTAAATAATGCGTATGAGGGGCACACACATTGCGAGGATTTGAAATGACTTCCAAACTTCTAGTTTTGGGACAAAATACAAGAAAGTACAATTCAAAAATTAATATGGAAGAGTTGACCTACATTGTGAAAGTGGCTCTTGTTTGTCCTTTAGGAAACATATTAATGAGTAAATTATAGAGGTCCAGGTGGCGTGTACAACAAGTGGGAACAACAATAACATTTCGTCGCCTCTGTAGAACACAGGTAATAAAGGTGCAATACTATGATCATATTTTAAGTTATTATCTTTCCTTGACTCACCTTTTATAAATAACGAGACATAATGCTCCACTAACAGAGTAGAAACAATATTTTTTCTTTCATAACAAGTCTAATGTGAATATCAACCTACCTGTGGCAAAGTTAAAACTGCACGAAAACAATGGCGAACACAGCAACAAATAACATGAAATATTTAACTACATACATCAACATTAACAAGTTGTAATTAGGTAGTTTATTCTTCACAAAACCCTTGTCTTGGTCGGACAAACATGTATGTCAAATATGTTATCACCAGGAGTGCGCTTCGGACAATTTTCTCACAGTCTTGGTGTTCCGAAGTTCGTAACGAAAACTATTTTTCAGTCATAGAGAACAATAAGGGATAACGTTTGTCCTTTGTTTTGTTTTTAAACAATTGGCGCGCAATTTATAAAATACTTTGAAGTTACTATAACAAAATGTCGAGATATCGTGAAAATCAATAACCCTGTTCTCCTCCGAAAGTATTTTAGCCAATAGCGGTACCTTAATCCTAAGAACTATACTTGTTGTCATGGCCAGCTAGTAAAAAAAAGCAATACTTAGGAACTTAATAAGTTATGACAAGCAACTGCCCCATGCCGTCATCTGCGCGGCTACCATGAATATCTATCTCTCCATCGACACTAATACATAACCCATGGAACAGCCCCACAAGCCCATGACCCATGGTCCATCACTAGCGACATCTATCCGTCATGGCGATAACCATCAGAAGTCGATTCATCATAAAATAACGTTTTTGGGGATCCATGTTATCATTTGCAGTTCCTAAAATGTTTGTTGCTGGAATTTGAACTTTATGGCATGGTGTTAGGTTAGTGGGTGGAGATTGTGAGTTGATTTCGCTGGTGGTTTTGATTTAAAATGGCTTGTGAAAAGTTGACAAGCATACGAAATAGTATTCTGTTAATATTGTTAAATTAGATTGGTCGATAACTTTGTTGATGTTCAACTTGAAAGTAGCGGCTCTATGTTCTGGAACACTGCTTCAAGGTTTCGGAACGCTCTTCGCAGGTAATGCTGCAAGCGTCTACTGCTGAAATGCTGAACGTGATCCTCCCAAGAACCGTCAGAATGAGCAGTCAATGGAGAAATCGTCAAAATCACCATCAAGCTTTGATTAAAGTAAAATTGACGATTCAATTATCTTTACCAGCAAATAGAGTAACGATGGAATCATATCTTGAGGATAGGCAGCACGCCTATCCTCAGGATATGATTCCCAAGTCACCGTCCACAACACCCATGGAACATTGAAGGAGAAGGTGGTTTGTTCTTCACTCGCACCCCAATTGCGTAATACACTTGCAATCACAATCCGAAGGATTTTGAAAGAAATTGCTAATCCATTGCTTCATATGTTTGGAAAAATCGTCTACTGAATAACGTTAATAACGCAATGAATGTTGTGGACAGCCAATTACCTCGCAGGAACCATCACAGGACGAAAACAACTTGCAATCAATACCGTTCGGCCGACGAAAGAATGCATTCTTAACAACTGTCGATTTCATACAAACGAATACGTGTTTTGCGAATTTGATCTTTATTAGCTACTAGAATTGTCGCACTGACATAATTATGTCAGGAACGCATTCTCTCGACGACCGGACTATAACATGACTGATCAAACTGAAAGTCATCATCATTTTTTTGCTGTCCGAAATCACTCACTGCTGGGTACAAACCTCCCCTTCTATCTGCCATACTTCCCGGTTATGCATCCGTCATCCAAGGCAGTCTGAATGTGATGTAACACAATAGGTCATGGCTCAGGAGCTAACAACATGGTTACCAGGTAAAAGATAGAATTTAGTTTTCCCTATATTCCCTAATAAATTGTTTTCTCCAAATAGAAATTAGTATTTAATAGAGTATACATGGTCAAATTAAATAAGCTGGCAAAACTTAACAGACGGAATGTGTATCGGTATCTAACGACGATACAGCACAAAAAAGTTTTCTTAACTCATAATTTCAAGTACCTAACGTGTAGTAAATTGGAAAGAGTTTTACCCTCCTACTTCTACAATGTCTTAATTAGCTAGGAAAACTCCGCAAGCGTGTGATGAGTATAAATATCTAAGTATGATAAAGGCAAAAAATATCTTTATTTTTATCGTGCCATCGACCTCTTTTCTTGAAGTACCTAAGATTCGAGTTTAGTACTGAACTGATAGTCAAGTAAGTACAATACAATGGGTCATTGAGCACAAACAAATTTTCATCAAATCGTTTTTTTATTCATTCAGTCATGTTAATACATATATCAATACTGATCACGTCTACGGAGTTTCGTCAGCTAATTCAATTTGACCCTGTAGATAGCAGGATATACATATGTAGTTAATTAATTAATCGATTGTCTGACATTACACCAATCTTGTTGCGAAACAACATATTTATGCCTGTCTAGTTATTTAGGAAGATACTTAGCAGCTTTCAGTACCCATAGATATCATAGAACTTACTATCTGAATCTACCTATACATTAAGTAATAACTATGAGCTCACAGAGCTCGTTCACACCGAGCGAGCGAGACAGAGAACCACCCCTTTCATAAAGTAGGTCACCCGCGCCTGAAACACTGCCTGATATACAGCCTTCTTTCATGTGACCGTGTGGCCTAATGGATAAGGCGTCGGACTTCGGATCCGAAGACTGCAGGTTCGAGTCCTGTCACGGTCGAAATTCACTTTTTTGTATTGTTTTTGTGGTATTTTGTTGTTAGGTGAGACTATGTACTGTCATAGTACGGTTTCAGGAAATATCCTGCAACTGCGATATTATTAGTTGAAGTAAAAAAAAACACGAGATTTTTAGCACAGTTGTAGATTCGTTTTCAATGGTTTTGGATATAAATATTACTTTATTTATTATGACGATTACATGTAATTCAAATAAGCTTTGTAGGTACGATTAGAAAACCTAAATAATGTGAAAAGGGCTATTAAATATCAACTCCATAGTCAGCTTTTATTTTTGTAGTTTACACAACATAACATCACGCCTGTATAATCCCCAAATGATTAGGCAGAGGTGTAGGTACCGATAGTACACCCACATTTCATCAGTTTTCAACCTGGCACAAATCTACACTCCGGGCAAGAAATTCCAGATGAAAAAACCCAATAACATTTTGGCTGACCCTGGAATCGAACCCAGGGCCCCATGCTCATCAGTAGCGCTTGCGGCCACTAGACCAGCGAGGCACTCACCAGGAAGGGTACTGAGCTTGTAGTTCACCTAATACAATTACAATTTGACAAGCGTAGAAATGTTTCGACGGTTATCTAAAAATAAATCATCTGTTTCATTTAAAAGTGCACCTACGCGGTCAAAATGTATGTCAGAACTAATGTTTTTCAATAAACTGCAAAAAAAATAACGCTAGGGTTCAGAATCATGTATGGTTTTAGTTTGCGCGTCGATGTCCCGCCAACATTTTTTTTTTGTTGTAATTATATTTCCCACACCACACGTTACAACATTATACTACTCACCACAAGTAATAATAGTTTAAAAATAATACGAAAAATAACACAATAATATTGATAAACAGCAAGATTAGCCCGACTCGGGAAGCGAATCGACGACCGATCCATCAACCCGCCACGAAAATATTTGTATTCTGAAATAACGGACGCGGCTTCCGTCCGTTTATCACGACACATCTACTAAATACCTTGTTAATAACACGCTATTGTAAAAAGGAAAGAATTTAGGTCAAATTCCTGGGACTAAAAAGTACCAAGGAGTGATAGAAACACTTAAGTAATTTGACATAATGGTTCCACGTATATATCCGTGAGTACAACCCTCTACCAAATCCAAGCACAGGTACGATACGACTAAACGACACGACACGATACGACTAAATTGACTGTGAAATACCATACGTGCAGAGCAGTGGTGGTCGTGGGTTCAAACCCAGGCAGGCG